>OY856409.1:1821094392-1821744392 GCA_963693085.1 Alisma plantago-aquatica | reverse complement strand
GTGAGTGCCATCCAAGTTGATCCCAAGAAGGGCAGGATCACAGTAGCTAAGAATGAGGATGGAGAGTTGATGCCTCTAAGAGAGCAATCAAAATGGATAATGTGTGTATATTACCAAAAGTTGAACAAGAAGACAAAGAAGGACAACTTCCCTCTCCCTTTCATTGATTAAAACTTAGAGAGACTTACAGGGCAAAGTTTTTATTGTTTCCTTGATGGTTACTCATGTTACTTCTAAGTGCCAGTTCATCCCACATATTAAGAGAGGACAACATTCACTTGTCCAATTTGTACTTTTTCTTATAGGAGAATGCCATTTAGGCTTTGCAATTCTCCTTCTACCTTTCAAAGATGTGTGACATCCATCTTTTCTGGCATGCTTGATTCATCTTTGGAGGTCTTTAAGGATGATTTTTTAGTGTTTGGCAAGACATTTGATGATTGTTTGCTCCATCTCACAACTGTACTTGAAAGATTTGTCAAGTTTCATTTGGTGTTATCTTGGGAAAAAAGTCATTTCATGGTTCCTGAAGGTGTTGTTCTGGGTCACTGAGTTTCTAAGACTGACATTGAAGTTGACAAGGCCAAAGTGGGCCTCATTTCTACTCTTATGATTCCTTCCACCGCAAGACATGTCCATTCTTTCTTGGGGCATGCATGTTTCTATAATCATTTCATCAAGGATTTTAGCAAAGTTTCTAGATCATTGTGTCATTTTCTTAAAAAGGATGTCGAGTTCAATTTTGATGACAAGTGTTTTGAAACCTTCAACCACTTGAAGCATAAGTTAGTTTACTACTCCTATTTTGCAACCCCTAGATTTTTGTTTTCCATTTGAGATCATTACCGATGCTTAGGATATGGCAGTGGCGGCTATGCTGGGCTAAAAGATGGTCGGATTCCACATGCCATATACTATGCAAGTAAAACCCTTGATGAAGCCCAAAGTAACCACACCATCATGGAAAAGGAGTTGGTTGTCATGATTTTTTCTCTTGACAAGTTCCACCCTTACATTTTGCAAAACAAGGTCATTGTCTATACAGGCCAATCAACTTTGAAGTATCTCATGGCAAAGAAAGATTCAAAGCTCCCCGACTCCTCCGCTCTGGGTGACAAGGCGATTGGGAAGGTGACGACGCCTACTCGGCCACCTTATCACAATTTTCAATGGCGTGATAACAACTTCAGATTTGGGAATGATCCGGAGGAGCTTCGCAAATCTGGGAAGGTTCCAGAGTTGGCTTCTGTTCTGGTTCCGATCAAATGGGAGTCTATTCAGCCGAGAAAAGAGGGAAAGCCTACAGACCTGAAGAAGACAAACATTACTATAATAGAAGGGAAAATCTCTCATCCTAAGAGAGAAGCAAGGGAAAATGTGGATCGATGGAGCAAGTGCCTTCTAGGATACATTATTGATTTTGTTCCTCATATTCCTACTCTCGCCAATCATTTTTATAGGGTATGGAAAACTCAAGAGGGTTTTGAAGTTTTCGACAGGGGTGAGGGCTTTTTCTTGATATGTTTCTCCAGTCAAGATGACCTTGAGATGGTTCTAAACTCTGAATGGTTTGTTAGAGGGCGTCTGGTTGTTTTGAAGCGATGGTCAATCGGTGAGAAGCAGATGAAATCGATTCTAGAGGATGTCCCAGTTTGGGTGGATATCTGCAAACTCCCTATGGAGCTGTGGGATGTTCAGACGTTTGAAAGGATAGGTTCTTACCTTGGTACTCTGGTCAGAATGGATGAGAGCACTTTTAATCTGGGCTGCATTGAACGCGCCCGTATTCTGGTTGTGATGAATAAAGATGCTCTGTTTCTGAGTAGGCTATCAATGGTCAGTGACGAAGGGGATGTGCAGGTTGTTGAACTAGAATATGAATGGGTTGCCTACAGATGTAAGAAGTGTGGATTCATGGGTCATGGTAATTGTCGTGCAGATCCTGCTCCAACCAGACCAGTCCTTAAAGCTGATAAAAATTCTAAGAAGGTATGGGAGGTTAAAAAGAAGCAAGTACAAACTCATCACGATGAGATTCCTGAAGGTAGTAAGATTGATAATGCTCTGTATATCATTGAGGAAGTGGTGGATGAGGAGGAAATTAATCGAGCTAGAGAGAAGTTGTGTGAGGAAGTTCCTTCTGTTGAAGATCTGTTACTATCTAAAGAAGTTAACGAAGTTTTTGAAGTCAATAATGCAAGGGCATCTAGTTCTTCAGGTCCTTCGACTCCGGTTTCTATTCTTGTTGCTCCTAAAGTTTCTCCAAGCAGTAACATCAGTTCGCAGGCTTCATCGGCTCCAGATGTTAATGCTGTGAATTCTATCAATCTTAAAGACCCTCCTAGGTGTCAAGCTAAGCTGAATGTGGGTATCTATCACAGGGTTGAAAACTCTCAATACTCTCCTATTCAAGTTGATCTTCATTTGTCATCTGAAAATATTGAGGCTGACAGTTCAACAACCCCGGGTATTAAATGACTCCTTCTTTCTCTATTTCTTCTTGGAATGTTAGAGGGACTAGCAATAAGATTATCCCTGTCCAAGAAGAAATCAGGAGGGCGGGGAATGACATCTTCATTATGGTTGAAACTAAGTTGAGATATAAGAAAATGTCCAGTTTTATGTCTAAATATTTTCCTAACTATGCCTGGGTTTCTAATCACTCTTCTCACCCTTTGGTTATTGTTCTATGGAAAGAGGATAATTGATGTATTACTAAGCTGGATGAGAATGACCAGGTTGTTCATATGGGTGTTTCTGTTGGAGATTCTTATTTTTTCTTGTCTGCGGTGTATGGCCACAATCCGGACAAGGATATGACCTTTCTATGGGATTCTATTGATAATTTTTTTCACAAGGTGGATAGACCGTGGATTCTTATGGGTGACTTTAATTGTGTTAGGAAATCCAACGAAAGAATTAGCAAGCAGCAGCCATCTAGATGCTCTATGGATGATTTTAACAGTTGCACTCTTAATTTTGGTCTCTTTGGTTTAGATCTTCAGGGTCCTTTCTTTACTTGGAGTAATAACCAGGATGGTATTGGTTTTGCTACCTCAAGGATTGATAGAGTCCTCTATAATGCTGATTTCTTATCTCTCAATGCTGAGTTTTCTGGAGAAGTTATCTCTAACATCATTAGTGATCATAAAAGAATTCTTCTCACTGTTGGACATCCTAGAAAGATCAAATCTCCTTTTAGATTTATCAACTCTTGGGCTCAACATGACCATTTTCTTGACATTGTTAGGTCGGTTTGGAGTACTGATGTGCAAGGTTTTTCTACCTTCAGGCTTTATAAAAAGCTTTCCTTACTGAGAACTGAACTTTCAAAGTGGAATAAGAATTCTTTTGGAGATGTGAATGATAAAGCCAATATTTCTAGTTTTAATGCCCTTCAAGCTCAAATTGAGGCTGATTTACATCCTACGGATGAAGTCCTTCGGACCAAGGCTAAGTGTTTGAGGCTGGAAGCTAGTAAATGTGCTAGGGTTCAAGAAGCTTTCTATAAGCAAAAATCTAGAATTTCTTGGCTTAAAGAAGGGGATTCGAATACTTCCTTTTTCTATTCTTCGATGAAGGTCAGAAGGAACTCCAATTCTATTAAAAAACTCAGTATTGATGATGCTATCTCTCACTGCCCTTTTGAGATAAAGAGGTTTATTTCTTCCTTCTATAGTAACTTGTTCAACACTCACTCTCCTGGTGTTCATGTTTGGAAGGGTGCTTGGAAAGGTAGAACCCTTAACTCTAGTCAAAAGTTCTCTCTTATTCGTGGTGTCACTAGAGATGAGATTAATGATGTTGTTAATAATCTGAAAATGATAAGGCTCCGGGACCGAACGGGTTCAGCGATGTTTTCTACAAAAAATCTTGGAGTGTTATTGGCGATGATGTAGCTGCTGCGATCATGGAATTGTTTTCTAATGGGAGGCTCCTTAGAGAAGATAATAAGACCTTCATTACTCTCATTTCTAAAGGAGGTGATTCATCTGACATTAAAAATTGGCGTCCTATAGCTCTTTGCAATGTTTTCTATAAAATTATATCTAAGATTCTTGCCAATAGAGTTTAAGAGGTTCTTCCATCCATCATTGATCAGAAGCAGTGTGCTTTTGTTAAAGGTAGAAGCATAAGAGATGCCACTTTGCTTACCAATGAGATTCTTAGTGATTTCAAGAAGCATACTAGCCCTAATATGATGTGCCTCCAGGCTGACATTACAAAGGCTTATGATTCTATTAATTGGAACTATCTCTTTTCTGTCATGGTGAAGATGGGGTTCCCTATGTTGTGGATCAAATGGATTGAGGAGATTTTTGCTTCTACTTCATACCAGGTTCTTATAAATGGTGAGCCTTCTGAATCTTTTAAACCATCTAATGGTGTGAGGCAAGGGGATCCCCTTGCTCCTTATCTTTTCGTTATTGCTATGCAAGGTTTCACAGAATTAATGAATGTTGCTGAAGAGGAGGGGAAGATTAGTCCTATTAAAGAATCTATGAATCTTGCTATATCTCACCTTATCTTTGTTGACGATCTCATGATCTTTTCCAAAGCTCATTATGACAATGCTTGTGCTACTAATGAGATTCTTCATGAGTTTGGGGATATGTCTGGTCGCCATGTTAATCAGTCTAAGAGTTCGATTATTTTCAGTAAAGGGGTCGTTAAAGCTCCCATTCTTGAGACTCTTAGTTTCAAGGAAAGTTCCTTCCCTTCTAAGTATCTTGGTCTCCCTCTTTTTACAGGGAAGTTATCTAAAAAGTTATTCTCTAATCTTGTGGATAGAATCAAAGGTAGGCTGGACTCTTGGAAAGCTAAGCTTCTTTCTATGGCTGCTAGATTGGAGCTCATTAAATCCAATCTCCGCAACATGCATACTTATTGGATGCTCTCCTTTCCTATTCCTGTTTCTACTCTGAACCAGATTGATAAGCTTTGTAGAGACTTCCTTTGGAGTGGCTCGGAATCTAAGAGGAATCTCCATTTGGTGAAGTGGGATAATGTTACTGAACCTAAGAAGGAAGGTGGTCTTGGCCTCAAAAAGGCAAGAGACATGTCATTAGCTTGTCTTCTTGTTAATACCTGGAATGTAGCCAGCAAGAAGGACTTGTTATGGGTCAAATGGATATCAGAAAAATATTTAAAAAGAATATCCTTTTGGCTGGTCAGTGTTTCTTCAAAATTTTCTTGGCTGTTTAACAATATTATTAGAGCCAGAGAAGTGCTGAAGAATCATATTAGATTTTATATTGGGTCGGGTTCCAATACTTTGTTGTGGCAGGATCCCTGGTTCTCTAAAGTTGGTTTCCTTAGTGACCATGTTGGAAGGAATCTTATATCTATGTCAGGTCTTCCTTGGGATGCGAAGGTGGATATTACTATTAAGAATTCTGGGTGGCATATGCCTAAAAGTACTAATAGACATCAGGAGGTTATTTTGAATTATCTTGAAGCTGAGAAGATTGACCCTTTGAAGGATGATTGTCTTACTTTTATGAACTTGAAGTGTCCTAAGTACAATGACTTTTGGGATGTTGTTAGAATTCATAGACCAGAGGATGATGGCTTTGCTTGGTTATGGAATATAAAAACCCACAAAAAATCTATTATTCATTTGTGGAAGGCTAGACATAATCAGATTCCTACCTCTGATTTTCTGAGAAGAAGAGGAATATCCCTTGCATCTATTTGCTTTCTTTGTAAATCTGTGTATGAAGATTCTTTTCATTTGTTGTTTGGATGCACTTTTATCCATAGTATCTGGGATCTAGCTCGATCTGTTATGCCTTCATTCTCGATTCCTCATTGCTGGAATGATCTTATTTCTACTGGCAGCAGTAAGGTTGGTATTTTAAGTAGCCTTATCTTCTATCATTCTTGGTATGAGCGTAATAAGAGACTGCATGATGAGGTTTATAGATCTTCGGAGGATGTGTGGAAACTTATCTTGGAAGATTTTATGATCCTTGGTGCTAGTTGATGTGTTGCTTGGGCTATTTTGATGGTGCTTGTTATGGTTTTGCTTTGTGGACCTGCTGTGCTGCGATTTTCTGTCCTGGATAAACATCTTCTCTGCTGAAGCTTGTCTTTCCTTGAAGTGGCAGTTTCTTCTTTGGCTAGGCCTGGTCCTTCTTGGGTTTTCTAGATAAGGCTTTCTTCCTCTGGGCTGAGGTGGATGGTCTGAATCTGGCTGCTCCGACTCTGTGATAGCTTGCTGATGTTATATGTTGCTGCTCTTTGCTGCTTGAAGTTTGGGTTTCTGTTTCTTTCTCTGGTTATTCCTTGTGCTTTCTACTGTTGCTGCTATGTGCTTGGAAGTTCTGTGATCTGTTTGGCTTGTTCTTTTGATCCTTTGGTGGCCTTGGACGGTTGGTTCTGGTCATTTTTTCTGGGTTGGTTGCGAGCTTATCCTTCTTGGAGTGGCAGAGCTCACCCTTTGTTGTTTGTGGCCTTTGGTTCCCTGGTTTTGTGTTTTGGTGGTCTACAGGCTTCTGTTGAGTGGATGAGATGATCCCGGTGTGGGAGTGGTAGAGCTCACTCAATTCTTTCTCTTTCACAGCTGGATGTGGTTGTTTGGTGTGTTGCAGGCTCTTGTTGAGTGGATGAGCTGATCCTGGTTGGGAGTGGCAGACCTCACTCAATTCTTTATCTTGAGTTTTTTGGGAGCTAGTTTTCCTGCTATGCGGTAGGGGTGTTGATAGATCCTGTTGACTGACGCTGGCTTTGGTGCTTTGTTCAAGCTGCTGTTTTGTTTTTGAAGCTTTTAAAGTTTTTGCAAGGCTGAAGTGGTGCCTGGCATTCCCTGGTACTGCTGGTCTTTTTTGCCTCTGGTGGGTTCTGCTGCTGGACGTTTGAGGCTGTGAGCTGATCCATGTGCTTGGATGTTGGTCTTCCTGTTGGGTCTCTATGTGCTTGGTGTTCCCCGGTTGATCATTTGTGGTTTATGATTTCATTTTGGAGCTTTGTCTTGTCCCCTGTTTGGGGTTTCTTCCTTGTTTCTTTTTCCTTGGGAAAGTTTTTCACCTTGTGTATTCTCTCATCTTTCCCTCAGATGCAATAGATGTGAAGATAGATCTATCTCTTTCTTCCTTTTTAGTTGGTTTCTCGCTTTGAGAACTAACAAGTTTTGTACATTTTATACAAAAATGAAAAAAAAGTAACAGGAGTTTTGACCGACCAAAAAAAAAGCTTCAAAGCCCCAGTTGATATGTTGGATCCTTTTACTCCAAGAGTTTGATCTAGAGATTTTTGACAAGAAAGTAGTAAAAAATTTTACAACTGACCATCTCTCCCGCATTGAGGCACCTTATGATGATATGAATCAGATCAAGGAGGTAATGCCACATGAGCAACTTTTCTTACTTTCATTCACACAAAGACCATGGTACAAGCACACAAAAAACTTCTTGTCTAGTGGTATGATATCAAGTACTTGGACAAGGGAAGAGAGCAAGATCTTGCTTTTTATGGTGAAGTAATAATTTGTGGAATGACCTGCATCTAATATTGCTCTGATCAACTTATAAGGAGATGTGTCCCCGAAAGTGAGCAACAAGAGATTCTCTCCATGTACCACTCTGAAATATGTTGAGGACATTTTGGTGGAAAGCATACCACCACTAAAGTTATCTAAGGTTGTTTATATTAGCCGACATTGTTTAAGGATTATAATGAATATTGCAAGACCTGCTTGAAGTGCCAAAAGGTGGGCACTATCTCAAAAAGTGACATGATGCCTTTATCACATGTTCTAGTGGTTGAGGTGTTTGATGTTTGGGGAATTGATTTCATGGATCTGTTTCCTCCTTCTTTTGGATATGTGTACATCTTGGTGGTCATTGATTATGTATTTAAGTGGATTGAAGCACTTGCTACAAGGACCAATGATCACACGGTAGTATGCAATTTTGTCAAATCTACCATCTTCAACCCATTCAGTGTGCTAAGGGCAATGATTAGTGATGGCAGAAGCAATTTACATAGAACCTTTGAAGGATTGCTAAAAGAGATGGTGTGAATGATTGTGTGGATACTCCTCAAACTAGTGGTCAAGTTGAGTTAGCCAATCAGGAGATAAAGCTCATTTTTTAGAAGACGGTGAGACCGAACCACAAGATTGGTATATAAGCCTTAATGATTCTTTATGGGCGTACAAGACAACATTCAAGGTTCTGATTGGTACTGTGCCGTTTAAACTTGTGTATGGTAAGAGCTGCCATCTACTAGTGGAAATACAACACAAGGATCTTTGGGATTTGATGTCTATGGACATGGATATGGACCCCGCCGGAGTGAAAAGGAAATTGCAGCTCCATGAATTGGAGGAGATGAAACATGAAGCCTATGAGTTGTCTAAAAGTTACAAGGAAAGGACCAAATTTTTGCTTGACAAGTTGATCAAGAAGAAGATTTTTGAGGCCAAAGAATGGGTTGGCTATATAATTCAAGGATGAAGTTCTTTCCCAAAAAAACTTAGATCTAGATGGGAAGGACCTTATCTAATCAAGCATGTGTATCCATCTGGTTCCATCATGATATGTGAAAAAGGAAGGAGAAAAAGAGTTCATGGTCAATGGACAAAGGTTGAAAGCCACTATTGAAGTCAGTCTGGATAAGGCGAATCAAAGTTTTGACATTGTGATTCTAGTTATGAAGACCTAATTGATGAAGATATGTGCTTGAATGCACACGAGAAAGATATATACTTCAAATATGATTTAAATATTCTAAGAGAATGAAAGAATCAAGAATCAATAACCCTGACTGAAGTGTAGAATTTAATACTAGAGGGAGGCAAACCACCTAGGTTTGGGAACCTTTCCACCCAACATTCACTTTTTGATACTTTTGCTTTGTTTTTACACAATTCTAAATGTACATACACACACTTGTGTTTAACAATTTTGCTTTAGTTTTGATGATGACATAGGTGAAACATGTGAAAGTTTGAGAAATAGGGTAAAATTCATTGAAAAGTTTTGCTAAAACATCAAGTGAATCAATTTTTTTGATGGGATTATGAATGATTGATATATTTGAGAAATTTTGAAGATTTTTCAACTTGGAAGTACCAGCATGGCCATGCTGGCGTGGGCATTTTATAAGAAAATATCAAGTTTTGGGCTCGGTGAGCACAATCATTCTGACCAACATGGCTGTGCTGGTGCCTCGTCAGAACAACTGTGCTGGCCAAAACGGTCGTGCTAGCGTGGGCCCAACACTTAAGTCGCCCAAGTTTTCTTTCCTCAACACGACCCCGACATCATTTGTGTGACCCCAAATGGACATTCCACAGAGAGGGCGACTAGGGCACACCTCCATCTTTCCCAAATCGACTTCCCTTGCTCCCAAACTTCATATTCAAGCTTTCCTCACCCTCCATTCATCTTCCCCTACCTCTAGCTCCTTTCTCCACCCTCCATCAACCTTCATTTCTCCATATCCAATCAGATTCCGCCCCTACCTCCCGGAAGTGTGAAACTTATTGAGGTTCTTCGATTCTCCACCAAATTCTTGAAAGAATGAAGAGCATGAGCAAGGCAATAAAAATGGGGTAGAGAAGACCATGAGTATGCTACCAGAGGTAAAAGTTGCACCAAATGAGCATCTAGCATCACCCCACCATCACACAACCCTACATCACCATCCAACTCAATTTCTTAATCTCTCTGAAGTTTGGAATCTATGAGTGGGTCCCGTCTTTGATCCTCCTAAAACCACCACACCCCAGATCCGAGCTAAATCAACTCTGAGGAAGGGTAGGAAGAACAAGAATTAGAATACGTTGTTGGTTCTATCGATGTTTATGTGCCAACCCAAGAAAGAAGAGACAAGAAAGCGACTATTGCATCGTCTTTGTGCTTGCTTCCATGACCCACTCTGATGAGACATTCTATTTCATCAACCCATCCACATGCAACTCAACAACCCGCTCGACGTTGATTGTTGATTGAAGAAGAAGATGTTGATGCACACATTGAGATGGTACCCTTAAACTTGGACACAAGTTCAGGGTCACATACCTAAGAGGGGGAGGTATATGATACTGAGAGTGAGGAGATGGAAGATGAGCATGTGGATATCTTATCCAAGCTAGAGGAGGATAGAATGAAGTGGGTGGGAAAACAAACTTAGGTTGTATATGGGAGAGGCACATCAAGAAGAGTTTTTACAAGGCCTCGCCATCACGATTGCTTGACAAGGAGAGTGATCCCTACAAGATATGCATGTGTGCATACCATTCAAGCTTTGGGGCTAATCCACTATGTCATAAGCTACTTCAAGTGTGTTGGGTTGTATAATCTGCTGACTAAGGTCGAGGAGACCTATATGGAAATAACCCAAGAGTTCTATGGCTCTCTAGAGAAGGTACAGTACCAAGGTGAGGACGCCATCTACTACAGTCTTAAGGGCTCCATGCATGTATTAAAGTCTTCCCACCTCAACAAAATTCTAGCACCAACATCGGATATGGTGTAGAAATTTGATGAGGATAGGTTTGATAAAAGTGGAAAATGCTACTACTCCAAGATGTTGGAAACATTCTCCGGCCAAGATACCTTCACAGTAGGAAAATAAAAAACAAGCAAAAGATTCAATCCTACATTGAGGTACACTCAGAAGGTCCTAGCCAATATTGTATTTGATTGATATGATAACCAAAGTTGCTACTCCCAAATGGATTTATTTGTGATAACTACCATGGAGTGCTCATTTTGTGAACCTTGGAACAATGATGATTGACCACCTAAAAACAATTCCTTCAAAAACCAAAAATCATTTCATTATGGGAGGGATTTTAACAACCATAGCCAAGGCCTTAGACTGTCATCTTGAAGGCCAAATAAAGGTGGAGGGGACCAAGTTTGTTGATTTGAACAATCTTGCAGGGTCCCAAATGATCTCCCTCAGAGACAAAAAGATCATCTACAACATAAACCCTGGGTACCTTGGAGTCACTATAGAACTTTCATATGATGAAGTGTTGCTCACTAAAGATATACAACCAATAAAAGATCTTCTAAAAGCAGATACAGATTGGGAAAAACAATGGCCTAGGGAATAAGGTAGAGAATCCATAATTCAATTACTCGAGAAGGAGGGAGAGACAAATATATGGGAGCAGAAATGCATTCTTGAGAAGCCTCGCCACATGAGATAGAGCTACGGAGATTTTGACACACATTCACCTCCAAACAATGCATATGACATGTCAACCATTCATGCACAGTTGGAGGAAATACAATAACACATGTGGTTGGATTAGCAGCAAATGCATTATCAAATCAACAACATGTACTAGTATTTGCATGCGCAGGTGCAGAGAAATGCCCAATGGGGGGAGGATTTTTTGGGAGCCCTTTCTGGATATTAGGAAACATACTCACTTCCACATGAGGACTACTGGGACCACTACTACTAGCACCCACCTCCATAGGCTAGCCCACCAGTATCAGGAGACCCACCTCAGGATCCACCACCACTGGAGCAATGACATCTACCCTATCATTCCTAAGCTTTAGTTTCATGATGAGGACATCATGATTCAGAAGTTTGGGGTGGTAGGGGGTATGCCCTCTTTTATCATCTCATTTTGTTCACCTACTTTGTTTCACTTGACTATTTTGTGATGACTTCACTCTATCTAGCATAGATCTCCTTTTGCTTGCATTCACACATGTAGTTGTTTTTTGAGTAAGTTTTCAATTTTTCAATTTTTTTGCTCTTTTTACCATTCCATCTCATGCATTGCATTTTCATGTAGTTTTTGGTAATTTTTGTGTGTTTTAGTTAGAATTTTCTTGCTTTATGTTATCTTCCCCTAAAACTAGGTTTGTATGTGAATGGGTGCAATTGGGACCATTTTGGCCAAATTTTCCCAAATTTGGAACTCCTTGTTAAAAACCATGTTTCAACTTAAATATCCAATTTTTAACTAAAAGATGTTGATCTTTGACAAATGCATGCCATATTCTTAGAGTTTATTGCTAAATGATCTTGATTATTGACTTTTTACATGTGTGTCACCTCTCTTATGTTTGTGACTATTTTGGTTGAATTGTGAAGAAAGTGATGAACTCTTAGGTTGTATGTAATCACATGATAAAAATATGAACCTCATGTTGTTCAATCGCGTGGTGTGATATTATTTGATGAAGTTTTGGATTAGTTTTCATGCAAGAGATTTGGTGTTGAGAACCACACTAGTGAACCCTCTTTGACTCGACTCTTCTGTCATCATATTCATACTCCTCTCCTCATGAAAGGATGCCTAAATGCACACATTTAGCCTTGAACAACTCCAAAAATTTGGGGTATCCATATCTACGTCTTGATGCTTCACTCTCACCACCATATGCACCATCCACACAATGGGCAAAGAAAAAGAAAAGAAGAAAGAAGAAAAAACAAAAATAAAATAAAAGATGCTCTTGTTTAAGAGCATCTTAATAAAAGATGATTGTTAAAGATATCCAATCTCTTATTGCAATCCTTTCTTCCATTTTCATACCCATTGAACTAGGAAACATCAAACCTAGATCACTTCACCCTTTACAGAATCCACACGGGTCACTTTGTGTGGTTTTTTAACATAAGATTGAATGCATTAAAGTGAAACAACACTCCAAGTCATCATTGATTAAGCCATCATGAAATGGTTTATCCAAAATTACATGAAGGACATATGTATAGCTTGTGTGTTCTATGCTCTATATTCAAAGTTTGTATGCTCAGTGCTCTTTTCATGATTGGATTGTGAAATTGGAGAGGATATAGGCGGAACACATGCACTTAGTCACTTCATCTTTTACAATGCATTTATCATTCTTGTTTGATGGAAAGAAACTAAAGAGAGAAATTAAGTTGGACCATACTTGAGGACAAGTATATTTTATGTTTGGGGTGGTCATGCAACCCTATTTTAGGGCTTCATCTTGTGTATTTTTGCATTATTATCACATCTAAACATGTTATAATGCAAGTTTATTCCCTCAACATGTATTTTTATGCCAAATGCATTTATAGACATTCTTTGCATTTTTTAGGTACTTGGACCATATTTGGATGGATGAGTGAGATAGAGGGATCCAAAAAATATCCCAAAGCTTCCCCAACCTACTCTTGGTGGCCAAAAGTCGACGCAAGTAAAGAAGTCCATGGATGATGAAGATTAAAGTTCAAAATACTACTAAAGACCCCAACACAGACATGGTACCAAGGAACGAACGTGCTCGATAATGTAAAACATCACAGTAACAACTCAAGTCTTGACAAGTTACAACAACTCCAACAAAACGGCCATGCTAGCCAGCATGGTCGTGCCAAGAAGACACCTAAATGGTCGAGCTAGCTAGCATGACCATTCTGCAGAAGACCAAAATGGGCGTATTGAAGAGAACGACCTCCATCCTATCTTTCCCACCATGGTTGTGCTACCCAACACAGTCGTTCTACCTAGCCCCCACCACAGCAGTGCTACTAACCTTTCATTTCACCCCTCCAAACTAACATTTTCCACTTCCCACCATGGTTGTTCTCTACCATCACGGGTGTGTTGATCCCCACCCACTACGGTCATGCTGCCACCTAAAACCTAGTTTTTCTACACTGAAATTCCAATACTACCCCCACTTACCGTAGTTCTTCCACACCACCTATATATACATCGATGGCAGCCACATCACTAGGTTAGCCTCTCCTTATCTGGTCTTAACATTCATTTCCACCCTCCTTGTATTCAAGACCTCCACCTACCTTCTTCCATCACTTCACCCCATTTCCACCCAAAAACCCTAGTTTTCTAGGATTTTCCAACATAATCCTCTATATTTCCATGCCATTCATCCATCTTGGAGGAGGGAGGACGTTCTACAACAACTAGGAGGAGAAGGATAAGAAACTTCCACAAGCTCCATGGCCTTCTACCTCTTTCTTCTTTCCTTTTTTCTCTTTTGCTTGATCATGTCTAGCTAAGCCCCTTGTGCTGGGCTGTTTGGAGCTAATGTTGTTATTTTGATACCATGTTGGGGGAAAATAACTTGTATTGAACATATTTCCATTCTTTGATGATTTTCTCTTGCTTCTTTCTCATTTCCCATTATCTTGCTTGTGATTTATGCTTTTAAACATGGATTTCTTGTTGTATGATGCTTGAAAACACCTAGTTTCTAGGGGGAAATGGATTGTATGTGGCTATCTTAGAAATTTCTCCTAGGTCCAACTAGTGGATCCCTAGATAGCACTTATATTCCTACATAGATATCATTTCTCCTACAAATAGGTGTGAGATCTAAGTAGCTAGTGTAGGAGTGATTATTGCAATTGCCTAGAGTTTTCTAAAGGCTATATGGGGAGTAACGTGGGGGTGAAAAACCCTCATCTCTACCCCATTCCTACCCTTGGCTATCAATTGCTCATATACCACTTAACCTAGAGACCTAGACTTGTCAAGTCCTATTAGAATTACACCTAGCCCTAGTTTCCCTACTAGTTGCTTAGGCAAGATCCAATAGCACTTGCCTTGTTGTTTGGTTTGGCAATCTAGATTGAAGATATGAGACTTGCATGCTATGTTAAACCCCAACTAATATGTTAGTATCATTTCCTAGACATCCCACCTCTCATTAATATTGTTGAAACCCTCCTTGTTCTCTTAGCTAATTAATTCTAGTTTAGTTGCTTGTGGTACTTGCCTCTTAGTTAATTACTTAGATTTAGATAGTGATATTTTGCTTGAGTAGTTAGTGCTCTTTAGAGATTTCTAAGTGTTAATCGAGATAGTTAGTGATAACTTAGGTCATATATTTCTCTAGTGGTTAACTTGCATCATTAGTGTAACTTATTTGTAGTTCCTTTCTCTTGCTTAGTTAATCCTCTTGCCTTGTTGATTAGACTTAATTTGTGTAAGGTTACCATAGGGTTTGATAATCTAGTTCTCCTTTCTAGCCTTTAATTGCTTGCACATTAGAGTAATCAATCAAAACCTCCAACAAACCATAAAAACCCTACACTTAACATTAAGAACATAGCACACACTAACCTAGCTCTAGTCCCCCCCTCTCCCTATCCATTCTGTTGCACTTACCTATACTATAGCATGATCTGTGTGCTTGCGGGTGAAGGGTGAATGGTCTAAGAGAGTGTGTTAGACTAGGCATATTTATAAATTTGAAATATTCCCATGTGTTTGTCCTATCCCTAGGTTGCATCTAGTCACCATTTATTTAATTTGTGTGTGATCTTGGGAAACACGCACCAATATCCATGATGTACATGCAGTGAGTGAGTTTAAATTTATTTTTCCTAGATGAGTTTTTAGGTGTTCCACCCATGAGGGAGATTGATTTTTAAATCAATTTAGTACTTGGAACTCAATCCATATCACATGCAGCTCATAGAATGGATCCAAAAAAGATGAAGAAGTTGAATAACAAGATGCATGAATTGTTGGAAAAAGGTTTGATATGGTCAAGAACTTCCCCATGGGGTGCTCTAGTGTTGTTTGTAAAGACGAAGGATGGTTATATGAGGATTTTCATAGACTAATGATAATTGAACAAGGTCACAATGAAAAATAAGTACCTATTGACGAGGATAGGTGACCTGTTTGATCAGTTGAGAGGTGCAACACTATTTTCTAAGATAGATATAAGGTCAGAATAACATCAATTGAGTATTAAGGCATGCATACCTAAGTCTACTTTTATAACTAGGTATTGTCATTATGAGTTTGTTGTTATGCCATTTTGACTAACCAATGCACTACCACATTTATGGACCTAATGAATAGAGCATTCAGACCGTACCTTGACCAGTTCGTGGTGGTGTTCATAGATGATATCTTGATATACTAGTGATAGGAAACAATATGAGCAACATATTCATTAGGTGTTGGAGTTGTTGGGGCAGCATAGGTTGTCTGTTATGTTTAGAAAGTGTGAGTTTTGGTTGACTGAGATGTCCTTCCTTAGCCATGATATATCTGCTAAAGGTGTTTATGTGGACCACAATAAGGTGGAGTCATTGTTGGAGTGGAAGAATCCCAAGACAAAAACTAATCTTTGAAGCTTCCTAAGTTGTCTAGTTACTATAGGACGTTCATCAAGAACTTCACTGCAATAGCACTGCCTTTAACCAAGCTAACTAGGAAAGGTGTTCCTTTTATTTAGTATGACAAGTGTCAATTTTCTTTATAGATATTTAAAGAGAAGTTGACAAGTGCTCCAATCTTGGTGTTGCCAGATCCTTAGAAGGGCTACGTCATTTTCTATGATGCCTCAAAGAGTGGGTTGGTATATGTCCTGATGTAGGAAAAGAACATGATTTCTTTTCATGAGGAAAACTTACCAACTCCAGATCTAGAATTTGCAACTTTAGTGATTGCCCTAAAGATTTGGAGACACCATCTGTATGGAGAAAAGTGCCAAATCTTCACAGATCACAAGAATCTTGAGTACATTTTCTCGAAGCACGAGATGAAGATGAGGAAGAGGAGATGCATGGTGTTAATCAAGGACTACACATGTACGATAGACTATCATTATATAAACTTGAATGTAGTAGATGATACACTAAGAATGAAGTTATCTTCATCATCATTTTCTAATAAAGTATTGATGTACTCCATGGCTTGTCACAAATGGGACATGTTGCTGACACTTCAATAAATGAATGTATAGTTGGGAGTTCTTTGTTGGCACAGTTACAAGTGAAACTGACATTGAGACAAGATATCAGAGATTCTTAGAAAGATGATACCATGATACACAATATCATGTCAAGATTTGACAGTGTGAAGCATGATGTATTCTATGAGACAAAAAAAATGATAATGAGTTTTCACAATCAGATGGCGGTTCTTATAATAGGTTGTCTGAGGGAGAGATACTAGAGGAGGCTCATTCCTCAATGTACACCGTGCATCATAGCACTACAAATATGTATCATAATCTTAAGGAGTTGTATTGGTGGCCACTTTTGAAGCGTGATTTGGCAGAGTTCGTGGCCACATGTCTAGTCTATCAATAGTCAAAGCAGAACATCAGAAGCCTACATGGATGTTGCAACCCTTGCCAATTCTACAATTGGAATGGGATCATATCACTATATAATTTGTGGTTGGTCTACCTAGGACAACCAAGGGTCATGATTCCATTTGGGTGATTATCAAACCATTGACAAAGTCAGCTCACTTTCTGTAGGCCAAGACCACCTACGTTGTAGAGAAGTTAGCACAGACCTATGTCGATGAGATAGTTTGTATGCATGGCATACTAGTTACCATAGTATCAGACAGAGGCCCTTAGTTTACGAGTAGATTTTGGGAAGGTTTGCATATGTCTTTGGGGGACATAGTGGAGGTGCAATACAACCTTCCTCCCATATATAGATGGCTAGTCAAAAAGAACCATACAAACATCAGAGGATCTTTGAGATCATGTGTGCTTCAGTTTCTTGGCAGTTGGGATATTCACCTGAGTCTGATCAAGTTTGTCTACAACAACAGTTACCAAAAGAGTATAAACATGGCACCATATGAGGCTTTATATAGTAGGCATTGTAAGTCACCTCTTTGTTGGTATGAGGCTAGTGAATATCATTTTTTGTATCATAAGTTGGTTTAGCATACCATAGAAAAGATCAAAGTGATTCAACAAAAATTGAAGGTAGCATAGGATAGGCAGAAGTCTTATGCAAATAATTGTCATAGATTGTTAGAGTTCTAGGTTGGAAATTGTGTATATCTCAAGTTTTCCCCTTGGAAGGGTGTGGCAAGGTTTGGTAAGAAGGTAAGGTGGATCCTAGGTTCCTGGGACATTACAGTATCCTAGCTCAACTTGGGAAGGTGGTTTACAAGTTGGAGTTACCTCCAGAGTTACATCGGTTACACAACATGTTTCATATTTCAATTTTGAGGAAGTGTTATCCTGATACATAGCAGACATTGAGCCAGTGGATGTGGAGTTAGAGTAGGATGTTACCTATGTTGAAGATTCAGTGTTGATATTAGATAGATGTGTCTAGTAGCTAAGTAAGAAGGATATAAATTTAGTAAAGGTGTTGTGGCATCATCTTGCTGCAAAGGAAGCCACATGGGAGTTAGAAGAGGATATGCATAGGAAGTATCCTTCTCTGTTTGCCTAGGATTGTGGGGGGGAAATCCTTGTAACGGGTTTATAGTAGTAAGGCCCCTAACTTTGGTTAATCAATAATATAATTAATTTGATCAATTGGATGCTTAGCTTGAAATTTAATTTTGATTTATGATGTACTATGGTATTATGAATCTATGTTTAAAAATTTGTATCAAAACAGACCTTGCTTACTCAAGTTATACATTTCCATGTGACCTATGGACCTTTATGCAATCTCCCTTCTTCTTGGAGTCTAGGGATAATTTTAACACTTGTTTGAGTTGCTTCATGATATTCTTAATAAAATTACAAATTGTCTTCTCCTTGAGTTGCTTCATGATGCTCTTAAGAAAGTAAGAAATTTTCAGCGTTGCCATGACCTCCACATTTTCATGGTTGCCACCTTCCAAATCACTTCAGGTTCAGCCAATACTGGACTCCATATTGTCACTGAAGTGGGCCACTACGTTCGATGTGCATGCCGCCCTATCTTTGCAAAATTGCCCCTCGAAGCAAAAATCTTGGACATCCTCCAACTCTGGAGACCTTCCTCCAAAACAACCTAAGGAACGTCCTAATCTTGCTTGACTCCAAGTAAGCTATCTCAATTCTAGGGGATCAATAGACCTCACACCTTCAATTCAGGCCTCATTGAAGGCTGATAGCCAAAAGATTCAACTCAATCAACTGTTTTGGGTACCAACACATATCCAAAAGCAAGAACACAGTAGCAGATGAAATTGCTGAGTACTATTTATCATTGAATTCTATTATTTCTTTCCACCCACCAAAACCACCCTATCTATGCCGAAACATTAATATTGATCCTATGGATTTGGCTACACTAGACAACAGTTTGAGTAAGAACTAGTCTCTATTTCTTTTTCTAAAAAAAGAAAATAAGAAATTTTCTTCCGCTATGGCTACTTTTGAACTTTGAATTCATGGGGCTTATACTTGTATAATTTGTTTAATAGTATAAGTGTACTACTATCATCGGTGGACAAAATATAGCATGATCATTAGCCCAATGAGTCTTGGGATCGAAAAAGTTTAGGATTACTGATAAATTTCTGGGGTAGCTAACCCAGAGAGATAGTTGAATGATATGATTTTTTTAGTTCATCAGACTGATGAGTTTTTTTATAACCAATGAGTTTTTGTGATCAATGATCCGGTGTTGATTGACAGGATTATTGTGATGAGAAACTTGTCTTTTAACCCACCCTTATAAATACCCTCCTTCCTTCTCTCCTTCCATTCATTTGGCAAAGCATCAGTTGCATCTAGAGTAGCCCATTGGGATCTTTTGAGCAGACGATGTAGTTCCATAAGGGCATGGGCTTGTTGAGATACTATTCTTGGATGGATGTGCTAGATTGAGTTTCCCATGGATGATTTGGAGGATTTTAACCATGCTCTTTCTTCCTCCGGGTAAGATCTTTCTCCTTAAATTGGTTTTCTTGTTGTTTCTTCCTTCCCTCTTTTCTTCTTGGTCGAG
This sequence comes from Alisma plantago-aquatica, assembly GCA_963693085.1. Lineage (NCBI taxonomy): Eukaryota > Viridiplantae > Streptophyta > Magnoliopsida > Alismatales > Alismataceae > Alisma > Alisma plantago-aquatica. The sequence goes on along the minus strand of OY856409.1, from coordinate 1,821,724,751 downwards.
GGTTATTGTGTTCTTGGTGTTACTTGTGCATGTGCATGAAAGACTCTCTTTCTTCTCTTCTTGTCTTATTTACACTTTGTTCTAGGAGTTTTGGCTGACTTCATGTGGTGTTTTTTGCTGATTTTGAAGCTTTCTCCTTTTCCAGACCATTGTTTCTTCTCTATCAAGGTGAGTGATATAACCTTAAAATCATTTCTTTCCTACTTTCTACATGCATGACTTTAATATTGCTCTAGAAATTCTTAGAATGCCACAAGACAATCTTTTTAGGTACTATTTTACGTAACCAGATGATGATATGATTTCTTAAGCTTCAATTCATACTTTATGAACATTTCATGTTGTATATTGAACTTTTCTTTGAATATTGAAGGTTTGACATTCGTAATATTAGTGTTTTGACTCTTAGAATGTCACATATATTCTCTTTTGGTATCCAAAGAGCAAGGAGATCCGATCCATGTACAATTCTTTGCCTTCCGATGGTTATATTATGAGCTTAGAGTCATAAACTATTGAGCATATGCGGGTGCAGGGAAGGTAAATTGATGTCATCCTAATTTCAATATTTTCGAGAAACGTTCAGGTTGTGTCTTAGATGTTGATGTTATTGAGTGAGACTATGGACGTACCTCATATTTGAGGGTTTATGTCCTTATCTCTAGTGTCATGGCCTGCATACCCAGGATGGACTAGGCTGTTTTAGTAGTTGTTACTCGTACTAACTGAGGGAACATGATTTTAAGGATTCTGATCATCCTAGATCTTGTAAGGGGCTGATTTTGACTTCAGAGTGATCAACTAATATTTTGAGTGGTACACCACAAGCTACCCAAGGCTTAATAAAATATTTAATGCAACCGTATAGTCAACTACTAGGGTTACTTGGCTAATCAGATCGTATGATGATCTTTGCTTTGTTTCCATTTAATAGTGTATGTGATCTTTAACTCGGTAAGAGAAAGAAACTTTTGTTTTGACTCTAACTATGCCTGGTATTTTGTATAATTTGCATAGTATTTCAACTTTGTAATATTATCTATATTAACTACTTGAATTACATAATTTTCTTGTAAGTAATAAATTTTATTAGAGGTTATATTATATTGGTGGGACATGGGTCTCACCCCGTGGGGTTCCACACCCTTTTATGGTGATCCTAGTACAGCCAGATGTAGGGTGGAGAGGAGGCACAATTTGAAGATCTATAGAGATATAGAGGTTGGTTGAGTTGTGTAGAGTCCCAGAGTTGTCCCTATACTCTTAGGCCTGGGCAGGGGAGTTCTCTATGTTGTGTATATCAACTCAAGTTTTTAGTTGTATATCATGCACAGTACAAATATTGTAATTATCTGGGAAACACCCCTTTTGTATACATGTTGTGGCTGAGGTTGTTAAACTCACGTAAAGTTACCGTTATATATATATATATATATATATATATATATATATATATATATATATATATATATATATATATATATATATATATATATTGTGTGTGTATGTGAGTGTGTGTATGTGTGTTTGTGCGTGTGTTGTTTATGTCTATGTGATGTCAGACCTTTGTGTAAATGTTTCTAGGGAATGTTTGGAAATTTTATTCGATTTTAGTCATGTAACATTTTGGTACAATGGTTAATTAATGTTGTATCACATGTTTTGGTTTTGAGTAATCTCATTTAGCACGGCGGGTTTCCACATTAACAATAATTTTTTCTGTAAAGATATCTAGAAGTGAGTGCAACGGAGTAGAAACCCTCATCCATGTTACAACACCTATAATATCCCACATAGATCCTAACCCTCTTCTTGTTCTAGAGATGAATAATACTCCCAATCACCTTCCCTCTAGCTCCCCATCTGAGGAGGATTTTCATGTAACCACTAAGCATATTATATGTTACATGATGCATCAATGCAATTACTTTGGGTAAGTAATTGATTATCTCTATGATGATTTGCCTCATGTAAATAATGAATTGACCCAAATTATGAAAAATATGAATCTTAGACGGTCACCATCCTATCTACTTCATACCTTAATCCATACAATCCCTTCTCTCCTACCACATTCTATTATACACTTACCACCACTTCAAACATACCTTCCACATCTACTCATCTCATCCCCTAAATTTGTATCATAGTATTGGTATCTCCCTTAGCTCTACCAACATATATATGTTTTCCATTCATCTTGACTACAATTTGAAGCCTACCTTGACCTAGGTGAAGGCAGTTGTTTCTCAACTTCTCATGGCTTGAGATGATAAAAAAAAAGCATTTCTCCAATTGAAAAATGTTTTCTTAGTATGAGGATATAGAAAAAGGAGAAGAAAAAGATGTGAATAATAATAATAATAATAATAATAATAATAAGAAGAAGAAGAAGAAGAAGAATAAGATAATGAAGAAGAATGTTGGAGTATTTGGAACAACAAAAACCAAGAAAACTTTAAGAAGCAAACAATGGCTACTAACCAACTTTGTCTCAGGATCACCAATGAGGAAAAGGCGAGTGAGATTACTTGGAAGAAAGATAATATCTCGAACAAAAAGGACTGTGGGAAACACTGGGACATTCCTATATCTCCCTTTCTTAAACTTAACGCTGACGCAGCTTATAAGAATTACCAAGCCTGTATAGTAGTGGTATGCAGAGACCACAATGGCCGATAGAAAGGGGGCACAACACAAACTTGTAGAGTAGGAAGCCCCTTTGAAGCTGAGATGATGGCGATCAACCTTGCGCTAGACTGGGCTAGGGACATGAAGATTGATCATGCAGTTGTGGAAACTGACTCCTTAATGACAAGCAATGTCGTCAATATGAAGCCTGAAGACAACCCAAAAGTGGTCAGATGGGTTCTGCAAATCAGGAGCAAGTGGATGGAGAATCGGATTATATCCTATGCCAACCGAGAAGGTAATAGTTATGTTGATACATTGGCTAAGTACCACCAAAAATATGGGTATGGGTTCTGTTACTATAGAATACCACCCAAAGAGGTTGCGGGAATCATTAGAAATGAGTCATGTAATGGTAGTAGTACTACCACATTTATTCCTTGCTTTAACCACATAGATTGTACCCCTTTGTTTGATTTTGCTTGCATGAGGAGAGCAAGATGAATAAGAAGCCTCCTGACATCCAAAAAAAGATAAGGAAGAAGAAGAATGAGAATGAGATGGAAAATGACAAGAAAAAGAAAAGCAGAAGGATAAGGGTAATCATAAGGTGAAGGTGATAAAGGATAATATGAAGATACTGAAGTGGTTATCCATGTAGTATTTGAATTTAGTATGGAAATAATGGATCCCTAAAGTGATGTCATCTGTGATTGGAGAGTTGTTTTGTCCTATAGGGTATGTGACCATTGCAACTCTCACTCCTTGGTCTCATCAACCACTCCTCATCATGAACACAAAATTATATATTGTAAATATGACTCGGTGTCAGGTTCTCTCTAGATTGGTGATATGTTTATTCTTCCAGTCCATTTTCTGTTAGGGTGTTGTTCTCTGTAGTGGACACATCTTGTGGTGGAAAAATTTAGATCTTCATCATTCTATTCACATGGGAGCACGACTGATATGGGGCACAACATGGACAATGTCTTTCCCCTTCTCTTGTCTATTGCTTCTACAATTGAACAAGGATCAAAACTATGATTTTTATTTTTTATCGGTTTGGGTGGCTGACCTTCTCTCTCAGATGAGCTTAACTACTCAGTGTTTATGTCACATTTTTAGTTTCTATTTATTACTTTTCTTCATTGTGCCTTGGTGGCTTCCCTTACTTTAACTAGCTTAGCCCTCTTTCATTGGAGCCTTTTCCCTCCTTGCAAGAGTTTTGTGTTTCCTAGTTCTTAACTTTGTTACTCATTTTGTTATTTTAATATTGTGTATGGATATAATTATAGAGAATATCACCAATGGGAGCATCTATATTTGTCTATCTTTATCCACCATGACAATTATTCGATTAAAGGTACAATTTCTATTTTGTTGTTTATATCATATTTGTTGTACATGGATATGTTTATAAATTTGACGTTGCTTCCAGATACAAGTTTGTGTGGTTTTGTGTATTCCTTTATAGTTTATATATGTTATCCCGATATTCCAATCACTTCATTTAGACACTGTATGGATTGTAAGGAAAATAACCCACCTTTCCTAAAAGGAAGTGGAATATCATTGCCTTACAAATTATGGATATCAAGACATTGATGATCTGACTCCCTTGTCTCCATTTCCATATTAAAATTTTATATGCTTTATACTTTACATGTACTAAGTTTTGAGCTTATCCTAGGATTCCTTTACATACAATTGTAATAGCAAAATGTATTATGTAGGACACTTGTATTTTGAGGATATATTTATGTATCTTTCATTATATTTTGCTTGATATATTTCTTCCTTTAGTTTGTAATGAAATATGATGCTTCTTGGCATTGAAAAATACAACTTTATAGTTGTATACTATCTCCTATGAGATACTTTTGGTGAAAAAAGTATAATATTCTAGTTATTTACTATCTCCTATGACATATTTTTAGTGATGTTTGTGTTTCTTGAAATTGGTTGATTCTCATATTTTTAAATGTCAATTACTTCTCAGACAAGTTTTATATGATATAAGGTGGAGATGAATTTAATATTGTTAATGTAAATATAAGTAGAAAGTCTATATGCTTTTATTTTGTAATCTTATAAAGAAAGTTACGTAGAACGAATAGGGGGAGATATAAAGTTTATATCTTAAAACCCCCAATCAACCAAAGGTATGGTTTTTAGTTAAATCTATTGAACACATCTATCATATGGTTTATTTTATTCAAAAAGAAAGAAAATGTTGAGTAAAAGGTAACATTGTCGAATCCCATACTAATGATGACTTACTATTCCATACATATTGTTATTTCAAAATATTTAAGGAATATAAGACACAACTTAAATATAGTTACAAACCAAAAACTAACTTGTGAGATAGTTCAAGATTTCTAGATAAAGTTCAACCTTCCAAACCAACTATTTGTTTTTCTTGACATATATGGACTAAATTAGCTTGAACAAGAAGAATATTTGGATTGATGGTCCCAAATGGAATTTTTAATCAATGAAAACTCATGTCTTGAACATTTCTATGATTCAGTTGAAAATTCCTCATAATCTTCACTTGACCTAGTCTTCTAACAAAGATATAAGCTAGCATCATGATTTTTTTTGGAATCATTAGTTGACCAAAGCATCTATCTCAAATTGACAAATTCATTCGCTACAATTCTCTTAGGAATCTTCACCTAACAGTGGTATCTCATGATCTAGTGGACAAGAGTTGGTTGAAGTTTCTCATAAAACTTTATGGGATGAGTATAATGTTGAATAAATCTCCTTAGTTATTAACAAATTTTTAAGGAGTTGTGATTAGTGACTTATTTCATGTAACACATTGATACACGCATTCCTTATCCTTAAAACTATAATTGTCCAGACTTAGGTACAAAAGGGTATAGTTCTTAGTTTAACCCCAAACAAGGTATGTCATATATCTGAACATGATCATTAGATGAGTTTACATGAAAATGATGTTTTATTTGACTTGATTGAGACAATTGGATATCTTGTAATGTGCATGATATGTCCTTTGTCACCTTTAATTTAACATGATGAAAATAATATTAAGATTGTGCTAAGATAGATAATATTTTTGAAATAAAATATTCAACTTTTTCATAATAAATTCTAGTTTCTATGAAGTAAATAAGTCACATACAAAAAATAAAAGTTAATTAATAAAGTGTGAAATATAATTTGGATATCCATGTAATACTACAAGGCATACAAACTTCATACAATGAATAATACATGGATATTACCAAATAAATACTCCCAACAGAAGAATCTAAACTCATATTTGAAATAGTCATGCTTTAGTTTTGATTAAGGGTTAAGTTTCACATCAAACGAATAATATTTGATAACTTAATTACATATAGGAAAGATAATATAAGTTAAACTCTACAATAGTAAATGATATAATGGATGACTCCAAAAGTGGAACCTAATTTGATTTCTAATTTGGCATGTCTTGATTATCCTATCTAAGAATTTTCATCTTAATTGGAGGTTGATAGCTGATTCAAATAAAATAAGAAAGTGAATATCGCAAAAAGCAAGTATTGAATTGATATATTTAACTTTCCTAAAGTTTTGCATTCTTATATGACTGTCACACATTTGTATTACTATTTTTTTTTGTTCTTGATGGTATCAACTTTTCTCATTAACATGATCTTCATCTAAAGGATACTACTTCTTATCCTTCCTCTATTTAATTGCCTTTCTCACATACACATCAACTGTATTTTTCTCTCCTTAATCTCTCTCTCTCCACTCCTCCTCACCTACACCACTTTCCACTCCTAGACCTACATCTTTAGAACTCTTGTTAAATATCCTACAATATTGAAACTTTGCTAACCAACCTGACCCTCATCAACAACACTGGGATCTTTCCCATATGAATAAGGGTTCTAAATCTATCTTTAACACTTTAAACACAACCTTTATACCTTAAAATTCGAAGGACCCTCCTATATTACACGGGTGTCGAGCAACCGACTCCGCCCCCTACCTTATTTCCTACCTTTGACCTACCAAGTTATGCCATGGGGACCTACATGTCATCAAGCATCTATGAAGGGTGATCAGATTTTGTGAGTAAGTAACAAAGAACTCTTCAGTTTTAGATTTCTTGTCTGGTCGAAGATTCCGGTGATCCATCTTCAGAAGTAAATTTCCAGTTCTTGTACAAACAAAAAATAGTCCCTCTACTTTTGTGAGGTTTCTTTATGAGTTTGGATCATTGCATCCAGTTTCATATTTTAGTGGATGTTTTGGATTCTTTTCCGTCTTTGAATCTCACATATTGGTTTTGCGTTCATTAGTTTCTTGCTGCCATTAGTGACTACTTATGATACGCGGTTACCCTACTCCATGCCTTTATTTTTTGTCCTAGTTTTGGTTCCTCGGCCGCACAATGTTTGATAAAGCCTCCCCTCTAGTAGGGTTTGGGTTCAGGGCTCCCTTGTCTTTGCTCCAATAACCTTGGAGTTGTGTAGCATAGTTTTTTTTCCTATCATGGCGAGAGAGAGGGATGTTAGTTAGGGGGTTGACTTCATGTTGGGGAATTCACTTTATGCCAGAAGTTTGAGTTGGTTCTTGCCTTTGTGGCCACAACCCTCCCTCCTTGTCTGAGGTAGAAAAAAGGACATCATTTAATATGGAGTCCTTCATTTGGTCAAGGATAGGACCACATGTTGTTGAAAGACCCATGTGTCCTCAATTTGATTTTAAAATAAAGTCTCACCTTAAGGGATTATAAAGACTCGAGATTTAGGATCATATAATTACAAGATCTATATAAGAAATTTCAAACAAGTCTTTTCACAATCATGCTTTATATCAGAGTTGCTAAAGCTTATACATATGACTAAAAATTAAGCTTATCTACTTTTGACATTGTGCAACAGAAGGAAGGATGTCAGAGTCTAAGCGTAGTCTGGAGATCAAGCGTCACCACCCCAACCTCCTGACCAGCTCCAGATTTAGAATAAAAAGAGTGATGTCGATATGGATCTATCTACTACTCCTCATTTATTCATGAATGATCTGAAGGATTGGTCGGAAATCTCTAGATCTTCTAATGAGGTCTCTCATTTGGATTTTAGTTCAACTTCTATCATTGTTAAGAATGGTAAAATTATTTTCCTGGCATCTGAGCCTGCTGAGAACTCTCTTAGATAGAAGCATTACCTAGCAAGTTATGTTCTAGTTTTCAATATGCATATCTTGACTCTTGAAGATTTCTTCTACTGGCTATGGAATCTAGGTGGCTTATTGGACATTATTGGTAAAGGTGATGGCCTCTTCATCATCCTTTTCTTAGAAGCATCAGAACTTAAGAGAGTTATTAATGGGGGTTTGTGGTTTGTTAATAATCATCCCTTAATTCTATCCAAATGGATCTCTAGTGAAGATTTTACCAGAAAAACCTTGAATAATGCTCCTATATGAATTCATATCTACAATTTTCCAATCGAGCTCTGGGATAGGCTCATGTTTGAATGGATTGTCTCTTTTCTAGGTACTCCCTTATGCATTGATGAAGCCACTAACTCATGTCCCAATCTAGAGTTTGCAAGAACTTGTGTCTTAGTTCCTTCTACTTCAAATTTTTTGGTCTTTGTTGTTCTCCAGGATGATAATGGCTCCTCTTATTTTGTAGATCTGTTCCATGAATGAATTCCTTATATATGCTCAAGGTGTTCATTCTATGGTCATGAAGAATTTGAATGCAAAAACTCCAAAGTTCATGAAGTTCCTACTATTCCTTTGGCAAGCACGCCTGGTCTTGAATCCTCTGTGCTGACTGTGGCTTCTTCTGAAGAGAATGACTATGTTTAGTACTTGAATCCCTTGGGTCTTCAACATAATGCTGACCATATTGCCTCTTCTGGGAAGAGCTCTATTTCCTCTACTCCTTTCTTTGTTTTCATTCTTAGCTAAAATGATTCCAGTTCATCTGCCGGATGTCAGGTAGTATCAAAATCTCTTCCTGATAATAATAAGAAGATCAACACGAGCATTTTTCAATGACTTTCATTCTTCCCTAGTCAATTGAATTGTCTAGAAGTGATTAATGAAATTAATGATAAGGATAACATACAAATAGATGAGGTTATTAAATGAACCCCTCCCTCTACATGTCCTCCTGGAATGTTAGAGACATTAGTAGAAAGATTACTAGTGTCCTAGAGGAGATGAGAAGATTGTGGAGTGATATTCTAATTGTCAATGAAACAAAGCTCACAAGGAACAAGACTTCCATCATTATGAGAAAGTTATTTAGGCAATATAATTGGATTTCAAACCATGATTCTCATGATTTAGGAAGGATATTTATTCATTAGAAGGAGGATTCTTGCAATATTGTCAAAGTTAAAGAAGGAGATCAATTCATTTATGTTATGGTTACTTTTAGCCATTGAGTTGTTAACTTAACTACTTTCTATGGACCCAATACAGATAATGATAGGGTTAGTATTTGGAGTGTTATTGAAGAGGTTAATAATATTTTTGATGATTAATGGATTATCCTTGATGACATTAATGTTGTTAGGAAAGAATCGAAGAAAATAGGCAGACATCCTCCCACAAGGAAATCGATGGATGACTTCAATGACTACCTTCTTGATTGCAGCCTTTTGAGATGGATTTGCAGGGTTCTTTCTTCACATGAGACTCATGGGCTTCATTTCTCTACTATGAAAATTAATAAAAGTGCTCTACAATGCCAACTTTCTTGATATTAATTCAGATATCAATGGGCACCTTTTTGATACTATTAGTGATCATAAGATCATTTCTCTTCATACTGGAAATCTCCATAAAATTAGATCCCCTTTTAGATTTGTCAAATTGTGGACAAACCATGAAAACTTTCTTAATATTGTAAAAGAAGCTTGGCACGGTGAAGTTTCTAGTCACTCAATGTATCGAGTCTACAAGAAGCTCTATAACTTGAAGACTAAATTGAAGTCATGGAATTGGAATATTGTTGGGAATCTCTGTGATGTTATAAAGCCTTTGAATGTTGAAGCACTACATGCTTAGATTGCCGCTGACTTGAATCTGAGTAATGATGATCTTAGAGAAATTGCTCTTGCCAAAAAGAAAACTACAGCCCAAGCTTCCCTTAATGAAGAGTCCATTTTCAAGCAAAAATTGAGTGTTCAATAGCTTAGAGAAGGAGAATCTAATACCAATTTTTTTATGCCTCTATGAAATCTAGAAGGATTAGAAATTAGATTAACAAACTCTGCATTGATGGGTCTATTTCCTTTGATTTGGACCTGATCATCTCTCATATTACTAACTTCTATTCTTCCTTGACAAAAATGATGTTGGCTATGCATGGAACGGTACTTGGAATGGACCTATAATAAATGATGTCTAGAAAAAATTGCTTATTGCCCAAGTCTCGCAAAAAGAGATTGATAACATTGTCTTCTCCTTGAAAGAAGACAAAGCCCCTGGACCTGATGTTATAATGGCCACTTCCTCAAGAAATATTGGTCTATCATAGACCCTGAGATTAGCCTCGCCATAAAGGACTTCTTCTCAAATAGACATATGCTCCATGAAGCTAATAGAACTTTATTTCTCTCATACCTAAAGTTTGTGATTCTTCTAATATCAGAAACTGGCGACCTATAGCTCTTTGTGATGATATCTTCAAAATCATTTCAAAGATTTTGGCAAATCAACTCCAAGCTGTCTTGCCTATTGTTGTCCTTTATTAAGGGTAGATCCATTAAAGATGTTACTCTCCTTTATAATGAAATCATTAGAGATTTTCATACAGGCAAGATGTGCATTTAGGTGGATATCTCGAAGGCTTGTGATTTGGTCAACTGGAATATATTTTCTCTATTATGTTTATGATGGGTTTTCCAATCACTTGGATTAGCTAGATTGAAAGTATTTTCCTATCTTCCTATTATGAAATTTTGGCGAACCCTCTAGATCCTTTAGCCCTTCCAATGGCATTAGGCAGGGTGACCCCATTGCATCCTAACTTTTTGTCCTGTCTATGCAAGGTCTCTCTATTCTTATGAAAGATAGTATCTCAAGAAATGATATCTCTCCTTTTCAAGCTTCCAAAGATCTATATATTTCTCATTTGGTTTTTTCTGATTATCTTATAACACATAGATAAACATCTTAGATTACATATGCTAATTACAAAATTAGTAGTGAACCTGTTGTTTTCTTCTTCTTGTAATTGCTTATTTATTTGGTAGTGGTGATTCAAGAGAAACTAGATCGACAGTTTATGCTATGAAATGACTTGAAATATGGAGGTGGATACATGAAAGGACACACATTATTTTCAAAACAAATAAACTTCTGTTTGGATGTTTCACTTGAAAGTAAGTAGATAGTTTTGTATCAATGCTTTTATTTGTTAAATATCAACATCCATTTAAGAGGGTGCAGATCATGAAACAACACCACTTGGATAAACCTTATTGATCCACAAATAGTTTAATGAAACCAAACTATCCTCCCACATCTAACAACGTCGACTGACATCAGAGATATTTCTAGCAAAATTGTGAACGCAATGTCCACTGTAGAACATATCCACCTTTTATACCAAGACAAACAATCCAACCTCATGCAGAAAGATTTCACCAATAGAACCTTTTGATGAAGATTAAAAAGTCATATTTATATGCTTCTGTTTGAGAATGAAACACTAAAGAAGGAACTAATGGTTGAAAAAAAATAGCAAAAATGGCCAACAAACATGACAACAAAATGTTTTGCAAAATGTAGAAGAATATAAACTACCTAGAAAACCATTTTGATGAGATCTAAGAGGACATCAATACCCTACAACAATGACTTCTAGAAATTAATGTGTTTGTGCAGCCATTTGCATATCAATGGACAAGACAAGGTGAAAGAATGATGTGGAAGGTCTATGTCTAGTAAGAAGACTCTCTATAGAACTAGAAAAAACACCATTGAGGGGATGAAACTTGCAATGAGAAATCCCAGTCTCCAACTCATGGGCCACAGTCCCTTAATAATAATAATAGGGGATCAATGCAACAACAACTAACAAGATCTCTTATTGGATATACTCACACAACCACACTACATAAGAGAAAATAGTAGATACAACACCATGTGATTGGGCTCAAATGAGAAGTCCCAATAACAATCGCAGTCAGCATCTCTCTACTTATAACTAACATATTTACCTATTTGTCAAGTTTTTAATGGAGGACATTGACTTTTCACAGATCAACAACCACATAACCTTCCAGTCCTAAGTCTTCTCCAAGTACAATAGAGGTTGACATGCATCAAAACATCCAACAACACAAAATAATTGTATACAATTTAATAAGACACTAAGCATCCTAAATGAATAACCCCTATTGTGCATGTATCTAATACCAACTCTTCTTATCAGTTTTATAATTTTGCACCCTACTTTTCATATATAGACCATCATTTTATATGATACCTTGTCTAGACAATTCCACACCTTGTTATTATGATGTGACACCCTATTTTCTCAATTTTTGCTTAATTTTTTCAAATTAATGCCTTGTTTTGACAATTCCACATCCCATATTCCATGCCTAGTGCCCCATATATTCTACATGATGCCCTGTTTTCATTCTTGTGCCCCATTTTCCTAATAACAATAGAGTTTTCATTGTAAGAGGGCTAAGAAACAAACTCCCATTAGTTCCAAGATTGAAAAGATCAATGTGGACCACTTAAGGAAGGATACCAAAATTTCTCAAGTTCGTATGCATAAAAATCCAAGGAAAAAAGTTTATGGGAATGTGGATGAATTGAAATCCAAGGGGAGGGCTTTTTTTAATCCTAGTATATCAGGAACTTGTCTATAAAGTTATTTGTAATTTACACTACATTAATGGATACATCACAATGACCACTTTTACTGACCACTATATATGTATATAGTATATTGTGCCTATATGCCAGATTTACAAAGACACACACATAGAAATGCAAGATCATCTAACAATGGTTGTGCTTGAGTCCACAACATGTCGAACAATCCAACATAGATAAAAAAGTACTTGTGGATTGGATGATCTGAAGGCAATGCACCATATCATGATGGGATATCACTCAAGGACATTGTCATTTTCATAAGCACCAATATCATGAGAATCTACAAAAACATTTGTAGTGCCAATGACCTGTATAACTAAGAATGTACATGAGAGGCTCACAACTCAAACTAAAAGTGCATTGACAACTTAAGCTCCAATTTTTACAATGTAAACTTGTAATGTCATAATTATACTTCCAAGGTAAGTATTTGATTAATTTTTTCACACCCATTGGGGACATGACATAAAGGAGTAGAAGGTGATATACTATAGATATTGTCCACAACAACAAATGGAGAGAAATTAGAACAATTTTTTGTGCACCATAAAGCAACTAATGGATATAAACAACATTATAGGTGATCAACCCATGAACCATATCCATCGGTTGAGAGAAGAATTTGCACTCCTACTCCTATAGGACACAAGAAGCCTTTCAAATAATGATAACAGAACATTAACATTGTTTTAAATGTCTCATAACAGCTTGATATAGTATTTTTTTCTAGCTCTATTGTGTTGTAATATTTTTTCAATTGACCAATTATAATATTTGGTTCTCAAGGTTGAGATATATTTGTTGATATGCATGTAACAAAAAAACTAAGCTATGTTTTCCTCAATTAGAATAATTTCATCTTTTTTTATTAATTTACCACTTTGTTCTTATCATACATCACCTAGATTTCGAGGTTTAGTGCCTTATTCCTACCATTTGGTGATTACTACATCAATTGGTGCCTCATTTATACCATTTTGCACCTAGATTCTACCATTTAACACCTACTATATAAGATTGGTGCTTAATTACATCTTTTTATAGAGTCTTACCATTTAGCACCTACTATATAGAATTGGTGCCTAATTACACCTTTTTACAGAGTTAAGTCCTCAATTTATATAATTGTGCCTAATTTCTATGCTTTGACTATGATTTCACACCTCAACTTTATATATTTTGGACTAATTTATGTGTTTTTCACCTTGTTACAACATACTAGAGCCTAGTTAAAGTGAATCACTCCTAGTTATGGTGGTTTTGCACCTTGTTTTCACACTCTAATGCCTACTTGTTTTAAAGGTTACATCCTAATTTTTTGTGGAAGTGTACCTTATTTCATTTTCTTTCACACCTTAGTTTTGTATTATTGTACCTATTTATGCACTACACGCCTCCTTAGAACAATATCCCTCCTATTTATAGTGAACTAACACTCAATTAGTGTTGTTTAACACCTTGTTATATTCTCTAGTACCTACATGTTTCAATAGATTACAAACTTAATTTTTGAGGAAATGTGCTTGTTTCATTTTACTCTGTCTAAATTTTACATATTTGCTACTTGGTAGTACAATTTGTGACTTTCTTATATGATTTAATGCCTAATTTTAAGCTTCCATGCCTCACTATTGTGGTTTTGTACCTTGTTTGGGCACTTCAGTGCCTACTATTGCAGCTCATTTCTACCACAAAGTAGACTAGTATCATACATTCACTTCATCAATTGTTATAATGACACATAATATGTAAAAATTTATTTAAATACCCTAAATTTGATTTCTTTAATATTCAAAAGACTAGTACGTTAGGATGTTGTATGAATGTTAGGATCTTATATCCATGTAAATTCCTTTAATGTTTGTTACTTCAAGTCATTCTCTGATCCAAAGACTCGTATCTTCTTTTCATGCTCAACAAACATGACCAGCTAGATTTGAATCTCAAATGTCTTTCTCAACCGTTGGTTGATCAACCTATAGAGAAATTTTAGGAATGAACTTTGTCATATTTTTACACTTTAATAATGCACTAAGTTATAATTAAAAAATAAATAAAGTGTTGTCTACACCATTTATAAACAACATCTCGATTGAGATTTTCTAACCCTCACTTAATTATATCAAAATTTGTTAGATACATTGCAGATGCCTCAGACACCAACTCGTTGTCTTGTATAATAATGTTATACTTATTAACAAAATTTGAATAGTATGATAATGCTATGGTTTCCATATTAGCTAGACTTTTCTTGACAGTCTTCCTCAAATTATCAATAAAGTGATAATCCTTGTTCCACTTGTCAAGTTCAAGGAAAATATAGTTCATAAACATGTGTCTACATATTAAATTAGATGATTCAACTATATAATACTGATAATAGGTCCATGAATTGAATCATTATAGTTAAACATAAATGGCTTATTTAAGGATTAAATTTATTGGGTCTGTTTCAAGTCCCCTTCCTTTCAACCGCTATATTGGAAACATGAATCACCTATTTTGCATGGTGTTTGGTAAGAGCTATAGTACATAAGACCCTCTATTTTTGTTTAGAATTTCTTAAGATGTCCAAAGTATACCATCCGGTTGCCTTCATTTCAAATGATGTCCTCAGTACTAATTTTTGTGAAGCATTCAAACTTTTCTTCATCTACCTACATATACTTGATGTTGAGTGCAAGTTTGAATTGTTGAACAATCTCCTTTATTATTGTTCTTCCTTTAATATATCCTTTGAAAAGGAATTTATAAGTTCACTTCTTTGTGTTGTAGATGTTCCATTCCTAAATGAGGACTTCACAAAACATGGTAGTTACATGTGACAGATAGGGTTCATACTAAGAATCCATTTCTTTTATTACAAGTTGTACACATGTATTAGTTAAGACCACCTCATTTCAAAATCCTTAGGGTGATTAATCATATAAAATTGATCTTACAGATTTGTGGATTCCTTCTGAAATCTCAAACTTTGTAGCTTTGTTATTATATTCTATATGCTAAAACTATGTTTTCCATTCCAGAATACTTCAACAATAGAGTTGATAATAGATTGGGCTTGATATGTAATAGTACCACTCAAATGTACATTTGAAAAATATGTAATCTTGTATATTTTACAAACCAACACCTAGTTTTCATGAAAAAGTTGTTTAATGAAATGCCTTGTGTTACCTTGCATGCATGAAAATGATGTCTTGAACAACCAAACAAAATTTTACATTGTCTATTCACATGAAATGCGATACTAGGGTTGGATAGTTTTCCCATGTTGATTGGCACCAACAAAACGTGTTGATACTATTGTGTATTTTTTGATGAGGTACTTGTTGTCATAAGGAGGTAGATATTGTCAAAAGACACAATATATCCAATATATATAGTCTGATCCAACTCTTAAATCATCTCAGAAAATGCTTCTCAACACACATGTATCATACAAATCCATGACATAGAAGAAATTAGGTGTGCAGTCTTCATTGTTGTGAAATACTTTGACATCACTCTGGCATCTACTTCCCCCAATTTTAGTCTCCTAATTTCTCCTAAAAGATTGTGTGCATCCCCTTTGATAATATTTGGATTCATAACATCACCAGTTCTAATAGCTAGCACATCTATTGATTGTGATGTTGTACTAAAAATGTCATTAATAACTAACTTTCTCTAGCTGCATCGAGAAAAAAAACTCTACATGGATGATATGAACAATAAATTCTACATTCCAAGCATAGCATGGTTATGCTTGTTGTAAAATTTTTCGATAGTAAAACATACATTCTTCATATGAACAACTAGGTGAAGTGGACAATTATCTCTAACAATAGACCTCTATGACTTAAAACATTGAAGACTAGTTTGAGTCAAGCCTTCATTTTGTCAAACCATCTTCATCCTAGATGATTCATCCTTATTATTTCTTCTTCAAGACACAAACATGATATCAAATCTAGTGGCCATTTTAGACTTTCTATAAAAATCTTCAACTTTTTGTATAGTTTGAAACATTAGTCCAACTCTATAGAAGCTCAAATCTACAAAATATAATAACTCACATTTAACATACAATTTATTTTGGCTATATTTTATACACATATATAATTTGATGCCTCACGTTAATAATTTTTTACCTCGATTTTGTGACACTACATCTCGTTTTGAGATTTGTGTGTCTAGTTTCTATGATTAGGCAATAAAATATGTTTGTGTGCCTTGTTTTGACTTTTTGGTGCATTGTTTAATGATTATAAGAGATGTGTGAATTGTGCCTCGTTTTCATAGTTCCACATACTTTCTACTATTTAGCACCTTGTTTAAACTCTTAGTGCATCCATTTGAGGATTCTAAACTATTCTCCATTTGGTCCACATTTTTCATAATTGTGCTTACTATCTACAGTTGAGCACCTCATTTTAGAAATTTAGCACCTCATGTTGATTATTATAATCTATGTGCATATGCATGCCTCAATTTCTAGGATTACACCTACAATCTACAATTAAAATCTCATTTCAGTCATTTTGCGCCTCATTTTGACGATTCTCAGCAATGTACACATTTGATCTTTATTTTTCATAATTTTTCCTACTATCTACAATGTAAAGCATTATTTTGAGGATTCTAATCTATTTGCACGTTTGTGCCTCATTTTTCATAATTTTGTCTGGTTTTTACTACTTAGTGCCTTTTCAGACAATTACCACCTCAATTTTAATTTATTTTGCCTCATTTTTTATGTAAGTCACCTCCTTTTTATCATAAGCACCATGTTTTGAAACTATTGCACATAGTTTTGAAACAACAATGCCTCATTTTAAGTTTTAGGTGCTCTGGTTTTAGTATTTTGTGCCTCATTTTAAGGACAGAGTGCCTTGCTTAAAACTATCATGCCTCATTTTGAAACAGTTGCACCTTGTGTTTAGGTTAAGGTGCCTCATTTTTTACTCCACTGCAACTCATTTAGGATAAGGATCTTCATTTGTAATATATTTTGCTTCATTTTTAGGATAGAAAACTTTTTTTGAAATATTGTGCTTTGTTTTGACAAGGCACCTTGTTTTTACAATACTTCTGATTACTTTGATGCACCGCAATCATATTTCACATTGTAGTTAGATTCATAGTGTTACAAATCATGGTGCTTGTCATCAATAAAGGTTCGAATGCTATTTTAGTCAAGTGAAACTTCTTCTTGGACATGTTCATGGTCCTATTTTTCATCTTGTTCATCTTCACGAGTTAAACAAAACCCATCTTCATGTTCTTCTTGTTGGAAATAGGTTTCATCACAATCACTTCCGGAGTCATCTACTCAGCGTTTGCTTTTGTCTTCAAAAAAATTTCATAATAATCATTTCAAAAATTAATGTCTGCATCTAGTGAAGAGAGAAAAGAGAAGAGAAGACATAACATCCCTATGAGTTGGATTTGATGAAAAAATCATTTTTCTTGAACTGATATCAAAAGCTTACTGTTATAGATCTCTATTTTAGAATTAGAATTAGTAAAGGTTCCATCTGAAGCATAATTGAATTCTTCCCCTAAATAATGCTCGTGCATATAGCCAAATATTGAATATCCATGTCAATAAATGAATGAAGTCAAGGTAGGTAAATAGTGAGACAATATGGATCATTCATCACCAAACATAATAGAAACTATTAGTCTGCTACTCATGGGAAATATAGAGACAAACTTGACAAGAAGTTCAGGGAAAATTATTCATGGATGCCCAAAACCAACCACCAAAAATATCCCTAGAAAATTTTTTACAAGGATGAATAAAGATGTCATGGGAGCTACATTTATGTATAGAAGGATAGAACAAGGGATACAATGTTTCATACTCAAGTAGATCCATGTCCATGCCATGTAGTAGGGAATGGACATCATCCTTTGGTGGTGAGTAACACAAAAGTGATAGCTTTATAAGCCAATCATGAGAAGCATGAGAGTAGAATTGACAAGATAACCATATGTTGAGAAATCAGGTCACAGATACCACACAAAGAAGGTGGAGGGGCAAGGTAAGGAGAGTAAAATGTTAATTTGAAGAGAGGGAGATGGAACATATTAAAGGTTTGGGGTCAATGTGAAATGTGATATTACCTCGAGTAAGCATCTTTCATCCCTAACCATGAAACTCCATACAACCTTACTTAGGAGAACCACCATTAGATCAATATTATGATAAAAGGGGTATCTTTCCTTAGATGAGAAACAACAATAATGAGGACCCCCTTATAAGATTATGATGGGAACATTGAAACTACATAAAAAAATCAAGATAATGATCATTCTAGAAGGCCAATTGAGCAAGGCAAAACTAGGATGGAGCTTGAAAGAGAAGTGTATAGCGTTGACCATCCACTCTCTCTTAGAGTGGGTTGGAAACTAAAAGAACCCAAAGGAGGGGAGAGAGAATGATAAAATATGGACTAGAATATATAGAAGTTCCACCATGAGAAATTTGTGAAACACTGGTTTCCCTCACCAAAAACTCCTTTTGTGAAAAAGAAGATCTTTCACATGTAGTATTATGCATAATCTACATTTAATATGCCGTGGCATTGAAGCAACCAAAATTTATCTCTAATGATACTCATGATCCTATGGCATCAAGGGTGTACCACTCCCATCTAATCCTCTCACAAGTGTCATTCTAAGTAATTATTGTGAGTCTCACGGTATGGGTGCCTTAGGTTTTTTTTTTCCACTGTTTCTCAGGTATTTGCTTGCCAACATTATTTTATCTCGGACACATGTTCACCCTTAACAATTTTGGAATATTCCTATTATAATTACATGAGTAAAAGTCAGTAACACGGTAGAAGTTAATTTTATAATCTATGATAAACTAACACTCCTACTCAGTGACATGATGATAAGGATGTGCATGACAAAAAGGTGTTTTGTTTCCCAAGTACCAAGGAAAAGGATCAGGCTTAACAAGGATGGGTGAGTAGTTATTCTGATGGACCGTATTTTGGTAGTGGAATATACTTGCACCATTATATATTCCCATGTGGCGGTCAAACCATAAAATGATAAAAAGGGCATTACCTAACCTAATCTATTGTTGAAATATATATCTAATAGTTAAATAAATGACGTTGTTATGAACCATAAAATTTTTCTTAGTTGTAACTTAATCTCCTTGTTCTTATTCATACAAATAAAGGATTTTCTTTGTTTAGACTCTGCATTTTCTTGTGATCTGGTATGTATTTGTTTGTATGAAAGAGAGGGGTAGAAGAGGAGAAAGTCAATGAGAAAGGCAAGAAAAACACAATAGAGAATGCATTTATGGGAGTAGAAGTTCAGGAAGATCATGAGAATCATGGAAGGAAGGGCTTAGTAAATGAGGCATGCTAGTAGAAGGTGGAAGGAGACAATAAATGTGGGAGGTGATGCTATATAAAGGTCGACATGGAAAATTGTATGCAAGAATAAGTAAGTAGAAGGAGGACATGGAGATGAGGATTGATATGGTGAAGGGATATACGTGAGAACGGAGAATGTGGTAGCTTTATACACCCAATTCCGTAGACACCTTGTGGTGGGAATGGTACTGCCAATTGTCATTGATTCAACCCATGCAAACTTAAAAAATAATGTTCATAAAACTCAACCAATACATCATCTACATCCTAATGATATAATTGTGAAATTTAAGTGTTTGCACTTAACATTTGGCTCAACTTGTAAAATTTGGTGTTGGTTGTAGTGCAGGTCATGGGTTCAAAATCTACTAGTGTACCAAAAGGCGAGGTTTATATAGATACTACGAAAGGTTCCGCATCACAATTGTGTTGAGATTTTGTAGACTCCTCTATAATAGGAAAAGGATTATAAAAAACGAAACTTCCATGTTTGAGAAACGCCAAGATACTTATTCTGTGGTATACTTTTGGGGTGAGAATCAACTTCAAGCGTGATTAAGAAAGACATATAGTTGGAACGTTTGCTTCCTTGAGTTGGGGAGTGGTTTCTTCCCGCCTCTACGAATAGAACGGCTTTGATGTCACTTGTTGCCCTCGCATCCACATTATAAAATTTAGAAGGCGTTGAAGGATGCAATTAGATCTTACTTGATTTCAAATGCCACCAAGCTATCGTTAGGGTGTTTATGTGTGTATTGCAACTTGTACTTGTTGGTCCATGTTATCGTGTGTAAGGTTGATAATAAAGAATCGCGTAGTGTATGCTAGTGCGCGCTTGCCAACGTGATAGCTTTGTTTCATGAAAAGCCGCCATTTATCATATTGCGGAAGTATGCATAACATCTGGAGACGAACAATTATTCACATCCAGTTAGTGGTTGTGCAGTTTTGTATGCCATTGATCGATCACCGAGGATCTATCTTTTTTCTAAATTTTTCTATTGTTGTTTCGTGTTAGTATTCTTCTGTATCCGGTTTGGAGGGTAGGTATGCGTATGGGTTCGTTTTCCTAATTGGAAATATCTACTCTATCCCGATCATGTTGTTGGGTGGTTCCAACTTCAAAGCCCTTTCCTATCGGACGGGTGTGGATCGAGGATTTATAATAGACCAAATTTGGTTAAAGTGTAGCTGGATCGCCTCCGATTCACGGCGTGTACCTAACCCTACCCCAGTTACAATGCCCTTCTAGGGTGGATTCCACACCTCCGACTAACGCCATCGCATCTCGATAAAATAATTGACTGAGGGCAATTATAACGACGAATATGACTCTGAAACTGTCATGCAAGAGTCCATCGTCTTTTCCTTAATTTGTATGGAGCGTCTCCAGCAACATTTGCATCACATTTAGGGCCCATTTGGTTAGGCGAAAGATTCAAAGATAAAATTTGCTTTCTTGACTCCGACATTAGCCGCTCTCATGATAGCCACACGCACAAAAAAAAACATCCTACCGATTCAGGACTTGACAACATTGTCGGTGATAAGGTCATCACCAAAGATGGCACTTTATCAGCTCCCACATTAGGCACTCTCTTGATAGCCACACACACACACAAAAAACCCACCGATTCTTGATCGGACAACACCGTTTGTAATGAGGTCATCCCAACAGATGTAACTTTAAATTGAGACTAGGGGCAAGTTTGGTTGGGCCGGGATAAAAGGTAAGCCGTTGCAGCTCACTGCGTTTTCCAATTCCTTTCGTTTGGTCGGATGCCCTTACAGTTCACAGTGAGAATTCCAACCACAGCCTCAACGTGTAGTATGTATAAAACCGTTGAAAAGCAACCACGCCGTTTCGGCGCGCAGTTCACTTTCCATGGTTGCTTAGTACGTTTTTTTTATCAGAAATTATGTGTAATATGCAGTTATTATGTTACTGGCTGCTACATGCCGCTGAACAAAGACACAAACGACGCCCAACCAAATTGAAACAAACCAACTAACAAAGTTCAAATTACTTCCAACCAAACAGTTTCGTTGCATATGGAATTCATTGGATTTTAATTTCCTATTTTAAAAGTTTTGGTGTGAAGATAGTTTACACCCAACCAAATTAGTCCTAGAATTAGTTTGTTTGGATGCAGTCCAGTGTAGTTCTGTGAGTTAGTAATGTAAAAATGTATAACAAACACGGCCTTGTCATCCAACTACATCCTATGAAATAAGTCCCTTGCCCCCGCAATTTGGGTTGTTATATATGCATAAACAGACATGTGCTTTCAATAACACGACGACAAGCAAATGTATAACTACCCGGAAGATGTTGACAAATGCTAATCATACAAATAACAAAATAAAGGAATTTGATGATGATATTCCAAATATCTTAACACAAATCGAACATGATCACGATCTAACATCAATCAATCGCTTGCTTTGGACCCGACTGAAAATTACATTTCTTGGTCTAATTGCTCAGAATTCCTGATGTTTACAAATAACATGGGATTAACCTTTACTGACCACCAAGTTGCAAATGAGGCTCTAACTAATTTATAGAACGATTTGGGTTGGTCTATCAGACGACATGAGACATCAATAATTGATCATCTGGATTCTACATATTAGATGGAATTATGTTTTTTTACAACATTTGATATTGATGTGTTTTCATTACAATTTCATTATGTTAACTTTCTCATTGAGCACAACTTAAGGACATAAGATACTGGAATCACACTGATTCAAGAGTTTTCACAACACATAGTGTTTATACCCAACTATGCCTACACAAAGACATAAAGGTTGAGGGGAGCTGGCTACATCTATGGAGAACCAAAACTTCTGCAAAAGTAAAGATGTTCTTGTGGATAGTGGGGCATAATGCCATCTTAACGAACAACCGACGATATGTTCATCAAATGACTGTTGACAACAAATGCCCCCGGTGCAACACCCAAGAAGAAACCTGCTTACATGCTTTGAGAGACTGCGAGCAAGTTGTACATGTATGGAAAGGAATCATCAACAACATGCACTGGAATGCATTCTTTGGAGATGATAACTTGTGGAACTGGCTAGCTACCAACATGAAACCCGAGCTAGACCATGCTCTAATGTTCATGATTGGCTGCTACAATCCATGGAAGACTAGAAATTAGGAGATATTTGATAAAAAGAATATGAGAGTAGAACAACATATCATATTCATAAAGGAATAATACTGATGGATGAACTTGGCTTGGACAAAGTTACAATCAGCTGATACGATGAAAACACAAATTGCATGGACAAAACCCCAACCAAATTTTTTGAAATTCAATGTGGATGCCACATTTAAGAACGGCCACGCCTGCGCTATCGTAGTTGTAGGGATCATCATGCTAAATGGACGGGAGGCATAGGTAGAAACACTACAATGGACAATGTGCTACTAGCTGAACTCAAGGCAATCAACTTGGCGGTAGAGATGGCAACTGATATGGGTGCAGACAAAGTAGTCATTGAATCTGATTCTTGCAATCCATAACCAAGCTGATGAATGCATGTCGATTGTTTTAGAAAGGAAAAGAATTCAACCCATTAATCATACACAAGTATACGGGAGTCAATGTAGTCGAGTGTCGAATATGAGGAGCTAGGCTAGTTAGGCACAAACATGTTAACTTTCACTAATCTAAATCGGATTGCAAAAGTTTGATTGATTATAGACTAAAGAAAAGGAAACCAAGACAAAAGTTTTAAACAACAATATTGATTAATTTTAGAAACTTGAGCATAAGATTTTACTACCATTACCATTATATCACGTGAACATATGAAACAAGATCACTATTTAATAAACAAGGAGGTTGTCATCGTCATGCATTTCCCAATGCAATGAGATGGCTCTCAACTTCACATAACACTCCCGCATCTATGTTTAGTATCAAACACAACTGAAACCCTCAATAATCCCTAGCCACTCCCGTGGTCAAGAGAATATTTCCATACATCCTACTCCATACTTCCTAATGCATTCTCCTGAAGCACAAGGCAAGCATAAAACATGTATAAAAGGTGTCCAACCAAGCATACAAGCAAGAAAACACCATAGGCATCCATGGAAGAAAGCAAATTAAACAGCAATAGGCATAAATTTTGAGTTCACATGAACAATGGCATGGGAGCTACTCTCTCATGCTCAAGAAAAGAGCTCTACTCGTCCATAGTGAAGATATGCAGATACATGACAATAATTTTAGAGTTTTGCATGCTTAAGAGAAGGAAAAGCTAGAGGAACCATAGATGCGGGCTAAGGAGAGAGAACTTCAGTTAGAGGATAAAGTTCCACCACTTAGAAAGCTCCAACTCGGGTCAACTTTCCTCCCGAAAAGCTAGAATGAAGAGAGTAACCCTACTGCACCTTTGGAGAAGAAAAATGGAGAAGAAATGAAGTAGAATGAGGGTTCTCTTCCAAGAAACCACCTTCTTCTACCTCAAAATCGCTTTCCTCTGCTCTGGAACTTCTCTTGGGAGTAAAACACTTCAAAATGACTGAGCATAACTGCCTCATGGGCTCCCATTTACTTTTAAAATGAAAGGTAGTCGTTTTCATTTTTGCAGAAATTGACAACAACTCGGTGTGTCTTTTGATGAACACGTCGTATTGTGTCGTTTGTGCTTACTCATTGTTGGCGCTGCATTGAGGTACACGACGTGTTGGAATTAGACATGTTGTGTTTCTACCTTCCAGAGGGGAATCAAGTGAAGAGGACACAACATATTTGAATAAACACACGTCGTGTGCTTTGGCAGAAAGGTGTAGACTGTCTTCATGTACTAGGAACACGACATGTCTATTGACGGACATGGCGTGTCGCCACTTCCTCTGATATGGGCTAGACACTACTGGAGAATCACATGTCGTGTGTTTAATAACACATGATGTGTTCTTTGTCCCACGAGACTGCCTGTAAGTGAACACATCGTGTTCTTGAGAGAACATGTCGTGTCTTCTGCCATTTCTTCAGGAATTTTCTTTAGGTCAGCTATAAAACTTGGAGAAGTCCATTTGAGGTTGGATTTGAGTTAGGTTATCTCCAATAAGACCTTTTTAATACATATTTGCAATCAACATCATGCGATAAGCAAAGAAACTAAAAAGTGTGACAAAATGAATGTGAATAGAGGTTAAATTGGGATAGAATGAGTTGAAATTTTGTGTGATAATGTACAAAAAGTTGATATAAAACACACACAATAAATTCCCCTAAGCTTGAATCGTTGCTTGTCCCCAATCAAAAAGAACATAGAAACACACATGAAAGAATTTTCAAACTCATGCATAGATTAACCGAAAGAAAGACGTGCAAGGTTCAACCAACAATGATCAACATGTTTATACTCATGGTCATAAACTCAACTTAAACATCAATAAAAGAGATTCTTAAATTTAGCAAGGGTGGTTTCAATTTAATGAATCAATCAACTCAACAATATTAAACATAATTTGGATAACCAAGGCAAACAACTAGTGGATGCACAACACTATTTCTCAGCTATTAAGGATACAAATGATGAAGTCTTAGCTAACATTAAAAAAATTAGTTGTACTCTCTACTTTTCCCAAAAATGATATGGAAGTGGTTTATGGGTTCCAAAACGCAGCTGCTAATGTAGACTTATGCTCACGTGGAGTGCCATTTGGGGTATTTTACCCTCTTTTTAAGACATACCACCTAACCATCGTGGCCAGATCAGACTTATAATAGGATGGCATGATATGTGGGCGGTAAAGTTGTCTTTTATGGGGTAAGAGGGTGAAATGAGATAAAAGAGATTTTAAATTTATTCCACAACATGGGAGATTCAAGTAAATAACAACATTAGCTAGATTTCATCCATCTATTTTGAGAATTTTTCACTGAAAGAAAGGTGGAAAATGCATTAAGGGCTTGGTAAGGGTATCACGTATTCCAAATGATGTTGTGATGTTAATTTACTCACAAAAATGAAACCATTATATGTTTTAGACAATCAATGATGAAAAAGGTGAGTGTTCAAGCTACAAGTATAAACTAGAAATAAGTGCATGTTGGAGGCCAAAGGATTTTAACTAATCTATTCATGCTCTTTAGAATTCTTTCAATGACAGATTAAGGTGCAGGAGGAAAAGATGGTTCAAACTTGTAGAGAATCAGTTCATTACATCAAGATAGACTCACATCATACATGATTTTGCCACAAAAGAAAAGAAAAACAAAGAACAAGATGAAAGCAGAAAAGACATGACAACATAAAAAACATGAAAAACAATAAAAGTAAACTACATTACTGTACGGTTGCATCCCTCTAAGCTTGAAATTTGCAGTGTCCTCATTGCATCAATCAAACCTATTAAGGAAACAACTGGGTAGCTGTCATGGGGTGGGGCATCAGTGGTATGGGCTAGGGCCCATGTGACCAGAGGGGAAGAACTGGTTGATGAGATCATCGTCATCTGGAATATCAACCCTGCATGGGATGTGGAACAAACTCAGGCTGTTGTGAAGGAGTAAGCTGGTTCTACTGTGACATGGAGTAGTGGCCTTGAGAAAGGTTCCAACTATCCATGCGATGAACCATATCATTCATACTAGAATATTATTGACCCATCAGGTCCATGCGGTGGTATATGTGGTCAAACCGCTGCTACACATAGCCATATAGATGTCTAACATCAGGCATGGCACATGAGTACTTCATCTATGTGCTTGTAGAGGGGGGTGGTGGAGAAGTAGTGGGTGCCTCAGTATCATTAGTAGCTCTAGCTGCATCAACTTCTTCTTCGGTGTTCAGAATGAATTTCCAATTATCTTTGTTCTCCAATGTGATATGCTCAAGATCTGGAATGTCAATGTACTGATATTTGTCAAAGAATTGTCAAAATTTGGTATCACTATTGGAAACCCTTGAGATCAGTCCTGTAGAAAGTAGATACTAAATGTCTTCCAGGTTTCTACCTGGTGCAACCTCAAGACCTATCAGATCAACATCTAACTTTTGTTCTATCAAAGTGATCAAGCCCCCACACATTATGTCTCCAGATTCCCTCTTCTTCACTCTCTTGATGTCAAGGAAAGGTTTAAGGGTATAATAGGCTGCATTGATCTAATAGTCATACATCATTCCCCACAAAAAGAAAAATCTTATTTTTCGACGACCCCTTGGGTTTCTTTCTTAGCAAAGACTCTTGTACTAAGAAGGCGGTGCATATATCAGAAAATGGGGTTTTGAACAACAGATGCCCTATCTTGCTTGGCATCATGGTGTTCCTCATCTGATATCTCAAACCAGAATTCATTACTGTCAAAAGCTGGCGGATAATTAATTGCCCCCTCGTAGTGGCAATCACAAACCTCGTAGAAATTCCTGAAGGTAAGCTTAAAACTACGACCCAAAAGGAAAAAACGAATAATACCATAACATTCCATCTTCTTTTGTGGGTCTTACTCTGTAGTGAGCGTCATCAAAAACTCATAAACTAAGCAGGGGTAAGTGTTTGATACCATGCAACATATGTAGCTCAGTCTCAAATCCTCTAGGTGCATGAAAACTTCATCCTTGAAGTCAAGGGTGGTGAGTCTGGTCGTAAGCAAATCATGAAGGGAACACCCTCCTTTCTATGAGCAACTAGTAGGTTGTGTCTTCCTCAAGAGTGACCCAAAATTGGGTCATGAAGATGTATGCTGGTGCGGGGGAGGAGCTAGCACAATGCTTGCGGTTGGACGTCTACTTAAGAGGTGCCATTGCTCAAATGTCAAAAGACACGACGTGTCTTTTTGCGAACACGGCGTGTTCTATTGCTATAGAACTCGTCGATCCGAAGAAAGATGCGGCATGTCTGTCGAAAGACACATTGTGTACATGGGCGATGGCGGCGGCTCGAACACAAAGAACACATCCGATTTGCGGCTTTCACGTCATGTCTCAAGTGTGGGAAAAGAAAGAAACGGTAGAGACGGGATGGATGGAGCTTCTTGCTGGGATTTCATGTTGTAAAGGGCCAAACAGTACCGAAAATGAAGCTTCCTCTTCTTGGAGCTTGAGAGAAGAAGGAGAAGAAGAAGAAGAAGAACTAGTCTTGATGGCGCTGAAGAAGAAGATCGGCAGAGAAGAGGGAGTTGCACGACCTTGGTGCTGTCAATGGTGGCTTGGAGATGTGGCTTCTTGTTGCAAATCGCACATGGCTGGTCATCGACGAAGGAGGTTTGGAATGGTTGGCAACACGACTGGAATGAAGTGAGGAAGGAGGCTTCCGGTTAGGGTTAAAAATCCCTATTCTCATCAAAAGACACGACGTGTCTATCGAAAGACATGGTGTGTTTCATGACAAAACTTCCTTTGTGTGTTACAAGACACGTCGTGTGCTATTATGCACATGTCATGTTCGAATCCAGAAATTCAAATTGTGTCTTTTTTACTGATAACAACACACCATGTTCAAATAAAGACACATCATGTTCTTTTCTAGATCAAGTATTACTTTGGTCTGGTGGATAGTGACACGGCGTGTCTTTTTCTGACATGTCGTGTGTTTCTGAGTTTCTACTCGCTTTTTGCTTGTTATAAGAGGTGACATGTCGTGTCAAATAAAGGCATGCCGTGTCTCTTTGAGTTTCTATAGAATTTAGCTTCTCGCCAGCACCTACAGAATTATTGTGATGCAAGTATAAGTGTTTAAATTATTACATACACCCATGACAAGCTTATTTTTGAGAAATTTAAAGATTGTTCTTGGCTCAAACTACTGAAGGAAATTCTAATCT
This sequence comes from Alisma plantago-aquatica, assembly GCA_963693085.1. Lineage (NCBI taxonomy): Eukaryota > Viridiplantae > Streptophyta > Magnoliopsida > Alismatales > Alismataceae > Alisma > Alisma plantago-aquatica. The sequence goes on along the minus strand of OY856409.1, from coordinate 1,821,696,049 downwards.
AATGTGGGATCAACTCCCACAAGTTCCTCCATTTAAAGTCTGGTGTAGGACTCTTTAGTCTTTTGATCAAGCACCTTGGAGGGAGCAAGTGGCTCCCTTGTCAACATCATCTCATGTGATGTAAAGCTTGCACAGTTGTCCATTGACCTTGAAGGAGGATTGTTTCCCTTACATCTCCATGGTCCCATATAGAAAGATGTGTAAGACCAAGAATGATCCAGACCACTTGGATCTCAACTTTCTTGGAAACAACTTGAGTTTAGAATTGAAAAGCAAAACTTGGGGTCCTTCCTTGAAGTCTTGGATCTTGATTCTCTTACCATTCCATCTCTTTGTCCTCTCCTTGTAGATTTTGGCATTCTCATAAGCGTCCATTTGTAGATCCTCTAGCTCTCGTAGTTGCAGTAGCCTCTTCTCTCCTGCTTTCTTAAGATCAAAATTTAGCAACTTGATTGCCCATAATGCTTTGTGCTCCAATTCTACGGGTAAATTGCATGATTTTCAGTAGACTAGCTTGAAAGGTGTTGTTCCGATGGGTGTTTTGAAAGCTGTCCTATATGCCCATAATGCATCTTTCAACTTAAGTACCCAATCCTTTCTTGAGCTGGAGACAGTCTTTTCTAGAATAGCCTTCAGTTACCTATTTGAGATCTCCACTTGACCTAATGTTTGAGGGTGATAGGGTGTGGATAGCTTATGCTTTACCCCATATTTGCTAAGCATGTTGTTGAAGTTTCTCTCATTAAAATGGAAGCCACTATCTAAAATGATTGCTCTTGGAACTCCATATCTTGGGAAGATGATCTTTTAAAAAAGTTTGACGACCAACTGTACATCTGGAGCTTGAGAGGGGATTGCTTCCACCCATTTGGACACATAATCATAGGCCACCAATATGAACTTGTAGCTGCATGAAGAAGGGAAGGGGCCCATATAGTCTATACCCCACACATCAAAAACTTCTATCTCCAGAATTGAGTTTAATGGCATTTCATCTCTCCTTGAAATTCCCCCACCTCTTTGGCAGTTGTCACAAGCCTTGACAAATGTGTGCACATCACAAAATAGACTTGGCCAATAAAGGCTGGATTGTAGGATCTTTTTTGCTGTTTTGTTGGCTCCAAAGTGTCCTTTGTAGGGAGAAGAATGATAATCTAAAATCACATTACCAACTTCCTCATTTCAAATACACCTCCTTATGAGTCCATCAGCGCATTACTTCAACAATAACGGATCATCCAGTAGTAGAATTTTACATCATGAAGAAACTTCTTTTTCTATTAGTATGTCAAGTCTGGAGGTAGTTGTCCAGTAGCAAGAAAAATTGTGAAGTCTATAAACCATGGTGCTCGAGTGGAAGACAAGGCATAGAGTTTCTCAATTGGCAATCGGTCCTCAATAGGCAATGAACTTTCAGCACTTGTAGTAAACCTAGATAGGTGATCTGCGACGTTGTTCTCTATCCCTTTCCTATCTTGGATTTTAAGGTCAAATTCTTGAAGGAGTAATATCCAGTGGATGAGACGGGGTTTATCATCTTTCTTGTTAAGCAAGTACTTAATTGTAGCATGATCTGTATGCACAATGACTTTGGATCCTACCAAATACTGTTTGAACTTGTCAAAAGTGTATACTATGGTAAGCATCTCCTTCTTGGTGGTTGTATAGTTGATTTGTGCCTCATCTAAGGTTTTTCTTGCATAGTATATGGCATGAAGCTTTTTATCCTTCCACTGTCCAAGAACTGCTCCTACTGTGTAGTCACTCACATCACACATTAATTCAAAAGGAGCACTTCAGTCCAGTGGTTGTATGATTGGGGATGAGACAAGAGCTTCTTCGAGCTTGTTGAAGGCTGCATGGCAGTCATCATCGAATATGAACTCGACATCTTTTGCAAGCAAGGAACACAATAGTTTTGCAATCTTGGAGAAATCTTTGATGAATCTCCTATAGAACCCTGCATGTCCAAGGAAACTACGGATGTCTTTAACTGAAGAAGGAGTAGACATCTTCTTTATAGCTTCCACTTTAGCCCTGTCAACTTCAATACCCTTATTAGAAACAATATGGTTTAGTACTACACTGGATTGTAACATGAAATGGCACTTTTCCCAGTTTAGTACTAGGTTAACCTTTTCACAACGGGCTAAGACTTTAGATAAATTGCACAAGCAATGATCAAAGGAATCTCCATAAATGCTAAAATCATCCATGAATATTTCCATTATTTTCTCAATGAAATCGGAAAAAATAGCCATCATGCAACATTAAAAGGTGGTTGGGGCGTTACTAAGACCGAAGGGCATGCGACGGTAAGCATAGGTCCCATAGGTGCATGTAAATGTAATTTTCTCTTGATTGAGAGGGTAGATTGGAATTTGGGAAAACCCAGAATACCCATCCAAATAGCAAAAGTAAGAATGGTTTGCAAGTCGCTCAAGCATCAAATCAATAAAAGGAAAGGAAAAATGATCTTTGTGAGTTTCTTTATTCAAGCGTCGATAATCAATACACATACACCAACATGTGACTATACATGTTTGTATTAACTCAACATTATATCCCTTAATGACAGTTGCACCCCGCTTTTTAGGTACCGCATGAATGGTACTAACCCAAGGGCTATCACTTATAGGATAACTGATGCCAACATCTTTCAACTTAAAATTTTTGATTTAAACGTCTAGGTGGTTCAATAGTGGGTTTAGCATCATCTTCCATATTTATTCTATGCATACAAATGGAAGGATGGATGTCCTTTAAATCATCAATAGAGTAACCAATGACATATTTATATAAATGTAATTCAAAAAGCAATTTATTTTCTTGTTCATTAGTTAACTCATCATTTATTATGACTAGAGAAGTAGAATCGGGGTCAAGAAATGCATACCTCAGCCTTGGTGGAAGGGCTTTGAGTTTTACCTTTCTTCTAGCTACGCTTTCTTTGGCTTTATCATCAAGAAATGAAGTATCTTCATTAATAGCATTTGATTGAGCAATAGAAAATACTCCAAAATTTTTACAATTATCATTTGTATCTTCATCATCATCACAATAGTTAAATATCAATTCAGCATCATTATGATCTTCCTCCATAATAGAGTCAACAGAGTCGATAAGACAAAGTTCTTCCACTTGTGAAAGTGCCTTCATGGCATTAAACACGTAAAACTCCATAGCTTCTTCACCGACCCGAAGTGTAAGCTTTCCTTCTCGGACATCAACAAGGCATCCGGAAGTCCTCAATAAAGGTCTCCCAAAGAGAATGGGATTGGAAGGGATTTCAAGCATGTCTAACACAACAAAATTGCAAGGAATGTAGAATTTACCAATTTGCACTAGTACATCCTCCACAATACCTTTGGGATATTTGATTGAGTAATCGGTTAACTGGATAGACATATTTGTAGGTTTCAAATCTCCAAAGTCCAACTCCTTCCACAAAGTAGACGGAATAAGGCTAATGCTAGCTCCAATGTCAACAAGACCTTTGTCAAATGTGGTGTTGCTAATCTTGCAGGGTAGAGTGAATGCTCCCAAATCATCTAGCTACGCAGGAAGTCTATTTTGAATGATTGAACTCATTCTCTCAGAAAGCACGATGGTTTCAATTTGGTCTATCCTCCTCATCTTGGTGAAGATGTATTTCGGAAACTTGGCATATGACGACATCTCAGCTATGACCTCAGTCAGTGGAAGATTGATATGAAGTTTGTTTAGAATCTCCATAAATATTATGAACTTTGAATCCTCCTTATTTGCAAGTCTTTGTGGAAATGATGCACTTGCTTTGTAAGAAGGTGGTACTTCCTTTGTAATTTTTAGTTTATCATCAATAGGAGTGTCAATCTTTTCTTCATCAACAACCTCAACGCTCTTCTCCTTGAGTGGAGAAGGTCTTTGGATTTCAGCTCCACTCCTTAAGGTGATAGCATTCACTTTCCCTCTTGGATTCACCTCCAGTTGGCTAGGAAGGGAACCAGACAATGTGTTCTTTTGTTGTACTAAAGCTTGTTGGGCTATTTGGTTTTTCAACATCCTTGTATGGGTGGAAATGCCATCCACTTTAGTGGAGAGTTGAGCAATTGCATCTTTTAGAACTTTGTCATTGCTCCAGAACTCTTCATTTTGTTGTGCTTGAGTAGAGATGAATTGCTCCATCATAGTCTCCAAAGAAGATTTATGGGGTTGTTGCTGGTGTTGGTAACCTCTATTGTTATTGAAACCCAACAGATTCCCATTTTATTTTCAGTTAAAAAGTTGTTGTTGTTGCGGCTGTTGTGATCCTTGTTGAAAGTTTTGTGCATTGCTAGTGTTTTAGTAAGAGAAATTAGGATAATCTCTCCATCTCGGATTGTATGTGTTGGAATAGGGATTGTATTGCTTGTTCCGATGCATCCCAATGGCATTCACTTGCTCTTAGTTCTCTTGATTCATATTAGGAGCAAAACATGTAGAAGAAGTATGTCCAACAAAACCACAAGCTTCACAAGTTACCTTGGCTGCTTGAATCTGCATTGTAGTCATCTTCTCAAACTTCTGTGTAAGGACATCGAGCTTAGCTACAATTAGATCAACTATATCAACACTATGCTTTCCTCCATGCTTTCTGGTTGAAGAACTCAGTATAGAAGATGAATGTTCTTTTCTATCTGACTCCCATTGGTAGTGGTTGAGTGTTATATCTTCAATGATATAATAAGCCTCCCTATAAGACTTATTCATTAAAGCTTCATTAGTTGTGGCATCCAATGTCATGCGAGTGTTGTAGAACAGTCTATTATAAAATGTTTGAAGTAGCAACCATTTAGTTAATCCATGGTGAGGGAAAAGGAATTGTAGGTCCTTGTACCGCTCCCATGTGTCATACAAAGTCTCTCCATCTAATTGAGAGAAGTTAGTGAGATGGTTTCTCAGTTGAGCTATTTTTCTTGGTGGAAAATACTTTGCAAGAAAAACATTTAATAGTTGATCCTAGATCTTTATGGACTTCTTAGGAAGAGATAAAAGCCACACCTTGGCTCTATCTCTCAAGGTGAAGGGAAATAGTAGAAGCTTTATTCCATCAGCGGATACACCATTAATTTTAAAGGTGTTCATGTACTCTAGGAATTCAGCTACATGAAGGTTTGGATCATCGGTGGCAGTACCCGCAAAATGGGTTTGATGGATCATCTGCATCATAGAAGGACTAATGGAGAAGTTGTTTTCTTCTATCATAGGTAAATCAATGGCTCCAAAAATGTGTGCGACAGCCGGCATGGTGAAGTCCTTCAAAGGACGGTTGTCCTCCATGGTTGGATCTTATTTTATGACTTATTCAAGGGATGAAGAGGATGGTGGTGGTGATAATGTTTGTGATCCCTCCAAATTTTAAGGTTTCTCATTCCTCCTTGCTCGTATATGGCTACTAAAAGTTTGTTCTATCTCCGGATCTAGGAAGATAGAGGTTTGTAGGCCTCTCTTACAAGGACGCATGCAACTTGAAAAGTAAGATTTGAGTGAGATTCACAAGACTGAGAGATATCACAAAGTCAAATGCAATAATGGTGATTTAGTCTCAATTACTATTTAACACTTTTACTTTAACTAAAAACTATCGTAGCTCCTCGGTAACGGTGCCAAAAAATTTTCAATTGCTTTAGAAAGGAAAAGAATTCAACTCATTAATCATTCGCAAGTATACATGAGTCAATGTAGTCGAGTGTCAAATATGAGGAGATAGGCTAGTTAGGTGCAAATATGTTAACTTTCACTAATCTAAATCAGATTGTAAAATATTGATTGATTATAGACTAAAGATAAGGAAACCAAGGCAAAGGTTTTTAACACCAATATTGATTAATTTTAGAAACTTGAACATAAGATTTCACTACCATTACCATTATATCACGTGAACGTATGAAACAAGATCGTTGTTTAATAAACAAGGTGGTTGTCATCGTCATGCATTTCCCAATGCCATGAGATGGCTCTCAACTTCACATAATGCTCCCGCATCTATGTTTAGTATCAAACACAACTGAAACCCTCAATAATCCTTAGCCACTCCTGTGGTCAAGAGAATATTAACATAGATCCTACTCCATACTTCCTAATGCATTCTCCTGAAGCACAAGGCAAGCATAAAACATGTATAAAAGGTGGCCAACCAAGCATACAAGCAAGAAAACACCATAGGCATCCATGGAAGAAAGCAAATTAAACAACAATAGGCATAAATTTCTAGTTCACATGAATAATGGCATGGAAGCTACTCTCCCATGCTCAAGAAAAGAGCTCTACTCGTCCATAGTGAAGATATGCAGATACATGATAGTAATTTTAGAGTTTTGCATGCTTAAGATAAGGAAAAGCTAGAGGAACCACAGATGCAGGCTAAGGGGAGATAACTCCAGCTAGAGGATGAAGTTCCACCAGTTAGAAAGCTCCAACTCAGACCAACTTCCCTCTCGGAAAGATAGAATGAAGAGAGTAACCCTATTGCACCTTTGGAGAAGAAAACGGAGAAGAAATGAAGTAGAATCAGGGTTCTCTTCCAAGAAACCACCTTCTTCTACCTCAAAATTGCCTTCCTCTGCTCTGGAACTTCTCTTGGGAGTAAAATACTTCAAAATGACTGAGTATAACTGCCTCATGGGCTCCCATTTGCTTTTAAAATGAAAGGCAGTCATTTTTATTTTTGTAGAAACTGACAACGACACGATGTGTCTTTTGATGAACATGTCATGTCATGTCATTTGTGCTTACTTAGTGTTGTCGCTGCATTGAGGTACATGACGTGTTGGAATTATACACACTATGTTTTTGCCTTCAGGAGGCGAATCAAGTGAAGAGCACACGACATGTTTGAATCAACACACGTCGTGTGCTTTGAGTGAAAGGTGAAAATTGTCTTCATGTACCAGGGTCACACCATGTCTGTTGACGGTCACGGCATGTCACCATTTCCTCTGATCTGGGCTAGATGCTGTCGGAGAATCACACATTGTGTGTTTAATAACACATGATGTGTTCTTTGTCTCGTGAGACTGTCTGTAAGTGAACACATCGTGTTCTTAAGAGAACATGTCGTGTCTTTTGTAATTTCTTCAGGAATTTACTTTGGGTCAGCTGCAAAACTTGGAGAAGCCCATTTGAGATTGGATTTGAGTTAGATTATCTTCAATAAGACCTTTTTAATACATATATATATAATCAACATCATGTGATAAGTAAAGAAACTAAAAAGTGTGACAAAATGAATGTGAATAGAGGCTAAATTGGGATAGAATGAGATGAAATTTTGTGTGATAATGTACAAAAAGTTGATATAAAACACACACAATAGTGACCCAAGACTGCTAGATGGATCATGGAGATACAGAGGAAGTTGAAGCGACATAGGATGATTTCTCATGTGAAAAGGGAGGGAAACAAAGCTATTGATATGTTGACTAAGCACCACCAAAAATCTGAGATGATTTCTATGTTTATAAAAATATTCCCACTGAGTTAGTTAATATAATTAGATTGGAGTCTTGTAATGTAGTAGTACTACCAATTTATTTTAGTTGACAATGATGTAGAATGTAATGATTTAAATGAGTTTGCTTGCATGGGGGAAGATGCATAGAAACCTCATGCTTCATGATAAAAAAACCTTCTCATAGAGTGTTTGTGATGTCATTTCTATAAATGGGCATCAGTGGATTAGACACTTTATTTGAGTGAAAAAATACAAGTGGTGACCATGTAAGGGACTAAATTGTGCCTCTATGATAGCCAATTCGCATCTACCAGAGGTCAATTAATAGTTAATTGGACTTAAAAACCTCAAATGGTCATAGTGGTGATTTGATTGTGGGTTGGAACTGATCCCACTCCATTTTCACTGAGATCCATATAATCAAATACTCTATAAATTTAAGGATGGGCAATCTAAACTGAGGTTAGCTATTACAAAACACATTTCATAAATAAGTTATAAGATCTTGCTAACATATACAAAAAGTAACTAGGATGAATAATGATTTCAATTGCAATAGATATCAACATGAGTGATCATATAATGTGGATACAAACACTAACATCGACAACACATGACACAATTCATTACTTCACCAATCCAGCAACCATTGTAGTTATCATTGTTACCGGTGTTGTTAATGATCCTTTTCTAGAAACTCTACATCCCCACAAGAAACTTTGCACATGTAATTTGATCATGTGGATGACTCTAAGACTACCATGTGAGATTCCCTCAATTTTTCCTTCATATGGAGCCTCTCTAGAAAAAGTTGCATCATAGTTAGGGCCCTTCTATTTTGATAAAGATTCAAAAGATAAAAGATAAAACATAAAACTAACTTCACTATCCCAACATCCTATTACTTGGTTCTCGATTTCTTTAGGCATAGAAAGAGCTCATGGTGGGATATATAAAATGAAGTATATATTGTCTTCATTTCATGATATAAACAACGCAATGCAAATGGTTTCATACTTTACTTAGACACATGTTTTGTTTTATCCCATATCTCACTAATATATAACTTTCTTTCTAATTCCAGTTGGTAATATTATCCCTACAACAAAATTGGTCCCCTACATAATCTCATATCAGTTTTGTTCAGTGTATATTCTTACTCCATGAGATCAACTATTTACCTTCCTAATTGCCTCATTTGATCCTAGTAGAGACATTTTTATGTTTTTCCAATTATGATCAAATATAATTGTGACACTATCAAAAACAACATCTACATGATATCACCTTTGGGACTCCAAACATGTGGCTCAATGGTAAGCCACTAGTGTAAAAATGGACAAAAGCAACTCAGTCGTATGTTAGGTTATGAGCTAATTGTAAACATGCACAATGGTGTTGAATGCATAACCATTGTTACATTTGGACCGTCGTCATAATGGGAGTCAATTTGTGTAGTAAACATGGCATGCATACTAAAATCAAGCACCCACCAATTTTAATTCAAGGTAACACTAATAGGAACCATAAAGTAACATATTTTTGTGTCAATTTTAGATGGGAGTAGTTAAAAGTGAATATTTGATCAATTCTATGGTTTCAATGATTATTTTAATTCTATCATCCAATTTATTAAATAATGAACTTTTCTTTTTTATTTCTATATACATGATAAAACATCTTGAAGAGTTTGATATTGATAAACAACAACATATGTATGATTTATTCAACTTGTATATGACCAATAACCACATGATTCTTATGAAATATAAAAGTAATGCACAAATTATCTAAACCTTAAACACACAAGTTACAAGATAAAAAGTATGTATGAGTTTCTCTTATTTTACATTTATCACATTACAGTATGTATACATTTTTGCAATATACATAGATCAAACTAACTCTTTTTCCATTATATATACAATCACATAGCATTACCCATGCCTTGACCAACAGAAATGATTGTGGAAGCTAACATTACCAGCATGCTACAAATTCTTCTTTTAGAAGGTTGAATAGAGCTACCCACTAACCATCATGGAACATGTTTGTAGGAGCAATGACAACCTTGTCCATTGTTTAAGATTATGAGTAAAAGACGAAGACCTCATGTACACTCTAAGATATTGCACCAATGCCAAATATGTTCTTGTCAAAGTGATGTTGGTTGGTGGAGTTGATTATTTGTTCAACAACACCACGGAATACTAGATTCGGTCAGCTACTACATAAATTAGGCATGCCACATTGATTTACTTCCTTTGCAACTATAGTCAGATACACTGAGATATGTAGATTTGCCAAACTATTGAACAACATAATATATCTCATTCATTAATTATAGAGGTGATTATACTCAACAACACAACTCAAGTGTGAACAAACAACTTATTGGTTGAAAAGAAATGAATATTGATACTTCCAAGCATCTTGAATCTTCTCAAGAGGCAACATGGATGGTCACTAAAAGGCAAAAAGGATCTTGCAATCGATTGAAATCCAACAAATTGTAGGCATCTAAAGCACTTTATGTTAAACATAAGGCCATTCTCAAGGGCATAATGTGGGCAAGTAGTATAAACATCAAAAAATGATTACCAATTTAGACTCACTAGAGCATGATTCATGATTCAAAAAGAAAGTTTCTCTCAACACAAACTACAAAAACATTCTAAAATAGACTGAGGCAAAGTGTAGGATGTAGAAAAAGATAACAATTAAATTTGATAGATGTGAACCAACCTATATATTGTTCAAAATAGATATATGTGTGAGTTATATCACAAAGGAATGCATGTTGTAAAGAAGATTATGGTTTTTTATATCTTCTAGCCCTCAATATGGACCAAAATTTTCTGAAATGGGAGGATAATTATTAAAAGAAATGGGTCTTCAAAAACTTTGTTAATGACATGGAAAATATAAAACTTTCCACTATTAGAGATTATTTGGGTTATTCTTTTTTGAGATGAAGTAGAAGTTGATTGTAGTTTACCAATTGTGTAGGATTTTCATCCCATTATTCCTCACCGTAACTACTTTCTCATTGTGGGACTCTAGATAGATTATGAGAAAAGGCCTACACAATTGTTCTCTGACATAACCTTTTGAAATATAAGATTAGTAGAGACACCAAATGAATAACTTAAAAAGTTCCCATTGTCCTTCGTGGACCTTATTTATTTATAAGGTCTGTGGAAACATTCAAAGAATAGTTTAGAAGTTTTTATTTAGCATGCCTGCGCTACAAAAAAAGTTAAGACATATGGTCTTGCAAATGGGTGGGATTCAAGGATGAGTTACTAGGATTAATGGATGTACCTTAGATCACATCCTTTAAATTTATGTGCATGTAGTGATTAATTAGGACTTTGTAATGTAATTATATTTTTACTTTTTTTCAAATTTTTTGCAATGAAATGGTACATGAAATGTGTTTTTATACCAATAAGATTATAAATTTTAGTTTCTATATATAAGTCAAAGAGTTCAAATTATCTTGTCTTACCAATAATAGGGATTTAGAGATGGCTTACCAATAAAAGTCAAAGAGTGTTATTGCTCCATTCTAGTTGGATGAAATTTAAATTATGGTGCTTAGTATCATTTTAAATAATTCATATGGATCTAATGGTTTGGATTATCATTCTTCTAGACATGTTCAGATTTTGTCAAACTTTTTTATCTCATTATTTTTTATGATTTTACTCAATAATACGATATAATTAACTCTATCTCCACTCCCTCATCAAACTCATATTTCCCTCATAAAAATAATGAGTATATAATATAGTTGAGACCGATACGCAACATCAACTATACCTCCAAAAATTTGTTAAAGTACTTATCTCACACATGAAATCTCATGTAAAAAGACTATGGCCATTAAGTTGACGTTTTGAACTAAAATATGTATCTAGGGTGCCTATATTATGGTAAACAAATGCATACACTCTTGTACTACTAAAAATAACCTTTTTTCATCCTCATACATGACTATTGAAAAGCCTTTTGATAATATAAATATGAAATTCCTTCTCCTATGCTTGGAGGCATAAATCTTTCACCGATAAGAGATTGCTTGGTTCATTTTTCAATGCTTCCCTTCCTGCGTTCTCTCATCAATCAAGAGATCTTGGTCAGAATTGTCTGTAGTCAGTAGGGAAATTTCATTCATAGGGGGGTAGAACATGTGATTTTCTATGTTTATCAATTTCTCACCTTTTAAATACTTTAGTAGAACAAATACATGCAAGAAGGCGATCTCCTCTCCCTAGCATCTTTATCAAAGCTACTTATATCCTATACACAATGTCCTATTCACATTACAATTAAACAACTTGAAGAAAATTGAGTGAATAATGTAGACATATTTCAATTTTGCCATCAGGCCAAATGTGTCATCATAATCAAATTCTTTTAGTTTCAATGGACCGTTTTGTGACTATATGGAATTTTTACCTTTTAATAGAACCATTAGTCTGATTTAAATGGTGAAAAAACATTTCAAACCAATGATCTTCTTTCCATGAGGTATGTGAAATAGGATCCATGTTTCATTCTTCTCAAGGCCTTCATTTCTTACTCCATAGAATCTTTCAATTTATGTTAATATAGGGCCTTACTACAATTTTTTGAATTAGTTTCTAAGGTAAGATGAGTAAAAAAGGATTGACTAAAAGGATCAATAAAAGAATATCTGAAGTATCTTTTAGTTGGATGAGAAGTACATGTTGGAAAATACGGGCATAAAGTAGGCAGCGAAATTTTTTTTATCTTTCTGTATCCCCCATAACATCCAGATCACATCCAAAAGATGGTTTAATGATTTTATAACTGGTCATGGATAAAGTCTAGCGACTACAACTCATTGTAGTGTAACTATCTTCTAGTTTCTCTTGGACAGTGTTTATGCAACTCCCGATCTTCACTACAGACAATAGATTCGAATAGCGTTTACAACGGCTCCTGCGGTCTTTCCACAGACTATAAGCTGACATTGCCCTCCTAGAGATGGTAAAATGCCTCCTCACCTCTAGATAAGTTGGCACAGACCAACTAGAACTCCTGTCATTCTAGTATAATAGATAGGAAGGAGTTTTCCCTCCCGTTGGTGTACTAGTTACCAACTTTCTCTCCCATAATTATTTCTCCCTTGCTATCCCTCCCTTTAGTGGGTAGGACTTGCTCGAGACCTCTATTGTTTACCACAAACAGAGAGGACAATAGCTGTCAGAGGAAACTGAGTTGTGTTTTGGGAATCTCCCAATACCCCACTATTTATAGGAGGAGTTAGGGTATGGATTCCCAGTCTATTTGTGAGTGGAAGAGACTGGAAGATCATTAGTTTTTGCAACCTATGAATCCTGAAATGGTTGGTTGGAAACCGAACAGGTCGGTTCACATGCGATTCGATCAGTTCACACCCTGAACTGGTCATTTTGCCATGTTTCCCAATCACACATGGATTGACAATTCATTTCCAATTAATTCTAAAGATTAATTTCTTGCACCAATCAAATTGAGCAAGTGAAATGATCAACTTTTCTCACAAATTTGGGAAAGTTACTTGAACCTTTGGTTGGCATGATTGAGCCTATCAGTTTACTAGGTGAACCACTCATGTCACCCAACCTCAGCCGATGGTTCACCCAATGAGTCGATCAATTGGGGCCATGATTCGTGCAGAATTTAGCCAAATCAGTTCTAATCAACCTAACACTCCAAACGGTTGTCTCATGCCTGGCAGTCCAGTCAGCTATTTTTTTTCTTGAATTGAATACCGAAACACTATGGTAATCAATCCAATCATCATTCATGATTAAACTCCTCTTCTAGATGTGTGTGACCCTATAGGTCCCATATCACGTAGGCAATAAATGTCCATAACTAGTTTATGACATCACAAGCAAGAGTGGTGCCTAATTGCACATCAGTGCTTCCCAAGTGAATGGAAAGTTGGAGAACAACTTCAACCTACAATCTGTGTAAGGTGTTGTAGTGATTGTATAATTCCTTTGTGTTTGATATCCGGAATGAACTCGAGCCATGGAATTGTCATCCTCTCAATGTTCAATCCATGTTCCTTGAACCAAGAGTAGACTGTCTATGATATATATGACCTCAATATCATATATTGATTCATATGTGAATGCTCATGTGTTTCTCAATCTCTCTTAACAAGTGTCTAGGATATCAATCTCCAGTAGGAGGAACAAATCCCATCTACATCACTCACAGTCAGTCCCCATGTGTCACAACTTCCCAATCATCACCTTTATGGCAATCCTTATTCAGGATTATGTTTGATGATGTCAAAGTATACCAAACAACATATGATGAGTGTAGTGACTTCATGTCTAAGAATCAAAATCACCATTTCACTATGAGAGATGACTATGACCTCCAATGATGGTTTCCATGTGTCACTCTCAAGGTGGGTTTGTCCGATACAATGTTCTCTAACAAGTATATGTGTTCTTGGTTTGATATACCATATCATGACTAATGAAATTCTATAATCAACCAAGCTACACTCTAGTCTTAAGTGTTACTAGTGTCAATCTACCTTACATAGTTTCAATTGACGGGGGACATAATAAGAATGTACATACTCTTAGAATTTGTATGAGGTCATTGTTCAAGTTACATACTTGTAGTCATACATTATTGAGTATTTTCACTCTTTAAACATTCCCAACATTTCTTGATTGTCTCATAACTGAGTGAAACAAGATGAATTGGAAGTCTTCCTTTATGATTATTAATCAAATCCTTTATATTATATGTCATGTCAATCATCATATGATTGGCTCTCTGGGCAACTATACCTACAAACTCCCACTTGCACTTAGAGCCAATCACCAAAGAATCATATTCTTAGTGATGTAAATATGTCCATCATGTTTCTACTGCACAAGTGCTAATCTAGTGGGTTATCAACATTTTTTTCTATAATCGGTATATTTCATGTTCATCATCTCTTCACTGTCCGATTTCTCATGTGATACGGAACTACCTTAATATGGTATCTGATATTCCTTGCCTAACTAGTAGTTTCGTTATTGTGGCAGTATCTCTAATATCTCGTCAATGGTTGAAACATCTTTAAGTAGGGATGGCAGTGGTGCTGGATAAAAACTATATCCACGGATAACCGCACCAAATTTTACACTACATAACCGCACCAAATGGTTATGGTGTGGATATGGTGTTAAATTTTGAAACTGCCGCGGTCTGGTGTGCTTATGGTTTTTGGAAAATAATCGTGGATAAAAAACACACCACAATTTGTTTATTTTAAATATATATAAATATAAGTAGAATATTGTTTTAGTCATGTTATCTATTGGTGTTATCACACAAGTGATTAGACATGTAGTTTTTGATGACATTTAATGTATAGAGAAGTAGGAACTTTCATTCTTTTGTAATTATTACACACATATGTTCTGGTCTTTGTAAAAATATTAAACAAACATGTTTCCCTAGCGCATGAAACCATTACCATTCATATATTACATTTATATATGTTGTGCTTCATACATATGTTTTATTATAAATATATAGAGTCATAAGTAAACATGGTGGCGATAGGTATAGCCATTAGTGGAATCATTTATTATGTGAGATATTATTGGCTTGTTTCATACCAAGTTTTAATAGAAACATGAAACAATTAGAAGATGAGAGATAGATAATCAAGGTGACAATTAGTTTATTATTAATAGTAAAATATTATGCATTGACTACTATATGTAGTTATTAGTATTTAACAGAGATAAAATCAAATTAAAAAATAAAAAGGCGACAAGAATATAAAATGACATAAAAGAGACAAAGATAGAGTCAAGAAGATATCATTACAGTCTCTTAGGAGACATCCGATAAAAAAAAGATATAATTACATCCATTTTTATTATCTACCTTTATCCCTAAATTTATTTAAACATTTTACCATCTTCCCACATCAATAGTTTTGAATTTCCCTCTCTTTTAGAAAATATATCATGACACTTAATTCTAAATATTATTTATTTTCTCATTACAAATACATATATAAAGGAAACATTAGAATTTACATGCTTGAAATGAAGAGGACGTCTTAATAGGAGAGAGAGACTTGAAGAACCATTTGAAATAGGAATGATGTCTCCTAATGGATGATGTTATACTTTGAATATATTTTATAAGAGGATGATGTTATACTTTGAATGGTTATGTATAGTAATAAAATATTATATTTACGTCTTTTAGCTTTAAACAAATTGGAACATACATTCACATGAACTAAAAAATAGTATTTTTTGTTATGTAATATGAACATGACATTGTTAATCCATATTTTTATATTTTTATTTTATTTATTGTGTACATTTTTTTATAAATTGTATGTATAATGCTGGTAAGAATAATTAACATTTTGTTCCTAATGTGGTGTGGAGTGGTGCAGTACGGTTAATTGCAATTTTTTGGTGGTGGATATGATTTTTCATATCAAACACTGCACTAGATTTGGTTCAGATATGATGTTTGACTTTTAACCATGATGTTGTTATGGTTTTGGCATAAATTCCACCATATCACCACCACTATCATCCCAATCTTCAAGTTCATCATATAAATTTCTAGATCCATAGAGTGTCCTCTCATGTATTCATAACACCAGGATACTCAGCTTTTATTTGTAGAGTAAATTTAATGTTTTGTAGTTTGGAACCCTTCCAACTTACAACTCTTTTCTATAAAATTAAAAAAAAATTATATTGCAATCACTTTCTGTCATTTTAGAAACTTACATCAGTGTAATCCTTTACACTAAACTCTTCCTTGTTGCTATCCTCTAGCATCTTGTCCTTTATGTGCTTCTCAAGTACTAATGGATAATTTTAATGACATTCCAATAACCCTTATTGAAATTTAAAACCATCTTGTCATGTCCAATACATAAAAGATTATGGAATGAGTACATTTATAGCATGCATGATAGATCTAGTTGCTACAACATATGGCATCTCACTCAAGTCATTTGATTCTTTATAAGAATTGCAACATAGGGTTCATGAGAAACTAATCCAAATTCTCTCTCATTGAATCATGTATGTTGAACTCTTTCAACATCTTTCTGTCTATATGTTCTCTTACTTAGGTTGTGAAACTTTCAAGAACTATCTCTATAGATCTTGATTCCTATCACATAGGATGTTTTACCTCATCCTTCATTGCTGCAGGTGTTTTCCATGTCATGTCTCAATATTTACAATATTGAGATATTATTCCCCATCACAAGGGAATATTTATATATGCTCCCACTAAATCTTTTGTAATAATAGATTCTCATCTTTTATCTTGATTCAAGTCAAACTCTTTGACTATCTTGTTAAGTTAAAAGATCCCATTTCTGAGATTCTTGTTTTTAATCCCAAGATTGTACATTGTAGATTATAGACTTTATTTGCATTCATGAAGTTTATAAAACCTTTAGGATGTGCCACGTACACATCCTTTCAAATATTTCCTTTCAGGAATGCAGTGTTAAACTCCGTATGCCAAATCTCATAGTGTATTCTTGCTACAACAACAAGCATGACAATTGGTGAAGGTCTTTATTCTTGTTCAACAATTTGGACTGATTTGAAAACCTTTAATACCAATCTATCATTTTATATTATCCATGTTGGGCTTCCAATGAAAACCCAAATTCACCTTACCATATTAGTTTAGATGGACGCCTTAATGGCCTTGAGCCATTTCTCAAATTATGGTTCTCAATAGATTCTATTTGATTTGTTGAGTCATATTCATATGACCAATCCATCTGAGTTATTAGATTTACAATCTTTCAATATCAAATGTGTTCAACTAGAACTATGTGATAATCACATCATGAGCAATCAGGGTTTAATTCCTTCTTTTTGGCACATCATCATGTTCAGATGGAGTTGACTCATGATATACTATCACGGTCCTTTCCAGAAGGTCTTCAAACTATTGATGTAAAGTATTTCAACATTTGATCAGACAAAGTTTCTTTATACTTTTATCAAACTTATACTTCATTTATAATTTCCTTGAACACTTTAAGAGATTCATGTTCCTATTTTATTGAGTACATATCATCATATTACCAGTAAATAAACTAAAGTATAAACAACTATTTATAGCATGTATTCTATAAGATCTTCATACATCACAACCATAAGGTCTACTGGAATGATTATCCTCCCACTACATTTAGTGAAGGATGTTATGTCATGTTGCACATAAGTAAGACTTTCATACCTCTTTAGGTTCAATAACCATAGGAGTCTATGTCAACATCAATATGTATTCTAGATATGCATTTATTATATGTATTCCAAGATGACAATTTCTAAAGATTTGTTGAGTTATCAATTATCATATGTGGTATTTACATCATAAATATTCATCTTTAGATTCTTTCAAATAAATATCATTATATGTTTAGCCATTGCCATCCAAGATCATATTTTTTAAAAAGAAACATTAACAACTCTTTATCGATTTATCATCCTTGTCATACAAGATGCATAAAAAATGTTTTTATTGTCATAATGAACTAGCAGCTCAACTAAATGTATTACATTACCATTGGGCTAAGATAAATTTAAATGTAGACTAATTCTTCATCAACTATGTATAGTCCATCTTGTCCTTTCATAAAGGCTTTACTTCTTGTTGGATCCTACACATGAAGTATGTCAGATCTCTATCTGGTATTGTACCATCCCTGACCTGGGTTATGCTTTAACCCTAGATGTTTTGTTTAAGAAAGATAATTATATGCTTTCCCTTATCGTTTGAAAAGTAATTAAGGCTCAATAGGAACTTATGTTTCAATTTTAGTCCTTTTTGAATAATGTTGAAAATAATATTTTGCCTATTTTGGACTAAAGTGAAAATTACCCAAGTTGAGGGGTTAACTTGCAAATATTACATGATAAAATGTTCCTCAAGTGTTGAAGCATCATAAGAATGAAAATGATGTAGAGTTATGTCTTGTAGTAGCCTAAGCACCAAGAAAGAGCATATTAAGCAATGTTTGTGCATTAAAACCTAGTTTTGGTATAATGTGCAATTTACCCAAAACCTAGGGATCAATATGCAAAATACTATTTCTAGAGAGTCCCTAATGCTTCTTGGTATCAATTAGAGACAAGAAAATCAGAGGGGAGTCTCATTTGAATCTCTTTGGGGGAGAGAGAATCTTGATATTAAAATAATCAAGATTTAAGCATAATTGAAACCCTAATTCAATTTAATGCAAAAAAAATATATTAATGGAAGTGCCCTTCAACCAAAAATGTGATGGTTGAATTTGTATAAGTATGGAATTCCTTGTGCCTTGCAATGGCACTGAAATATCTAAAGTGAGTGGAGAGCCCACTCACATTAGTTAAAGAAAAAGTAATATCCACTAATTTTTTGATATTATTATTATATTGATTAAGGTGCTTAATTTGTTTTCTTTTAATTCATGTATTAAGAAGAGGATTTAGAAGGGGAGCATGATGGCTTCGTATGCAAGGAAGTGAGGGGGATAAGTGGCACCAATTTTGGGAATTGAAGGATTTTTATAACAATTTCTCTCTCTTGAAATTCCCTCACATATACTCCATTCTTTCACCCACATGAAAGACTTTTTTGACTCTTCTTTCTTTCCTTGATTTGGACGAGCACTTAGGAGCAATAGGAGGACGTACCCCAACCTGTAGGTAAGCTCCATAGTCATCTTCAACCTTTAATTCATGGTGGAAATCGAAATCCAATGCTTATTTTCTTCTTTTCTCCATTCAATCTTCAACTTTAGCCATTCTTTTCACTCAAAGACTTTAGGACAGACCTTGGGAAGTTGAGAAAGCTTCATTCACCATTAAATACGTGAAGCTTGAAGCTTGGATTCAACTTTGAAGGTGGGTTATATAACTTGTACCCTTAAATATCATTATTGATTTCATTTCTTCATCATATGTTGATTCCTTTTTCATTCCCAAATTCCCTTTTTATTAATTGATGAAATCACCACAAAGATCATAGAAAATTTTTAAGGTTTGTAGCTTGAAGATGATGATGTCATCTTAGCACACACCTCAAAAAAGATCATGTGCAAACGGTTTCAACTTGATGACCAAACGGTCTCAAGACCGTTTGGTGATCAAACAGTCTCAAGACTATTTGGGGTCAATTGTTGATGTGGATGAAGAAGATCCAATGGTTCAAATTGATCTAATTATAATGGTTTCAAGAATGTATGATCCGTTGATTACAAATCCTAATCTGATTGATTGGTTGAAACCCTTAATTGATTGAGTCGATTTCTATGTTGAATGGCCCAAACGGTCTCAAACGGTCTCAAGACCGTTTGGAGATCAAGGGATGTGATGGATGGTTGGAGATACAAGGGTTGTAAATTGATGTACTCTCAATGGTCCAATTGATGAATGATTCAATGAAGCAAACCCTAATTTATTGGTTGAAGGAAACCCTAGATGATCATTTCGGTTTCAAGGTAGTTTGGACCAAACGGTCTTGAGACCGTTTAAGTCTAAATGGTCTTGAAACTGTTAGGGATCAAACGGTCTTCAGACCATTTGGAGGGCAAACGGTCTCAAACCGTTTGGAGGTCCAATCGGTTTCAAGGTTGACTTATTCAATCAGTTTCAATGATGGGTTGTTCATTCGGTCTCAAGGTTAATATGATTAAACGGTTTCAAGGGTTAGATGCCCAAACAGTTTCAAAATCATTTGGAGGGCAAACGGTCTCAAACCGAGATGCCCAAATGGTTTCAAAACCGTTTGGGGGGTAAACGGTCTCAAAACCGTTTGGAGGTTGAGGGGTCAAAACCGTTTGGAAATTCAATGCAACCAAAACCATTTGAAGACCTAATGTGATGAAAGATCAATTAACCCCATGATTGTTAATGATGTATATCAAAGATAATTACAATGGTGGTACCTTTAAGGTAATAGGGTGATTAGTATTCTTAGAGGGATTAACCTTTGATGCTTATGAAAGCAATATCTCAATACACTTTGCTAACCCTAAATGTATGTACTTGAATGAAGGGTTGATGTAATCTAATCAAGCTTGAAGTAATCAACATCCTAGAGAGGATGAGAGAGAGGAATTCATACATGTATAATAATCATGTAGTGGTTAAGCCTCAACACTCTCAACATGAATAAAACATGTAATTGGGGTATGATCCTTGATAAAGAGATCATGAAACCCTAATCGAGAAGGCTAATGAGCCTAACCCTAATTTAGGGCAATACTAGGTGAAACCCTAATCTAGGGTGATGATTTGAGAAATCCCAATTCAGGGTAATATAATGAAAAACCCTAATTTAAGAGGATGCTTCATGAAACCCTAATTTTGGGTAAAGTTACATGAAACCCTAATTTGGGGAAAAGCTATAAGGAACCTTAATTCAAGATAAGGATGTGTGAAACCCTAATCTAGGGTGATGCCATGTGAAACCCTAATGCAGTAATGTGATGTGAAACTCTAATCTAGGGTGATTCTATGTAATGCTATATGGAACCCTAACCCTAATATAGGGTGAAGGTATGTGAAACCCTAATTTTGGGTTATAGTGCATGAAACCCTAATCTTGGGCAATATGATGATAAACCATAACCCTAATTTTGGTTAATGGGATGAGTATCCCTGATTGACATGAATTTGGAAACCCTAACCCTAAAGTGGGAATAGTGATGCTACCCTTACATTGCATAGTGTGTAATTAATATAACTGTTATCATGAGTACTAATCATGCATGTATCAAGAGATGTTGGACATATCCAGGTATGAGCTATGATGTTTTATTATTGAAAATTTTTTATGGGCCTTGTGAGCCATAATATACTTTTTTGCCTAGTAAGGTAATAAGAGATTAAATGGGCCTTGAAGAGCCATGTGAGATGCTTGTGTAGCAAGTATCATGTTTACTTTGGTCAAATGACCTAAAGGTATTAGTTACCTGATAAGTGGTAACAAGTGTTCTTTGATGAACTGAGGGTTTGAATACCCATATTCCATAATCATGATGATGAGATGTTAAGGGATAAGAATTCCCATGATGTGACAAGGGATTGAGATCCCAATGTTTTATAAAGTTTCAAAAATTACTTGATAGAAGTATTACACATTCTTTGTAGCATTTGTTATAATAATTTATATTTGAAAACTTGACTGGTGCTAAAAGAATATAGTAATGTATTAATCAAGTGAAATCTTAACATGTAGAGCCCTGGCCATAGATCCATCATCGTTAGTAGTTGGTGATGGTGAAACAGGTTTTCCTATGGGAACTCCTGGAATGCATATTTTTGAATATGTGGGGGTAATGGGAGAATATATATCCTTACGCCCCATAGGAATGACTGCGAGCCATATCCTATGCACAGGAATGGTTATGGACCATATCCCAATAAGAGTATGGCTATGGGTCATAACTCCACAATACCAGACATTGGCCATGGGTCATATCCTGAAGAGAGTATATGCTATGGGATATAACTCTATAGTGAAGTTGCCAGAATACTATGGCAAGCTATTTAGTAGAGATACAAGATGTCCTGCATATAGTCTCGTACTGACCAAGACAGATGAGGTGATGGAGTCTGGCTCTTCCATTGACCTATGTATGGAACTGATGCTTCACGTAATCGTGACCGGTTGGAGCAAGAACGGTATACTTCATCTCCTCAGGGCATAAGTATGATTGTAAAATGTAATCAGTCGTGTAGTGTATTTGCTTAAGAATGAAATACGGAAATTATTGATTGATGTTACATTGCTTATTGTATCATAAAGTGGATGAATATTATACATGTTCTTCATATTCCTTATTAAACTGAATAGATGATTTATTGCTTTATCATTTGTAGCTGTAATGCTTTAAAAGATTATATTGCCCTATTCTGCTTAATAATGATTAAATCATGTTGTTTAATAAGGATTCCTCTATTCAGTTTATTACTATTTATTTGCAATAATAATGTTTCTGGCAGAGAGTTACATCTCTCGCTGGGACAATTTTTAATTGTCTCACCCCCATGGGATCCAACCTTTTTATGTGGACGAGGATGAGGAGGTAGAAACCATACAACATGAGAAGGACAACAGCAATAGGGACAACATTTATATTCTAGGTGGAGGCACTAGCTCTCATATTTTGTATAGAGAGAGTCCTATGTGTCGTCTCTATACTCTCAGGTCCTCAGAGTTAGTAGTTAATACTTTTAATGAATTGATCTGAGATTTTGGCTTGATTCCTCGAGGTTCTTATGTTGTTTGTGTATAGTTTTAACAAAGCAGTTGATGCTTGCAATCCTCGAGAAGAGACGGTACAGGATATGTACTTATGAACCAAGATATAAATAAAATACTTGGGTTCTTGATAAAGGAGTTTCCTTGTGTGTGGATCTCTTTGTAAATGGTTTTAATTTTTAGTGATTTTCAATAATCCGCTATTAATAATTGCTTTCGCTTAGTTAATGATGTTTTGTTCAAATGGTGAGACACAATTAGTTGGTATTAGATCTCTAGGTTCGCTGAGTCTACAAAGACATAGTATTCAAATGGTGAGCCACAATTAGTTGGTATTAGATCTCTAGGTTCGCTGAGTCTACAAAGACATAGGATTAAGGTTGTTGAGTCTGTTCTAGTGTCTTCCAATTTATCTGATAGTGTCTTCTACTCATATAGGAGATGAACTTAAAGATGTCTGGATCACACGAAGAAGATGTTGCTGAGAGCAGCATTGCTACACTAGGAAGAGGTGCAAGGGACTAGACTAGGGAGGAACCAGTACCTGAACATCCCCAGCTTAACCAGGCTGCATTAGAAAACCCAGCTTTCTATGATCTATTTGGGCAATTCATGGAAACCATGATGCATATGGCGGATAGGATGCCACCACCTGCATCGAGGGCACCAACCCATAATGAAGGATAGGGAGCCGACAAGACTTTCGAATGGCTTCACTGAGTAGGAGCCACAGATTATGCTGGTATAGCTGACCCAACAAACGCAGATATGTGGCTGAATGAATTGGAGAAGGCTTTTAGAATCCTCAATATCCCTGAAGCAGAGAAGGTGAGGCATGCAGTGTACCTTCTAAAAGGGAGTGTTGGCCACTAGTGGACAATAGAAGAGGGTAAGAGGCCAGGTGTTGAAATCAGATGGGAAGAATTCTGACGAGAATTCGTCAGTAGATACTTTCCCAAGACGTATCTAGATAAGAAGATCTCTCAGTTTGAAAAGTTAAGGCAAGGACCAATGAACATTAGCGAGTATGAAGCTAAGTTCATGGAGCTTTTGTGGTTCTGTCTGCATATGGTAGCTACTGATGAAGAGAGAATTCGGTATTTTGAGAAGGGGTTGAACACTTATTTGACCACTCTTGTATCTACATTAGAGAACAGGGAGAGGTTCGCCACCTTTGTGGAGTCCGTGAGACGGAAAGAAAGGTTGGTGATTGAGAAGCGACAGACTAAGAGTAAGAAGGTGTATATTCAGTTTCAAGGATAGAGGTCCGAAAGTTTCAATAAACTGAGATTTTCTACACCAACAGCACCACCAAGGTTCAATACCTAGATGTAGTGGACGTCAAGTAGGGGTAGGGGCCATAGTTTTCCTCTAAATAGAGCCCCCAGTACAACATTAACGTCAACTGGACCTTTTAGACCATATCAAGAGAATAGAACCTGTCACCAGTGTAGACAGGTAGGACATCTAGCAAGGGATTGTCCAGTTGGGAACACATCGGTAACCCAACCACCGAGGCAGAGTCAACAAGGCCATCAGAGGAAACAGTTGCATAGTGGTACTCGAGGATGTGGACAAGCATCCCAATCTAGTTTGTCGGCACCCAACAACCAAACACAGGGTGAACAACAAGCAACAGTGAGATTCTATGCGATGAATCAACCTGAAGCGGTAGTCAACCCTCGAGTTGTGATAGGTCAGATGGAACTATTTCATTCTGATATGTCTTCATCCTGCTCCGTATTTGTTTTGATTGATCCAGGTGCTACACATTCCTTTATCACTCGAAAAGTGATCCATGACTACAATATAACTGTCAGTCATAGAATGGATAGTCTGTTATTAGAAACCCCTTTGCTAGGATCGGTAGTGTTGCAGAAGGTGTGTTCTCCCTGCATTCTTTCCTTTTCTGAACATCACATTCAGGTGGATCTTATACCACTTGAGATGTGTAGGTTCGATATAATTCTTGGGATGGACACCCTAGAAAAGTATAAGGTTGTCTTGGATCATGATTCCAAGCAAGCTGTGTTCACAGATGACGGTGACACATGGATCTTTCAGGGTGACAGAAAGATTCTTCCAACTTGTCTAGTGTCGGCTATGGTAGCTAAGAAGCTGATGAGATAAGGATGCTTTGCATTCTTGGAACATGTGGTAGAAACCACAATGGAGAGCCCTAATCTTTCTAAAGTTCTGATAGTTATGGAGTTTGAAGATGTGTTCCCCGAGGAACTTGTAGGTGTTCCTCCACCCCGAGAGATTGATTTTGAGATCAATATAATCCTGGGCACCCAACCAATAGTACAAACATCGTATAGAATGTCACCTGCTGAGATGATAGAGCTCAAGAAACGGCTGTAGGAGTTGCTTGAGAAAGATTTTATCCGACCGAGTACTTCACCATGGAGTGCTCAGGTTCTCTTTGTTAAGAAGAAGGATGGATCTATGCGATTATGCATTGATTACAGACAATTGAATAAAGTAACTATAAAGAACAAGTATCCTCTGCCAAGGATCGATGACATGTTTGATCAGTTGTGTGGTGCAACTATCTTTTATAAGATAGATCTGAGATTGGGATATCATCAGTTGCGTATTAAGGAGAGTGACATACCTAAGTCTGCCTTTAGGACAAGGTATGGTCACTATGAGTTCATAGTTATGTTGTTTGGACTAAATAATGCACCAGATGCATTCATGGAACTCATGAATAATATCTTCTGGCCTTTTCTTGATCAGTTCATAGTAGTCTTCATAGATGACATCTTGATATACAGTAGAGATGCTCAATAGCATGAGAAGCACCTCCGTCAGGCTTTAACTTTGCTAAGAGAGCATAAGTTGTATGCTAAGTTTAGCAAATGTGAGTTCTGGTTACCAGAAGTTTCTTTTCTAGGACACATAATATCTACCTCAGGTATCCGTGTTGATCCTAAGAAGGTAGAATTTGTCCTACAATGGGAACAACCAAAGACACCAATGGAGATACATAGTTTCCTAGGACTGGCAGGCTATTACAAGAGGTTCATTAAGAACTTCAGTTCTATAGCTTTACCCCTAACCAAGTTGACCAGGAAGGAGGTTCCTTTTCTCTAGAATGACAAGTGTCAACATTTTTTCCAGCTGTTGAAATAAAGGTTAACAAGTGCACCTGTACTGGTGTTACCTGAGCAAGGGAAGGGGTACATAGTTTTCTGTGATGCATCTAAGAATGGTCTAGGATGTGTGTTGATGCAGGATAATCAATTGATTTCTTTTGCCTCTCGACAACTTAAGAAACATGAGGAGAATTATCTGACACATGATATAGAGCTAGAGGTTGTGATTCATGCTTTGAAGATCTAGAGACATTATCTCTATGGAGAAACATTTCAGATTTTTACAGACCATAAGAATCTAAAATATATCTTCTCACAACATGAATTGAATATGAGACAACGTCGCTGGATGAAGTTAATCAAGGACTACGATTGTACAATTGATTATCATCTAGGGAAGGCTAATGTAGTGGTTGATGCACTAAGTAGTAAATCATCATCACCAGCCTTAGATAAAGCACAGTTGAACTCCTTAGTGTGCTTTAAAAGAGATATGCTTATCTCCTTGAGGCAAAACAATATACAGCTTAAGGTATCATTATTAGTCGGGCTGTTAGATGAGATGCAAGTGAAACCTACTCTGAGACAACATATTAAAGAAGCACAGCAAGCTGATGTTGTGGTTCAGTAGATTAGGTCAGAGTATGGTAGTGAGAAATGGGATGGCTTTCATGAGTCATAGGATCAGGTAGTCTGTTACCATGGTAGGATGGTAGTACTTGATGCATATGACTTAAAAAAGTTAGTCTTGGAAGAAGCTCATTCTTCGATGTATGCAATGCATCCAGGGAGCACCGAAATGTATCATAACTTGAAGGATATGTATTAGTGGCCAGGATTGAAGAAAGATGTAGCTGAGTTTGTTATGTGGTGTCTGGTGTGTCAGTAGGTTAAATCTGAACATCAAAAGCCCACAGGAACAATGCAAACCTTTACCTATACCGTAGTGGAAATGGGATCATGTGACCATGCACTTCGTGGTTGGTTTTCCTAGAACAACCAAAGGCCATGATTCCATATGGGTGATATTTGATAGGTTGACTAAGACATCACATTTCCTTCCTGTCAAAACAACCTATACTGGTGAGAATCTTGCACAGATTTATATAGATGAGATAGTGCGGTTGCACGGGGTTCCAACTACTATTGTTTCTAATAGAGGTCCCCAGTTCACGAGTCATTTTTGGGAATGACTACATAAAGCTTTGGGTACACAGTTAAGGTTTAGTACTACCTTTCACCCAGAGACAGATGGACAATCTAAGAGGACCATACAAACCTTGGAGGATTTTCTTAGGGCATGTGTCATTCAGTTTGTAGGAAGTTAGGATCTACACCTGAGCTTGATATAATTTGCTTACAATAATAGCTATAAGCACAGTATTGATATGGGACCATATGAAGCATTATATGGTAGACGTTGTAGATCTCCTTTATGTTGGTATGAAATTGGAGAATATCAACTTTTGGGTCCTGAGCTTGTGCAGAAGACGACTGAGAAGATTAAAGTAATACAACAACAATTAAAGACTGTACAAGATAGACAGAAGTCGTACGCTGACAAACAATGAAGACCTTTAAAATTCCAAGTTGGAGACAGAGTATATCTCAAGGTCTCACCTTGGAAAGGTGTTCTTAGATTTGGAAAGAAGGGAAAGTTAGCTCCTAGATTTATGGGGCCTTATCCAATCATTAAACGGATTGGAAAGGTAGCTTATAAGCTGGAGTTGCCACCTGAGTTGCATAAGTTGCATCCAGTGTTCCATATCTCCATGCTGAGAAAGTGTCATCCTACCACAGAGTTAATTTTGCAACATGTGGAGGTAGAATTAAATGATGATATATCATATGTTGAAGGACATGTGATGATCCTTGATAAAAGAATTAAAAAGTTGAAAAAGAAAGACATATGTCTTGTGAAAGTTTTATGGCATCACCACGACATTGAAGAAGCTACATGGGAGCTAGATGAAGAGATGAGGAGGAAGTACCCTTCTCTTTTCTCTTGATGATTTTGGGGATGAAATCCCTATTAGGGGTGGATAATTTGTAACATCCCTCACCTGGGTTATGCTTTAACCTAGATGTTTTGTTTAAGAAAGATAATTATATGCTTGCCCTTATATTTTGAAAAGTAATTAAGGCTCAAGAGGAACTTATGTTTCAATTTTAGTCCTTTTGAATAATGTTGAAAACAATGTTTTGCACA
This sequence comes from Alisma plantago-aquatica, assembly GCA_963693085.1. NCBI lineage: Eukaryota > Viridiplantae > Streptophyta > Magnoliopsida > Alismatales > Alismataceae > Alisma > Alisma plantago-aquatica. Next base: position 1,821,667,965 of record OY856409.1, on the reverse strand, counting down.
TTTTGGACTAAACTGCAAATTACCCAAGTTGAGGGGTTAAGTTACAAATATTACATGATAAAATGTTCCTCAAGTGTTGAAGCATCATAAGAATGAAAATGATGTAGAGGTATGGCTTGTGGTAGCCTAATCACCAAGAAAGAGCTTATTAAGCAATGTTTATGCATTAAAATCTAGTTTGGTGTAATGTGTAATTTACCCAAAACATAGGGTTCAATATGAAAAATACCACTTATAGAGAGTCCCTAATGTTTCTTGGTATCAATTAGAGACAAGAAAATCATAGGGGCGTGGAATCTCTTTGGGGGAGAGAGAATCTTGATACTAAAATAATCAAGATTTAAGCACAATTGAAACCCTAATTCAATTTAATGCAAAAATAAATATATTAATGGAAGTGCCCTTCAACAAAAAATGTGATGTTTGAATTTGTATAAGTATGGAAGTCATTGTGCCTTGCAATGGCACTAAAATATCTAAAGTGAGAGGAGATCCCACTCACATTAGTTAAAGAAAAAGTAATATCCACTAATTTTTGGATATTATTATTATATTGATTAAGGTGCTTAATTTGTTTTCTTTTAATTCATGGATAAAGAATATGATTTCGAAGGGGAGGATGGTGGCATAGTATCCAAGGAAGTGAGGGGGATAAGTGGCACCAATTTTTGGAATTGAAGGATTTTTATAACACTTTCTCTCTCTTGAAATTCCCTTACATATACTCCATTCTTTCACCCACATGAAAGACTTTTTTGACTCTTCTTTCTTTCATTGCTTTGGCCGAGCACAAGGGAGCTTACGAGAAATAGGAAGACGTACCTCAACCTGTAGGTAAGCTCCATAGTCATCTTCAACCTTGAATTCATGGTGGAAATCAAAATCCAATGCTTATTTTCTTCTTTTCTCCATTCAATCTTCAACTTTAGCCATTATTTTCACTCAAAGACTTGAGGACGGACCTTGGGAAGTTGAGAACGCTTCATTCATCATTAAAGACGTGAAGCTTGAAGCTTGGATTCAACTTTTAAGGTGGGTTATATAACTTGAACCCTTAAATATCATTATTGATTTCATTTCTTCATCATATGTTGATTCCTTTTTCATTCCCGAATTTCCTTTTTATTAATTGATGAAATCACCACAAAGATCATAGAAACTTTTTAAGGCTTGTAGCTTGAAGATGATGATGTCATCTTATCACACACCTTAAGAAAGATCATGTGCAAACGGTTTCAACTTGATGACCAAAAGGTCTTAAGACCGTTAATTTGGTGATCAAACGGTCTCAAGATCATTTGAGGTCAAACGGTCTCAAGATCGTTTGAGGTCAAACGGTCTTAAGACCGTTTGGGGTCAATTGCTGATGTGGATGAATGAAGATCCAATGGTTCAAATTGATCTAATTATAATGGTTTCAAGAATGGATGATCCATTGATTACAAACCCTAATCAGATTGATTGGTTGAAACCCTAAATTGATTGAGTCGATTTCTATGTTGAATGGCCCAAACAGTCTCAAGACCGTTTAGAGGGAAAACAGTCTCAAGACCATTTGAGGCCAAACGGTCTCAAGACCGTTTGGAGGTCAAGGGTTGTGATGGATGGTTGGAGATCCAAGGGTTGTAAATTGATGTACTCTCAATGGTCCAATTAATGAATGATTCAATGAAGCAAACGATGGTGCACCGTTCGAACAAAACATCATTAACTAAACAGAAGCGATCATTAATACTGGATTACTAAAAATCACTAAAAATTAAAACCATTTACAAAGAGATCCAAACACAGGAAAACTCTTTTATCAAGAACCAAAGTATTTTATTTACATCTTGGTTCATAAGTACATATCCTGTACCATCTCTTCTCAATTATTACAAGCATCATATGCTCTATTAAAACTATATACAGGCAGCATAAGAACCTTGAGGCATCAAGCCAAAATCTCAGATTGATTCATCGAAAGTACTAACTACTAACTCCAAGGACCTGAGAGTACAGAGACGACACATAAGACTCTCTATACAAAATATGACAGCCAGTGCCTCTACTTGGAATATCACTGATGTCCCTGTTGTTGTTGTTGCTGCTCTTCCCCTACAATAGGGTTTCTGCCTCTTCTTCTACGTCTACCTAAAAATTTGGATCCCACGGGGGTGAGACAATTGAAAATTGTCCCAGTGAGAGATATAACTCTCTGCCAGAAACATTATTATTGCAGATGAACAATAATAACTGAACAAAGAGGTCTTTATTTAAATAGCAGGATTTAATCATTATTAAACAGAATAGAGCAATATCATCTTTTAAGGCATTACAACTACAAATGATAAATCAATAAATCATCCATTTATTTTATTAAGGAATATGAAGAACATGTATAATATTTATCCACTTTAGGATACAATAAGCAATGTAACATCAACCAATGATTTCTGTATTTCATTCTTGAGCAAATACGCTACATGGCTGATTACATTTTACAATCATACTTATGCCCTGAGGAGATGAAGTATACCGTTCATGCTCCAACCGACCACGATTACGTAAAGCATCGGTTCCATACATAGGTCAATGGAAGAGCCAGACTCCATCACCTCATCTGTCTCGGTCAGTACGAGACTATATGCAAGACATCTTCTGTCTCTGCTAAATAGCTTTCCAGGGTATTCTGGCAACTTTGCTACAGAGTTATAGCCCGTAGCATATACTCTCTTTAGGGTATGACCTGTGGCCAATGCCTGGTATTGTAGAGTTATGGCCCATAGCCATACTCTTATTGGGATATGATCCATAACCATTCTTGTGCATAAGATATGTCCCGCAATCATTCCTATGAGGTGTAAGGATGTATATTCACCCATTACCTCCACATATCCAAAAATATGCATTCCAGAAGTTCCCATAGGAAAACCTATTTCACCAACACCAACTACTGATGATGATGGATCTATGGTCATGGCTCTATAAGTTAAGATTTCACTTGATTAATTAAGTACATTACTATATTCTTTTAGCATCAATCAAGTTTTCAAATTTAAATTATTATAACAAATGCTACAAAGCATGTGTAATACTTCTATCAAGTACTTTTTGAAACTTTATGAAATATTGGGATCTCAATCCCTTATCACATCATGGGCATTCTTATCCCTTAACATCTCATCATCGTGATTGTGGAATATGGGTATTCAAACCCTCAGTTCATCAAAGAACACTTGTTACCACTTATCAGGTAACTAATACCTTCAGGTCATTTGACCAAAGTAAACATGATACTTGCTACACAAGCATTTCACATGGCTCTTCAAGGCCATTTAATCTCTTGTTACCTCTTACTAGGCAACAAAGTATATTATGGCTCACAAGGCCCATAAAACAATTTCAATAATAAAACATCATAGCTCATACCTGGCTATGACCAACATCTCTTCATACATGCATGATTAGTACTCATGATAACAATTATATCAATTACATATCAGCACTATGCAATGTAAGGGTAGAATCACTATTCCCTCTTTAGGGTTAGGGTTTCCAAATTCATGTCAATTAGGGATACTCATCCCATTACCCAAAATTAGGGTTATGGTTTATCATCATATTGCCCAAGATTAGGGTTTCATGCATTATAACCCAAAATTAGGGTTTCACATACCTTCACCCTATATTAGGGTTAGGGTTTCATATAGCATTACATAGCATCGCCCTGGATTAGAGTTTCACATCACATTACTGCATTAGGATTTTATATGACATCACCCTAGATTAGGGTTTCACACATCCTTGTCTTGAATTAAGGTTCCTTATAGATTTTCCCCAATTTAGGGTTTCATGCAACTTTACCCAAAATTAGGGTTTCATGAAGCATCCTCTTAAATTAGGGTTTTTCATTATATTACCCTGAATTGGTATTTCTCATATCATCACCCTAGATTAGGGTTTCACCTAGTATTGCCCTAAATTAGGGGTTAGGCTCATCAGCTTTCTCGATTAGGGTTTCATGATCTCTTTATCAAGGATCATACCCTAATTACTTATTTTATTCATGTTGAGAGTGTTGAGGCTTAACCACTACATGATTATTATACATGTATGAATTCCTCTCTCTCTCTCATCCTCTCTAGGATGTTGATTACTTCAAGCTTGATTAGATTAGGTCAACCCTTCATTCAAGTACATACATTTAGGGTTAGCATAGTGTATTGAGATATCGCTTCCATAAGCATCAAGGGTTTACCCCTCTCAGGGTACTAATCACCCTATTACCTTAAAGGTACCACCATTTTAATTATCTTTGATATACATCATTAACAATCATGGGGTTAATTGATCTTTCATCACATTAGGTCTTCAAACAGTTTTGATTACATTGAATTTCCAAATGGTTTTGACCCCTCAACCTCCAAACGGTTTTGAGACCGTTTTCCCTTCAAACAGTTTTGAAACCTTTTGGGCATCTAGGGTTGAGACTGTTTGGTCTTAAACGGTTTTGAAACCATTTGGTGCCTTCAACCCTTAAAACTGTTTGATCAAATTAACCTTGAGAACGAATGAACAACCCATCATTGAAACCAATTGAATAAATCAACCTTGAAACCAATTGGACCTCTAAATGGTTTGAGACCGTTTGATCTCAAACAGTTTGAAGACCGTTTGATCGCAAACGGTTTCAAGACCGTTTGGACTCAAACGGTCTCAAGACCGTTTGGTCCAAACTACCTTGAAACCGAAAGGATCACCTAGGGTTTTCTTCAACCAATCAATTAGGGTTTGCTTCATTGAATCATTCATCAATTGGACCAATGAGAGTACATCAAATTACAACCCTTAGATCTCCAACCATCCATAACAACCCTTGACCTCCAAACGGTCTTGAGACCATTTGGGCCATTCAACATAGAAATCGACTTAATCAATTTAGGGTTTCAACCAATCAATCCGATTAGGGTTTGTAATCAATGGATCATCCATTCTTGAAATCATTATAATTATATCACGTTGAACCATTGGATCTTCATTCATCCACATCAGCAATTGACCCCAAATGGTCTTGAGACCGTTTAACCTCAAACAGTCTACCGTTTGATCACCAAAACGGTCTTGAGACCGTTTGGTCATCAAGTTGAAACCGTTTGCACATTATGTTTATTGAGGTGTGTTCTAAAATGACATCATCATATTCAAGCTTCAAACCTTCGAAATTTGATTTGATCTTTGTGGTGATTTCAACAATTAATCAAATTGAATTTCGGGAAAGAAGAAAGAATCAACACCTGATAAAGAAGGAAAATCAATAATAACATTTAAGGGTTCAAGTTATATAACCCGCCTTCAAACTTGAATCCAAGATTCAAGCATCATGTCATCATTGGTGAATGAAGCTTTCTCAACTGTCCAAGGTCCTTTCTCAAATCTTTGAGTGAAAAGAATGGCTAAAGTTGAAGATTGAATGGAGAACAGGAGAAAATAAGCATTGACTTTCGATTTCCACCATGAATTCAAGGTTGAAGATGACTATGGAGCTTACCTACAGGTTGGGGTACGTCCTCCGGTTGCTCCTAAGCTCCCTTGTTCTCGGCCAAATCAAGGAAAGAAAGAAGAATAAAAAATGTCTTTCATGTGGGTGGATAATGGGGTATATGTAAGGGAATTTCAAGAGAGAGAAAGTGTTATAAAAATCCTTCAATTCCCAAAATTGGTGCCACTTATGCCCCTCACTTCCTTGCATACAAAGCCATCATCCTCCCATTCAAAATCCTCTTCTTTATCCATGAATTAAAAGAAAACAAATTAAGCACCTTAATCAATATAATAATAATATCCAAAAATTACTGGATATTACTTTTTCTTTAACTAATGTGAGTGGGCTCTCCACTCACCTTAGATATTTCAGTGCCATTGCAAGGCACAAGGACGTCCATACTTATACAAATTCATCCATCACATTTTTTGTTGAAGGGCACTTCCATTAATATATTTATTTTTGCATTAAATTGAATTAGGATTTCAATTATGCTTAAATCTTGATTATTTTAATATTAAGATTCTCTCTCCCCCAAAGAGATTCAAATGAGACACCCCTATGATTTTATTGTCTCTAATTGATACCAAGAAACATTAGGGACTCTCTAGAAGTGGTATTTTGCATATTGAACGATAGGTTTTGGATAAATTGCACATTACACCAAAATTAGGTTTTAATGCACAAACATTGCTGAATAAGCTCTTTCTTGGTGCTCAGGCTACCACAAGCCATACCTATGCATCATTATCATTCTTATGATACTTCAAAACTTTAGGAACATTTTTATCATGTAAAATTTGCAAGTTAACCCCTCTACTTGGGTAATTTGCACTTTAGTCCAAAACGGGCAAAACATTGTTTTCAACATTATTCAAAAAGGACTAAAATTGAAACATAAGTTCCTCTTGAGCCTTAATTACTTTTCAAAAGATAAGTGCAAGCATATAATTATCTTTCTTAAACAAAACATCTAGGGTTAAAGCATAACCCATGTCAGGGATGTTACACAAACCCTAATTGATTGGTTGAAGGAAACCCTAGATGATCCTTTCGGTTTCAAGGTAGTTTGGACCAAACGGTCTTGAGACCGTTTGAGTCTAAATGGTCTTGAAACCTTTAGGGATCAAACGGTCTTCATACCGTTTGGAGGGAAAATGGTCTCAAACCGTTTGGAGGGAAAACAGTCTCAAACCGTTTGGAGGTCAAATCGATTTCAAGGTTGACTTATTCAATCAGTTTCAATGATGGGTTGTTCATTCGGTCTCAAGGTTAATATGATTAAACGGTTTCAAGGGTTAGATGCCTAAACGGTTTCAAAACTGTTTGGAGGGAAAATGGTCTCAAACCTAGATGCCCAAACAGTTTCAAAACCGTTTGGAGGGAAAACGGTCTCAAAACCATTTGGAGGTTGAGGGGTCAAAACCATTTGGAAATTCAATGCAACCAAAACCATTTGAAGACCTAATGTGATGAAAGATCAATTAACCCCATGATTGTTAATGATGTATATCAAAGATAATTACAATGGTGGTACCTTTAAGGTAATAGGTTAATTAGTACCCTTAGAGGGGTTAACCTTTGATGCTTATGAAAGCAATATCTCAATACACTATGCTAACCCTAAATGTATGTACTTGAATGAAGGGTTGACCTAATCTAATCAAGCTTGAAGTAATCAAAATCCTAGAGAGGATGAGAGAGAGAGAGGAATTCATACATGTATAATAATCATGTAGTGGTTAAGCCTCAACACTCTCAACATGAATAAAATATGTAATTAGGGTATGATCCTTGATAAAGAGATCATGAAACCCTAATCGAGAAGGCTGATGAGCCTAACCATAATTTAGGGGAATACTAGGTGAAACCCTAATCTAGGGTAATGGTGTAACCCTAATCTATGGTGATGATATGAGAAATCTCAATTCAGGGTAATATAATGAAAAACCCTAATTCAGAGGATGCTTCATGAAACCCTAATTTTAGGTAAAGTTACATGAAACCCTAATTTGGGGAAAAGCTATAAGGAACCTTAATTCAAGATAAGGATGTGTGAAACCCTAATCTATGGTGATGCCATGTGAAACCCTAATGTAGTAATGTGATGTGAAACTCTAATCCAGGGTGATGCTATGTAATGCTATATGAAACCCTGACCCTAATATGGGGTGAAGGTATGTGAAACCCTAATTTTGGGTTATAGTGCATGAAACCCTAATCTTGGGCAATATGATGATAAACCATAATCCTAATTTTGGGTAATGGGATGAGTATCCCTAATTGACATGAATCTGGAAACCCTAACCCTAAAGAGGGAATAGTGATGCTACCCTTACATTGCATGGTGTTGATATGTAATTGATATAACTGTTATCATGAGTACTAATCATGCAGGTATCAAGAGATGTTGGACATACCCAGGTATGAGCTATGGTGTTTTATTATTGAAATTGTTTTATGGGCCTTGTGAGCCATAATATACTTTGTTGCCTAGTAAGAGGTAACAAGAGATTAAATGGGCCTTTAAGAGCCATGTGAGATGCTTGTGTAGCAAGTATCATGTTTACTTTGGTCAAATGACCTGAAGGTATTAGTTACCTGATAAGCGGTAACAAGTGTTCTTTGATGAACTGAGGATTTGAATACCCATATTCCATAATCATGATGATGAGATGTTAATGGATAAGAATGCCAATTATGTGACAAGGTATTGAGATCCCAATGTTTTATAAAGTTTCAAAAAGTACTTGATAGAAGTATTACACATTCTTTGTAGCATTTGTTATAATAATTTATATTTGAAAACTTGATTGATGCTAAAAGAATATAGTAATGTACTTAATTAATCAAGTGAAATCTTAACATGTAGATCCCTGACCATAGATCCATCATCGCCAGTAGTTGGTGATGGTGAAACAGGGTTTCCTATGGGAACTCCTGGAATGCATATTTTTGGATATGTGGGGGTATTGGGTGAATATATATCCTTACGCCTCATAGGAATGACTGCGGGCCATATCCTATGCACATGAATGGTTATGGACCATATCCCAATAAGAGTATGGCTATGGGCCTTAACTCCACAATACCAGGCATTGGCCACGAGTCATATCCTGAAGAGAGTATATGTTATGGCAACTTTGTAGCGAAGTTGCCAGAATACCCTGGCAGGCTATTTCGCAGAGACACAAGATGTCCTGCATATAGTCTCGTACTGACTGAGACAGATGAGGTGATGGAGTCCGGCTCTTCCATTGACCTATGTATGGAACCGATGCTTCACGTAATCGTGGTCGGTTGGAGCATGAACGGTATACTTCATCTCCTCAGGGCATAAGTATGATTGTAAAATGTAATCAGCGTGTAGCGTAGTTGCTCAAGAATGAAATACGGAAATCATTGGTTGATGTTACATTGCTTATTGTATCCTAAAGTGGATGAATATTATACAAATTCTTCATATTCCTTATTAAATTTAATAGGTGATTTATTGCTTTATCATTTGTAGTTGTAATGCCTTAAAAGATGATATTGCCCTATTCTGCTTAATAATGATTAAATCATGTTGTTTAATAAAGATTCCTCTGTTCAATTTATTACTGTTCATCTGCAATAATAATGTTTCTAGAAGAGAGTTATATCTCTCGCTGGGACAATTTTCAATTGTCTCACCCCCCGTGGGATCCAACCTTTTTAGGTGGATGAGGACAAGGAGGTAGAAACCATACAACAGGAGAAGGACAGCAACAACAGGGACAATAGTGATATTCTAGGTGGAGGCATTGGCTGTCATATTTTGTATAGAGAGAGTCATATGTGTCGTCTATGTACTCTCAGGTCCTCGGAGTTAGTAGTTAGTACTTTTAATGAATCGATCTGAGATTTTAGCTTGATGCCTCGAGGTTCTTATGTTATTTGTGTATAGTTTTAACAAAGCAGTTGATGCTTGCAATCCTTGAGAAGAGATGGTACATGATATGTACTTATGAACCAGGATGTAAATAAAATATTTGGGTTCTTGATAAAAGAGTTTCCCTATGTATGAATCTCTTTGTAAATGGTTTTAATTTATAGTGATTTTCGGTAATCCGCTGTTAATAATCGCTTCCTCTTAGTTAATGACGTTTTGTTCGAACGGTGCACCACATGTATCACATACCAAGATGATGAAGAAATCAAATTTATCTTATAACGTTTATACCTAAAGTGGAGGCCTCAGTGTCTTCCCTATTCTTCTTTAATTCCTCTAGAAAGAGAGATAAATTTCTTTTCCATTGTCTAGACTAGTGACAATGGTGATAATTGCCTCTTTTCTTTACTCCTCCCTTTGCCTTGATATCTGAAGACTTGGGCTTCTGGCCAGCTTTAGAACTATTCTTAGATTTTCCTTTTTCTTTAGACTTCCCCTTTGTCTTGTTGATTATCATCATAGACTTGGGCTTGTCTTTCTTCATTTGTGCCTCATCTATTCTCAACATGTCCAATAACTCAGTCAATGGCTTGTCAAAGTCATTCATGTTGTAGTTCATGACAAACTGACTATATGACTCTATCAGAACTGTAAAATCACATCAGTGACCAACTCTTGATCCAAGGGGAATCCCAATCTTTCTAGGTTCTCCACATACCCAATGACCTTGAGTACATGAGGACCTACTAGATCTCCTTTTGACATGTTGTACTTGAACAACACCTTGGAGTCTAACAGAAGACACCAAGATGGTTAGACACTCGAGTTGTTAGTGAGAGGTCCCAGGATCGAGCCCAGGCCACGGGATGAATAGAATGGCCAATTTTTTTCAAAAAAAAAAACACCTTGGAGACATCATATCTCTCTTGTCTTTCATGATCTTTCCATCTAAATCGGATCCATGTTCTCATGTTGCCTTGGCAACTCATAGTTTGTGGAGCATTGCATCAGAGACTTGACATCCACAACATCTTCAATATACTTCTTGTAAGCATCCCTATTAGTCCTTGGTGCATTGGGAAGGGGTTCTTTTGGCTTTGGTGTCTCCAGGACAAGAGCATGCACTCCTATGTGAGAATGATTCTCAGCGTCCTGAACCAGTCATGGAAGTTGTTATCATTTAACTTGTCCTTATCAAGGACCGATCATAGAGAAAAACGATTGATGTTTGTTGCCATTTGATTCTACAAAAGAATTTGCAATTTTGTCAAAAACTCATTTTTAATTGATTTGATTGAAAGTTTAATGATGTTGATTAGGTTTTTAATTAACTATTGATCTCATCCTTTTGATCAAATTTATAACCTACAATTATAAATGTTGAATATTGCAGTGAACAATCTTGTAACTAGAAAGATCCAAAATGATTCAATTATTACCCAGCCAACGCCAGCGTCCATAATCAATCATTAAGGTAGGCAACGTTTGTGTAACATCCTAACTTTTAAATAAAATAAAGTTAGGATCCTAGTTGTAATTTTTTTTCACTATTAATTTTAGAATTAAACATGTATGCAGGATGCCCTAAATACATAATACTCTATTTGAAATAAAGGGGGTGAAAAAGAAATATGTATTCCATCTATTCCCTCTTTTCTTTTCTTTATGATTAAATGAAATCAATATATTACTTTCACTTTCCTCTCTCCTCTATAACTTCATAGTCCTCACCGATATAAGAAAATCAGACTAATGGGGATTTACTTTGAAAAATGAACTAGAGATGGTATCTTTTGGTAAAAAACTAATTGGAAAAGTTGATACCTAATTTAAAGCATACTAATCAATCATATGTACATTATAGTGACCACTCATTAATTGATCACTGGGAAAGTAACTGTGTAAAACTATTCTAGACTTCAAAATATGCTTTTGGTAAAAATTTGAGATTTATTTGACTTTGTATGACCCCATAGTTTGATTTTATAAAGTTTTGGTATAGTTTGAACCCTGAATAAGTCATCATTTACGTTAACATAATTGATTTCCTATTATGATTCCCTATGCTACACCTTTGTCATTCAATTTCTCTCACGCGGACCAGAGTCCTGATCTGGCTGAGACTCTCAGTTCCTGGGGATTTCTTCTACCTCACCCGAGTGTCGGGCCTCTCATGGACTTTGCAGGTCCCCACCCCCTGCCTCTCTAAAGCTCTACTCACCCTTATCTCAAACAAATCACGCCATTGCCTTCGGCCTAATCTGACTATGCGCCAGACTTCAAATTTGGCTGGGATTCATCCCCTTTCCATCCCATACGGAACTAGTTTCCCCATTCCTCAGAAATTCCTTATTTGATCGACAATCACATTTCTCCTGACCATGCCCCCACAGACCATCATATATATATATATGGGTGTTTATTGATTTCCCGCGCGGGTACTGTAGATATGCTACCCGTCTCTTTGACACGGTGGCATTTGTTGTAAATAACACATTCCGCTCGCCATCTCCGTCTTTGTTGTCGTCGCAGCGGGATTCCTGGCATCCACGTCTTCCAGAGAGGTGGCGAACCCAGAGCCCGTTCCTGAGGGAAGAAGGTGAGAATCGGCCACAGACCCTCCTCGCAATGACGGCGGCGCCCTCGAGCTTCTCAAGCACGGCGTCAAGTAACTCACCGTGGACTGTCTGATGATTGCGGCGACCTAGGTTTCCAGTCATCGACGAATCACCTTGTGGGAGGGGGCCTGGCCATCGGTGAGTGCCACCCCTCTCCCCTGGGTCTCTTCGCGACTAATTTTCTACGGGGTTGTGACTCCCGACGCTGGGATAATGGATCCTCTTCTCCTCCATCTCTTCCTGTTGCTTCACCGGGCTCTGGTCTTCGGGCCTCAACTCTGGGCGGTTGATGAATGGGTCTTAGCGAGGAATGTTATCGGGTGGTGGCTGAGGTGACAACCTTAGATCCACTTGCTCGTAGAGAAACTGTGTTGTCGGCGATCAATTTTCCCCTGGTGCCTGATCAATCGACAGCTCTTTCACCCTTTCTTATCGTTTCCATTTAGTTTACTCTTATTTCAGTTCTGGTTGCTTTCTGGTAGTTTTCTACCATCAGTCGTCGTGCTTCGGTATTTACTAGTCTCCTTCCGTAGGTTTTGTGTTTCCTCTCTTGCGTGAGAGCTCTGAGTTCTCAGCTTGCTGGTTCTCATTTTTCTAAGGCTACTTCTCTTTGTTTGGTAGTTTGGTGTTTAGACTATGGATGAGAATGTGATCTGTCTTTGGTTTAACAATCAGCTGCAGTCAGATTACCATCGTTTGATGTTCAGGTTGAAGGTATCCCCAATGAAACGCTGCTTTGGTCAGCTTCTATGTAGAGGAATCTATGTAGAAATGTTATATTCGTATTAACATATGAACTTCGATGGTTGTATAATTTTGGTTGTAAGGCCTAAGGGCTTGTATTCTTTTTATGAAGGTAGTATTTTGCTAATTTATCCCCTTCTATCCATTCTTCATTCCTACTGTTATAGTTTCTAATTTAAACGTATCTCCTTCGATTCATTTTTCATTCCCTCCATTATAGTATAAATTCAAGCATTGAGCTACATGCTCTTAACATATTTCAGTTCCCTTAAGATCCCATATTACACCAAATCATCACTGCTACTTTTGGTTGCTTTCTGGTTACTTTTTGTGTTTCGGTGTTACTTTTAGTGTTGGATAGTTACTTTTCGTACCATATAGTTACCTACTATATTTTGATATTACTTTCCGTGTTAGATAGTTACTTTTTGTGTCTTAGCATTACTTTTAGTATTTAATAGTTACTTTTCTTATCATATAGTTACTTTTTATGTCTAAGTGATACTTTCAATGTCAAATAGTAACATTTTGTGTCATGACGTTACTTTTGATGTCGGATACTTACTTTTTGTACCATATAGTTACTTTTTGTATTTCGGTATTACTTTCAATATTGGATAGTTACTTTTCGTACCATATAGCTACCTACTTTATTTTGATGTTACTTTCAGTGTTAGATAGTTACTGTATCTTTTAGTATCTGATAGTTACTTTTCTTACCATATAGTTACTTTTTGTGTCATGTAGTTACTTTCTGTGTCTCGTAGTTACTTTCTGTGTCTCGTAGTTACTTTTGTTATCGGATAATTACTTTACGTACCATATAGTTACTTTTTGTGTCCCATCTTTACTCTAAGTATCATATAGTTACTTCATGTGTCCCTGTGTTACTTTTGATGTCAAATAGATACTCGTACCATAAAATTACTTTTAATATTATCAAATACTTCTCATACCAAAGTGTTACTTTCTGTACAACATAATTACTTTTGGTGCTTGATAGTTACTTTTGATGTCGGATACTTACTTTTTGTACCATATAGTTACTTTTAGTGCTTGATAGTTACTTTTGATGTCGGATACTTACTTTTTGTACCATATAGTTATTTTTTGTATTTCTGTATTACTTTCGATATTGGATAGTTACTTTTCGTACCATATAGCTACCTACTTTATTTTGATGTTACTTTCAGTGTTAGGTAGTTATTGTATCTTTTAGTATCTGATAGTTACTTTTCTTACCATATAGTTACTTTTTGTGTCATGTAGTTACTTTCTGTGTCTCGTAGTTACTTTCTGTGTCTCGTAGTAACTTTTATTATCGGATAATTATTTTACGTACCATATAGTTACTTTTTGTGTCCCATCATTACTCTAAGTATCATATAGTTACTTTTTGTGTCATGATGTTACTTTTAGTACTTGATAGTTAGTTTTCATACCCCCTCCTGGACCTTATTGTCCTGCACTCCAACCAGCAATCGTCATAGTAAATCGATGACAGTGCCTCCTCCGGTCAATCATGGACCCAGACCGCCTGGCAAGGATCAAGCAGCTGCTGCAGTTTGTCCTTAAAGGCGCCAACCGCGACCTGAGGGACGCGGGAGCAGCCGTCTCGACCGACGGCACGCACACGCAGTGTCGGATGCACCAGATGATGTATGAGGACCGTGACTACGCCGCCGACGGATGCTACGGCGGCGGCGATGGGGCGAGATGGCGGCCGGCCGTGACCGTGGAGGACTGCGCCGACAAAGGGTACTCCGTTGTGTCGGTCCGGTGTAGACACAGGCCGAAGCTGCTGTTTGATACCGTGTGCACGCTTACGGACATGAAGTATGTTGTCTTCCATGCCACCGTCGTGGCGGAGGGGCCTGAGGCGTCGCAGGAGTACTTCATACGACACCTTGATGGGTGCCCGGTCAGCTCTGAAGGGGAGAGGCAGAGGCTAGTGCGGTGCCTCGAGGCAGTAATCAGCCGCCGGAGCTCCGATGGGATCCGGATCGAACTGCGCGGGGAGGACCAAGTCGGGCTTCTGTCTGACGTGACGCGGATTTTCCGAGAGCACGGGCTGGCCGTGACGCGTGCCAAGGTTACCACGCAAGGGATGCATGCGGTCAATGTGTTCTATGTCGCTGATTCCTCGGGGACTGGGCAGCCGGTTAGGCCGACGACCATTGAGGCCGTGAGGAGGGAGATCGGGCTTGCTGTGCTCAACGGAGACGGAGACGGGATCTCCGATAGATGGGTGGAGGATTCCGGAACATGGAGACGGAGACGAGAATCTGGATATTCAGTCTATTTACAATAAATGCCACCGTGCCTTTGAAAGACGAGTAGTATAACAACGTTACCCGCGCGGGCATTAAAAACCATCCATATATATATATATATATATATATATATATATATATATATGTATACATATATATATATGTATATATGTATATATATGTATATATGTATATATATATGTATATATGTATATATATGTATATATATATATAATGCTCCCAAAACCTCTGTCGGTCTTGAACTAAGGATCTTCCAACATAGAAACCCCCTCGATCACCCTAGAGATACCTTGACGAACCTCTACTTTTACAACCTGCAACTAGAGGTCTGTGATGAGGCATCCATCGTTCGCACCCCTTGGAGTCGTTCCAGGATTAATCCTAAGTGTCTCCCTTGGCTAATCTCGCCAAAGATAAGTTTTTCCTTTCTACCCTTTTCTGGGTTTAGTAGTTCCAGATTTCTAATTCATACCCAAGTTTGTGTCATGATCACACCTCAATGCCTTGGGTCTCCAGATCTGAGAGCACATGAAAAACACAGTGGATTCTCCGTTTCATCTGTGCACAACCGGAGAGGAGGTGGTGGGTGATTCTCCCGCCCGAGACCACGCTCAGCGACCCGTTGTTCTTGTCATGCGGAACAGGGGATCAGCGGCTCTCAGAATCCTTCCACCAGGATGATTACAGCCATGCCCAAGAGGAGGGGAAGATTGCTGAGTGTGGTGGCCACCCAGTGCGCCAGCTTGGCAGCCAAGAACGGCGCTGCTCTATTCTGATCAGGGGAAGCAGAGACGTCGTGGCTCCCTGGATGCGCGTCGAGCGCAATGAGAAAGAAAGGGCACTGGGCCCTGTTCTGTGACCGTGGGCTGTAGGCTGATAGGCCTGCTGCGAGGCCAGTCCAATCACAATAAAAGAATGAGGTATTAATCTCAATTAAGTCCTTATTTCAAATAATCACAATAACTATACACTTTATCAGAAAACTATGCATAAATAATAATTGGAAAGGTATTAAAATAAGGAGTTAAATTTTACTAATGTCAGACCCTAATTCAATTTAATCAGATCAAGATGTAGGATTAGGTGTTAAGGCCATCCCAATATAGATTTTGGTGTATGCGTGATATTTTAAGGTGGTTTAGGAGTTGACCATGAGTAACAAAGTCTAATTTAAGGATTGCCTTTGCACCAGGTAAGCGGGTCATGCCATTATGCATATGTACTTTAGATGAATCACTTGGTATGTATGATTTAAGATTATGATTTGAATTTTAAGTTGATGAATGAAATTAAGATAATGATGATGCCTCAGATTATATTATTGCATGTTGTTTGCTATAATCATAAAGTCCTATTCTTATCATTAATGCTCATTAGTTTAATGATATGATCATGTAATGGTTAAGAAATTGAATAAAAACTCATGTAAATCATGTAATGATAATTTCAAGATTAAGAGGGAGAAATCTCATGATGATTAAGATAATGCACCTAAGTTGTGAATTGCTCCTCTTTATGTTATTTTGTCTTTATGGAATTGATGAGAACTTTGGTGCAACTAAGATGACCCTTTACCAGCCTGATGAGCACTTTGGTGCAATTATTGGATGATGATAATTTACATTGATGGCAAGATAAGAACAATGATGTTAATGATTAAGTTAAGAGAATTAAGTAACTTATTATATGTTTCTCACAATGATGGACCTTTATGGTCGTTATGGGCTTTCCGATGTTGCCCTATGTGGGTAGTGATGGAGAGAATGCATATAATAATGTTTCTCCATTCATTGATGTAATGAAAGCTAAAGTGTAATGAGAATTCTTAATGTTAAATCATGTCAAGTTTATTTCAATTCAAGTATATATGTTTACTTTTCAGTACTTATAACATATATAGTGTCGCTTACTTATGTTGTTGCTTTGTTTCACATGGCAGTGGGACGAGATGTCCCTACATCAAGGAGCAAGAGGATTTTGAAGTGAGCCTTCAAGTGTAGCTGACATCAAGGAGACTTTAGCTTGGTGGGGTACCATCTACCACTCAATAGATTCTTTAGTCTAGTTTACCTTTTATGTTTTAGATTTTCTTAGCCTACATGTATTAGGTTTGGAATCAATATGAGATAGTTTATGTTTTTCCCTTTCAAAGAACAATGTTTGAATCTATATTTTGAGTTAATGCATGGTGTTTCATTTATCTTGTTGCAATGCTTATCATGTTTTGTAATGTTCCTTCGAGCCAAGTGACCCATGTTATGGACAACATAGGGTTTGCTTCCGCTATAATGTATGTGCTTGGAGGGACATTACAATATGGTATCTGAGCAATGAGTAGATGTCCACTAAGCTAAAGATCCACATGTTCTAAGCCCTAGGTATATAAGATTACATTAAAGATATGGGAAACCAAAGTGAAGGTATGAAAATGAGACAAAGGTTTAGATAAGGATTAGGGTTACGTGCCTAGAAGTTTTGACTTTTATGTTAACTCTAGAGTTGTATATAGCATGCTCTCTCTTTTTCCCACGTGTTTGTGGTATGTGACTCAAACTCATGGGGTTTTGTAGAGAGAATGTTATATGCATAACCATACTTGTCTCGTCCTTTCAAGTACATGTGGTATGGGACATGTGCATGAGGGAGGTACAAAGATAAGTGTGATAAATCATGTCATCTTTGAATATATGATCGGTCAGCATGTATCCAAAGGCGATCGACGACAAGAGTTGGCATTACAAGTTTGAGATCTATAGTCACCTAAACCTAATCAGACACATAGTAAGACCAAGCATGCATACAAAGGTAGATGTTCGACATTGGTGCATGGTAGAATTAAAATCCCTAGAGAAGAGGTAAGAAAGGTCCTTTGTCAGGACAATGATGATGTGAAATATGTTCATTAGTAGTATACCCACGTGTTGATAGTGTTTTACCATGAGGGTGAGACCTTGAAATGATATTAGAAATTTGTGTACATAGAATATGTAAAACCCTAAGGTGGGCAGTATGAGAAAAATTTGAGGACGAAATTTATCAAAGGTGGGTAGAATTGTAACGTCCCAACTTTTAAATAAAATAAAGTTAGGACTATGTGATATAAAGAGGGATAAAAATAAATATATATTCCCTCTTTCATTTTCTTTATTTTTTTATTAGTAAAAACTCATGTTGCTTTTTTTTCATTTTTTTAAAAGTATGGTATATACAATGCATTCATTTCTCAAGGGAAGAAATGAAGAAAAGAAAAGTAAGGGAGATACTATACATGTATGTGTCTATATAAGAGCATCCCTATCAATGATATAAGATGGAGAAATGGAAGCAAGACATCTAGGAGGATTTTACATCTTCAGAAACAATCATCTCCCAAAGAAGAATAATTCCATAAAAGTGACTCTTTAGACAAATATTTGATTCCATTGCAGCCTAAGGTAGATAGAATAGAGAGTTCAGCGTGGCTAGGCACAGAATACACTGATCCAATAAGCGTTAGATCATCCAAACATGAGAATCCAACAAGACATAAGTCAGTAAGATGGCCAGCAAATAAAACTTCAAAACAACAAAAAATAAGACTCTACAACCAGAAAAGAATCTCGATCCATGGGAAATCTAGGAAAAGGACAACTTTGCAGTCTAATCAAGACCAAATCCCCAAGAAAACACAAGGGAGCAGCAAATAGATCATCAACTAGCTTGCAGATCACAAGGAATCAACATGGACCAGAACAGCCTACAAACTAGAGTATATACATGAATCACCCGTACGTGAATACTCAACTCCATCTGGATGCTAGTAGAATTTGAAGAAAACAACCCATCTTCTTTTAGAGGAAAACTATCTCGATAGAGAAAGAGACCAACAACTGAAACACAGAACAAATAACAGGAAGAGGCAAACGAACATAAGAAATTATCATTTAAGCCCATCATAGTCTTTTAAGATAGAGATCCAAAGAAGTACATCATCTTTATATTTACCATCGTGAACTCTAACATTTCTCTCTAACCAACCATGATACATAATGAGAGGAGCTATAATCCTTTCAGAAAGGTTTTTCAAACAGATAAGATCACTCTAGCCAGAAGGGACAAAACTAATAAGACCTTCAAACTTGGCTTGATTCCATAGGATTTTAATGAAGGAACATTCAAACGAGATATGAGAGGAGTCTTCATAGCCATTCATACATAAGAAACAGATAGAGGAAACCAAGATTCCCCTTCTCCTAGAGTAATCAGAGGTTGGCAGTTTGTTATGTTTAGCTTTCCACAAGTGAATAATACAATTGAGTTGGCATCTACATTTCCAGATCCACTCATAGCTAGGATCTTCAACACCTTTAACTCTAATATTCTCCCAAATAAGTTTAAGATTAACCTTTTTTCTCCTCTTGGACCAAAACTCAGATGATCCTTGTCAAAGTGACCAATAGGGAACTATTCTAGAAGCAAAGATAACATAAATATCATGGGAACTTTCCAATTTTTATCAGAGATAATAGCACTCAGATGGGAATCAATAGGGAGTCCCAACTAGATAACCATATCCTTTCCCATAATATTGCCTAAGAATTTAGAGGAACACCATGGATCAAGCCAAAGCATGAAGCTATCATCGGTTCCAATTTTGAACTTAATCAGGGGAAGAAGAATCTTTCTAACTCTGAGTACATTATTAAAAAACCAATAATTATTAGAAGACTCCTCAACAGTCCAAAATGTACATTTCTTGAAGTATCTCTCACCAATCCATTTTACCCAGAGGGTATCCTTCTTGCTTTCCATGCTCCAAGCATTCAAGACAAGGAAAGACTTGGCAATTTCTTTACTTTTCCTCAAACCAAGCCCTCCTTTTTTAGGGAGGGTGACATCATCCCATTTAACTAGATGAAGACTTCATTTATCATCATCTGTCCCTAAAGAAAATCTCTGCATATATGATCTATCTCCTCAAGAGTTGATCTAGGAATAGGAAAAGAATAAGCCCAATACAAGAACATAGAAGATAAGGTTGACTTGATAAGCTCAACCCTACCAGCTAGGGAGAGAAGCCTGGACTTCCAACTTTCCAGGCATTTCTTGATTCTATCAATCAGAGAAGAAAACTCTTTTTTTTGTGATTTTGCCAATGAAAAGAGGTATTCCCAGATATTTTGTCTTTTTAATAGAATCCAACTTCATATCAAGGATCTTAGACATACTAACCCCATTCGCCTACTTACTGACTAGAATAGAACTCTTAAGAGGATTGATATTCAAGCCAGAATCTTTACTAAATTTATCAAGAAGTATTTTCAAACTATTAGCACTAGCTACGCCTGCTTTGGTAAAGATCATTAAGTCGTCTGCAAATATTAGATGAGAATAGTGTTGACTCAAGGTCAATTAGGTCAATGTTGACTCACGTCTAAATTGACTAAACACGTGTTTTGATGATGACTAACCATTCCACATATTGGTGTCTAATGTCTCTACTTGAGTGATTTCAGATTAGGTATAGACACACTCCAAATGCCCTAACTTGCGCATCTCAAATTGGAGAAAAGACAAGTCAAAGTCAATACAAGTGCATGTTTTTGTAATATGATGTATATCCATTAGAATTATGTTGTAAATCACTTGTAATGATTGTATGACTTGTAATTAAGCTTAGAAAAAATCAAGAGCACTTAGATCGAATGTTTAAGTACTCAAAAGCCATTTTCCAAAATTCACATCAGGTTGTTCATCGGTCGAGTTCTGTGAAGTGCAAACTCGACCGATCCTGATTGGATCTTGAAAATGACTTTTGATCAGTCGAGTTTACACTACACAGAACTCGACTGATGGAGTACCAGACCAATTTGATTTTCATTGGTCAGTCGAGTTTCCACAGGAAAAACTCGACCAATGGTATGAATATCGGCTTTGTCTTTTACTCTATTGGTCGAGTTACCCTTATAGAAACTCGACCGATTGCACTGTACGGAAAAGTGTAGAAAAATGCTTCTAGTCATTGTGGAGTTGCAACAAGTGAAAATATATCTGTTGCATGCCACAAAATGGCTAGTTTTCATTCTCAAGTGTTCCCAAAGGCTAAGAGGCATCCCCGGCTATAAATAGGACCCCTTGGGCTTCATTCTAAGGTTGAGCATTCAATGCAAACTCTATGTGAGGTTCCTATTCTATAGTTAAGTGCTTCCTACAGCCTCCTCCTCTCTCTCTCTAAGCTTAATCACTTGCTACATCCATTAGAGTGAGTAGGAGATTTGTAAGAGAGCTCGTCCTACATGTATATCTTGTGAGGGTCTCACTTCCACCACCTTCCTTTCTCTCATTTCAACCATGAAGATGAAGGTTCTCTCTCTTAGCTAAGAGAGGTGAAGAAGAACAAGGGAAGACATCCCTTGGTGAAGATCAAGGATGAAGACTTGGAGCAAGAGTGGGTAAGCCCTTGGTGAAGGCAGAAGACTCCTTGCTCAAGTGGGTAAGTCCTTGGTAGAAGCTTCTCCGAGTGAAGGTGAAGTCAAAGCCGGAAGATCCAAGAAGAGTGGGAAATTCCTACAAGATTGAAGACTTGTGTAAGAGTAGGTAAGTCCTTGGAAGAAGGCAGAAGACTCTTGCAAAGTGGGTAAGTCCTTGGTAAGGTTGAAGACTCTTTGTATTGGATATGTAAGTCCTTTGTTTGGTCATGTATTTTAAGTCTTATGAATGAATATACGAATGCAATGGTTAGGAAATCCTAGAGGTTGACCTCTCTAGGTAAGTGTTCTAACTCACTTCTAGTTTGAAGTGAGGAACCACTCTAAATAGTTTGCCCTCTTGTGTTTGCTCAATCTCTCTCATCCTTGCTATGCATGTTTTAGTTGCACTCAAATTACCTATTTAGCAACCTTATCTTGTGATATATCTTGAAGGTCTAATGAATTTTGTTTAAGTGCATTCAACTCTATTCACCTCCCTCTAGAGCATCCAATCACCCATCTAGGATACAACAATTGGTATCAGAGTGGGTCTTCTCCAAGCATACTTCAACAAGTAGAAGAAGATGGGTGACTACTAAGGAGTGAGATACTTGATCAGCCTACCAATCTTTGATGGGAGCAATTTCCTCTATTGGAGAAGAAGGCTTCAATTCTACATCTAAGGATCAAGTCTTGAAATGTGGCAAATGGTGAACAACCCATACATGCTACCAAAGACAAATATTGAAGAATGGGATGAAGCTACCTTGAAGAAAGCAACCTTGAATGCTAGAGCCATGCACATCATGTATATCTCCATGACCCCCACCGAGTTCAACCGGATTTCTTCATGTGAAACAACCTATGAGGTATGGAGAAAGCTATGCATCACTTATGAAGGGACATATCAAGTGAAGGAAAGCAAAGTCTACATGCTCAAAGGGCTGCTTGAGAACTTCAAGATGGGAAAGGAGGAGAGGATAGCCAACATGTACTCAAGGATCAATACCATTGTGAATGGTCTTGCTGTTCTAGGGCATCCTATGTCTAGTGGAGAGATCAACTCAAAGATCCTTAGAACTCTCCCCAAGAGGTGGGAACTCAAGGTGACTTCCATTGAAGAATCAAGGTCCCTTAAGGATGTCCCTATCGAAGAGCTCATTGGAAATCTACAAGCACATGAAGCCACACTTTACAAGAGGGAGGAAGTAGAAAGACAAGAAGAGAAAGAACTCAAGAGAATGAAGAAGACTGAAATCAAAGCTCAAATCAAGGCTATTGTTGGTCAAGCTTCTCCATCCTCTCAAGTTAAAGAAAATTCCATGTACTCTAAGGGTAGATTCTACAAAGGCAAGTCCTCCTCTATCTGGTGCTTCACATGTAGAAAGAAGGGTCACTATAAGGAAGATTTCCCGTAAGGCAAAAAGACCCATCTTCACAAGAAGAAGGAGAAATGGCACTCAAGCTCAAGTGGCTCCTCCAACTCAAGCTCAAGTGAAGATTCAAGTGAAGGATCAAGCTCAAGCTCTAGTGATGAAAGAGAATGTCAATTTGCTCTTATGACATCAACAAGTAAAGACTCAAGTGAGGTAAATATAAACTCTTTAGATAAAGAATCTTTGATTGCTATTATTCATGATACTTTTGCCTCTCTTAAGTCTTCTAAAAGGAAAAGGAAAAAGCTTGCTAGAATTGTTGATAATTTGCATGTAGAACTAGATGATCTTAAACATGCTAATTCTTGTTTGCTTGATGATAAAAATGCTTGTCTTGGTCAAGTAGATTCTCTCAAACTTGAAAATGCTAGCTTGCTTGATAAGATTAGATTTCTAAAAGCTCAACCTCTCATGCCTAGTTCAAATGAAGAGCATACTTTAATTGTTGATTCTCTCATGCATGATATTGATGTTCTTAAATCTGAAAACAAGGACAAAGATTTTGTTTTGCAAGAATTAGAAACAGAAAATGCCTCCTTGCTTGCTAAAATCAATGTGCATGAATCTTGTTCTAGTTCTACTAGTAGAGAAAATGATGTTTCTGCTCTTCATATTGATAGAGATTCTTATTTAACTAAAGCTCTTTGCTTAGAAAATGATCTTCTGCATGCTATAGATAATATCAATTATTTGTCTTCTATTATTACTTCTCTTATAACATCCCTGACCTGGGTTATAACCTAACCCTAGAAGTTTTGCCTAAACATGTAATTATATACTTGTGAATAGTCCCTGGCATGTAATTGAGTTCCTCAGGAACATAAACTTTCAATTTTGCTCCTTTTTAAACAAAGTTGTAGCATTGTTTTGTAATGCAGGGACCTATGTGCAAATTACCCAGTTAAGGGGTTTAACTTGCAATGTTCACAGGTTAAGATGTTCCTCTGATGATGAGACATCATATGAGTGAATATGATTAGGTATGATGGATTTCCCAAGCTTGGGCATCAAGATGCAGCTTGAGGAATGATCCTTGTGCTTAAAAACCCTAATTTGGAGTAAAGTGCAATTTACCCAAATTGTGGGGTGCATGTTATAAAATACACCTTCTAGAACATCTTTAATGACTCTTGACATAATTTAGAGTAGAAATGATGAAAGAGACACATAAATGAGTAATCAGATAAGAAAAATAATCTTTGTGCATAAAATTCACTTAGTATGGGTATGGAGACCTTTCATGTATGTACCCTAGTTGAAAGTGACTTTCCTTACCCTTAGATCTTGAGTTTAGATGAGATTTGCATACGTTTTGATGGTCTTGGACGTGCCCTTTAACAAGAAGGGACTTGGATGAGAAATCCATGTTCTAGAGGTCATTCTGGTGTAAAATAGCCTAAAGTATATAAGCGCTTGTCCTTGCAAACCAACCAAACGTATCTCTTCTCCTTTTCATTTCTCATCTTTCTCAAACGGCTAAGGCAGAGCTCTGGAGCTCAGGAGAATGACCAAATAGTGCTAAGGTGAGGGGGAAACCATCCTCAAGCTCGAATTCATGGTGGAATTCTTCTTAAAAGGTTGGTTCTATGGTTAACTAACTTAGGTTTCTTGTTCTAGCCGACCATCCCCATCTTTTCCTTGGAGAATCACCTCTGGCCAAGTTTTGGAGCTCAAGACACCATTAGAAGCTTAAATCTTGGAAGCTTGGAGCTCTAGGAACAATGTTATAAGGCGGGTTTTATAATTCTAAACTCCTTGCTTTATATACATGTTTTTGTTCTTGCAATTTATGCTTTAGTACTTCTTCTTCTACTTCCCTTCTTCCTTGCACCTTTGCAAGCAAAACAGTGGAGAAACTGACCTGAACAGAGGTTGAAGATGATGGGCATGAATTCCTAGGTAGCTTTATCAACCGACCTTGGACCCTTTTGGTCCAAACGGTTGCAAACCGTTTAAGGTCAAACAGTTTCAAACCGTTTGATCTCAAACGATCTTACAAGACCGTTTGGATCAAACCGGTCTCAAGACCGTTTGATAGAGTTGATCAAGGGACGACCGTTTGAGGGTCTGTTGGTAACATATTGAATTTCATTCCTACAAAGATTCATAATCTAATTCTTAACAAATTGAGAGTTGAAGGCACTTCAACACCCTAAATCTAATCGGGCTGAAATTGCTGATTTCAAGTATAGATTTTGTTGAGTTTTGGGTTGAAGGACCCAAACGGTCTCAAGACCGTTTGGGGATTCATCCAAATGGTCTCAAGACCGTTTGGTGACAACCCAAGACCGTTTGGAGGTCTAGGGTTGAGCTAATTTGAAGAATTGAGGGTCCAATTGCAGATAAGTTGATGAATTGATAAAATTGCTGATTTTAGACCTAATTAGGGTTCAACCCTTATCCAACCGACTTGGTTTTTGGTCAAACTTTGGGCAAACGGTCTCAATACCGTTTGGAGGTCATCCAAACGACCTCAAGACCGTTTTAGCCAAGTTTGGGCCCAATTGGAGGTCAATTGATAGGTTCAACCTTGATTTGATTCACATTGATGAACATTGATGATTATCCGATTAAATCCCTAATTGAATTGGATTTAACCCTAATTGGCTTTCAATTGAGGGTCAATTTGGTGTCCAATTGATTAAGACTAATCCTAATTGACTCAATTTTGTAAGTGGTTAGCTTGGTTTTAGCCAATTGAAGGCTTCAACAGAGATATACATAATCAATTGTAACTTTTGAATCATGTTGGAGGTCCAAACGGTTTGAGCCTATTTGGACCAAACGATCTCAAGACCGTTTGGATCCAAATGGTCTCAAGACCGTTTGGGGTCAAACGGTCTCAAGACCGTTTGGTCTCAAATGATCTCAAGATCGTTTGGACCAATCGATCTCAAGTCATTTTGATCAAACGGTTTCAAACCGCATAAGTTCAAACGGTTTGGAAGTCAACCTTTCCAAACGGTCAACGCACCCAAACGGTTTGGACAAACGACCTTGAGGTCATGCGGTCTTGGAGTCAAACTTAGCAAACGGTCAACGCATCCAAACGGTTTCAAACCGTTTGGAGGTTGAAGGTGTGCAACCGATTGAAGGCTTTAGGGTTGTAATTGATTAGTATTTTGAAGGCTGTAATTGGTTCAATGGTGACCTAATCTAAACCCTAAAGATAACTTAGGACATTAAGGGACTAAGTGATTAAAGATTTGACCCATGATGGTGATCAATGGGGTAGTTTACCAAAATACCCTTGAGGGGTTCAATTGAGTAATACCTTGTTCTAATTAAACCCTAATCACATGATAGTGATGTTTTGACTTATGATAGTCAATGAGGACTTGACCTAACCTGATCTAGAGTGGTGTAATCACCATCTACTAGTAAGAGGAGAGAGAAAGTACCCTTTTATGGTGGAAACTCAAGAAAAGTACCTTCAATACACATGAATGTGCATGTTTAGGGTATGATCTACCTATGTGAGATCATGGAAACCCTAATTATGATAATTGATGAATCTTAATCTTATCTAAAGACTTTAATGATGTTGTTTCTCATATAAGATGATGTTATGAGATTAAATCACCATGATGTGAATAGTAAACCCTAATTCTAGGGTGATGACATGTAATGTGAATAATGAACCCTAACTGATGAAAATCAGGGAACCTAACTCTTGAAAGAGTAGGAAGATACAAATTCATTCAAATGAATTGTTTACTGTTATCAGTTGAACTAACCATGCAGGTTTCTATATAAGGATGATCATATCTAGGTAAGGATTATGATACTATATTCATTGAAAGCATGCTTTAGCTTTATGAAATAGTGAAATATCCTGATGCCTTGTTAGTGGCATCTTATGAGATTGATGGGCTATGAGGGCCATGAATATCATCAAGGTCGTGCTTAACAGATGACTTGTGATGAGATGATTAAGAAATGATAATTGATGTGAGTTAGACTTGTTACATTTAGTATTCTATTTTCATAGCTGCCATGCTAGTGATTAAATGTTTGAGAACATGTATGATGTTAAAAGAATACTGAAATGTACCTAACTAATCAAGTATAATCATACCATGTAGAGCCCTGATCATAGATCCATCATTGTCAGAGACCAAATGATGGTGAAATAGGTTTTCCCAAGGGAACTCCTGGAGCACATACTTTTGAGTATGTGGGGGAAATGGATGCGTAAATCCTTACATCCTAGTGTAGGAATTGATGTAGATGAATAATCCATCAACCCTTCACTACAAATCCAAACTAAGAGATGTACCATGAATCTCCCAAAGAAAACACAAACACCGCATCGGTGAGAGATAAACAAGAAATCTTCTGATGACGAAGAGAGTACAGAATGCCACTGTAACTCTAAAATAGTGAAGGACCAGATTACCCTGGTAAGCTATAACAGCAGAGACACAAGATGTCCTGCAAGAAATCCTCTTACTGATTGAGGAGGATGAGTTCATAAGAATCCGGCTCTTTTAATGACCTATGTATGATACCGATGCAACTTACTAGTGATCGGTTGGAGTATGAGGGGTATACCTCATCTCCATAGGGCATAATGATGTTTGTAAAACATAATCAGCCGCGTAGTATAATTGCTTAGTTTAAGCTACGAGATTCTTGAATGGTGTTACACTGCATAATAGACATGTTCTTCACCTTATCTATATGTTGATATTCTGCTTAATACCTCTCTGTTGTTGATTACTTTAAATTGCTTATATTATTCTTTGACTTGCTATATAAAGCTTCTAGTTGAGAGTTATAACTCTCGCTGGGACAATTTGTACATTGTCTCACCCCATAGACTTCAACTTTTTAGGTGGTCGTCGAAGACGGAGGAACCGGCCTACAGGTGACCAATCCCAGCAGCAGCACCAGGAGCAGCAGTGAATCTCAGGTAGAGATACTGACTGCTGAGATAGTTGTTAGAAAGTCAGTCCTATGCCGTCTCTGTACTCTCAGGTCCTAGGAGTTCATGGTCTGAGATTTTGGTTTTATCTCTTGAGATTTTGTATCATGATGTATATAATTACTCAAGAAGTAATTATCAGAGATGTAAACAGTTTAATCCTTTTTCTATGAAAGAAGTTTTAAGGTTTCAAGCTCTTATCTCAAAAAGTTTTAATTTCCCATGATTTTTGTCTTCCGTTGTTAATCGATTGCTTCCGCTAAGTTTAAATAGTATTTATATCGGCGTTTTGGAGATCAGAGCCCACAATTAAGTGGTATCAGAGCTCTAGGTTTTCCGAGTCTACAGAGACATAAGGACTTAGGATGTCGAGTCTATCTTTAGTGTTCCTTCCTTATCTAATAGAATCTTCTGCTCCTCAGGAGAAGAAGATATATAAGGATGTCTGAGCCACATGAGGAGTACGTGGCAGAGAGTAGCGTAGCTGCACCACAAGGCGGTGCAAGTGTACCAGAGATAGAGCAACCCATACCTGAGCAACCCAGGGAGCCACCTCAGTTTGACCCAGCCGAAATGGGTAACCCAGCTGTGCAAATGATGTTCGGGCAGTTTATGACTGCCATGACGCACATTATCGACAGGATGCATATGTCTGCACCCAGGGCACCTGTCCAGCCTGAAGGTCAAGGTATCGGGAAAACGTTCAAGCGACTACGTCGTGTCGGAGCTACCGAATACTTTGGGACTGCCGACCCCGCAGATGCTGACCTGTGGTTGACAGAGTTGGAGAAAGATTTTAGGATTCTCAATATCCCTAAAGCTGAGAAGGTTAGACACGCTATCTATCTTCTCAAAGGAAGCGCTGGTTACTGGTGGACAATGGAAGAGCAAAAGAGACCTGGAATGGAGATCTCGTGGGAAGACTTTCGGTGGGAATTTGTCCACATATATTTTCCAAAGACCTTCCTAGACGAGAAGATCTCTCAGTTTGAGAGACTGAGGTAGGGCATGATGAACATTAGCGAGTATGAGGCTAAGTTCATGGAGCTATTGCGGTTTTGTCCGCACATGGCTGCCACAAAAGAAGAAAGGATCAAGAGATTCTAAAGGGGTCTGAATGCTGACATGTCTACCCCTGTGTCTGCCTTAGAAAACCAAGAGATATTCTCTACCTTCGTTGAGTCAGTCCGAAGGATAGAGAGATCTGTGGTTGAGAAAAGGCAAACCCAAAAAAGATATCCACAGTTCCAGGGTTCTTCATCTAGGGACTTTAAGAAGCCTAGATTCTCTGCACCTAACCTTCCACCACCTAGATCTAGTTCTCAGACTCAGTGGTCTCCAAGTAGAGGTAGAGGACGAGGTCAATCACCTCAGGAGACCCATAGCTCTGCAACAATGTCAGTTACTGGACCACCAAGACCACAACAACTGGGGAAAAGCTGCTACAACTGTGGTAAGGTGGGACATTTGATGAAGGACTACCAATCTAAGCCTGTCAGTGTGGAACAGCCTCCGAGACAAGGTCAACAGGGATCACAGAGAAGGCAATCTCAAGGAGCAGCTCGAGGACGTGGACAAGCGTCTCAAGCTGGATCATCAGCACCACCTCAACACCAGGCTATAGTGAGGTTCTATGCTATGAACCCACCAGAGGCAGTGGTCGATCCACGGGTAGTGGCAGGTCAGCTGGAACTTTTATATTCTGATATGTCTAAATCCTGTGTAGTATTTGTTCTGATTGACCCAGGTGCTACACACTCTTTTATCACTCGAAGAGTGATTCACAACTACAATATGACAGTCAGTCATAGGACAGATAGTTTGTTGTTGGAGACTCCGTTGAGTGGGTCTGCTGTTTTACAGGAGGTATGCTCTCCCTGCATCCTCTTCTTTTCTGATCATCGCATTCAAGTGGACCTTATACCACTTGATATGCAAGGATTTGATATAATCCTCAGGATGGATACCTTAGAAAGGTATCGAGTTGTCTTGGATTGTGAGTCCAAGTTGGCTGTGTTTGCTGATGAAAGCAACACATGGATCTTTCAAGGAGAAAGAAATATTCTGCCCACCTGTCTTGTGTCAGCTATGGTTGTTGATAAGCTAATGAGGCAAGGATGTTATGCATTCTTGGCCCATGTGGTAGATGTTACCAAGGAGAGCCCCAACCCTGCTGAAGTCCCTGTAGTCAGGGAATTCGAAGATGTGTTTCCTGAAGAACTTCCTGGTATACCACCACCTCGGGAAATTGATTTTGAGATCAATTTGGTCCCAGATACAAAACCCATAGCCCAGACACCATATAGGATGGCGCCTGCCGAGATGGTCGAACTCAAGAAACAGCTTCAAGAGTTACTTGAGAAAGGTTTCATTCGACCGAGTACCTCACCTTGGGGTGCTCCGGTTTTGTTTGTTAAAAAGAAAGATGGGTCAATGCGGTTGTGCATTGACTATAGACAACTTAATAAAGTAACAATAAAGAACAAGTACCCTTTGCCGAGGATTGATGATCTCTTTGACCAGTTGCATGGTGCAACAGTCTTTTCAAAGATAGACTTGAGGTCTAGATATCATCAACTCCGCATTAAGGACAATGACATATCCAAGTCTGCCTTTAGGACTAGATATGGTCACTATGAGTTCACGGTTATGTCGTTTGGACTAACCAATGCACCAGCTGCATTCATGGAACTCATGAATAGAGTCTTTCGACCCTTCCTTGATCAGTGTGTTGTCGTCTTCATAGATGACATTCTGATTTATAGTAAGGATGCTTAGAAGCATGAGCAGCATCTTCGCCAAGCTTTGACCTTACTAAGAGAACATAAGTTATACGCTAAGTTTAGCAAGTGCGAGTTCTGGTTCCAGAAGTGTCTTTTCTTGGTCATGTGGTATATGCCTCGGGTATTCGTGTTGACCCTAGAAAGGTAGAATATGTTCTACAGTGGGAACAACCGAAGACACCGACGGAGATTCGAAGTTTCTTGGGATTAGCTGGTTACTATAGAAGGTTTATCGAGAATTTCAGTTCTATAGCCTTACCCTTAACCAAGTTGACCCGGAAAGATGTTCTTTTTTCCTGGAGTGATAAATGTCAACAGTCCTTTCAGTTGTTGAAGGAGAGGTTGACAAGTGCACATGTGCTTGTGCTACCTGAACAAGGAAAAGGATATGTGGTGTACTGTGATGCCTCCAAGAATGGACTTGGATGTGTGTTGATGCAGGATAAGCAAGTGATTTCTTTTGCTTCCTGAAAGCTTAAGAAACATGAGGAGAATTATCCGACACACGATCTGGAGTTAGCTGTTATGATTCATGCCCTGAAGATCTGGAGACATTATCTCTACGGAGAAACATTCCAGATTTTCACAGACCACAAGAATCTTAAGTATATCTTCTCTCAGCATGAGCTTAACATGAGGCAACGTCGCTGGATGGAGTTAATCAAGGACTACGATTGTACAATTGATTACCATCCAGGGAAGGCCAATGTGGTTGCAGATGCCTTGAGTAGGAAATCAGCAACATCAACCATAGATAGAGCACAACTAAGTTCCTTAGTATGTTCTAGGAGAGATATGCTTATCTCTTTAAGGAAAAACAATGTACAGTTGAAGATGTCATTGTTACCTGGTTTGTTGGCTGAGATGCATATGAAACCTACCCTTAAGAGAGCAGATAAATGAGGCACAACAAGTTGATGTTGCAGTTCAGCAGATCAGATTTGAGTATGGTGAAGAGAAGCGAGAAAGTTTTCATGAGTCATATGATCAAGTGGCATGCTATCATGGGAGGATGATAGTACCTGATGTGGATAATCTAAGGAAGTTAGTCCTAGAGGAAGCTCATTCTTCGATGTATGCTATGCATCCAGGGAGCACCAAGATGTATAGAAATTTGAAAGATATGTATTGGTGGCCCGAGATGAAGAAGGATGTAGCTGAGTTTGTTCTGAGGTGTCATGTGTGTCAGCAAGTTAAGGCTGAACACCAGAAACCTACATGAACAATGCAACGCTTACCCATACCACAGTGGAAGTGGGTCCATGTGACCATGGACTTTGTTGTTGGCCTACCCAGGACAAGCAAAGGACATGATTCCATTTGGGTAATTGTTGATAGGTTGACAAAGACAGTGCATTTCTTACCTGTCAAAACAACCTATTCTGCTGAAAGGTTATCCCAGTTGTATGTTCAAGAGATAGTGCGTTTGCACGAAGTTCCTGTCACTATAGTTTCTGACAGAGGTCCCCAGTTTACAAGTCGTTTTTGGGAGTAGTTACACAGAGCCTTAGGCACCAAACTAAGGTTTAGTACAGCCTTTCATCCACAGACTGATGGACAGTCTGAAAGGACTATACAGGCCTTGGAAGACCTGTTAAGAGCATGTGTTCTCCAGTTTACCGGGAGTTGGGATCTACACCTGAGCTTAATAGAGTTTGCCTATAACAATAGCTATCAACATAGTATTGATATGGCACCTTATGAAGCCTTGTATGGTAGACGTTGTAGATCGCCTTTGTGTTGGTATGAAACTGGTGAACATCAGTTGTTAGGTCCGGATCTTGTGCAGCAGACTACAGAGAAGATCAAAGTTATACAGCAACAGCTTAAGACTGCACAAGATAGGCAGAAGTCTTATGCAGACAGACGTCGTAAAACCTTAGAGTTCTAGGTTGGAGACAGAGTATACCTCAAGGTCTCACCTTGGAAAGGAGTCCTTCGTTTTGGAAGGAAAGGGAAGTTAGCTCCTAGATTTATGGGACCTTATCCAATTGTTGAAAGAGTTGGAAAGGTAGCCTATAGACTAGAGTTACCTTCAGAGTTGCAGAAGTTACACCCTGTGTTCCACATTTCTATGCTAAGGAAATGTCACCCAGACACCGAGTCAGTTCTACAACCTATGGAAGTAGAATTGAATGAAGATATAACATATGAGGAAGGACCAGTGTCAATCCTTGATAACAGGATTAAAAAGTTAAAGAAGAAAGAAATAAGCCTTGTTAAAGTCCTCTGGAACCACCGTGGTATTGAAGAAGCCACTTGGGAACTAGAGGATGAGATGAGAAGGAAATACCCTGCTCTTTTCTCCTAATATGTTTTATCGATTTTGGGGACGAAATCCTTGTAAGGGGTGGATAATTTGTAACATCCCTGACCTGGGTTATAACCTGACCCTAGAAGTTTTGCCTAAACATGTAATTATATACTTGTGAATACTCCCTGGCATGTAATTAAGTTCCTCAGGAACATAAACTTTCAATTTTGCTCCTTTTTAAACAAAGTTGTAGCATTGTTTTGTAATGCATGGACCTATGTGCAAATTACCCAGTTAAGGGGTTTAACTTGCAATGTTCACATGTTAAGATGTTCCTATGATTATGAGACATCATATGAGTGAATATGATGAGGTATGATGGATTTCCCAAGCTTGGGCATCAAGATGCAGCTTGAGGAATGATCCTTGTGCTTAAAAACCCTAATTTGGAGTAAAGTGCAATTTACCCAAATTGTGGGGTGCATGTTATAAAATACACCTTCTAGGACATCTTTAATGACTCTTGACATCATTTAGAGTATAAATGATGAAAGAGACACATAAATGAGTAATCAGATAAGAAAAATAATCTTTGTGCATAAAATTTACTTAGTATGGGTATGGAGACCTTTCATGTATGTACCCTAGTTGAAAGTGGCTTTCCTTACCCTTAGATCTTGAGTTTAGATGAGCTTTGCATAATTTTTGATGGTCTTGGACGTGACCTTGAACAAGAAGGGACTTGGATGAGAAATCCATGTTCTAGAGGTCCTTATGGTGTAAAATAGCCTAAAGTATATAAGCTCTTGTCCTTGCAAACCAACCAAACGTATCTCTTCTCCTTTTCATTTCTCATCTTTCTCAACTGGCTATGGCAGAGCTCTGGGTCTCAGGAGAACGACCAACTAGGGCTAAGGTGAGGGGGAAACCATCCTCAAGCTCGAATTCATGGTGGAATTCTTCTTAAAAGGTTGGTTCTATGGTTAACTAACTTAGGTTTCTTGTTCTAGCCGACCATCCCCATCTTTTCCTTGGAGAATCACCTCTGGCCAAGTTGTGGAGCTCAAGACACCATTAGAGGCTTGAAGCTTGGAATCTTGGAGCTCTAGGAACAATGTTCTAAGGCGGGTTTTATAATTCTAAACTCCTTGCTTTATATACATGTTTTTGTTCTTGCAATTTATGCTTTAGTACTTCTTCTTCTACCTCCCTTCTTCCTTGCACCTTTACAAGCAAAACGGTGGAGAAACTGACCTGAACAGAGGTTGAAGATGATGGGCGTGAATTCCTAGGTAGCTTTATCAACTGACCTTGGACCCTTTTGGTCCAAACGGTTGCAAACCATTTAAGGTCAAACGGTTTCAAACCGTTTGATCTCAAACGATCTTGCAAGACCGTTTGGATCAAACCGGTCTCAAGACCGTTTGGATCAAACCGGTCTCAAGACCGTTTGATAGATTTGAACAAGGGATGAACGTTTTAGGGTCTGTTGGTAACATATTGAATTTCATTCCTACAAAGATTCATAATCTAATTCTTAACCAATTGAGAGTTGAAGGCACTTCAACACCCTAAATCTAATCAGGCTGAAATTACTGATTTCAAGTATAGATTTTGTTGAGTTTTGGTCAAACGGTCTCAAGACTATTTGGGGATTCATCCAAATGGTCTCAAGACCATTTGGTGACAACCCAAGACCGTTTGGAGGTCTAGGGTTGAGCTAATTTGAAGAATTGAGGGTCCAATTGCAGATAAGTTGATGAATTGATAAAATTGCTGATTTTAGACCTAATTAGGGTTCAACCCTTATCCAACCGACTTGGTTTTTGGTCAAACTTTGGGCAAACGATCTCAAGACCGTTTGGAGGTCATCCAAACGACCTCAAGACCGTTTGAGCCAAGTTTGGGCCCAATTGGAGGTCAATTGATAGGTTCAACCTTGATTTGATTCACATTGATGAACATTGATAATTATCCGATTGAAACCCTAATTGAATTGGATTTAACCCTAATTGACTTTCAATTGAGGGTCAATTTGGTGTCCAATTGATTAAGACTAATCCTAATTGACTCAATTTTGTAAGTGGTTAGCTTGGTTTTAGCCAATTGAAGGCTTCAACAGAGATATACATAATCAATTGTAACTTTTGAACCATGTTGGAGGTCCAAACGGTTTGAGCCTATTTGAACCAAACGGTCTCAAGACCGTTTGAGGAAAAACAATCTCAAGACCGTTTGGGGTCAAATGGTCTCAAGACCGTTTGGTCTCAAATGATCTCAAGATCGTTTGGAACAATCGATCTCAAGTCGTTTTGATCAAACGGTTTCAAACCGCATAAGTTCAAACGGTTTGGAAGTCAACCTTTCCAAACGGTCAACGCACCCAAATGGTTTGGACAAACAACCTTGAGGTCATGCAGTCTTGGAGTCAAACTTAGCAAACGGTCAACGCATCCAAACGGTTTCAAACCGTTTGGAGGTTGAAGGTGTGCAACCGATTGAAGGCTTTAGGGTTGTAATTGATTAGTATTTTGAAGGCTGTAATTGGTTCAATGGTGACCTAATCTAAACCCTAAAGATAACTTAGGACATTAAGGGACTAAGTGATTAAAGATTTGACCCATGATGCTGATCAATGGGGTAGTTTACCAAAATACCCTTGAGGGGTTCAATTGAGTAATACCTTGTTCTAATTAAACCCTAATCACATGATAGTGATGTTTTGACTTATGATAGTCAATGAGGACTTGACCTAACCTGATCTAGAGTGGTGTAATCACCATCTACTAGTAAGAGGAGAGAGAAAGTATCATAGGAGAGAGAAAGTACCCTTTTATGGTGGAAACTCAAGAAAAGTACCTTCAATACACATGAATGTGCATGTTTAGGGTATGATCTACCTATGTGAGATCATGGAAACCCTAATTATGATAATTGATGAATCTTAATCTTATCTAAATACTTTAATGATGTTGTTTCTCATACAAGATGATGTTATGAGATTAAATCACCATGATGTGAATAGTTAACCCTAATTCTAGGGTGATGACATGTAATGTGAATAATGAACCCTAATTGATGAAAATCAGGGAACCTAACTCTTGAAAGAGTAGGAAGATACAACTTCATTCAAATGAATTGTTTACTGTTATCAGTTGAACTAACCATGCAGGTTTCTATATAAGGATGATCATATCCAGGTAAGGATTATGATACTATATTCATTGAAAGCATGCTTTAGCTTTATGAAATAGTGAAATATCCTGATGCCTTGTTAGTGGCATCTTATGAGATTGATGGGCTATGAGGGCCATGAATATCATCAAGGTCATGCTTAACAGATGACTTGTGATGAGATGATTAAGAAATGATAATTGATGTGAGTTAGACTTGTTACATTTAGTATTCTATTTTCATAGCTGCCATGCTAGTGATTAAATGTTTGAGAACATGTATGATGTTAAAAGAATACTGAAATGTACCTAACTAATCAAGTATAATCATACCATGTAGAGCCCTGATCATAGATCCATCATTGTCAGAGACCAAATGATGGTGAAACAGGTTTTCCCAAGGGAACTCCTGGAGCACATACTTTTAAGTATGTGGGGGAAATGGATGCGTAAATCCTTACATCCTAGTATAGGAATTGATGTAGATGAATAATCCATCAACCCTTCACTACAAATCCAAACTAAGAGATGTACTGATCAAACCCTATTCTAGGGCTGTATCTCGTGTCATTTTTTGCTTTTATCACATTCAAATGCATTAGAATTACATGTTATTTCCCCCAATATGATTGTCATTGCAAATACGCTTATGGATGTTCTTTGCGCTGCTTTCCAGGTACTTGGACCTTGCTTAGATGGACGAGGGGGAGAGAGGGACCCAAATAAGGCCCCAAAGTCTCCCTCAACCTATCTCCAGTAGCCAAGACTCATCCCCGAGCAAAGACATCCAAAATTGACAAAGTTAGAAGAGAATTAAAGAAGTCAAGCCTCACCACGATCGTGGCACCAAGGCCACGGTCGTGGCTTTATTTCCAAAGTCCAACAGGTTGCAACAGGAGAATCCATAGATCGCCCACGACCGTGGCCATTGAAGACACCACGGTCGTGGCCATCAGCACGGTCGTGGTCAGTAGAAGAGAACACGGTCGTGGCACTCCGCCACGGTCGTGGGAATTAAATGACCAAAAGCCAAGTTCAACAGGTTCTTCCTCCGAGCCGCCATGACCATGGCCATCTCACCACGACCGTGGCCAAAGACAAGCAAAATGCCCATGGCCCCTCCCCACGGTCAACCCAACTCCTCCAAAACGGCCGTGTCACCCAACACGGCCGTGGTGCATGCTACCCACCACGATCGTGGCACTCCGCCACGGCCGTGGCCACCACCCTACTTCGTTTTTTTTTACCACTTTCTGCACACCACGACCGTGTTCACCACCCCACGGTCGTCCACCACTACCCCCACAACGGCCGTGGCACACCCACCACGACCGTGGTGATCACCTACCCTACACATTTTTCCACTGTCATTCCTATTTTGCCCCCCACTTAACCCTAGCTCCTATATAAGCAATAAATGCTTCTAGGGCTCGAGGAGGACACCTCTAGAGCACCCCTAGCCGCAACCTAGCTGCTTCCTTGCCTCCATTGCTCCAATCCACCCATTTCCTTGCAATCTACCCCATTTCCATCAACTTTCCACTCATTTCCACCATAGAAACCTAGTTTCTCTAGGTTTCTATCCATAACCCCCGCCATTTTCATGCACCCCTGCACCATTGGAGGAGTGAGGACGGCTACAGCTGCTTGGAGGTGAAGAAGGAGACCACTACATCGATCTTCATGGCGTTTTCCCTTCTTCTACCCCTTTCTTTTGTGTCTAGTTTGATTATGTATAGCTAAGCCCCCTTGGGTGGGCTGTTTGGGGCAAAAATGTGACTTTGATACCATGTTGGGGGAATATAATTTGTAATGAACATATTTCACTTCTATGATGATTGCCTTTGCTTAAATCTCTTTTCCCATAGCTTGTGCATGTAATTGTTGTTTAATTGCATTAATTGCTTGCCTTGTGATGTTTGAAGACATTTACATCTAGGTTGATTTTGGTTTATGTAGCCATCATAGGATTGGCTCCTAGGACCTTAATTCGGATCCCTAGCTAGACCCCTATCTTCTTACATAATTCCTCTCTTCCTACATGCAAATGTGAGCTCTAAGCGACTAGTATAAGTGTGATTAGTGTAATTGCCCAGGATTTCCTAAAGGCTAAGGTGTCTAGTGGCATGAGGTCAAATATCCTCATCTCTACTCCCATCCTTACCCTTGGTCCTCAATTGACTAATGCCACTTATCCTAGAGACCTAGACTTGGTGAGTCCTATGAGAATTACATCTAGCCCTAGTTCTCCAACTAGTAGCATAGAGTACATTCTCATAGCACCCACCTTGTTGTTTGGTTTGGTAGTCTAGAATGAAATATGCTAATTGCTTATTATGGTGACATCCCCCAATTAATGTCAAGGTCACATTCCCAAACGACCCACCTCCTTCATCTAATTGCTTTAAAACCCTAATTGCTTAGTTTGTTTGTTAATGCTAGTGTAGTTCTTTTGCTTTAGTTAACTTAGTTAATTGCCTAGTTTTGTTAGCTAAGTGGTAATTTAGGTTTTTGATCTTGATTAGTGATTAACTTAGGCTCTCAATTGCTAGTTGCTTGCTTAGTCTAGTATAGTCTGTTCTTGCTCTTGTTTAGATAGCTTGTTAACTCGGATTGCTAATTTAGTCTTTTGATAACTTAGTTTCACATTGCTTTTCCTACTTGCTCGTTTAGCTTAATCAATCAAAAAAACCTTCAAACCCTAAAAACCCTAAGCTCTGCATAAGGAACATAGCTCACGTTTTCCAACTCTAGCGCCCCCTCTATCTCCGTGGTTCGACCCCGCATCTTGCCTTTGATCTATACTACAACAGTACCCCGTACGCTTGCGGGCGCATTGTTTTAGTTTTAGTGATAGACTTGATTTGGGACCATATAAATTTTGAAAGCAAGGATCCCATCCATCATCCCGTGCCTCCCGACCTCGTGGATTGTACTCGGCCACCCTAGTTGGCCGGTGGTGTAACCCTTTAGCGGGAGCGCGCCAAGCTTTCTGGCACCGTTGCCGGGGACTAGAGGCGCTCGGCCTAGTTAGATAGCGTAGCTTAGCCTTTCCTTTTGCCCTCACCATTGCTATTCTTTATTTTTTGTGTTACTCTTGCATATTGGCTCACTAACTTGGCTCTTTGTTGTTTGTTTGTGATTTGCGCAGGTGACAGCTGTGCATGCGCAACACGCGTTCAACTTGCACCGACTTGGTGGTTTACGACCCCGAGATTGGGAGAAGAAGACGTCAAGCGCGCCACAATCTACACCGAGGAGCCGGGATGACCGATAACGACCCACCACCGATAGTTCCACCTCAGCCGCATCGCCCGCTTCATGAATATTTCACGCCGGGAAACTACAATTCCCCCATCGCCACGCTAGTTGATCAAATGCCCGGGCAGCAGTTTTCCATCCCACCGGCACTCTTGGGGCTTCTTCCCACGTACTACGGAATGGAGAACGAAAATCCTTATCACCATATAGATGCATTCTTGGAAACGTGCTCCACATTCCCTACGCCCGCCGCCATAGACGACTCGATTAGGCGGACGCTTTTTCCCTTCTCTCTCAAAGAGAAGGCCAAGGAGTGGTACATTTCGAGGCCCGAGCTCGTCACATGGAATGAAGTAAAGAATGAGTTTCTGAAGAAGTTCTTTCCGATAGCCAAGTTATCCTACATGAGAAGGTGCATCACGTCCTTCACCCAAAAAGAGAACGAACCCTTCCATGAGGCATGGGAGAGGTTCCAGAAGTTGCTTCGTGACTACCCTCACCACGAGGTCCCTCTTTGGCAGCTAGTTTAGGCCTTTTACACTGGGCTTGAGGAGCAGAGTCAAAACAATGTAGATTCTTCTTGTGGGGGCACGTTCATGGCAAAGCCACCCGAAGACTCATGGCCGCTGTTTGAGCATCTAGCCGAGAACTCTCACCACCGAGCTTCCACAAAAGGGGGGCATTGCGGCCGGGACTACACCTCCCCACCCTCCTCTGTGGCTCCCGCACGCAACACCGCCAACCCCGATTTGATGAAAATGATGGCAGATATGATGCAAATGATGAAGAATCAAGTGGGTGGCTCTTCTAGTCAACCCACAATGGCTGTGGAGACTGTAGACGAGGAAGTTAACGCCTTACATTCCTTTGGTGGCCGCAACAACCAGGGCCCGATGTCCCAATCCTACACTCCCGAGTGGAGGAACCACCCAAATTTCTCGTGGAAACAATCAAATGAGGATGGACAAGGACAGGGGCAGCAGAAGCCACGATACAGCTCCAAATTTGAGGACGAGGTTCTTGGAAGGCTAAGAAGCCTTGATGAAGTCAAAAAGGATGTTAATGAACATGGCCAATCTATAAGCCATCTTGAGCAGAGGCTGGATCAGATCTCCCTCTCTTTGGCTAGAAGAGAAGAAGGAAGACTCCCCTCTCAACCTATGCCGAATCCAAACAATGATGGGACTTTTCAATATGCTCCTCCGCCTCTTCAAGCACCGCTCAATTATCAATATGCTCCACCCCCACCTAATACTTACCAACAACTGCCTCCACAATATCACCCCCCACCTCAACAACAACTGCAACCCCAATTCATCCTCCAAAATCCCAATTCCCCTCACCAAAGGCCTCCACCACCCCAACAGCCACAACCACCTCCACAAGCTCCCCCCTCTACCACCCATGAGCATGTGAAGGCTGTGACTACATTGAGGAGTGGTAGGACTTTGGAGAGACCCCATGGTACAGTTGTTGGCAGAGATGACACTGAGGCAGAGCAGGTTGATACTGAGATGCAGAATGATGATACTGCGATAAGAGGTAATGCTGATATTGTGACACCGAGCAGTGATACTGTGATTCCAGTGATACCAGTAGATGATACTGTTGATTTGGACCGATTGGGGTCCCAACTCCCGCCATATCCTGATGCACTTGAGGAACCTTCTTCTGCAAAGAAAAAGAAGAAGCATGCAGATGATATCTTGGAGATCTTCAAGCAAGTGAAAATCAATGTGCCTCTCCTCGATGCAGTCAAGCAAATTATGTCCTATGCAAAGTTCCTTAAAGAATTGTGCACCTTCAAGAGAAAGACAACAGGGAGGACGCCTAATAAGATCAAGCTCACTGAGCAAGTGAGCTCCATCCTCCAACACACCATCCCCCGGAAAAGAAAAGACCCCGGTGCCCCCATCATCTCGTGCTACATCGGGGCACATCGCATAGACCAGGCTCTTCTTGACTTGGGGTCTAGCGTAAACTTGATGTTGTATGATCTCTTTGCTGAGCTCCAAATGGGAGAGTTGAGGCCAGCCCATTGCACTCTACAGTTGGCCGACCGATCTGTGAAGACGCCTAGAGGGTGTGTGGATGATGTGTTGGTCCGTCTTGATGAGGATACTTCTGCCTTCTTCCCAGCCGACTTTATAATTCTTGATATGGAAAGGGAAGCTAGAAAGGTGCCAATCATCTTGGGGAGACCTTTCTTAGCCACAGCTGATGCCGTGATCCATGTGAGGACGGGGACCATGTATGTTACATTCATGCACATGAAGATCAGGTTGAACATTTTCAAGTCTTCTACGACAGCCGAAGTGATAGGGGCCACCGAAGAAGATTGTTATTTGGTGGAATGCCTAGATGAGATTGTTGAAGAGTTCCTACCTGCGTGGATTGAAACTGCTACTCAAGGTAGAGGTCTTGAACCAATTGTTGAGTTCCCTGACGACGATGATGAGGATGATAAAGAGTGCGAGCTAGCCTTAGTGGCTGCAAGCCAGGACCTCCCGTCTATTTCTGCACCTTTGAAAAACTCCCTTGAAGCACCCCCCGTTCTTGAGTTAAAGAAACTTCCTGAAGGATTGAAGTACGATTTCCTTGGCTCAAATGACACCCTCCCGGTGATCATTTCCTCCATTCTCTCTCCTGAGCAAGAAGATGCCTTGATGGAAGTTTTGAGGAAGAACATCCAAGCCATTGGATGGTCTATTGCTGACTTGAGAGGGATTGACCCCTCCATTTGTGTGCATCGGATATACTTAGAAGAAGATGCGAGACCGACCCGTCAAATGCAAAGAAGGCTAAATCCAAAGTTGAAGGACGTTGTAACTCAAGAGGTTGTAAAGTTGCTCGATGCAGGGATCATCTATCCCATTTCTGACAGTACATGGGTGAGTCCCATCCAAGTTGTGCCCAAGAAGGGCGGGATTACAGTTGCAGAAAATGTCGATGGTGAGCTTATGCCGGTGAGAGAACAATCAAAGTGGAGAATGTGCGTGGATTACCGGAAGCTCAATGAAAAGACAAAGAAAGATCACTACCCACTTCCTTTTCTTGATCAGATTCTAGAGAGACTGGCTGGGCAGAGTTTCTATTGTTTTCTCGATGGATACTCAGGATATTTTCAGATTGATGTGCATCCAGCGGATCAAGAAAAGACGACATTCACTTGTCCAAGTGGTACATTCGCCTACCGGAGAATGCCATTTGGGTTGTGCAATGCCCCTTCCACTTTCCAAAGATGTGTAACCTCAATCTTCGCTGACATGCTTGATTCGTCGCTTGAAGTCTTCATGGATGATTTTTCAGTTTTCGGGAAAACTTTTGATGAATGTTTGCTACACTTGGCTGCTGTCCTCGAGAGATGCGTGAAAGTTCGGCTGGTTCTTTCTTGGGAGAAAAGCCATTTCATGGTGCCCGAGGGCATAGTTCTTGGCCATAGAGTTTCTAAAGATGGCATTGAAGTCGACAAGGCCAAAGTGGGCCTCATCTCCACCCTTTCTATTCCTTCCACCATAAGACATGTCCGA
This sequence comes from Alisma plantago-aquatica, assembly GCA_963693085.1. Lineage (NCBI taxonomy): Eukaryota > Viridiplantae > Streptophyta > Magnoliopsida > Alismatales > Alismataceae > Alisma > Alisma plantago-aquatica. The sequence continues at coordinate 1,821,625,059 of OY856409.1, read as the reverse complement.
TCGTTCTTGGGACATGTGGGCTTCTACCGTCATTTTATTAAAGACTTTAGCAAGATATCAAGACCTCTTTGTCGATTGCTTGAAAAGGATGTTGAATTCCAATTTGATGACAAATGTGTTGAAGCCTTCAGTCATTTGAAAGAGAGGCTCATTTCTGCTCCTATCATGCAGCCCCCGGATTTCTCTTTGCCCTTTGAGATCATGACAGATGCATCCGATATGGCAGTGGGGGCTGTGCTGGGTCAACGCATTGGACGAATTCCTCATGCTATTTATTATGCAAGCAAAACCTTAGACGATGCTCAAAGAAACTATACGACTACCGAGAAAGAGTTGCTTGCGGTAATCTTCACTCTTGACAAGTTCTGGCCGTATCTCTTGCAAAACAAAGTGACAATCTACACGGACCATGATGCGTTGAAGTATCTCATGTCCAAGAAAGACTCAAAGCCAAGGTTGATCCGATGGATTTTGTTACTCCAAGAATTTGACATAGAAATTGTGGATAAGAAAGGAATAGAAAATGGTGTTGTAGATCATCTCTCCCGTCTTGATGGACCTTTTGATGTGACAAGTCCAATCAAAGAGACAATGCCACATGAACAACTCCTCCTAGTCTCATCTGTCCAAAAGCCGTGGTACAAGCACATAGCGAATTTCCTGGCTAGTGGGAGGATATCGAGCATGTGGACAAGAGAGGAAAGCAAGAGATTGTTTGCTATGGTAAAGAACTACGTTTGGGATGACCCTCACCTCTTTAAATATTGCCTGGACCAACTCATTAGGAGGTGCATTCCGGAGATGGAGCAGCAAGAAGTCTTATCTATGTGCCATTCCGGAGTGTGTGGAGGCCATTTTGGAGGGAAACGCACGGCCGCCAAAGTTCTTCAATGTGGATTCTACTGGTCAACATTGTTCAAAGATGCTCATGACTTTTGTAAGAGTTGCATCAAGTGCCAAAAAGTGGGCACTATCTCCAAGAGGGACATGATGCCTTTGTCACCTATCTTGGTGGTAGAAGTGTTTGATGTTTGGGGGATCGACTTTATGGGTCCTTTCCCCCCTTCTTTCGGGTATGTCTACATCTTGGTCGCCGTAGACTATGTATCAAAATGGATTGAGGCTGTGGCAACAAGGACAAATGATCATAAAGTGGTGTGTGATTTTGTGAGATCCAACATCTTTAGCCGTTTTGGTGTTCCAAGGGCTGTGATTAGTGATGGCGGGAGTCATTTCATTCACCGCACTTTTGAAGGACTACTAAAGAGACATGGGGTGAACCATCGTGTAGCTACTCCTTACCACCCTCAAACGAGTGGTCAAGTTGAGTTGGCAAATCGGGAGATAAAGCTCATTTTGGAGAAGACGGTGCGACCGGACCGTAAGGATTGGTCACTTCGACTCAATGAAGCTTTATGGGCATATAGGACTGCATATAAAGCCCCGATTGGCACTACACCGTTCAAGCTTGTCTATGGTAAGAGTTGCCATTTGCCGGTTGAGATGCAACACAAGGCGCTGTGGGCCTTGAAGAGGATGGACTTTGATGAAGAGAGTGCCGGAATGAGAAGAAAGTTTCAATTGCATGAGCTAGAAGAGAAGCGAGATGAAGCCTATGAAATGTCAAAGAACTACAAGGAAAGAACCAAGTTTCTACATGACAAGATCATAAAGAAGAAATAGTTTGAGCCCGGCAAATGGGTATGGCTGTACAATTCAAGAATGAAGTTCTTCCCCGGAAAGCTTCGTTCTAGATGGGAAGGTCCTTACCTTGTCAAGAAGGTGTACCCATCCGGAGTAGTGATCATTTGTGCAAAAGAAGGAGCTAAGGAATTCGCTGTTAATGGGCAAAGGCTGAAACCTGTTGTTGAAGTCGGCCCGGACAAGGCCAACCAAGACTTTGATGTTGTTATGCTGGTAGAAGAAGAATTTGATGAAGAGGAATGCTTAGATGAGGATGAGAAAGGGATCTACTACAAAGATCCAATGAAAGTTCCAAAGAAATGAAGGAGCACAACAATCAATAAGCCTGGCTGAAGGCGGTAAATTTAGCGCTAGTGGGAGGCAACCCACGTGGTTTGAGATTCTCGAACCCTTCTTTTGATACTTTAGTTTTGTTTTACACAAATACACACACGCACACTTGTGCTTTACAACTTTTGTTTGAGTTTTGATGATGTGCAAGTGTTAGACAGTAGAGGGAGAGGTTTTGGAAGTAAGTCAAGGTCATTCAAGAAGTCTTGTGGCCAAAGAACCAATGAAATTGAAAGTTCAAGTTTCGAATCTTGGAAAACTGAAGAAACAACCCCAACACGGCCGTGGGGCTAGACCACGACCGTGGCACAGGCGGTCAAACACGACCGTGGCTCTATGCCACGGCCGTGGGAATTAAAGAACCAAATTGGCCAAAGTTACAGGTTGTTTTGAAGATCGGCCACGACCGTGGCAAACGGCCACAACCGTGGCGATGGAGAGCCGCCACGACCATGGTCCCCACCACGGCCGTGTTAAAGAAGGCTGGCCACGACCGTGGGTAACTGCCACGGCCGTGGGAGTTATTGCTACAAACTGGCCGAAGTTACAGGTTGTTTCGAAGATCCGCCATGACCGTGGCAAGTCGACCATGATCGTGGCGTAAGGACAGAACCACGACCGTGGTGGGACACCACGACCGTGGTGGGACACCACGACCGTGGCGAGGTCAGACCGGGGAGTCCTTCATCGACAACACGACCGTGGCACCCGCCACGGCCATGCTACATAACCCTCACCACGACCGTGGCGCCTCACCACGACCGTGGCCGAACCCGGTTTAAGAAAAAAAATATACTTTTAAACGTCCAAACTCGACCCCCCTCTTCATTCCTTCGTCTTCCACCTCCAGAAAATGACCGTGGCAGCCAAAGACGACCCCGTGCTCCCCATTCACAACCAAATCCACCACAATCCACCCCCTTTTTGATCCCCAATCCATCCCAAATCGATCCCTAGCCTTCCCTCTCCCATTCCCACCGTCCAATCTCTCCCAATCGCATCTCCATCTCCATTTCCATCTCCATTCCGCCCAGCAGCACCCCCCACACAAAACCTCCACAAAAACACCTCCATTCTCGCCCAAATCCACCACTAACCATATAACCACCATCCGTACATCACTATCCTTCCATTCCACCCACAAAACCACATCCACAACACCTCTCCAATAAAAATCCGAAAATCACCACATCCACCTCCATTTTCCGCAATGAAGAAGATTGGGAAAGCTATCACAAAGGGGACCAATATCCTCACCGGAGGGAAACGGTGTTCTAAAAATGCCTCCTCCGATGTATCCGTCCCATCCCACACCCCATCACCTACCACTTCCGCCCACCATTCCCTCCGCCGGTCGCAATCGGTGAGCGGATCACACTCCCGCTCATCCGACAGCCACCACATCACAGACGCCACCTACGAGGGGGAGGATGAAGAAGAGGAGGAGTCTATGGGGGTCGACTTGGACCACCTCATAGATGAGATCGAGCCGGCGGCCGCAAAAAGAAACCAGCGATGCAAAGTGGCGCCGTCCTCATCCAGGCTGCCTCCAAGGCCCGCACCGCCCCGCCATTCAACATCCAGCGCAGCAGTGAGACATGAGGTGCAACCACAACGCTCGCGGCAATTGCAGCACAACGAGGAGCAGTCGGCCCACTGGTACAATTTTGATACCAGTTCGGGGTCGCAATCTTATGCAATGGAGGAAGAACAAGATAGTGAGGAGGAAGAGGTGGAGCTGGAGCCGGAAGGAAAAGATGTCCTAACTTTTTTGGAGGCAGACAGAGAAAGAACCATGGGCAAAGCACAGGTGGGAGTGTCCTATGGAAGAGGACACAGGCAAAAGAAGGCTCATCTCATTTACCTCGAGTGCATGACAAGGCGAGTCGTCGCCTCCAGGTACGGTTGCGAGAAGACCATTGAGGATCTTGGAATCAAGGAGATAGTGGAAACGGGTTTGAAGACAATTGGGTTGTGGGGCGTTCTTTTCACACCCCAACCTACATATCCCACCTTGACCCAAGAATTCTTTGCCACTCTGGAGAAGACAAAAGTGAGGGGTTGTGATGCACTCAGATTTGCCATGATGGGCAGCATGCACACCCTCACTTCCACTGAGCTGAATGCTATCTTCGCCGCTAGTCCTGAAGAAGCCGTGAAATTAGATGACGGCTTGGTAGAGAGAGACGGCACTCTGGACTATGCATATTACTGGAAGAAATTCACGGGCAAAGAGGACTACTACGCGGGTAGATCAAAAACTGCTGCTATATGTAACCCGCTGTTGCGTTATGTGCAGAAGGTCGTGGCAAACACTATTGTGGGGAGGTACGATAATCAAGGCTCCATCTCCCAAAAGGATATGATTGTCTTGATCGGTATGCACCACAAGACGTACATTGACCTTGGAGTTCTTTTGATTGATCATATGAAGTCCATACCCTACAAGAGCACAAAACCCTTTGTCATGGGTGGGTCTGTGACTTCTATTGCACTAGCGTTGGGATATGATCTCTCGGGGGCACAAGACGCGATCGAGGTAGAACGTGTTGACCTCAACTATCTGACGCGTTCGCACACCATAAAAATGAAAGATAAAAGAATGTTTTATTTGACTACAAGTGTGCAAGATTTTGAGCTTGAGCCGCCTTATCACGCAGAACCCCTTGTTTCCGTATTGGGACCTGGCAACAGGTTAAGGGAAAAATTGATGGTATGGCATCTAGACCACCCGAGAGAGTCATATACTAGGGGAGCCGCTGCCGTACAGGAAGACGTTACTGAATCAAATGTACAAGGGCAGGAGCATGAAGCAGAAGAAGCAAGGCAGCCCCGAAGAACTAAAAGGAGGGATGAGGGGACATCCCAGCTGCAGCCACCCTCAGGGAACACCTATGACATGGCTACCATCCAGGCGCACCTTGAGAGTATTCAGAAGACTCAAGGTGACATGCAGCTCGTCCAGCAGTACATGTGGCAAGATCAACAGCAAATGCATTACCAGATCAACCACTTGTACCAATACCAACATGCCCAAGCAGCACAAAACCCCGAATGGGGTGCAGACTTTTGGGGTGGTATAGCTGGACATCCACAGGCGTATCCTCCACCCCAGGACGACTACTGGGGGCACTACTATCAGCACCCTCCTTCCAGCTCGGCTCCAGACTCAGCTCCTCCTCCAGATCCTCCTCAAATGCCGGACCAGCCACCGCAGCCTTGATTCTTCCCCTATCTACCCTAAGCTGTAGTTTCATGCTGAGGACAGCATGATTCTAAAGTTTGGGGTGGGTAGGGCGGTATGCACCACCCTTTCTCTCTTTCTGTCATTTTGTTTCACCTGGCCAGTTTGTTTTAGATTTCTGCTGATGTTTTGTTCATTGTTTTGTTGCCTGTCATGCATTTTTGAGTAATTTTTCAAAACTTTTGCATTGCATCTCATGTAGGTTTTTGCTAATTTTTGCATACTTTAGCTAGGATTTACCTGCTTTCTACCTAAAATTATGTTTGAATGTGATTTAGTACAATGTGACACATTTTTGGCCAATTTTGCCCAGATTTGATATCTCTTGTCCAAAAAGCGTGTTTTGACTCAATCTTTACCATATTGAATGAAATTGCTTATCTTTGACAAATACAAGATGATATGCTATGATAAAGTGTTATGTGGTATCAACGAGTGACTTCTTACATGCTCGTCACCTCCCTTGGGAATGTGTTGGTTTGTTTGAATTATGATCCAAGCAAGCATAGAACGTTTAATGTTTGTGGAGTTACTTGATTGATATATGGATTTCATTTGGTTCGTTCATGTGATGTGATATCTATGGTGACGTGTCGGACTAGTTTTCATGCAGGAGACCTTATGTGGAAGATTATGCCAAGTGACCCCTCTTTGATCCGACTATTCTTCCACCATCTTCATACCCCTCCGCCTCATAAAAAGATGCCAAAGTGCACATATTAGCCGTGGCCACCTCCAAAAGTTTGGGGTGACCACATCTTTATCTCCCCGCTTCACTCTATCCACCATGTGCCCTACCTACACCAAGGGCAAAGAAAAAGAAAAGCAAAAATAAAATAAAAGGATTCTCCTGTTTAAGAGCATTCAAATAAAGAAAAGAAAAGTGTGTAAAAGCACTCCGAATCTTACTGCAACCCTTTCTTCTCCTTTTATACCCATTGAGCTAGAAAACATCAAATCTAGCTCACTTTATCCCTTTTCCGCAGCCATGTGGGTCATTTGGCATAACTTGAAGCATAAGGTTGAAGGCATGAAGGTGAAACGACACTCCTAGTCATCGGAGATTAACATCATCATGAAACGGTCTACCCGGAACCCTATGGATGAGGTATTGATAACTTGTGCAATCCATGCATTATATGTGAAGTTCTTGGGCTCTGTGCTCCCTTCATGGTTGGTTTGTGAAAGTAGAAGAGGAGGGAAGTGATTTGCATGTACCTAGTCACCGTTGATCCCATTTAGCATTTGTCGCCCATCATATTGTATTTGTCATATCTTTTGATTGAGAAAAAGGGAAAAGAGATTGAGTAGTTATTTCCCCAAATATGATTGTCATTGCAAATACGCTTATGGATGTTCTTTGCGCTGCTTTCCAGGTACTTGGACCTTGCTTAGATGGACGAGGGGGAGAGAGGGACCCAAAGAAGGCCCCAAAGTCTCCCTCAACCTATCTCCAGTAGCCAAGACTCATCCCCGAGCAAAGACATCCAAAATTGACAAAGTTAGAAGAGAATTAAAGAAGTCAAGCCTCACCACGGTCGTGGCCCCAAGGCCACGGTCGTGGCTTTATTGCCAAAGTCCAACAAGTTGCAACAGGAGAATCCATAGATCGCCCACGACCGTGGCAACCCGGCCACGACCGTGGCCATTGAAGACACCACGGTCGTGGCCATCAGCACGGTCGTGGTCAGTAGAAGAGAACACGGCCGTGGCACTCCGCCACGGTCGTGGGAATTAAATGACCAAAAGCCAAGTTCAACAGGTTCTTCCTCCGAGCCGCCACGACCGTGGCCATCTCGCCACGACCGTGGCCAAAGACAAGAAAAACGCCCGTGGCCCCTCCCCACGGTCAACCCAACTCCTCCAAAACGGTCATGTCACCCAACACGGCCGTGGTGCATGCTACCCACCACGACCGTGGCACTCTGCCACGGCCGTGGCCACCACCCTACTTCGTTTTTTTTACCACTTTCTGCACACCACGACCGTGTTCACCACCCCACGGTCGTCCACCACTACCCCCACCACGGCCGTGGCACACCCACCACGACCGTGGTGATCACCTACCCTACACATTTTTCCACTGTCATTCCTATTTTGCCCCCCACTTAACCCTAGCTCCTATATAAGCAATAGATGCTTCTAGGGCTCGAGGAGGACACCTCTAGAGCACCCCTAGCCGCAACCTAGCTGCTTCCTTGCCTCCATTGCTCCAATCCACCCATTTCCTTGCAATCTACCCCATTTCCATCAACTTTCCACTCATTTCCACCATAGAAACCTAGTTTCTCTAGGTTTCTATCCATAACCCCCACCATTTTCATGCACCCCTACACCATTGGAGGAGTGAGGATGGCTACAGCTGCTTGGAGGTGAAGAAGGAGACCACTACATCGAGCTTCATGGCGTTTTCCCTTCTTCTACCCCTTTCTTTTGTGTCTAGTTTGATTATGTATAGCTAAGCCCCCTTGGGTGGGCTGTTTGGGGCAAAAATGTGACTTTGATACCATGTTGGGGGAATATAATTTGTAATGAACATATTTCACTTCTATGATGATTGCCTTTGCTTAAATCTCTTTTCCCATAGCTTGTGCATGTAATTGTTGTTTAATTGCATTAATTGCTTGCCTTGTGATGTTTGAAGACATTTACATCTAGGTTGATTTTGGTTTATGTAGCCATCATAGGATTGGCTCCTAGGACCTTAATTCGGATCCCTAGCTAGCCCCCTATCTTCTTACATAATTCCTCTCTTCCTACATGCAAATGTGAGCTCTAAGTGACTAGTATAAGTGTGATTAGTGTAATTGCCCAGGATTTCCTAAAGGCTAAGGTGGCTAGTGGCATGAGGTCAAATATCCTCATCTCTACTCCCATCCTTACCCTTGGTCCTCAATTGACTAATGCCACTTATCCTAGAGACCTAGACTTGGTGAGTCCTATGAGAATTACATCTAGCCCTAGTTCTCCAACTAGTAGCATAGAGTACATTCTCATAGCACCCACCTTGTTGTTTGGTTTGGTAGTCTAGAATGAAATATGCTAATTACTTATTATGGTGACATCCCCCAATTAATGTCAAGGTCACATTCCCAAACGGCCCACCTCCTTCATCTAATTGCTTTAAAACCCTAATTGCTTAGTTTGTTTGTTAATGCTAGTGTAGTTCTTTTGCTTTAGTTAACTTAGTTAATTGCCTAGTTTTGTTAGCTAAGTGGTAATTTAGGTTTTTGATCTTGATTAGTGATTAACTTAGGTTCTCAATCGCTAGTTGCTTGCTTAGTCTAGTATAGTCTGTTCTTGCTCTTGTTAAGATAGCTTGTTAACTCAGATTGCTAATTTAGTCTTTTGATAACTTAGTTTCACATTGCTTTTCCTACTTTCTCGTTTAGCTTAATCAATCAAAAAAACCTTCAAACCCTAAAAACCCTAAGCTCTGCATAAGGAACATAGCTCACATTTTCCAACTCTAGCGCCCCCTCTATCTCCGCGGTTCGACCCCGCATCTTGCCTTTGATCTATACTACAACAGTACCCCGTACGCTTGCGGGTGCATTGTTTTAGTTTTAGTGATAGACTTGATTTGGGACCATATAAATTTCGAAAGCAAGGATCCCATCCATCATCCCGTGCCTCCCGACCTCGTGGATTTCACTCGGCCACCCTAGTTGGCCGGTGGTGTAACCCTCTAGCGGGAGCGCGCCATGTACCATGAATCTCCCAAAGAAAACACAAACACCGCATCGGTGAGAGATAAACAAGAAATCTTTCGATGACGAAGAGAGTACAGAACGCCACTGTAACTCTAAAATAGTGAAGGACCAGATTACCCTGGTAAGCTATAACAGCAGAGACACAAGATGTCCTACAAGCAATCCTCTTACTGACTGAGGAGGATGAGGTCATAAGAATCCGGCTCTTTTAATGACCTATGTATGATACCGATGCAACTTACTAGTGATCGGTTGGAGTATGAGGGGTATACCTCATCTCCACAGGGCATAATGATGTTTGTAAAACATAATCAGCCGCGTAGTATAATTGCTTAGTTTAAGCTACGAGATTCTTGAATGGTGTTACACTGCATAGTAGACATGTTCTTCACCTTATCTATATGTTGATATTCTACTTAATACCTCTCTGCTGTTGATTACTTTAAACTGCTTATATTGTTCTTTGACTTGCTATATAAAGCTTCTAGTTGAGAGTTATAACTCTCGCTGGGACAATTTGTACATTGTCTCACCCCGTAGACTTCAACTTTTTAGTTGGTCGTCGAAGACGGAGGAACCGGCCTACAGGTGACCAATCCCAGCAGCAGCACCAGGAGCAGCAGTGAATCTCAGGTGGAGATACTGACTGATAACCTCCTATTTTAGTCATTTATCTTAGTCTTTTTTCCTTAGTTTTCCATACTCTTTTTAAGTTTAAACTATACATAATCCTAATTTTACCCCTTTTTGTAAATACACCATCAGACTAACTTTTTCCTTTTATATATGCAGAAAAAGCACAAAAAATCATAAAAGAATAACCCAGCCTCAAGACCGAGTGGATTCAAACGGTCCCAAGACCGCATGAAGCCAACCGGTCCCGAGACCGCATGGAGTCAAACGGTCTCAAGACCGCATGAAGCCAACCGGTCCCGAGACCGCATGGAGTTCAAACGGTCTCAAGACCGCATGAAGCCAACCGGTCCCGAGACCGCATGGAGTCAAACGGTCTCAAGACCGCATGAAGCCAACCGGTCCAGAGACCGCATGGAGTTCAAACGGTCTCAAGACCGCATGAAGCCAACCGGTCCCGAGACCGCATGGAGTTCAAACAGTCTCAAGACCGCATGAAGCCAACCGGTCCCAAGACCGCATGGAGTTCAAACGGTCTCAAGACCGCATGAAGCCAACCGGTCTCGAGACCGCATGGAGTTCAAACGGTCTCAAGACCGCACGAAGCCAACCAGTCCCGAAACCGCATGGAGTTCAAACGGTCTCAAGACCGCATGAAGCCAACCGGTCCCGAGACCGCATGGAGTTCATACGGTCTCAAGACCGTTTGAAGCCAATCGGTCTCACAGTCCAAACGGTCTTGAGGCCCCAAATGGTCTTGAGGTCCAAACGGTCTCCAAACCATTTGGACTTCACTCAAAGCCTATAAATAAGACCCCAAGGGTCCTCCAAAAAGATCTCAGACGTCCAAAGGCTGCCCCAATCGTTCCAGAGCTCTTGCCACTTCCATCCTCCGCCCTAGGGCTGTCGGTCTGAGGTCCATACTCCATCCTGAAGCTGCTTTCTCCTTCTTCGTCAAGAAGGTGGGAAGGGGAGACCTCCTCATCGTGCAACCTATGAAGACTGGTGGATCGTTGCTCTCTCTCTCCAAGGGGTTGACCTTCTTCCATCCTTGTGGGGATGATGCTCTCTCTCTCTCTCTCTTCTCGCCTCCTTCTTGGTCTTAGTCATGAGGGAGTAGTCTTCTTCACTAGGGTGCGGGGAGTAGCCCCGCTACCCATACTTTCATATCATGTAAAATGTAATCCTTAGGTTGTAATGTAGAGTTCTTATCTTTGTCGGTTCAACGTCAAATGATTAATGAATACTTGTTGCTTGATCTCCAACTTGTGTTATCTTTTATCTTTTAGTATGAATTGTCTACGTTTGTACTATTAGATTCGAAACTCGTTTGCATGTTGGTTCTTGATGCATGTATCCACCATGTATCTGTTTCGGTATCTAGAAGTGTATCTCAAGAAGTGGAGTAAACTCACTATCATTCGTTGCACTTTCATACTATGAAATGGAATCAGTTGACGTATGGAAGTACAACCTTGGTAAGTCGAGGAACACACTTTGCGAGGGGAATGATGTAAAGTAATGTGACCATTTGATCGGGAATGGCTGGTGTTGCAACATTCCCGCACTTCTCGTAGCTAGGTTATCCGAAAGGAGACTAGGTCTACAAGGATACTAACTGACCGAACTCTTTTTGCTGGTTAAGTTTTGCTTTACATGTGTTGATCGATGAGTAGTGGCGGTGAAAAACCGATCACACCCTAGTGATCTTTATCATAGTTTAACTCTTAGATTTACTTGCTTTCTTTACTTTTCATGTTTTAGTTTAAAACCATCAAAATCCAACCTTTCGATATAAGTGCCAACTAGTGAGTAGCTAAGTGAAGTTCTATACGTTTTTCATCTTGTTGCTTGCAACAAGACCGTTGTCTTTTGGGTTCGATCCTAAATCTGTACTATGATAAGGCTTCCATACTCTTATGGGGTTGGAGTTGTTATCTAAGCACCAGTTCTAGGTAAACCTAGAGAGAACATCAACTCCCTAGGGTTTTTGGTGCATCTTTGGGACTCCCATTGGAAGAGTGATCTTTTAGTGTAAGTCCCAGCTGCATCAAAAAATGGCGCCATTTCCGGGGACAACGGAACGTTGTTATTTCACTTAGTACCTTTCTAGTTGGTTAGGATTTTACACTTTCTTTTTGAATCATAACTCTATATCTTCTTGAAACTTTCATATTTTCACTATTATCTAAAAGGTGTTCTCTTTTCTCTACTCAGGTAGAACATGTGCATGCAATCACCACATAGTCACGGATTCTCCCCTGATCCGGAGTTCGACTCCGAGGTAGAGAGAAGTTTCCACCGCCGAATCCGTCTCAATCACCAACGCGCTAGACAAATGGCTGACGAACAGCACCAAGCTGCTTTGATAATGGATAGAGTTAATGCTGCCATCGCCGCACAACGGGCACAACTTATCGCAGACACCCGTGCCCAAATACAAGCGGAGATACGAGCAGAAGAGCAAGCCCGCATAAGAGCGGAGACCGAGGCTGCTCAGCTCGAGTTACGAAACAAGCATCTGAGGGACTATGCAGTCCCGAAAAACTACGAGGACAACCACCCGGTCCGGCCTCTGATCATCAACATCCCAAACTTTGAGATCTGGACCCAGTGGATCCAGATTATGCAAGGAATCTCCTTCTCTGGAGGTTCAGGAGACGATTGCATGGACCATTTGAAAAGGTTTAAGGCATTATGCCGCCTGGTCCCGCAAGACGGTATCGCTTTCGATGTGATAATGCTCCACCTGTTCCATTTCACCTTATCTGGAAGGGCCTTGAGTTGGTACAACTCATTGGACAGAGAACCTATTATAACCACTTGGGCCCCTCTAGAGGAAAAATTCCTAGAGAAGTTCTTCCCACCCTCGCTGACCTATGAAATCAGAGGGCAAATCAATCACTTCTCCCAGCTACCTGAGGAAACCCTCGCTGAGGCATGGGAAAGATTTAAGGAACTTCTACGCAAATGCCCTCATCATGGAATTTCACAGAATCAACTGATAAAAACTTTTTATCGGGGGGTAAGCGATGATATTAAACAATTCCTAGATTCCTCATATGGAGGAAATTTCATGAGGAAGAACTATGAGGACGCTTGGAAGATTGTTACTTTAGGAGCTGAAAACCAGTCCAACTGGGGACGGTCAGCTGGAAAAAGTGTCCTTCAAGTTTTCAAAGCTGAAGAATCCGTAGAGATGAAGGCTATAGCTGAAGCCTTGCAAACTATTGTTCATAAACAACAAGCCCTCGAAGCTTCTCTTGGAGAGGTCGACAAAAAGAAAGCCCCTTTTGTACAACAAGTTAAGGTCGTCACAGGATCATGTGAGGCCTGTCATGCTTCGGACCATCCGACCCTCTCCTGCGGAATGTTGTATAACGTAATGATGGATCTGCATCCACCACCACAACCATACGAGCCCATCACTAATCAAGTCAAAGATCAGATTTCGGAACAAGTCAACTCCATCCACGCTATTCCCGGACAAGTTTACTACAACCCTAGTCAACCAAGGAATCATCCTGGGTTCCAGTACGGGAATCCTTCTGGAGCTGCGAATCCGCAACATCAGACATAAGGGGGATTTGATAGTAGGCTGCCTCCAGGGTTTCAAAAATTTTTTAACCAAAATCAAGGGAACCCAAGGAACAATTTCCCTAGGGCTAACTACCCTAGAAACCAATCAGCCTATTATTCGTACACTCATCCCCCGCTTCATCCGCAGCTGCATACTCAGCAGCCTCAACAACAAAGTCTTCAGAAAAACATTACCGCACGGCCGGAAGACGAGCTATCTCTGATAAGACAAATGCTACAATATCAGCAAACCATGTTAGCTAACCAACAAGCCCAACAAAAGGCAGTTGAAACCCAGCTTGCTCAGATTGCTGCACAGTTGAAGCCTTCGGCAGGCACTCTTGTTGGGCAGCCTGAACCAAATTCCAAGTATGGGCAAAACAAACATGAATAGCTGAATGCCGTCACCACAAGGTCGGGACGCATTCTTCCTGAACCCACCAAGATCACCCTGGATGATGATGATGTGCCTATTTTTATGACAAAAGAGATTTCGCAACAAGGGATTGAGAAATCCCCCGAAGGCACAAAGGACAAAAACAAAGAGCAGGTGCCTGCAGAACCCGAGGTCCCGCAATTCAAACCAAGGATCCCGTATCCAGGCAGACTACAAGAAACAAAAATGGACGCCAGGTTTCAGAAGTTCAAGGAAGCAATGAAGAAACTGTATATTGACATCCCACTCCTTGACGCTCTGACTGAAGTACCGGCATGGGAAAAATATCTCAAAACGTTACTATCACGAAAGTATATCACCAAAGAGCAAGAGACTGTCAAGCTTGCTCAAACCACTTCTGACATAATCTTGAACAAACTACCCAAAAAGAAGAAGGACCCAGGTTCCTTCGGAATCCAATGTTGCATTGGAAATGCATCTACAAAGAAAGGATTGGCTGACCTCGGGGCCAGCATATCTATTATGCCCTACTCAATGTGCCAACGTCTTGGTTTCACTGACTTGCTGCCTACAGCAATGACTATTCAACTAGCCGACTCCACCATTACCGCACCGTTGGGAATCATTGAAGATATCCCAGTAAGGATAGGAAGGGATGCCTACGTTCCATGTGATTTTGTTATCATGGATATTAAAGAAGACTTGAGGTATCCGATCATTTTCGGCAGGCCTTTCCTAGCTACTGCCAGAGCACTAATCGACGTCGAAGCTGGAACCATCATTCTTAGGCTCGGAAAAGAAGCAATTCAATTCCGCGTCCTTGATAGTATGAAAGGCCCCAGCATCCAAGAAGAAGTTTTCCTTTTGGATGCAATTCAACAAATGTCGCAATTAGAAATCTCTGAGCCAATAGACGAACTTGAGAATGCTCTTATCAATCCGGAAGTTGAATTTTCTGTAAATGAACTAGTCCAGCAATGCCTCCAATACTTAGAAAAGATAGAAGAAGCGCCAAAGGCTACTTTTGAAGAGCTTAAAGCCATCACTACCATTGAAGCAGCAGAACCACCAAAAACCCCTGAATTGAAGACTTTACCCACAGGGATCAAATATGTTTTCCTAGATGAGGAAGAACTATGCCCGGTTATTATCAGCTCCACCCTTACCAAAGACCAAGAAGTCAAACTTCTGGATAAACTGAGGAAGCATAAAAAGATCATTGGATATAAAATAACCGACCTCACAGGCATAAACCCGGCTCTGTGTATGCACAAGCTTCCTATGGTTGAAGAATTTAAACCCTCTCGTGAACATCAAAGAAAATTAAACCCAAACTTGAAAGAGGTAGTTTGTCTGGAAGTCCTCAAACTACTCAAAGCTGGCATGATCTATCCTATCTCTGACTCTCAGTGGGTCAGTCCAGTTCAGGTTGTTCCAAAGAAAGGGGGCACTACTGTAGTAATCAACGATAAAAATGAGCTAGTACCTACTAGGACTGTAACGGGGTGGCGAATGTGCATTGATTATAGGAAGTTGAATAAAGCTACAAGGAAAGACCACTACCCTCTGCCTTTCCTTGATGAAGTCCTAGAACGTCTGGCCCACCAAAAGTATTTCTGTTATCTCGATGGTTACTCAGGGTTTTACCAAATACCCATACACCCAGAGGACCAAGAAAAAACCACCTTCACTTGTCCCTTTGGGACATATGCTTTCAGAAGAATGCCATTCGGGATATGTAACACTCCTGCCACTTTCCAACGCTGCATGTCTGCTATCTTCGCCGGGTTAACTGAATCTGTTATCAAAGTCTTTATGGATGATTTCTTTGTCTACGGAGACTCCTTCGACAACTGTCTAAACAATCTTGAACGAGTTCTGCAACGCTGCAAGGAAACAAACCTTATCTTGAACTGGGAAAAATGCCATTTCATGGTAACAGAAGATGTCGTCCTCGGACATAGGGTAAGTGATAGGGGAATCGAGGTTGACAAAGCAAAGATCGATGTTATCTCAAAGATGTCACCTCCGAAGGACATAAGGGGAGTCCGAGATTTCCTGGGTCATGTAGGGTTTTACAGAAGATTCATCAAAGACTTCTCGAAAATAGCTAAACCCATGACCCAACTCCTAACCAAAGATGCAGATTTCATTTTCGACCAAGAATGTATGTGAAGTTTCTCCACCCTCAAAGAGGCATTAATCTCCGCACCTATTCTAAGGGCTCCAGACTGGTCGCAACCCTTTGAAATCATGTGCGACGCAAGTGATTATGCCATAGGGGTTGTTTTAGGACAACGAATCGATAAGAAACCCTATGTCATCTACTACGCATCCAAAATGCTAGACGAAGCATAGAAAAACTACACCACCACGGAAAAAGAGTTTCTAGCTATCATCTACGCGTTCGAAAAATTTCGTTCCTACCTGATTGGCTCTAAAGTCATCGTCTACACTGACCATTCTGCTATCCGATACCTGATCCAGAAACAGGACGCCAAACCCAGGCTTATTCGCTGGGTATTGATGCTCCAAGAATTCGACCTAGAAATCAAAGATAAAAGTGGCGTGGAGAATGTTGTGGCCGATCATCTCAGCAGGATCGAAGTTGAAGAAAAAGATAAAATCCCTATCAGGGATTCTCTCCCTGATGATCAACTTATGAAGGCCACTCATAGTTTTCCTTGGTATGCTGATATCGTTAATTACCTGGCCACAGGGATTATCCACCTGTCTGCTTCATATCAGGATAAGAGGAAGTTCCTTCACGACATAAAAAGTTATCATTGGGACGAACCCTACTTATTCCACCTCTGTGCCGACGGACTTTTTCGTCGGTGCCTGCCAGAAGAAGAAATAACCCCGGTCTTAGAACACTGCCATTCCGGACCCACCGGGGGGGCATATGAGCGCCAAGAAAACCGCCATAAAAATTTTACAATCTGGTTTCTTCTGGACCACCATATCAATAGACTCGTATGATTTCGTGAAAGCCTGCGACAAATGTCAATTTTTGGGCAACATATCAAAAAGGGATGAAATGCCCCTCACTATGTGGCAGGAAATTGAGCTGTTTGATGTATGGGGGGTAGACTACATGGGGCCTTTCCCTTCATCATATGGCTTCTCTTACATTCTGGTCGCAGTAGATTACGTCTCAAAGTGGGTCGAAGCTGTACCCACCGTATCCAGCGACTCCAAACATGTTATCAAATTGTTCAAAGATACTATTTTCCGAGATTTGGAGTTCCAAGAACGGTCATATCGGATGGCGGGACCCATTTCCTGGAATGAAGTTTCGAAGCGTTACTGAGAAAATACGGAGTCCATCACAAAGTCGCCACGCCTTACCACCCACAAACTAGTGGCCAGGTAGAAGTATCCAATAGACAGTTAAAGGCGATTCTTGAAAAAACAGTGAATAAAAACCGCACTGATTGGTCCACCAAACTTCCTGATGCCCTCTGGGCATACCGAACTGCTTACAAAACACCAATTGGGACAACTCCGTTCCGTTTGGTGTATGGGAAGTCATGTCATCTTCCAGTCGAGCTGGAACATAAAGCCTGGTGGGCCATCAAGAAACTAAACTTCGGCCTTAAAAGTGCAGGGGAGAACAGACAACTCCAGCTACAGGAGTTAGAAGAACTCCGAATGACAGCATATCACAGTTCCAGAATCTATAAAGAGCAAACAAAAATGTGGCACGATGGACATCTTAAGAGAAAAGATATCGTCGTTGGCGACAAAGTGCTCCTATTCAATTCCAAGCTCAAATTATTCCCCGGAAAACTTAGAACAAAATGGTCCGGACCCTTCACTATAAAACATATCTACCCAACTGGAGCTGCCATTATTATCGACAACAACGGAGGAGAACGAACGGTCAACGGGCACCGTTTAAAAAGATATTACACTCAGGAAGACAAAATGCATCGACAAACCATCGACATCAGAGATGCTACGCCAACAACATAACAACCCTACAACTTCGTCGAGCCAGCGACGTTAAACCAAGGCACTACTTGGGAGGCAACCCATGACTCCATGACTTAGTTTAGCCGTAGCCCTTGTCCTAATTTCCTCTCACTCTATCACTTTGACACTCTGAGGACAGAGTGAGTGATAAGTTAGGGGGGGGGGGTACATTAGACAAGGGCAAGGTATCCCCTTTTTCTTCCCTTTTTGAATAAAGTCACCTCAATTAACTCTAGAATCATGTTAGTCCCTACAAGTAAATAGCACTTAGACATTTAATGGCGATTTAACAATTTCCACCCACCACTGATTCCACGTTTTTGCTTCAATTCTTTATCTGACCCTCCACAGGTCAAAATCAAGGCTGAAATAAGCCAAGCTCTCGAGGATGAGAGGGAAATCAGGCAACTTCCAAATAAAAAAAAAGTTCTGCAAGTGGACCACAAACCAAATAAGTGCACGTTGAAAAACTTTAAGAACAGCTTTCCTCTCTTCAAAATAAAAGAGGCTTGGCCGCCCAAAATAAATTCTCAAAAATCCCAAAACCCAAGCCTGTGAGTTTTTGAATAAAAGCCAGAAAGACGAATAAAATTATGAGAGTTGTGCCACGCATAAGGATCTATACGAAGAACTGACGAAGGTCTCACCCGGCCGGCACATTCCGCTGCCCTCACAAAGGCAGATGTGTCGTGCCCGGTAGTGAAACCCTAAAGTTTCCAAGTATATGAAAGGCTCATAAAGGACTCGCCCGGTCGGTACATTCAGCTGCCCTCATAAAGGCAGATGTGTCGTGCCCGGTAGTGAGATTCTAAAAAGCATAGACAGCCCCTCCCCCACTTGAAGGGGGAGCTACACTTCAAAGCCTTTAGCCAACCCTCATACCCTCTCTAGCTTCCAGTAGGTTTTTCAGAGAGGTATAAAGCTGATTAGAGTCAACAACATGCACAAAATAAGGTGGTCCCAATGCAAACTTTGAGATACGGAAAGAACCTGAGATCCAAGCAACTCTCGAAATCTGAAAGAATCAAGGCATGCAATAAGACTTGATATGACCCCAGGGGAACTCAGGTCAAGAATTGAAGCAAGAGTATGGAAATCCTAAATAAAATCGCCTCACCATTACATGTCTCAGCTCTATCTAACTTGAGGACAAGCTAGACTCTAAGTTAGGGGGGTGATAACCTCCTATTTTAGTCGTTTATCTTAGTCTTTTTTCCTTAGTTTTCCATACTCTTTTTAAGTTTAAACTATACATAATCCTAATTTTACCCCTTTTTGTAAATACACCATCAGACTAACTTTTTCCTTTTATATATGCAGAAAAAGCACAAAAAAATCATAAAAGAATAACCCAGCCTCAAGACCGAGTGGATTCAAACGGTCCCAAGACCGCATGAAGCCAACCGGTCCCGAGACCGCATGGAGTCAAACGGTCTCAAGACCGCATGAAGCCAACCGGTCCCGAGACCGCATGGAGTTCAAACGGTCTCAAGACCGCATGAAGCCAACCGGTCCCGAGACCGCATGGAGTCAAACGGTCTCAAGACCGCATGAAGCCAACCGGTCCCGAGACCGCATGGATTTCAAACGGTCTCAAGACCGCATGAAGCCAACTGGTCCCGAGACCGCATGGAGTTCAAACGGTCTCAAGACCGCATGAAGCCAACCGGTCCCGAGACCGCATGGAGTTCAAATGGTCTCAAGACCGCATGAAGCCAACCGGTCCCGAGACCGCATGGAGTTCAAATGGTCTCAAGAGCGCATGAAGCCAACCGGTCCCGAGACCGCATGGAGTTAAAACGGTCTCAAGACCGCACGAAGCCAACCGGTCCCGAAACCGCATGGAGTTCAAACGGTCTCAAGACCGCATGAAGCCAACCGGTCCCGAGACCGCATGGAGTTCATACGGTCTCAAGACCGTTTGAAGCCAAACGGTCTCACGGTCCAAACGGTCTTGAGGCCCCAAATGGTCTTGAGGTCCAAACGGTCTCCAAACCGTTTGGACTTCACTCAAAGCCTATAAATAAGACCCCAAGGGTCCTCCAAAAAGATCTCAGACGTCCAAAGGCTGCCCCAATCGTTCCAGAGCTCTTGCCACTTCCATCCTCCGCCCTGGGGCTGTCGGTATGAGGTCCATACTCCATCCTGAAGCTGCTTTCTCCTTCTTCGTCAAGAAGGTGGGAAGGGGAGACCTCCTCATCGTGCAACCTACGAAGACTGGTGGATCGTTCCTCTCTCTCTCCAAGGGGTTGACCTTCTTCCATCCTTGTGGGGATGATGCTCTCTCTCTCTCTTCTCGCCTCCTTCTTGGTCTTAGTCATGAGGGAGTAGTCTTCTTCACTAGGGTGCGGGGAGTAGCCCCGCTACCCATACTTTCATATCATGTAAAATGTAATCCTTAGGTTGTAATGTAGAGTTCTTATCTTTGTCGGTTCAACATCAAACGATTAATGAATACTTGTTGCTTGATCTCCAACTTGTGTTATCTTTTATCTTTTAGTATGAATTGTCTACGTTTGTACTATTAGATTCGAAACTCGTTTGCATGTTGGTTCTTGATGCATGTATCCACCATGTATCTATTTCGGTATCTAGAAGTGTATCTCAAGAAGTGGAGTAAACTCACTATCATCCGTTGCACTTTCATACTATGAAATGGAATCAGTTGACGTATGGAAGTGCAACCTTGGTAAGTCGAGGAACACACTTTGCGAGGGGAATGATGTAAAGTAATGTGACCATTTGATCGGGAATGGCTGGCGTTGCAACATTCCCGCACTTCTCGTAGCTAGGTTATCCGAAAGGAGACTAGGTCTATAAGGATACTAACTGACCGAACTCTTTTTGCAGGTTAAGTTTTGCTTTACATGTGTTGATCGATGAGTAGTGGCGGTGAAAAACCGATCACACCCTAGTGATCTTTATCATAGTTTAACTCTTAGATTTACTTGCTTTCTTTACTTTTCATGTTTTAGTTTAAAACCATAAAAATCAAACTTTTCGATATAAGTGCCAACTAGTGAGTATCTAAGTGAAGTTCTATACGTTTTTCATCTTGTTGCTTGCAACAAGACCGTTGTCTTTTGGGTTCGATCCTAAATCTGTACTATGATAAGGCTTCCATACTCTTATGGGGTTGGATTTGTTATCTAAGCACCAGTTCTAGGTAAACCTAGAGAGAACATCAACTCCCTAGGGTTTTTGGTGCATCTTTGGGACTCCCATTGGAAGAGTGATCTTTTAGTGTAAGTCCCAGCTCCATCACTGACTGCTGAGATAGTTGTTAGAAAGTCAGTCCTATGCGGTCTCTGTACTCTCAGGTCCTAGGAGTTCATGGTCTGAGATTTTGGTTTTATCTCTTAAGATTTTGTATCATGATGTATATAATTACTCAAGAAGTAATTATTAGAGATGTAAACAGTTTAATCCTTTTTCTATGAAATAAGTTTTAAGGTTTCAAGCTCTTATCTCAAAAAGTTTTAATTTCCCGTGATTTTTGTCTTCCGATGTTAATCGATTGCTTCCGCTAAGTTTAAATCGTATTTATATCGTGGTTTTGGAGATCGGAGCCCACATCTCTTATGCATGATAATGATAGTTTGAGATCTTCTTTGCAAAGATTCTTAGTTGGTAAGAAGAGCCTTAATGATATCCTACACCATACTACTACACAAATTGGTAGACATGGTCTAGGGTATGATGGTAGTCAAAGGAACAACAAAGGTAAATGACCTCCAATATTCCATGGAGAATCCTCTAGTTCCAAGACTATGGGAACATGGAACTATTGCAATGATTTTGGTCATTATTCTAATTGTTGTCCTTTTAGGAAAGCACCCAAGAGCACTAGGTCTTGGGTTGCTAAGCTAACCCCTCTGGACCCAAAAATATGATTGAGGACAATTTCATCTTTCTTCTTGTGGGTACTTGCAAATGGATTGACTTGAGCTATTGAACTACAAATTGACTTCTCAATCCACATGAAAGAAGAAAGGTGAGATATGTAGAGGGTGACAACAAGTGGAAAAAGGAATGTTAAGCACAAAGGTAATGTTTCTCTTGCTTATAACCAATCCTAACTTGTTTTGTCAAGTTAATGTGCACTATGCATGTAGTTTTTGAGTCAAATGTGGTATTTTGTGTTTCTCTTCACACTCTTGCTCAAAAACTATTTCTAATGCTTCTATAGTGCATTACTAACTTGCTTAGACATGTTTGGATATGGTTTATATCTTTAGCATGCCTCTAAATATGGTTTTATAAAATATATGTACTTTTTGACAGTAGCTCTGTCAGTCGAGTTTGCCCTATTTAAAACTCGACCGATAGGCACCAATGAGTGTTTCCAGTAGCTGTCATCGGTCAAGTTGACAATGCACAGAACTCGATCGATAACAGTGTGCACATAATATACATTTGGCTTATTGAATGAGAATTTCCCTCTCAACTAGATTTTCTCAACCAATAGCCTTATTCTTTGGCACTCCTTTGGTACCTTTATATATGCATATTTCCTTGTTTTAAATTTCCTATCTTGCTTACAACTCTATCTCTCTAATTTCTCTAAATTGGTATATCTATATCTTGCAATTATTTGCTTTGAGTTGTTTTGCAGGTTTTGATGATGATCTCTTCGGATCTCTTGGTTGTGTCTAAAAATTGCTTCCGTCATGCTCTAACTTGCTACATCTATCTAGGTGTATATCTTGTTTTGATACAACCTTGAGGTTCTTAGTGGTAATCATCTTTTGGTAAGGATGCATATTTGTATGTGAGTTATATCCTTTCATGCTTCTATAATTGCATATCTCTTTGTTTGGATATATCTCTACATCTAATCATAGCTTGCTCTTTAACTTGTGCATCTTTCGCTATGATCTAGATCCTACTAGTAGTCCTAACTTGTGATAACATCTACTAGTAGTTCATATACATGTAGTTCTAACCCTGGTTATAGTTGGCATCTTTGCTCATCTATATGCTATGCTTGTATCTTGTCTCATACACGCTCAAGCTTGTTCCTTGAATTGCATATCTACTATCTTGAGTTTCTTGCATAACATTGTGATGCAGGGTACATAGATCTACATTATATGTAGAAATTGGAGTATTTTTGGATTTTATGCAGATTTTTCTCCAGTTTTAGTTTTTGGTGCAAGACTAGTGTTTTCCATGCAGAAACGACCTTCTAAGCAAGACTCATCGCTTTGCCATGAGCCCTGATGCTTTTTGGGCAAATTCTGTCATCTTGAGGGTCAAAATTGCAATTTATTATTTTTCTACAACACCTTATCTTGCATTTTGGGTTGTTCAAGTATATGCTTTAACTTGCTTTTCTTTCTATGCTTGGACAAGCCCCTACCTGTCCTCTTATACCCTCCTCATATAACTTTTGTTATCTCCTTTCTCTTAACAAGTGGTGTTTCTTCTTTCTTCATAACCCCACTTTTTGAAATGACAAAGGGAGAGAAAGGTATGTCTTCTTTTAAAAGAGGAAGAAGGCATGTCTTACATGATGAGGAGAAGTATGTCCATATAAAGGGGAGAAGGTAAATGGGAGAATATATATATGAGTAGAAGACATAGTATTCTATAAATGTTATGAAAGCTAACCATGTAGGGAAAATAGCATCAATTGAGGGGGAGTATGAGAACTCCACTAGCATCAATTGAGGGGGAGCATATGAGCTCAATCCTATTCAAGGTATGATTTTACTTAAAAGCTTTCAATACATTTATGGAATGGTTTGTCATCTTCAAAATGGGGGAGAATGTTGACTCAAGGTCAATTAGGTCAATGTTGACTCACGTCTAAATTGACTAAACCCATGTTTTGATGATGACTAACAATTCCACATATTGGAGTCTAATGTCTCTACTTGAGTGATTTCAGATTAGGTATAGACACACTCCAAATGCCCTAACTTGCACATCTCAAATTGGAGAAAAAATAAGTCAAAGTCAATACAAGTGCACATTTTTGTAATATGATGTAAATCCATTAGAATCATGTTGTAAATCACTTGTAATGATTGTATGAATTATAATTAAGCTTAGAAAAAATCAGGAGCACTTAGATCGAATGTTTAAGCACTCAAAAGCCATTTTCCAAAATTCACATCAGGCTATTCATCGGTCGAGTTTTGTGAGGTGCAAACTCGACCGATCATGATTGGATCTTGAAAATGACTTTTGATCGGTCGAGTTTACACTTTACATAACTCGACCGATGGAGTACCAGACCAATTCGATTTTCATTAGTCGGTCGAGTTTTCCCAAGACAAACTCGACCGATGGTATGAATATCAGCTTTGTCTTTTACTCTATCGGTCGAGTTACCCTTATAGAAACTCGACCGATTGCACTGTACGGAAAAGTGCAGAAAAGTGCTTCTAGCCATGGTGGAGTTCCAACAAGTGAAAATATATATGTTGCATGCCACAAAAATGGCTAGTTTTCGTTTTCAAGTGTTCCCAAAGGCTAAGAGGCATCCCCAGCTATAAATAGGACCCCTTGGGCTTCATTCTAAGGTTGAGCATTCAATGTAAACTCTATGTGAGGTTCCTATTCTATAGTTGAGTGCTTCCTATAGCCTCCTCTCTCTCTATCTCTAAGCTTAATCACTAGCTACATCCATTAGAGTGAGTAGGAGATTTATAAGAGAGCTCGTCCTACATGTATATCTTGTGAGGCTCTCACTTCTACCACCTCCCTATCTCTCATTTCAACCATGAAGATGAAGGTTGTCTCTCTTAGCTAAGAGAGGTGAAGAAGAACAAGGGAAGACATCCCTTGGTGAAGATCAAGGTTGAAGACTTGGAGCAAGAGTGGGTAAGCCCTTGGTGAAGGCAGAAGACTCCTTGCTCAAGTGGGTAAGTCCTTGGTGGAAGCTTCTCCGAGTGAAGGTGAAGTCAAAGGCGGAAGATCCAAGAAGAGTGGGTAATTCCTGCAAGACTGAAGACTTGTGCAAGAGTAGGTAAGTCCTTGGAAGAAGGTGGAAGACTCTTGCAAAGTGGGTAAGTCTTTGGTAAGGTTGAAGACTCTTTGTATTGGATAGGTAAGTCATTTGTTTGGTCATGTATTGTAAGTCTTATGAATGAATATAAGAATGCAATGGTTAGGAAATCCTAGAGGTTGACCTCTCTAGGTAAGTGGACTGACTCACTTCTAGTTTGAAGTGAGGAACCACTCTAAATAGCTTGTCCTCTTGTGTTTGCTCAATCTCTCTCATCCTTGCTATGTATGTTTTAGTTGCACTCAAATTACCTATTTAGCAACCTTATCTTGTGATATATCTTGAAGGTCTAATGAATTTTGTTTAAGTGCATTCAGCTCTATTCACCCCCCCCCTCTAGAGCATCCAATCACCCATCTAGGATACAATAAACAGTAGCAATCTTTAGAGGCCTTGATAGTAGAAATAATATTCTTATTGACCTGCATATTCATCATTTTAGAAAATCCATGCATGACCAATACAAAGAGATACGGGGCAAAAGGGTCCCCCTGCCTAACACCATTCATTGTCCAGATAGATTTAGTAGGTTCACCATTAACTAGAACTTGATATGAGGTAGAGTAAAAGATATTTTCAATTCAACAAATCCAAGAAAGAGGGAACTTCATGTTGTACATAATACAAAAAAAGATAAGACCAATGAACTGAATCATAAGCCTTAGAAATGTCAGCTTGAATGCACATATGGGAGCCAATAGATTTCTTAAAATCGCTCAGAATTTCATTGGTAAGAAGAATAGCATCCCTGATGCTTCTGCCTTTAACAAAGGCAAGCTGATTTCCATCAATGATAGTAGAAAGGACTACTTGCAATCTATTACATAGAATCTTCGAGGCAATCTTGTAGAAGGTATTGCATACAGAAACGGGTCTCTAGTTGGTAATTAAGGATTGAAATGGGTCTCCAGTTGGTAATTAAGGATTTATCCTTATCCTTAGGAATCAAAGTAATAAAAGTCCTGTTAGCCTCTTTGAGGAGACAACCATTGGAGAAAAATTCCAGGATGACATTAACCACATCATCCCCTATCATTCTCCATGCCCTCTTATTTTCTTTTCTTTATGATTAAATGAAATCAATATATTACTTTCACTTTCCTCTGTCCTCTATAACTTCAGAATCCTCACCGATATAAGAAAATCCGACTAATGGGGATTTACTTTGAAATATGAACTAGAGATAATCTCTTTTGGTCATTAACTAATTGGAAAAGCTTCTACCTAATTTAAAGAATACTAATCAATCATATGTACATTAAAGTGACCACTCATTAATTGATCACTGGGAAAGTAACTATCTAAAATTGTCCTAGACTTCAAAATACGCTTTTGGTAAAAATTTGAGATTTATTTGACTTTGTATGACCCCTCAGTTTGATTTTAGAAAGTTTTGATATAGTTTGAACCCAGAATAAGTCATGATTTACGTTAATTGATTTCCTATTACGATTCCCTATTCTACATTTTTGTCATGCCTTTCTGTCATGCGGACCAGAGTCCTGATTCGGCTGAGACTCTCAGTTCTAGGGGAATTCTTCTCCCTCACCCGAGTGTCGGGCCTCTCGTGGACTATGCAGGTCCCCAACCTCCCTGCCTCTCTAAATCTCTACTCACCCTTATATCAAATAAATCACGCCATTGCCTTCGGCCTAACCTGACTATGCGCCAGATTTCAAATTTGGCTGGGATTCGTCCCCTTTCCATCCCATACGGACCCAGTTTCCCCATTCCTCAGGAATTCCTTATCTGTCCGACAATCACATTGCTCCTGTCCATGCCCCCAGAGACCATCATGTATATATATAATGCGCCAAAAACCTCTGCCGGTCTTGAACTAAGTGTCTTCCAACACAGAAACCCCTCGATCACCCTGGAGATACCTTGACAAACCTCTGCTCTTGCAACCTGCAACTAGAGGTCTGCGCTGAGGCATCCATCGTTCGCAGCCCTTGGACTCATTCCAGGATTAATCCACCATGTCTCCCATGGCTAATCTCGCCAAGGATCATGTTTTCCCTTCTTCCCTTTTATGGGTTTAGTAGTTCCAGGTTTCTAATTCATACCCAAGTTTGTGTCATGATCACACCTCGACGCCTTGGGTCTCCAGATCTGAGAGCACATGAAAAACACAGTGGATGCTCCGTTTCATCCGTGCGCAGCCGGAGGGGAGGTGGTGGTTGAACCTCTCGCCGGAGACCATGCCCAGCGACCCGTTGTTCTGGTCATGCGGAACAGGGGATCAGCGACTCTTAGAATCCTTCTACCTGGGTGATCACAGCCATGCCCAAGAGGACCGGTCGACTTCCTAGAGGAGGGGAAGATTGCTGAGTGTTGTGGCCGCCCAGTGCGCCAGCCTGGCAGCCAAGAACGGTGCTGCTCTGTTCTGATCAGGGGAAGCAGGGGCGCCGTGGCTCCCTGGTCGTGCGTCGAGTGCAATGAGAAAGAAAGGGCACTGGGCCCTGTTCTGTGACCGTGGGCTGTAGGCTGATAGGCCTGCTGCGAGGCCAATCCAATCAAAAGAAAAGAATGAGGTATTAATCTCAATTAAGTCCTTGTTACAAATAATCACAATAACTATACACTTTGTCAGAAAACTATGCATAAACAGTCATCGGAAAGGTATGCAAATAAGGAATTAAATTTTACTAACGTCAGACCCTAATTCAATTTAATTAGATCAAGATGTAGTATTAGGTTTTAAGGCCATCCTAATATACATTTTGGTGTATGCATGCTATTTTCAGGTGGTTTAGGAGTTGATCATGAGTAAGAAAGTCTAATTTAAGGATTGACTTTGCTCCTGGTAAGCGCGTCATGCCATTATGCATATTTACTTATTATATGTTTCTCACAATGATGGACTTTATGGTCGTTATGGGCTTCTTAACAATGATGGACTTTCCGAGCATGATGTGCCCCATGTGGGCAGTGATTGAGAGAATGCATATAGTAATGTTTCTCAATTCATTGATATAATGAAAGCTAAAGTGTAACGAGAATTCTTAATGTTCAATCATGTCAAGTTTATCTATACTACTATAAAAAGAGTGAATACTTTTTTTAATTACAACTATGCCATCAACCAATCAAAACACACCATTTTCAAAATAGTGCTCTCTCCTTATCTCTCTCTCTTCTCTCCTTTTTTCAAGGTATTTTCAACTTTTATTTCTACACTTCCTCCTTCACCCCAAAGCCAGGAGGGCTACTATCCCATCACCCATTCTGGACATTTCTCTCTTCTCGTAATTCTTATATATGTTATTTTCTTATTCTCTACTGCCGTTCAAAGGTTGAAGTTTAAAAACCCTTTTTTTTCAAAAAGTCATCCCGATTCCTTCTCTCTTTGTCCCTTCCTAATTTTTTCCCCTTCAACTAATAGTCTCCCTACATACAATCTCTTGATATTTTTTTCATTCCTTTTCTCACATTTTCCTTCTTCTCTAATTATCTTTCCCCTGTCGTATATCATGCAACCACAAAGATCTATCCTTTAAGACGTGGTAGTCATGGTCAAGGCCACACATTTTGTTTTGTTTTATTATTAATCACAAAACAAAATTAATGCAAACATCACCTACTCTCCACATTTCCTTCTCTCACATTTCACACCACTACATATTTTTCCACATTTTTCTCACGTCCCCACTCATACACATTTTCATGATAAGCAATACCCGTAAACCGCTTTTTTTATCTTAACTTTCCATTCATCTCACTTCAAACCAGTTAAAATCTCCACTTTACTCGCTATATTATGTTATCACACACGAAATATGTTGGATTATCTACTCAACTCCCTATATTAAAGGAATGTCAATTCTCTCCCAACCCTCGGTCAACAACTTCATTACTACGTTTCTTTCAATAAATAATGTTCTATTCTCATATTCTAAAAAATTCCTTTTAGCTTACTTCTTATACTAATTTTGAAGCATTCGTATACTATAAATTGCTACATTAAATATGTGTTTAATGTTGACCATTTTACATCATATATCATTGTGAAATGTTCCCAAATCTATTGGACTCTACACTCAACCCCATATAGTAAGGGAAAGTCAATTTTTCCCAACCCTCGATTAACAACTCTACAACTGATAACTATGTTTTTTATCTATACTATTAAAAAAAGTGAGTAATTTTTATACTATCCAATCAAATTTTAGTATCTTCAAAGTATTGCACTCTCCTTAATTCTCGCTTGTCTCTTCTTTTTCTAAGAAATTTGCTACTTTTATTGGTCCTTTTCACTCCTTCCTCAAAGGTAGACTTGTAAATGGATCGAATACAGAGCAGATACTACTATATCCGATATCAGAATTTGGAAAAAAAATCCGATCCGATATCCGATCCGATGTTCGACGGATATCATGTGATAATATCTGAATCCAATCTGAAAAATAATATTCAAATTCGGATAAATATCTGATTCGAACCAAAAGTCATAAATATATTGTTATTAATATGTTATATATAGAAAACATTGATATCACTATGAATATATATGATAAAATATCTATATATATATATTTTATATAGATAATATGTATTTGATAATTTATATATAAATTTGTCATATTTTGTATTTTTCGGAGCGGATATAGCCATATCCAAAATACTATCAGAAATTTTCAGATATGAAATTTGATATCCTAAATCCAATCCGGATTATACGGATGTCAGATTTTTTTTTCAAAACTTCAGAGAATCTGGATCGAATGTGTGGGTTCCGGATATCCATTTATAGGTCTACTCAAAGGACAATGAATCTCTCTTGCTCCACTCTCGGTATTGTTCTCACCCTACCCCCTCATCTTATTCAAAATGGTTTCTCAATTCTCTACCCAACATTTCTTATCTTTTCTCAGTTGTCCCTCTCACTCTATCACATTAGCTCCTATGATCATAAATTCCATTTCATATCCCTTAATTCCATTTAACTCGGTTCCTCAATTATATCCTCAACTTTTCCTATCTCTTCCATTCTTTAAATAACAAATTTGTTAAATTTTGTCATATTAAAACTGAAACCATTCAATTGTCTTCTTTATATGCATTAAAGAGTCAAAGAATACATAAATACCTACTATTATAAGAAGACAATGAATACATCAATACCTTATACTATATGAAAATACATTTAAAAGGATTTATCATAAATTTAGAAAACCGCCAAAATCAAGTTTCCCATCCTTTGAATTAGCAACAACCTTTTCTGCCAATCTTATTCTCAAAATGCAAGTGTTATTAGTCCACAAATCCTACTATTAAAATTTCCATATCGACACACCTCTCCACTACTGCTTTGATCACGCGTTGAAGCGGTTCAATCATCTCGCGTCACCGAAAGTTCATTCTATAGTCAGTTACTTGCATTTAAGCCCATTTCATTCATTAAACATCACGTTTGTTTAAAGACCCACCATATGCCCCACTCCACTATCTCTCCCATAATCTTCAATCCCATCTTTCTCTCTCCCTTTTAAATGGTTCTGCAGCTAACTTAACTCTCTTCCCCACTCTTGGCATCTCTTGCCCATATCTGATCATCCTTAATTATTTTTATCATTCATTTTCTCTATCTTCACCCAATCAACTCTTTTCCCTACAACAATTTTATCTGAGTGAGTTGGTAACTACCTCCACCACTCTCACCATCATTCATATAGTGTGAGGAACGTCTACCTTCTTGCATTGTGCTCCATTTCAAAAGTAGAAATCCATATGATCAATCTCTTTAGTTCTATGCCACGCCCTTCTTCCATACATGTTGCTTCCATGGGAGTAGTTGGAAGGAGACATACATCGATCAACATATCAGAAACCTACTGCTCTAGGTTGTACCAACTCCCATTGATTATTTCTCCCCCTTGGTACCACAATAGTGGTACTGGTAGCTTCAATGTCGCAACCACAACAAATAGTCAATGGCGTATCTGTGATTTTTGAGGAGTGAAATCCATTTGGTAAACTCATACCTTCTCAATTTCTATTCTTGTAAGTATGTTGTTCCACTTTTCCATAGTATTCTATTATCATTTTATTCAAGTATACTAGGTTGCAACTGCCCCAAAATCAAGATCTATAAGTGAATTTCCACGAGAACACCGTTTGGATGGAGTAGTGGTAGTGCCATGAATGAGATAGTGGTATTAACAACGCTTAAGAAAATGGAGTATTTAGCAGTTTTTACAAGTCTTCTATAAGTGAAAATGAGTACCATAAATGTTGCCTAGACTGAGAGAGGCTACACGTCCTGTGAGAAGTAAACTCCCTAAACATTCCCAGTTGAAATCTCATTAAAACACCCATTCACCATTATTGCCAACAAATAGCCCAATGAGGTATGTCATCAAGAAACAGACTCAGACTTGGTACTGTCCTAATTTATTTAATGACTATTCTTCCCTTTTAGCAATGACAAGTTGAAATTTATGAAGTTTTCTTTATGTTGTGAGTTATACTAACATTAAATCTTCTATTCTTATGGCATTGTGATAGATAGTACCGTCTACCTCAAATTTGACACTGGTTTGAATAAAGTCCCTCAGGGATAGTATTGTTTCATAACTGGGACAGAGCCTATATTCACGAACAAGACACATCTTCTGAAAACAAAGATAGGTATATATATATATATATCTAGACTACAACCAGATTAGACGTAGGAGATACATGAATCTAGGGTATGCACATTTATGTTTTATGTATACTAATCAACATATATTTTATGTTCAGGTATCAGCATGACCATGTATGTTTGACGTTTGACTACTTGTCCACTAGGGTATCTATAAGTATATGGATGAATTATGAGTCTACCATGAGTAGATGCAACATTATCCTTGAGAATGGAGATTATCTTATTTTGTTCTATGATGAATAATTATGCTTGATAATGTAAAAGTAACCCTTGCTCAATTTTATTTTAATAAACTGCTATAACAATGTTTTGGTGGAGAGTTATATCTCCTGCTGGGACAATTTACAATTGTCTCACCCCCGTGGGATCCAACTTTTTAGGTGGACGCGGACAAAGAAGCAGAATTCCATTGCAGGGAATGGACAACAGCAGTGACAGCATGGACAGTAGAATATCTCAGGTGGAGATACTGCCTGTCAAGTTATGTAGTTAGAAAGTCCTATGTGTCGTCTCTGTACTCTCAGGTCCTCGGAGTTTTTAGTCAGTGTTTTATGAATCAATCTGAGGTTTTGGCTTGATGCCTCGAGATTCATATACTATTTGTATATAATGTTTATAAGACAGTTGATGATGTAATCTCTGAAAAGAGATGGTACATGTTATGTACGTTTGAACTAGAATGTAAATGTTATGCAATGGTTCTTGTTGGAAAAGATTTCCTATGTGAGGATCTCTTTGCAAAAAGTTTTAATTTTCAGTGATTTTCAGTAATCCGCTGTAAATAATTTGCTTCCGTATTAGTTAATCATGTTTTCGCAAGACGATCACTACACCAATAGTAGCAATCAAATTCAGTCATGTATATAACAACAAAATCTTCAATATCATGGCGATGCACCACTGATCAGTAATTTATCTTAAAGCCTTTATATCCATGGCTTTAATTTTACATACTATCAATGAAATTAGTTACAATATTATTAAGACATGCAGAAACCTACTACTGTAGCATCTAGTCCCATCTATAGCTAGTTATCTCATTAATCGTGTATGCTTTGGTTCTACCTGTGTGAAATTCGAGTTAGTCGAGGCATTAGAGGTCCTAAATGGTTAGTTACCAAGATGTAGAACATAGAGTATTGGGGTGCGTTACAGACCATTACTTGGTATACTCTTGAAAGTAGAGAAACAAGTATCAACCCCCATAGAGTTGATTGGTTCCTGCATGTAACCATACATGATTGTGGGGACTGCATTTCTTTTACAATTTTGATGTTGACGAATTGGATGTTGTGGACCAAACTTTACCTCTTCCACAACTTCATCCAAATGTTTCTATAGAGAGGACTTATGAAGATTGATTTCAAAGACATAAGAATTCCTGTCGTCTCTTCTGAGCTCCATCCATGATGATGCATTTCTCTAGATTGCAACTCTCCAGGAGTTCCCTTAGGAAAACCTGTTTCACCATCATTTAACTTCTGACAATGATGGATCTATGGTCAGGGCTCTACATGATATTATTATACTTGATTATTTAAGTACATTATGGCATTCTTTTAGCATTAGTCAAGTTCTCAAACATAACTTATTACAACAATGCTATAAAGAGATATGTACTACTTTCATCAGATATTTATCAGTCTTTCAAAGACCTTGGGAACTCAGTCCCTCATTTCAAAACTAGGAATTCTCATCCCTTCACATTCTCATCACCATAATCATATGGTTCTGGGTATTCAAACCCTTAACTCATCTTTGAGAATTATTATACCTTTTTCAGGTAACTATCACCTTCAGGTCATCCGACCAAGGCATTCATGATACTTGTTACACAAGCATCACACCTGGCTCACAAGGCCATGAAATATCTTGTCACCTCTTTCTAGGCAACAACTTGCTCATATGACTCGTAGAATCCTTACACATTTTTACTTTTACTAAGCAACAACAACATTAAGGCTCATAATGCCAATCAACATTTATTATATAAATGGCATAGCTCAAATCTAGCTATGTTCATTATCTCATCATACCTGCATGGTTGTTAGGCATGATAACAGTCATACAAGATATTCATCACATCATGTGATACAATAGTAACACCATTATTCCTTTTCCAGGAATTAGGGTTTACTATCAAACAGGGCTTATCATTCCCTTTACCCAAGTCTGGGTTAGGGTTCCCCTTTTCTCATTAATTAGGGTTTCATAATTATATAATCTATCCAACCCTTAATTCATTAATCCTTACCTTTGGGGCATTCAAAAACATCATATTTAATTATTCAAGAACATTACTTTCATCATATAGCATTAATGATCATCAATTGAAGGTATGAGCTCATTCCTCATCCTCATCATGGTATGATTATATCATACACATCATTTGGGCTTAACCCCATTCTCAAGGTACATTAATTAACACTCATCAAGTGCAACAACTCATTACATTACATTGTAATAGTTGCATAACACACTTCATATGTTTCTTATCCAATTATATTGGATTTGGAGTACATCAAGGTATATAAGCCCTGAAGTGCTGAATGTGATAACTATCATATCTTGATATATCACTTACTCATTATATCAGATTCTCTTGAGTTAACCAGCTTATCTTTTATTAAGGTATTTCCCTCTTAATACATCCCATCACGAAACTCTCACCTTTAGCATATAATGCATAGGCCACACATTAGAATTGTCCATCTATCTTTGATGATATGGACTTGTCTAATGCTAAAGACATTGTTTACAATTAAGTTACATATAATCAACCACATGAAATGTTTCACCTTTATAAGGTCATTTCTTTTATCTCATCATTAGGATTTCCTTGCATCCTTATTTAAAATTAGAATTATGATCCATTGTCATATTGCTCAGGATTAGGACTTTATGTATAATGACTTACATTAGAGTCTCATGTTCCTTCACCCTTCTTAGGGCCTCTCGTCACAACATAACATCAGAACATTATGTGATGTTAGTTCTTAATCAGGGTTTCTCATAGAATCACCCTCAACTAGGGTTTCACATGGATTCACCCTCAATTAGGATTTCCACTATAGTCACCCACAATTTGGGTCTACAATCCATCTCCATTAGGATTTCATTCAATTATTCATAATTAGAGATTCACTATTCATCCCAATTAGGGTTTTACATCTCATTTCCCTATATTGGAGTTTCACAGATCACTACCCTAGATTAGGGTTATATCCTCACCTTGGATTAGGGTTACATTTAGAATTGCCCTCAATTAGGGTTAGAATTCAATAACCCTATCAATTAGGGTATATATTCATGATTAGGGTTTCATGATCTCTCTACTTAAGGATCATACCCTTAATCACCACATGAATTATATTCATGTTATGAATTCATGCTAACATCATCTCAACTTGATAAGGTCATATCATCCCTTCAATCAAGTACATACAACTATGAATGACATAGTGTACCAAGTCATTGATCTTATAGGTAATTACGGTTCATCCCTTAATTGGCACTAATCACTTAGGTACTATTAGGGTTTCAACCTTTGTACCTTCAATGATCATCATTACTAATCATCATTGGATCAATTAATCATTCATCATCTCTATTCTCAAGAGATTCAATCACCTTGGACCTCCATTACATAAGGTATCCAATTGAATTGATTAATTGAGTCCTCAATTACAACAAGTGTCTAAGTGGATTAACCAATTGAGTCCTCAATCAACTTTGACTACTTGAGCCCCAAACGGTCTTGGTCCTTCAAGGTTCAAACGGTTTGAAACTGTTTGGTAAAGGTGGTGCTTGAGACCGTTTGCCCAAGCAAGTAGGTGAAGACCGTTTGCCCAAGTTTGACTTTTGAAACCGCATGGGCACAAATGGTTTG
The DNA here is from genome assembly GCA_963693085.1 of Alisma plantago-aquatica. Classification (NCBI taxonomy): domain Eukaryota; kingdom Viridiplantae; phylum Streptophyta; class Magnoliopsida; order Alismatales; family Alismataceae; genus Alisma; species Alisma plantago-aquatica. Next base: position 1,821,589,928 of record OY856409.1, on the reverse strand, counting down.
GGATCCTTTGTTCCCAAATGGTCTTGAGACCTTTTGGTCCAAACCTCCTCAAAACTGCATGGACCAAAGATGGTCTCAACAACACCAATCGGTTTGGGGTTCTCAATATTGATTCCTTCAATCATTGAATTGATGGAACCAATAATCAATTGGACCTATACTCATACTTCAATTGAGTTAAATAGGTCAACCTTCAATTTATTTGACCCTCAATTGACCCTCAATTAGTCCTCAATTAGGGTTTGAATCAATTTAATTAGGGTTTGGAATCGATGATCCTTCAATAGTAATCAATGCAAGATTAGTTACTTTGAAACCATTGAACCATCATCCAAATTGAATCATGACCTGACCCCAAACGGTCTTGAGGTCGTTTGGATGACCACCAAACGGTCTTGGGACCGTTTGACCATCACATCATCAAAATCCAAGTCAACCAATTAGGGTTTGGATCATTGGATTGATCACCAAATCAGCAATTGATTACACTTTAACTTAGTATCATTGGATCATCAATTGCTTAACCATACTCACCCCTAGACCTCCAAACGGTCTTGGGTGACCTCCAAACGGTCTTGAGACCGTTTGGCTCATCCAACGCTTGGATTGTAGTGAAAAATCATTAGGGTTTGAGCTATTGAGTTGATCATCAAATCAACACTTAATTGCAAAGTGATTTGGTACCTTTAGACCTTCAATTGGTCAACTATACTTAACCCCAGACCTCCAAAAGGTCTTGGGTGATCCCCAAACGGTCTTGAAACCGTTTGGGTGATTCCCAAATGATTTTGAAACCGTTTGGGCTAATCAACCCAAAATCTCAAATCAACTCATTGGAATTTCAGAACTAATTTCAATTAGGGTTTTCCCAATTGATTAGCCTTCATCTCATGTTTCCTTGGGAATTAATCCATAAAATTTGGTGAGTCATTAACCAACATAATTAGGAACAGTAATCTCAAACTGTCAACCCTTTGTAAACTCACGCAAACGGTTTTGAAACCGTTTTCCCAAAACGTTAAATTAATCAAGCTGAAAAATCAGCACTTAATCCAATTAGGTTTGCCTAATTGATTAGCCTTCAAATCACGATTCCTTGGTAGTTAACCCATCAAATTTGGTGAGTCATTAACCAAAATAATTATAAACAGTAATATCAAACTGTCAACCCTTTTTCAACTCAATCAAACGGTTTTGAAACCGTTTTCCCAAAACGTTAAATTAATCAAGCTGAAAAATCAGCACTTAATCCAATTATGTTTGCCTAATTGATTAGCCTTCAACTCACGATTCCTTGTGATTTAAGCCATCAAATTAGGTGAGTCATTAACCAAAATAATTAGAAACAGTAATATCAAATGGTCAACCCTTGGTCAACTCACTCAAACAGTTTTGAAACCGTTTGCCCAAAATGTTAAATTAATCTAGATGAAAAATCAGCACTTAATCCAATTAGGTTTGCCTAATTGATTAGCCTTCAACTCACGATTCCTTGGGATTTAACCCATAAAATTTGGTGAGTCATTAAACAAAATAATTAGTAACAGTAATATCAAACGGTCAACCCTTGTTCAACTCACGCAAACGGATTTTAAACCGTTTTCCCAAAAAGGTCAAGTTAATCAGGTTGGAAATCAGCACTTAATCCAATTAGATTTACCTAATGGATTAGCCTTCAACTCACGATTCCTTTGGAGTTAATCCATAAAATTTGGTGGGTCATTAACCAACATAATTAGGAACAGTAATATCAAAATTTCAACCTTTGGTCAACCCTATCAAACGGTTTTGAAACCGTTTTCTCCCAAACGGTTTGCAAACCGTTTGGTTTGGTGAAACCGTTTGGTCCCAACTTCCAAACCGTTTGCCCAAGATATTTGGGGAGGTGTGTGCTTATGATGATGTAAGAATCATCAAGATTCTTCCCTGAAGTTCTAACAACTTCTTATTTCATGAATTAATCAATTTCAACCAGCAATTAGTCAAGATAATGAAGGAATCATTGAAATTACAAGATTAATGGTTGAATAACAATGAAAAAGGGTTCAAGTTATAAAACCCTCCTCCAATTGAGCTCCAAAGCTCCATTTACATGGCAAAAATGGTGGATGCAACTCATTTCACCATGACAAGGCTCGTCCTCAAGGTTTGAGTGAAAAGGAATGGTTAGAATTGGAGAGGAGATCGAAATAGGAAGAAATCCATAATTTATTTTCGATTTCCACCATGGAATCAAGGTGAAATGGATCAAGAACCTTACCAACAGGTTGGGGGTCGTCCTCCTGATCCTCCCAATCTCCCTTGGTCGTTTCCCAAGCAAGGAGAAGAAGTGGGGTCGAAAAAGCCTTCCATTTGGCTTGTAAATGGTCTTTTTATAAGAAATCCAAGGAGAGAGAAAGTGCCTTATAAAATTCATTTAATCCCAAAAATGAGGCCGCCTCTTCCCCCTTATATTCCTTAGGGATGAGGCTATCTTGTTTGCCTTTTATCACTCTCAATTATCCATGATTTAAAGAAAAGCAAATTAAGCACCTTAAATCATATTATATTAATATCCATATGTGAGTGGATATTTCTTTTTCTTATAACATTGTGTGTGAGTTATCCACTCCCTTGGATATTTTCGTGGTCCTTGCAAGGCTCAAGGACATCACACATACATCTGAATCCAACCATTTTAATTTTGGTTGAAGGACCTTTCATTAATACATTTATTTTTGCCCTAAATCGAATTAGGGTTTCAATTAGGATTAAATCTTGATTATTTTAATATCAAGATTCTCTCTCCTCCAACTTAATTCAAATGAGGTGCCCCTCTCATTTTATTTGCTCTACTTGATGACAAGAAACATTAGGGACCTTATTGAAGTGGTAATTTACATATTTAACCATAGGTTTTGGGTAAATTGCACTTTACACCAAAACTAGGTTTTAATGCACAAACCTTGCTTTATGAGCTCTTTCTTGGTACTCAGGCTACCATAAGCCATACATTTGCATCATCTTCATTCTAATGATGCTTCAACACATGAGGAACATATTATAATGCACAATTTGCACTTAAACCCCTCAACTTGGGTATTTTGCGCATTAGTCCAAAACAAGCAAAACATTGATTTCAACAATGTTCAAAAAGGACTAGAATTGCAACATAAGTTCCTCTTGAGGCCTAATTACTTTTCATAATATGAGATTAAGCATTTAATCACATTTCTTAACCACAACACTTAGGGTTCAAGTATAACCGAGGTCAGGGTTGTTACAATTGGGTACTACACCATTAGATGGCAATCTCCTTGTTTGTATAACAACAACTATGTGATAAGTGGCTTTGTGAGATCCTTTTAGGAAGTTTGAGATGAGCTCTAACGCGTGAAAATTGAAAATATATGGACCAATGCAGTGGGACAAAGATGAAGTTAAAACAAAGATGCAATGGTAAGTAGAAAATGACTTTCTTTGGGAATATATGAATATTATTTTTTTCTTGGGATAGTAATTCCTTGTTAGTCCTTGTATATTATTTTTATTTCAAAGATACTCCTCACTTAATTGTACACTACCATTTTGTTTTACCATACGATGCATGCCTGAACTCTAAAGCCTTGGGGCAAAGAACTTGTTGGTCAAATGGAAAATTGCTTTAGCTAGACCATTTTGGTGTTAATAATCTCATGCATATTTAAAGCCTATGGGGATCTCTAAATAATGTGCCAAGGAGTTGGTCAATGCATGTTATGTCTCAACTAGGTTCTATCTCCTCTTCACTATGAAGAATGACACTGATGCAGTCAAGTCTCTTTTAATGCACAATTCCTCAAACACTTCATGAGTAATGAGTGACTCTTTTTATCTCCTCATCTATGGTGTACCTTATGTTCATCGGTAAAAGATATGAAACTGATAGCAAGGTGTATATATACTAAATTCTTTTGTTTATGTTCCAAAAAGTTAGCAAGAATGCATAGAAAGACGTTTTAAAATAAAATAAATTCTTTTTTGGATTTTAAAATGGTAATTATTTTTTCTATATTACTATTTGTAATGAATTTTTAATAACCTAAAAAATAACTTTTTAAAAATTCATAAAATTCTTATTTTTATTCTCATTTGATGATCCACAAATATTTTCACATTCAATGTGTAATGTGCTTGTGCATGTGTGCCTTTACTAGTTTCGGTTCAAGTATATATGCTTGCTTTTCAGTTCTTATAACATATATAGTGCCGCTTACTTATGTTGTTGCTTTGTTTCACATGGACGTGGGATGAGATGTCCCTAGATCAAAGAGAAAGAGGGTTTTGAAGCGAGATGTCAAGTGTAGCTGACATCAAGGAGACTTTAGCTTGGTTGGGTGTCATCTACCACTCAATAGATTCTTTGGTCTAGTTTACCTTTTATGTTTAAGATTTGCTTAGCCTACATGTATTAGGTTTGGAATCAAGATGAGATAGTTTATTCTTTTCCCTTTTAAAGAACAATGTTTGAATCTATATTTTGAGTTAATGCATGGTGTTTCATTTATCTTGTTGCAATGCTTATCATGTTTTATAATGTTTCTCTGAGCCAAGTGACCCATGTTATGGACAACATAGGGTTTGCTTTTGCTGTCATATATGTGCTTGGAGGGGCGTTACAATTTGCCAATTGCATCATATGCAATTCTTGGATATATAACATGTACAACTCTTTGCCATAATTATCTGTATGCTTCTAGTTCTTAATCCCATTAGGTACACAAAGTTAAGCCTGACCCAAAATCTAAAACGATAATAATGCACCCCACTTGGGTGAAATCTACATTACTACCGTCACACTTCCATGAGATAGATGGCGCACAACGCTTGGGCATAACCTATGCTTAGTTGATCAAGATTTTCATGTGTACTGCTAATGGAAAGCATCTTAGACTTAATATGTTTGATTGAGAGATTTCATATATATCATATATATACATATAATGTATCCAATCACCACATATGTAGTACATATCATATACATACTATATCCCACAATGTCAACATTCAATATAAAATAAAAGGAAATGGTTATGGTCATGTCTACTGTAATTCCTTGGAGCCACAATGAATTACTACCACCTAGGTCAACATCTCATCACATGCATGAACCTGTTATTGGTGTAGATCTGTGTTTGTCAATCCGGGTTGATCAGTTCAACCTTTAAATAAGTCTTCTCACCTCTTGAATGGTCAGTTGGTCTTTGTATCCAACTGATGTATGCACACCTCCAGATGGTCGATTGGGTCCACCAACTGGTTGGTTGGCATATGTGGTCATCCATCCCTGCTCCTTCATCTGGTTGGCTCATCACGTGAAACGGTCGGCTCGCCTAAGGTTGATCGTCATCTTCATTGCTGTAAGAAAGGAAACTATCCTATTTCTATTAAACTTATTACATGGTAGAGAGAAATCGTGAGTTACACTTGAGAGAAGCAAAGGTAATAAAGAATTAACTTTACATAGGGAAGAAGGAGGTAGAGGCTTGTTATGAAAATCAAGAAAAATAAGAATAAAACATCCATCCAACCACATACAAATATTGGGTTATTATCCATAGCAATGCTACACATCCACCATCAAAACTGCTTTTAGGGCAAGGCGTGTAAATTGCATATATATATCATATCGTATATATATATATATATATATATATATATATATATATATATATACGAGATTTTGTGGTGTTTGATCGGATACACATATGAAACAGTTTAAATATTCATATCATATGCAATACATAAACTATGAAAACAAAAAATTGATCATATCGATTACCCCAAAACATAGTAAATTGGCGTGACTCTAATACCATGTTGCGAAATAAGCGCACAGAGAAGGAAGCAGAAATAAAAAAAATATCTATCCATATTCCCCATAATAGAAAGATCGCGTCAACTACTATGAAATAGAAAAGATGGTTTAAAAATTTTATATCTAATCCTAGAGCAAGTCCAACAACTACAACTCGTTGCAATGCAACTATCTTCTAGTTGCTCCTAGTCGGTGTCTGTGCAGCTCCCGGTCTTCACCACGAACAACATACTCGAACAACATTTACTGTGGATCCTGATAACATCTCATTTTATACACTTTTTGCATATATTTTATACCTCTCCTAACATACCATTTATAGACTTTTTCCGTTTATTTTAGTACTTTATGCAAAAAATCATATTTGCACACCTTTTCCACCTTTGCAGGGCCATATCAAGCCATGGACGTGGTTAGCACCTCGACCATGGCTCATCGACCTCTAGGGAACCCTCCCACCATGGTTGATGCCCGCATGATCACACCTATGCTTCACGACCGCAGTGCCTCGCACCCATTTTGGTTGCGGCTCACGATCCGTACACCTCAATCATGGTGCCTCGCACCCCTTTCGGTCACGGCCCACGATCCACACACCTCGACCACGATCGAACCTCAATCGAGTTTGGTATCTCGACCGCGACACTTCATCCCAGCCTCGACTTTGGTGATGTTTTGATCGACCGCGATCAAGCCTCAATCGTGGCTCAGATGTTTCAGTCGGTGGGTAGCACCTATAAATAGGCCACCCCACCTCGACTTGTCACATCATTAGATCATCAAGGACCACAAAGTACTTCCAAATTCCATAGCCACTCTCATCCATCAGATAAGTCTTAGATCTCTGAAGGCAGAAGATGAGTAGAGAGAAGACCAACTACCCTCTTCCTTACAAGAAGGAGAGCCTTGATGGAGCTGGGACTTACACTAAAAGATCACTCTTCCAATGGGAGTCCCAAAGATGCACCAAAAACCCTAGGGAGTTGATGTTCTCTCTAGGTTTACCTACAACTGGTGCTAGATAAATGCTTCAACCCCACAAGAGTGTGGAAGCCTTATCATAGTACAGGTTTAGGATCAAACCCAAAGGACAACGTTAAGAATCTGAGTGTCTTTTTCTTGTTTCGTATCAATCTAAGTTAATCATCTAAGACCAAAAGTTTGATTTGAGTTATTTAACCTAAAACATGCAAAAGTAAAGGCAAGAATAAAAACTAGTTTAAGGATTAAAAACTAAGATTAGCAAATGATGATGGATCACTGGGGTGACGCGGGTATTCGCCACCACTACACATGAATTGCACTTGTACCAAACATAGCAAGAATTGTAAGCAAGATACATGGATGTTGTACAATACCGATGTCTTATAGGACAAGAGTAATGCACACATCCTTCACGGGTTGAGTAACTCTCATTCGGTACGTATCTACGTGTCAATGAAGATATGTAGTCTCTGAAGAGAAAATCTTACTCAACCTCGTGAAACGTGCATCGGAAAACTAACAAGCGAGTGATAATTACCAAATCGATTAGTATCCTTATAGACTATCCCTCTTTCGAGGATATAGCTATGAGAAACGTGAGAGTGTTGCAACGTCAGCCATTCCCGAACGAATGGTCAAGTACTTTGCACCACTCTCTCCTCAGAGTGTGTTCCTCGATCTGTCAAGGTTGCACTTTTTTACGTCAACTGATTCCATTTCATAGTACAAAAGTACAACGATGGAGGTGAGTTTACTCCACTCCTTAGAAAGCGTTCCTAGATACCGAAACGGATGCGCGGTGGATACACACACTAGAAACCAACACTAAATCGGTATTCGAGTCTCAAGAGTAGTCGTAGACAAACCACAACGAAAGAAAATAGATGCACACAAGAATGCGGCCAACATCCAAGCATGTATGAAACGATTTAGTCTTGAATCGGAAAGATAATATCTTTTTGATACAAGTTACAAAACACGGGCAGCGGGGCTAGTCCCCGCACCCTAGTGAATGGAACTACTCGCTCCTCATAGAGGGAGCAACAAAGAAAGAGAAGAGAGAGAAAGAAAGCATCGTCGGAGCAGAAGAGTAGATCTGTGACAGCCCGGTGTAGACCGTCGCAGTCTCCGGGACTGCTCCGTCGTGGTCGATGTCGTCCGTCTCTCTGCCTCGATCGTCGTGTCTACCTCCAGGATTGCACGGGTAGAATGAGGTAGAACAATGGTAGAAGTGAGATGATAGAGGTGAGATGGCGATGGAACAGCCTTCTAGATCTGTCCCCAGTCTGGCAGCACACCGGATCTGGACTCAGGATGGGATTATGAGGCTGTGGGTGAAGTTTGGTTGGAAACGGTGCTCGGGCATTCTGGCGGCGTTCCGGCACTGGTCCCAGTCCGGCAGCCTTGGGCCGTAGCCTTCTATTTATAGGCTTGCCAAAATATCTTAGGCCAAGGAGTCACACCTTGTGCGTGTCCTTTTGTCCATGCGGTTTGCTCTCCACAATTACTTCATGCGGTCTCGCTATTTGCTTCATGCGGTCCTTCATGCGGTCTCGCTATTTGCTTCATGCGGTCCTTCATGCGGTCTCGTCATTTGGTTCTTCACGTGGCAAGTGCAGCGAGCAACCGGTCTTCAGGTTACTCATTCGGTCTTCGCTCTGCATGAGCAAACGGTCTCCGACATTCGTTTTGGCAGTGCTCGCGAGCTCATACGGTCTGCTTTGTTATTCGCAGCTCATGCGATTTGCTCTATTCATGCGGTCTTCCATTCTCACAGTCCTGGAAATCTAAGCATCCGTCAAATGGTCTTGTCCTGTTCTTTTCACGTTTGGAGTATTCATGTGGACCACTATTGGTTGGAGTATTCACGTGGTCTTCCATTCTTACTTGTGTTATTCTCTTCACGGTTTGGAGTATTGACGTGGACTACTAATGGTTGGGGCCATGCATTCTCCTTTACGTGAATAACTGATATAATAAGTAGATTATTTCAACGGTTTCCAGCAGCATGGTCTTACATGCGTGGGATCCATTCACTTTGGAATAGGTGAAAGGTTTGCTTGGTTGCTCATACGTGGAACCTAATCCAATAGGTTTGGCAGCTTGCAAATGATTTTGACTTTTCAGAGCAGCTCTCTTAGTCTTCATATATCAATTGGCTATTCGGTTTGCAATTAGCAATGTTTGTTCACGTGAATGATTTGCATGCAACTCCTATGCAAGTTGTTGTTCCGATCTTGATTCTCCACTAGCCAAACAGTCTCCATTTGACTGTCCATTCGGTCTTTAAAATCACAGCAAACGGTCTTGAGACCGCATGGGCTCAAACGGTCTTGCGACCGCATGGACTCAAACAGTCTTGAGACCGCATGGGCTCAAACGGTCTTGAGACCGCATGGACTCAAACGGTCTTGAGACCGCATGGACTTAAACGGTATTGAGACCGCATGGGTTCAAACGGTCTTGAGACCGCATGGTCTCAAACGGTCTTGAGACCGCATGGACTCAAACGGTCTTGAAACCGCATGGGTTCAAATGGTCTTGAGACCGCATGGGTTCAAACGGTCTTGAGACCGCATGGGCTCAAACGGTCTTGAGACCGCATGGGTTCAAACGGTCTTGAGACCGCATGGGCTCAAACGGTCTTGAGACCGCATGGGCTCAAACGGTCTTGAGACCGCTAGAGTCAGTGTTGTAGGGGTCCTAACCATTGGTGATAGTTGAGGATGATCTGCAGAGGAGAGAGATCGTGAGTAGGGGAAAATGAGATCAAATAAGCTGGAAACTAGGGTAATTTGAGCTAGTAACGCACTATTTACATGAGACTGAAATAATACTTAAAGTAAACCCAAAGTGAGGGTAGATCAGTCGATATAAGGCACAAAAATCCTTAGAATTGGCGACTATAATGATGAATCTGGAGGATTCCTCACCACACCGAACTTAAGCGTTGCTCGTCCCGAGGAACGAAAAAGCCCAAGACAGTCGCCAAAACACATGCAGTTGGTCTCGTAATTACCTCACCTTCGTGCAAGTGTCAGAATTTTCACAAAAAGAAAAGGAAAATGAGGCGAAAACAAAAATTAGGGTAAAAACGTCGAAGATCCTTTTAATTGGTGACTGAAGGTGGATCTGGAGGATTCGTCGCCACACCGAACTTAAGCGTTGCTCGTCCCGAGGAACGAAAAACTTAAAACAGTCACCAATGAAATCGTTCATCTCAGGATTGCCTCATCCTATTGTCATATCGTAGTTTTGTTCATGGCTCAGAACGATACAAAATTAGAGCTTCCTTAGATCACGAAATACATCTTATGATATCCTTATTTCTGAGTTCACTTTGCTGAAGTACTTCCTTCTCACTCTCTGTTGTATCGGTCATGTTAAAGAGTTTTATGAGACTTTGAACAGATCCACGGAATCAACAAAATACATATGATCTGTCACTGGTGTTGAAAAGTGAGAGAATGGGGGTATGATCAAGAGATAAGAGTCTCTCCTCTGATTGAATCAAGACTCTTGTCATTCGTTGATTCATAGAGGTACTTTGAATGATTTGTGCACAACTCTGGTTGATTTAGCCTTACACCCGATTTTTTTTTTCTAAAGGTAACTCAGAAGTGTGTATAGGTTGGCTTAAGGCTTTTGGCTATTTTACCTCTTTGAGGGGAGGTAAGGGGTTATTTTTGGATCCTTAGGATCTCACTACCGGTCACGACACATCTGCCTTCATGAGGGCAGCTAATGTACCGACCGGGCAAGACCTTTATCGGTTATCCTTATTCAGGGCACAACTCTCATGTTTTTATTCACACTCTGGCTTTTATTCATTCTCACCTGGCTTAGGACAAAGGGTATTTTTGGATTTTTGCATATTTGGGCTGCCGTGCCTCTTTTTTGGAATCGGGGTAGATTTTCATCAACCTCGGTATGTGCACAATCATCATTGTATACTCTTTGAAGCGAAATGAGAAGGTGGTACGCCCCTATTATGTATTGAGGGGTATGGAAGAAGCGGTAGTGGAAAAAGAGGTGTGGTGTACCACACCGAACTTAGAGTTTTGTAGAGGTGTGGTTTACCACACCGAACTTAAAGTTCGGCAATGTTCTAGTTTTCACTAGAAAGGAGTGTGGTGTGCCACACCGAACTTAAAACTTTGGCATGGTTAGTGAACAGAGGGGTATGAAAACGAAGGAAGAAGTGTAGAAGAGAGTTCGGATCATGATGCAGTTTGCTTAGCGATTCCATGCGACGGGTCCCTTTTCTCCATCACACTCTGCTCCAAAAGAGACAAGATGAAACATCAAATGAGAGATCCATACAGCAGATCCATTAATCAGATAAAGGCGTGATATATTTGATGTATCTCAGTCTTAATGAAGTGTATCATCTTTTCCTGTTTGAGATATAACATTAGGATTCATAGACAAATCAAAATGAAAAACACGCATTGGCTAGTTTTAAGTATTCTTTTCCAAGAAATTTGCAACGCAAAAGAGGTGATGATCACAGGTTCACAAAACAAAAGCCGACTAGATAAAGGCTTTATTTTTAGAAAACTAACAAAAAGGCGGAAAAAATTACGAAAAAGAAACTAGAATGGGAAAGCAGGAAGCAATAAAGATAGAGGGTGGAGTGAAGGTCATACCACCCGCCCTCCACCTCAAACTTATGAACTTGCCCATTTCTGAGCAAGTACTAGGTTCAAGATGGAGGGGAAGGGTTGAGCAGTGTTAACCAGGCGGTTCTCGTAGTTGGAAGAAAGTCCGACAAAGATATCTCGTGATGGATGGTGCTGAGAACGAGGAAGTGGTCTGAACAACTTTTGGCTGGGAAGTTGTGGCAACTTGAACGAGTCTTCTGGATGACTTGGATGCACATCACTTTCACCTCATTGTCCATCCAGAAGAATCCAGAGACCTTCCCCCATCAACGAGGGAGGTGGAACATAGGCAGTCGAAACTGGAGGACTATGCGAGAAATCAAGGTTATGCCCACTTGTGCCCTCCAGTTGTGGCTCACCCTCGAAGTTCAAAGTAGAACTACTTTCTTCAAAATCTAGGGTAGTTGATTGAGGGTCGGCCACTTGAACTTCCTCCTGTCTAGGATCAGGTGGTGGATCCGATTCCGGCTTCATTTCGTCACCTGGCTTTTCTTGTGTGGGATATGGTAGCCAGGATGACTTTTCTTCATCAGAGGAGTTGTTTTGAGAAGTATCATCATCTTTATCAATGTTGAAATTGGTAAGAGCGTCGTTCTTCTTTTCAAAGTTTTGTTCAGGATTTTCCTCGTAGAACATCCTTAGTTCATCCAAGTAACTAGAAGAGGATTTGACTGGTAAAACGAACTCTTGCTCGGGTAAGGAATTCATGGGATCCTGAGATAGAGGTTCCAATGTTTTCTCTTTATGGGAGGGATTAGTCCATGACATGTCGTTTTGAGGGCTAAAATTCCCTGATGAACCCATTTCTTCAATATTGGGACTGGTGTATACCATTTCTGAGTTATGTTGTTGTCCCAGTTCTTCTTCATAACACTCCTCTGATGGACACATCTCAGTTTCTTGAATATCAGGAGGGGCTTCTTTAGAGGTGTGTGTGACTATAGAAGGATAGGTTTGTGACTTGTTGTCTTTCCAAGGGACATTACAAGAGTTCACAGTAAAACCGTAGTTCATTCTAAGGTCAAGAGATGGCTCATGTTCCTCTTCATATTGCACTATCGTCTCATTCAAGTGACTAGAAGGAGATTCAATAGAAAGATCATGCTCTTGTTCGAGGACTAACTTCGTATGGACTTCTTGTAATGGTGGTAACTCTGGTAACATCATCTCATGAAAAGGATTAGTCGTAGATTCGTCATCATGAGATTCATCATATCCCCATGATTTTTCTTCATCATCATCGGGGTCAGTGAGAGTACTGTGGTCCGTCCCTGAATCAAGATCTTGATCAGTCCCATCCTCAAGGTTTGTTTCTAGATCGACCGAATGGTCAGAGATTTCTTCATAAGGCCAAATTGGATCCTGCTCCAGCAATGGAGTCATTTGAGTCTCTTGCGTAAAAGACGTCTCCTCATCTGAATCAGTCTCATATTCATCTATGTCTGACTGTGAAGGAGTATAGGGTTCTTGTAGCGTAGACCTTTCTTCATTGGAATTCAATGACAAGATGGTTGCAGTTGAGGAATATTTGTCGTATAAGGAGTCAATCATTGCTGATTGCCCCTCAATTTGTATGGTTGGATCAGGGTCTATGGGAGAAGATGGGCAGACACCGAAATTTATCCCCAGTTTATCTTCCAATTGTAGAAAATCTTCAGATTGAGTGCTCATTCTTTCATCTAAAAGCATAGTGCATTTTTCATTATCCGAGTCAGACCTTGGCTCAGAAAATGATTCTTTTTCTTGCGATGTTGCGAAGGAGTCATCCTTGAATTCAGTCATTAACTCAGAGGGTGATTTCCCATTTTGCACCGATGCATGCTGATCATTGGAAGGCACCTCCCATGTTATGACCCACTCCTTGCTTAGTCGATAAATACCTCGAATTACGTGAAACACCGTAATTAGTGTTGAGTATCAAATTAAATATCATGGATAATCAAAATAAGTTAATATATGAATCAGTAGTTGAGTTTGAATCACCTAAGGCGACTAATGATATCAATGTTGATTAATTAGTTAATTAGGTTGAGTTGAATGTTCAATGTTGCAATTAAGTGATTTGACCTGATGTGACAAACTAGTTAACATGATTTTATGCCCTGGGAGGATAGAGAAACTCATGCTTGAGAGTTTTCAAGAAAAATCACCCGAAACCGACTTCCGAGCTAAAAGATATGGGCATTTGAGTGTTCAGGGACCTAGCTGTAATTTTAGATTTTTGTTGGGCATTTTGCATCCCGGCCCCTCCGCGAACCGACCCTTCTCTTCTTCTTCTTCGCCCGATAGAACAGAGAAACGGCAGCCGACAGAGCCACGAAGAGAGGGGGGGGAAACAGGGGCGATTGAGGGGCGATTTTGGCGCCTTGAGCTGCGACCAGCAGCGCCACCCTCTCCTTCTTCTTCTTCCTCCGCCCTCCTTCTTCCTCTACTCTTTCCTTCTCCTCTGCTCCACCCTAGCAGCAGGGCCGGCCAGCAGTTGCACGGCTCTGGCCAGGAGCTCGTTCGGGCGTGAAGAACGACATGAAATCGACACCCTCAAGCTCGGTTTGAAGCTCCGATCGCGAATCTACAACCACCTAGCTTCAATTCAGCCCGTAGCCGAGATTTCCGGTTGTGCGTGAAGCTGCAGTTGCAGCAGGTCCGTAAACTGGAAAAGGCCAGAGGTAGAAGACGATCCGAAATCGTCTAGAATCCGGCCTTAGACGCAATTCCGGACGAACCCGGACAATCCGAAATGCGGTGAGTAGGATTTCACCTTTTAATAAACCTATATCCGTTTTAGTTTCCTAGCCAGTGCGCAGTTCGGCCGAATTGCATATGGTTCGGCCGAGATCCTTAATTAGATTTTGACGATCAGTGTTTTGATCGGCCGAGTTGGACATGATTCGGCCGAGTTTCCCATTATAGGTTTTCGACCAGGGTTTGGATCGGCCGAGTTGCGGGTGGATCGGCCGAGTTGTCAGCCGATCGGCCGAGTTCCCAGTTTGGTCGGCCGAGTTCCAGAGGGGTGAGTAGTAGTTCATTTAGAAATCAATATTTAACTCAAATTAATTGTTTTATTGCTTCTATATGAATTGATATAACTCCTAAACAGTATAGTTCATACAATAGAATATGTTAGATTCATTAGAATTGAACTACGTGATATGCTTAACGAAAATGATGGAAGTTTCTGTATTATAGTTGCAATGCATGTACTGATTTCAATTATAGTTGTTTAGCATTGAAATTGGATAAACGATTCTGAATCATATTTAATTATGATAAATGTATATATGTGCTTTTGTGATGTTTGGATTGTGCAAAATGCATGAAATGTGATATTCCTGTTTAAATGTTTATTTGTTTAATCAAGTATAGACCTAGATGCCCTAACACCGTAGAACCCCTAACATGTGTCTGCGATTTAGGGGTAAAACTCGTGTTGCAACATTATCCGTGCGATGTCATGGAGACACGAGGATGGTAAGGTAGTGTCCAACAATAACGCGTGCTTGTGTCACGGTGGCACTAGAGGAAAGTGGGGGTTATTGCAACATTATCCGTGCGTGTGTCATGGAGATAACCCCGTGAGACTCTCTGCCTGTGTGCTCAGGTTTGCAGAGTCTGGAGCACACGTGGTTGTGCAGCACACGTGGTTGTGCAGTGAGGCCGTGGAGCCTGGGGTCCTGTAGCAGAGCAGGGCCGAAGTCAGACTTAGCATTTCCCGGGTGTGTCGCTAAGTCTTGTACGGTGGGGCCGTAGCATGAACTTGTTACGGATCTTTATATGCTGAGTACACGGCATATATTTAGGGCATAATAATAAAATGAATAATTAATCAAGTAGGTTCACAGTAAATTTATATAACTGTTCATTTATTTGAATTACCTATTGATGCTTGGAAATGTGATTGTATTCTGTAAACCTGATGTGTTATTAGAACTGTCTTGCTTAGTTCTGCATTTATGTTTAATTTCAGTTTATAAACCTGATGAGTTGTTTAGTGATAGCTAGGTGAAATACTATTCACTGAGCGAGTAGGCTCATACCTCTACTCAAAACATTTTCAGGTTATCATCAGCAGCAGGAAATCAGAAGAATCGTTTTATCCTAACGCCTAGTCATAGAAGGTTCGTAGTTAGTAGTTAGAGGTCTCTTAGTCCTTTCCCCTCGATCTGTGGGACAAGGTGTGAGTGAGAGAGAGAATGTGTATAAAGATGTAATTAACTGTTATGCTTTAGTTTATGTCAAACAATGTAATTTGATGTAGACTCTGTTTATAATGCTAGTCAAGTTAATAAAGAAGCTTCCGCAGTTTGTTTAGTTTCATTTTACAGCATTAATCAGATTTTCCTGTTAATCTCTTTAAAAGGTTTTAAAAAAAAAAGTGAAAAGTGGTTGGCTTATGAGTAAATCCCATCCTGTCGCGTCCTAATCTCGTAGTTTGTGGTTAATGCGAGATTGGGGCGTGACAATTTTTGGTATCAGAGCGTTGGTTTGAGTACGTAGTTACTCAAGGTCAGGGGACGATAAGAGACCAATAGGATTAAGGTTTAGGTGTCTTTCTTCTATCGGTAATTTTCTAACAGGAAGTGTTCTGTTATACTATTACAGATAGTAGGAAGAGGATGTGGTCACGAGAATCAAGTAATGAGCCGTTAAGAATCATTAAGGTCAAAGATAAGGTTACAAGTAAGGCGAATAACGAATGATGTGTTTTAGCTCTGGAAGAACTGAGTGTTTAGATACCCTGGCCAGGTGTCTGAATACTTAGATCGACCAGTATCAAGCTACTCTGTCTGTTCTTCTCTGGATGCCCTGGCCAGGTATGCAGAGGAAGGATAGGCTAGAGAGAAAACCCTAGAAATCTTAGGGTTAAGAAATAAGGAAATAATGTAGGAATAAGAGGTTAAATAAAGGATGTGATATAACTCTTACTTGATTTTGCTTATTTGATATAAAGATCACTAGAAATGTTTTATATGCATGAAATGAAATTTGCAGTTTGTAAAGTAAACATGATCCTTTTATATTGTTGTGTCATGTAGTGAATTGTTAAGTGTTTGTTTTCTTAGTACTAAAGTAGACCCAAATTTATGATTAAATGAGTTTGCTTTGAGTGAATGTTCATTCCACATGTTTAAGATTAATAGGGGTTGATTAATCCCGAGTAGCTCTTGGCTTCAGGACTACAGGTTCGGCCTGGTCCGGCTGGCAGGATGCGTTACTGGGATTTAATGACTCCTATTAACAAGTAAATTAAGAATAGAAGTTTAAATGTTCTTTTATCTTGAGAATTAGGGTTTGAGATGCATAGACCCTAATTGACCCAAATTAGGAATTCAAATGACATATGCATACAGAATTTGATAAATAGGATGTCTCACTAAGTGATATTTAGTATTTTATGCGTAATTCTGATTTGCTTAAAATTTGGATATGAGTTGGATATATAAATAAACAACATTGGAGAATATCAAAATTTTTGAATAAAATTCTGACTTGTTAATCGGCCGAGTTTCAAACTCGACCGATCACTTTTTCTGAATAATATAGCAGTGTGGTAATTGAATTTTATCTTTTAATTGGTATATCTAATTGATCTCAAATTTTAACTGTGCTTGAACAATACAATTTTAGACACTCTGTAAAATTTGTGTAATTTTTGGATGACTTTCGACCTTCTACAGCAAGGGTGTCGGCCGAGTTTGTAACTCAGCCGAACCTGCTGCAGACTGCAATATAGCAGTCCACTGTTCGATTTTTATTTAATTATTGGTAACTTGAAATGACCTGAAATTTTTACTGAAGGTCCAAAACTTTATTAGGCACAACATATAAAATTTTCAAAAATTTTGGAGCTTCTGTTAACTGTTTAATAAACGAATTACAGAAACTATTATAAAACTGAATTTTCAGCTGAATGTAATTAAAACTGAGTGTTGGGTTAATATGCTATTGACCCAAGCAACTCAATTTGATCTATATGATCGACTACACATATCCAATAATGTTATGTTACTAATTTAGATCAAAAACCCTAGGATGATTAGGGTTGAAGTAGTTTAAAGGATATCATTAGTGATGTAACCTTGCATACCAATATCTAGGGTTTTGAAGTAGATAATCTAATCGGTACATGAACAACATGAAATGATTTAGAGAAAAGAGTAAAACATAAACCTAAAATGTAACAATAAGAAAGTAGCATGGAATGCGGAGTATTATCCGATATAGGATCCAAAAGATAGCTGATGTAATTCATGTTTGAAAGACATAGATTTATGATGTGACAATAGATTATCACCCTAGTAAGGAGAATGTGGTGGTTGATGTTTTCAGCAGAAAGTCAAGTTCAACAGTTAATGCATTCTCTATGACAGATTTCAATAGATACCTGTTAGTAGTAATGTGGGAGTTAGACTTAGACTTAGGAGTGATAGCACAGAGTGATTTGATTGTATAAATGTAAGTTAAACCTACATCTTATGATCAGATCAAGGAACCACTATGGGGTGATAGTGACTTAAGCCATACCATGCATGACCCGATAGGAGGAAAAGAGACTAGAGTTTAAGTTTTTAGATGATAAGATGTTGTTTTAGCATGACATGTGGTGTGTATCTCGAGATGGAGTAAAATTCTTTTAAGGGGAAAAGCTGAAAGAAAAGAATTTTTATAGAAGTATATGTATGCTATGTTTTCAGGAAAACACTAAAGATGTATATGAAATCCAAGAAGTTAAAATGGATGATCAGATATGCAGAAGGATGTAATTGAGTATGTGGTTAGAAGTAGTGTGTACCAGTAGGTTAAAGCTAAACCCTAGAAATCTATAGCTACCTTGTAATCTTTTTCTATGCCTGAATAGGAATGGGAAATTTATCACAATGGATTTTGTGGTAAGATTACCCAGGACACCTAGAGGTTGTGATTTGATACGAATGATTGTGGATAGACTAATTTAGTCTGCTCGCTTTCTTCATATTAAGTCAACCTTTGATGTCTCGAAACTTGACTAAGATATACATGGATGAAATAATTAGGTTGCTTGGTAATCCAGTTTCAATCATGTCATTTTAAGAACCTAAGTTCACATCTAGATTGTGGAAACAGTTGCATCGTGCTTCGGGCACAAAGTTAAGATTCGATACAACCTTTTCATCCGCAGACGGATGGTTAGTTTGAGAGAACCATTCAGACTCTTGAGGACATGCTGAGAGCGTGTGTTTTGCTTTCCAGTGGAAATGGGAAGAACATTTAAGTCTTATAGAGTTTGCTAGTGTGAATGTTGAGTTTAGAAATACACAACTGATAATGGTTCGGTTTGAATATAAACCCAGGCAATGCAATTTTGGTAAACCATTAGGTGCATGATTTCAAGATAGTAAGATAGCATTAAAATATGTAAATAAACCAAATTGCATGCTTCCTGTTATGTTAATGTGTATGATTTAAAATTTACATGAATCGTTCTCTGAGATATTATCAGAAATTCTCAAGTACCATTAAATATTTGTGTTATGATACGAAAATATCTCTGAATTGAGTTATGTGGTGCATAAACCAGGAAATTGGTTAATATGCATGTTCTTCGAAAAATTTCAGATAATTGATAAATATTACAGATGGGTTCTTATAAGTGGAGTGAATCACTTTTATTGATGTAATAAGATGATTGATTACATGAATTCAGTATGTATGTGCCAAAATTGATTGAGTTTGGAATATTTATGAATTTTTAATCTGTCTGCATGCATGATATAAACATTACTCGGTAATTACAATGATTTGAAATATACTGTTCTGCCAGTTGTAGAATGATACCGTATTGTGATTTGAATTGAAATCTAACAGATGAGATAATGGAAACCCTAAGAGTAGGGTGTTGGCATGTGATGAATGAATAAGGCGAATGAAGCCCTAAGGATAGGGTGTACGATGAATCAAGTATTTTGATATCAATTTTCGTTATGAGATGTGATGATGTTAACAGTTAAATTGCATGATTTTAATTTAGTACCAGATTGACATGCATTTTGTTTTAGAATTTTAGATTGTTTGCATGAATAGTATAAAAATTTCTTGGTAATTACCATAAAGTGAGATACTGTTATAACGATTCAGGAGAGACAAAGTTTTGTGGGTTGGTCTGGGATCAGATCAGATGAGTTCTAGGTTAAGGGACTTATACAGATGATTGATCAGAGGATCAAAAGCTCAAGAATTTGCGAGATACCAGTAGTGAGGGTTTTATGAAGAAACCATAACATAGGAAAGCCATGTGGGAATACGAGTCAGAAATGAGTAACACGTCTCCTTTCTCTTTTAGGAATTTCGGGACGAAATTCTTTTAAGGGGAAAAGGTTGTTATGACCCACTCCTTGCTTAGTCGATAAATACCTCGAATTACGTGAAACACCGTAATTAGTGTTGAGTATCAAATTAAATATCATGGATAATCAAAATAAGTTAATATATGAATCAGTAGTTGAGTTTGAATCACCTAAGGCGACTAATGATATCAATGTTGATTAATTAGTTAATTAGGTTGAGTTGAATGTTCAATGTTGCAATTAAGTGATTTGACCTGATGTGACAAACTAGTTAACATGATTTTATGCCCTGGGAGGATAGAGAAACTCATGCTTGAGAGTTTGCAAGAAAAATCACCCGAAACCGACTTCCGAGCTAAAAGATATGGGCATTTGAGTGTTCAGGGACCTAGCTGTAATTTTAGATTTTTGTTGGGCATTTTGCATCCCGGCCCCTCCGCGAACCGACCCTTCTCTTCTTCTTCTTCGCCCGATAGAACAGAGAAATGGCAGCCGACAGAGCCACGAAGAGAGGGGGGGGGGAAACAGGGGCGATTGAGGGGCGATTTTGGCGCCTTGAGCTGCGACCAGCAGCGCCACCCTCTCCTTCTTCTTCTTCCTCCGCCCTCCTTCTTCCTCTACTCTTTCCTTCTCCTCTGCTCCACCCTAGCAGCAGGGCCGGCCAGTAGTTGCACGGCTCTGGCCAGGAGCTCGTTCGGGCGTGAAGAACGACATGAAATCGACACCCTCAAGCTCGGTTTGAAGCTCCGATCGCGAATCTACAACCACCTAGCTTCAATTCAGCCCGTAGCCGAGATTTCCGGTTGTGCGTGAAGCTGTAGTTGCAGCAGGCCCGTAAACTGGAAAAGACCAGAGGTAGAAGACGATCCGAAATCGTCTAGAATCCGGCCTTAGACGCAATTCCGGACGAACCCGGACAATCCGAAATGCGGTGAGTAGGATTTCACCTTTTAATAAACCTATATCCGTTTTAGTTTCCTAGCCAGTGCGCAGTTCGGCCGAATTGCATATGGTTCGGCCGAGATCCTTAATTAGATTTTGACGATCAGTGTTTTGATCGGCCGAGTTGGACATGATTCGGCCGAGTTTCCCATTATAGGTTTTCGACCAGGGTTTGGATCGGCCGAGTTGCGGGTGGATCGGCCGAGTTGTCAGCCGATCGGCCGAGTTCCCAGTTTGGTCGGCCGAGTTCCAGAGGGGTGAGTAGTAGTTCATTTAGAAATCAATATTTAACTCAAATTAATTGTTTTATTGCTTCTATATGAATTGATATAACTCCTAAACAGTATAGTTCATACAATAGAATATGTTAGATTCATTAGAATTGAACTACGTGATATGCTTAACGAAAATGATGGAAGTTTCTGTATTATAGTTGCAATGCATGTACTGATTTCAATTATAGTTGTTTAGCATTGAAATTGGATAAACGATTCTGAATCATATTTAATTATGATAAATGTATATATGTGCTTTTGTGATGTTTGGATTGTGCAAAATGCATGAAATGTGATATTCCTGTTTAAATGTTTATTTGTTTAATCAAGTATAGACCTAGATGCCCTAACACCGTAGAACCCCTAACATGTGTCTGCGATTTAGGGGTAAAACTCGTGTTGCAACATTATCCGTGCGATGTCATGGAGACACGAGGATGGTAAGGTAGTGTCCAACAATAACGCGTGCTTGTGTCACGGTGGCACTAGAGGAAAGTGGGGGTTATTGCAACATTATCCGTGCGTGTGTCATGGAGATAACCCCGTGAGACTCTCTGCCTGTGTGCTCAGGTTTGCAGAGTCTGGAGCACACGTGGTTGTGCAGCACACGTGGTTGTGCAGTGAGGCCGTGGAGCCTGGGGTCCTGTAGCAGAGCAGGGCCGAAGTCAGACTTAGCATTTCCCGGGTGTGTCGCTAAGTCTTGTACGGTGGGGCCGTAGCATGAACTTGTTACGGATCTTTATATGCTGAGTACATGGCATATATTTAGGGCATAATAATAAAATGAATAATTAATCAAGTAGGTTCACAGTAAATTTATATAACTGTTCATTTATCTGAATTACCTATTGATGCTTGGAAATGTGATTGTATTCTGTAAACCTGATGTGTTATTAGAACTGTCTTGCTTAGTTCTGCATTTATGTTTAATTTCAGTTTATAAACCTGATGATTTGTTTAGTGATAGCTAGGTGAAATACTATTCACTGAGCGAGTAGGCTCATACCTCTACTCAAAACATTTTTAGGTTATCATCAGCAGCAGGAAATCAGAAGAATCGTTTTATCCTAACGCCTAGTCATAGAAGGTTCGTAGTTAGTAGTTAGAGGTCTCTTAGTCCTTTCCCCTCGATCTGTGGGACAAGGTGTGAGTGAGAGAGAGAATGTGTATAAAGATGTAATTAACTGTTATGCTTTAGTTTATGTCAAACAATGTAATTTGATGTAGACTCTGTTTATAATGCTAGTCAAGTTAATAAAGAAGCTTCCGCAGTTTGTTTAGTTTCATTTTACAGCATTAATCAGATTTTCCTGTTAATCTCTTTAAAAGGTTTTAAAAAAAAAGTGAAAAGTGGTTGGCTTATGAGTAAATCCCATCCTGTCGCGTCCTAATCTCGTAGTTTGTGGTTAATGCGAGATTGGGGCGTGACATCCCACATGATATCGTAATCATCGTCGTAATCTATATGTGGACCAGGGATGAGCTTAGTTAAAATTTGTGGATGTTCTTCATGTCGGTCAGAAGCATTGCCAAGTTGTGTAAGTTGATTGAGATTGTCTATCAACTTCTTGGTCGCGGCTATCTGATCAGCTAGTTGTTGAGCCACTGATAACTATAAAGCTCGTAGTTCTTCCATCGATGTGTGTTGATCTTCATGAAAAGGCTCTTCACCGCACCTGTTGAGTTGATCACGATAATAGCCTTCCTCATCATAGTATTGATTTGCGTTGTTTTCCAGGATCCTTCCTACATTGCAGTCCACGCCTTGAAATCCACCATAGTTAGGTTTTTCATAGTAGCCTCCAGGGTGATATGAACTATAACTTGCATTATATCCATAGTTGTATGAAGAGGCTGCTTTGAGTTTCCCAGCTATCCGATTCATGATTACTTGATGCAAGGCCATCACGTAAAGAGGATGAACGTTGAAACAGTTGATCGATGCATGAGAATAGTCGCCACAGAATTGACAACTATTGGTTTGTGGCACTGAGTGCTTCATTTTGAAGAGAATTGGTACCTGAAATCAAAGAAAGAGTTTATCAAGTTTGGCCAACCACTTCAAATCCAAGATTATATGCAAGATTAAGTCCTCTACTTTTTAGGTTTTTGAAAAAGAAAAAGAAAACCCTAGAGAAAACTAAATCGACATGAAATTTGAAAAAGACGATTCTTATACCGTTGTCCCCGGCAACGGCGCCATTTTTTGATGGAGCTGGGACTTACACTAAAAGATCACTCTTCCAATGGGAGTCCCAAAGATGCACCAAAAACCCTAGGGAGTTGATGTTCTCTCTAGGTTTA
Source organism: Alisma plantago-aquatica (assembly GCA_963693085.1). NCBI lineage: Eukaryota > Viridiplantae > Streptophyta > Magnoliopsida > Alismatales > Alismataceae > Alisma > Alisma plantago-aquatica. The sequence goes on along the minus strand of OY856409.1, from coordinate 1,821,566,602 downwards.
CCTACAACTGGTGCTAGATAAATGCTCCAACCCCACAAGAGTGTGGAAGCCTTATCATAGTACATGTTTAGGATCAAACCCAAAGGACAACGTTAAGAATCTGAGTGTCTTTTTCTTGTTTCGTATCAATCTAAGTTAATCATCTAAGACCAGAAGTTTGATTTGAGTTATTTAACCTAAAACATGCAAAAGTAAAGGCAAGAATAAAAACTAGTTTAAGGATTAAAAACTAAGATTAGCAAATGATGATGGATCACTGGGGTGACGCGGGTATTCGCCACCACTACACATGAATTGCACTTGTACCAAACATAGCAAGACTTGTAAGCAAGATACATGGATGTTGTACAATATTGATGTCTTATAGGACAAGAGTAATGCACACATCCTTCACGGGTTGAGTAACTCTCATTCGGTACGTATCTACGTGTCAATGAAGATATGTAGTCTCCGAAGAGAAAATCTTACTCAACCTCGTGAAATGTGCATCGGAAAACTAACAAGCGAGTGATAATTACCAAATCGATTAGTATCCTTATTGACTATCCCTCTTTCGAGGATATAGCTACGAGAAACGTGAGAGTGTTGCAACGTCAGCCATTCCCGAACGAATGGTCAAGTACTTTGCACCACTCTCTCCTCAGAGTGTGTTCCTCGACCTGTCAAGGTTGTACTTTTGTACGTCAACTGATTCCATTTCATAGTACAAAAGTACAACGATGGAGGTGAGTTTACTCCACTCCTTAGAAAGCGTTCCTAGATACTGAAATGGATGTGCGGTGGATACACACACTTGAAACCAACACTAAATCAGTATTCGAGTCTCAAGAGCGGTCGTAGACAAACCACAACGAAAGACAATAGATGCACACAAGAATGCGGCCAACATCCAAGCATGTATGAAACGATTTAGTCTTGAATCGGAAATATAATATCTTTTTGATACAAGTTACAAAACACGGGCAGTGTGGCTAGTCCCCGCACCCCAGTGAATGGAACTACTCGCTCCTCATAGAGGGAGAAACAAAGAAAGAGAAGAGAGAGAAAGAAAGCATCGTTGGAGCAGAAGAGTAGATCTGTGACAGCCCGGTGTAGATCGTCGCAGTCTCCGGGACTGCTCTGTCGTGGTCGATGTCGTCCGTCTCTCTGCCTCGATCGTCGTGTCTACCTCCGGGATTGCACGGGTAGAATGAGGTAGAACAATGGTAGAAGTGAGATGATAGAGGTGAGATGGCGATGGAACAACCTTCTAGATCTGTCCCCAGTCTGGCAGCACACCGGATCTGGACTCAGGATGGGATTATGAGGCTGTGGGTGAAGTTTGGTTGGAAACGGTGCTCGGGCATTCTGGCGGCGTTCCGGCACTGGTCCCAGTCCGGCAGCCTTGGGCCGTAGTGAGATGGTATGTCCAAGACCATGCCTCTACCCTTCTATTTATAGGCTTGCCAAAATATCTTAGGCCAAGGAGTCACACCTTGTGCGTGTCCTTTTGTCCATGCGGTTTGCTCTCCACAATTACTTCATGCGGTCTTGCTATTTGCTTCATGCGGTCCTTCATGCGGTCTCGCTATTTACTTCATGCGGTCCTTCATGCGGTCTCGTCATTTGGTTCTTCACGTGGCAAGTGCAGCGAGAAACCGGTCTTCAGGTTACTCATTCGGTCTTCGCTCTGCATGAGCAAACGGTCTCCGGCATTCGTTTTGGCAGCGCTCGCGAGCTCATACGATCTGCTTTGTTATTTGTCGCTCATGCGGTTTGCTCTATTCATGCGGTCTTCCATTCTCACGGTCCTGGAAATCTAAGCATCCGTCAAATGGTCTTGTCCTGTTCTTTTCACGTTTGGAGTATTCACGTGGACCACTATTGGAGTATTCACGTGGTCTTCCATTCTTACTTGTGTTATTCTCTTCACGGTTTGGAGTATTGACGTGGACTACTAATGGTTGGGGCCATGCATTCTCCTTTACGTGAATAATTGATATAGTAAGTAGATTATTTCAACGGTTTCCAGCAGCATGGTCTCGCATGCGTGGGATCCCTTCACTTTGGAATAGGTGAAAGGTTTGCTTGGTTGCTCATACGTGGAACCTAATCCAATAGGTTTGGCAGCTTGCAAATGATTTTGACTTTTCAGAGCAGCTCTCTTGGTCTTCATATATCAATTGGCTATTTGGTTTGCAATTAGCAATGTTTGTTCACGTGAATGATTTGCATGCAACTCCTATGCAAGTTGTTGTTCCGATCTTGATTCTCCACTAGCCAAACGGTCTCCATTTGACTGTCCATTCGGTCTTTACAATCACAGCAAACGGTCTTGAGACCGCATGGGCTCAAACGGTCTTGCGACCGCATGGACTCAAACGGTCTTGAGACCGCATGGGCTCAAACGGTCTTGAGACCACATGGACTCAAACGGTCTTGAGACCGCATGGACTCAAACGGTCTTGAGACCGCATGGGTTCAAACAGTCTTGAGACCGCATGGGCTCAAACGGTCTTGAGACCGCATGGACTCAAAGGGTCTTGAGACCGCATGGGTTCAAACGGTCTTGAGACCGCATGGGTTCAAATGGTCTTGAGACCGCATGGGCTCAAACAGTCTTGAGACCGCATGGGTTCAAACGGTCTTGAGACCGCATGGGCTCAAACGGTCTTGAGGCCGCATGGGCTCAAACGGTCTTGAGACCGCTAGAGTCAGTGTTGTAGGGGTCCTAACCATTGGTGATAGTTGAGGATGATCTGCAGAGGAGAGAGATCATGAGTAGGGGAAAATGAGATCAAATAAGCTGGAAACTAGGGTAATTTGAGCTAGTAACGCACTATTTACATGAGACTGAAATAATACTTAAAGTAAACCCAAAGTGAGGGTAGATCAGTCGATATAAGGCACACAAATCCTTAGAATTGGCGACTATAATGATGAATCTGGAGGATTCATCAAGCCTTCACACCATTCATTCCAGATCTTGATTCAAAGGAGTATATTAGTGTATCACCATCTTCTCTCTCATCTAGATCTATCATCTCCGTTATGTGGTACCACTTCTCTCTTCGTGGTTGTGATGTATCTATCATTTTGTAACGCCATTATGTTTCCCGTTAACATGTGTGGCTAAACATTTAACTTGGGTTGGGGGTAGCCACTAAGGCTCTCACAACATGTATATTCTTGCTTCCCTTTGAATATATATATGCCCTTATCAAGATTATCTCCATATGCTTATTCTTAATGCTTCACTTGTATGCTTAGCTACCATCTTGTAATGTTTGATCGTTGGTACCTCAAAAGAGTAGTATCTTCTTTATCTAGTGTTATGGACTAGTATGAATGCATGAGAATGTTGAATTGCTAAAGCTTATGGTCATATGGTTTGCTTTGTGGTTGTAAGGTTGTTATCTCGAGAGGGAGGCCATCTTAGATCCTAGATCTATCCTTATCTCGAGAGATGAGGGAATAGACATTTTCTATGACTGCTTGTAATCTTGATAGGAGTATATGAAGGAGTGTGGGTTTTGCATGTTGGTGAGAGACCTTAGTAGGTGACATCTGATCTGAGTTTCCTTGCATATCTTTTTTTCTTACCGTTCGTTCTTGTTTTTCTCTTGTTGTTATTTTCTTTCCTTTAACTTTCTTTGGTTTGGCTTGTGCACCATCGTTCCTTAGAGAAAAACATTTTAAAACCATCTGTTTGTCTGAAGTATATGAGTGCGAGACCCTACGTACTTAACACCTACCGACCTTGTCCCTGTGGTTCGACCCCGATTACTACATCAAACCCCATATAATAGTTTTGGGGGCTTGAGTGTCGGGTTATTATCTTAAGAGTCTGACTACTCTAGATCCGCTCCATTTTGGATGTGTGATTTAGGTCGATCAACTTTTTGGCGCCGTTTCTAGGGACAAGGCAAAATGGCAGTATTAAGAACTTGAGTCCACTCACTATACTCTCGTGCCTCAAGCTTAGCGATAAGCTTGACTACACAAAAACCTCAAATATTCTATCCTACAATTATGTAGAATAGTTCTTTTTAATACGTCTGGTTTCCTAACTCGACTGTGCGGTCTATTCAGGGAACCCGGAGGGAAGCAGATCCATTCATTTTTTCACCTTAACCTCAAGTCACCATGTCGCCTCGTGTGGACGACAGTCTCACTGGGGATTATCAGAATGCAAGAGTTCAACATGACCCCCATCGCATGAGACAGATGAAGATAGAGATGGTCGTCACTCAGATGGTCATCAACGGGAGGAAGAACGTCATGAAGAAGATCGACGTGACAAAAAATGACACTACCATCGCCGTAGAAGGCACCATCACAATCATCATGAAAATGAACGTGTTCGCAATGATCGGAACATCGAAAGAAAAGATGATAAAGAAGGAAAAACTCTTAGAGAGTTGGCAACAACTAGAGCCAACGAATCCAGATGCCCAATTGCATTCCACACTTCAATGCAGCAAACTTTGAACTGAAACTAGATGTAATTCAATTATCCAGAACAAACCATTTTGTAGGAATTAAAGAAGAAAAAATCCACACCATCACCTTGATGCCTTAAAAAATATCTAAGATACCATTAAGATGAGGGGAGTTCCTCAAGAGGTGATATATTGTAAGGGGATCAATTTTCCCTTGAAGATAAGGCTCTCTCCTAGTACCTCAACCTACCCCACCAGTCCATAGATGGGTGGAGACCCCTTGCAGATGCCTTTGTTACTAAATTTTATCCTACTGAGAGAACTATCCTCAACATGCAACATATCACTTCTTTCACACAAAAACTAGGAGAAAACCTTCACAAGGCATGGGAACATTTTCAAGAGTATCAGAGGGATTATCCTCACCATAACTACCATAAAGAGTTCCTAGTAACCACGTTTTACAATGGGTTGAGTTCCACTGAGAGAACTTCACTGAACGCAGCTACTGGCAGCGACTTTCTTGGAAAGAAGCCGAGAAAAACTATGAAGATAATAGACAACATGGGTACACTGTAAGAGGGCATGGATTACGACATAAATGATAGAGGATCAATGAAGAAATTAGGATATGAAGGACCATCAATCAAAGCCAAAGCCTTGGAAACAATAATAGCCCAAATTTAGAAAATAGGCACCGATGTCAAACAGTTGAAAGACACTGGGGCCAAAGGCAAGAAACACGTAGAGAAAGTCATTAAATGTGTTACCTGTGGAGAAGGAGGACATGGAATTGACAATTGTATCTATACTTGACCAGGGGAGAGCGAAGAAAGTGAAAGTGAAGAAGAAACTGAGAATGTATCCTATGTTAATTTCAAACAACAAGGCCATCTTAAGTTTAATTATGGCAACAAGGAAGTTGTGGAGAATGCACATCAACTGAGCAGTTTATCTAAGCCTCCTCCAGGATTTGAGGAGAAAGGAGGGACGAATCAATACACCAAGACTACCAATTACTAGACAAACAAGAACAACTACCAAGGTCAGAATAAAAATGTGAGTCAACAAGGGCAAGGATAAGGACAAGGCCTAGGGTTGAGCCAAGCCAAGGACAACAACCAAACTGACATGATTGCTCAACTATTTGACTTCATGAAAAGGAAAGATTTGGTGAACGATCAACTCAGTCAAAGTGCTATCACAAATTCAGAAGTGCTAACTTCAATGCAAACTCAAATGGCAGACATGCAAACTTACCAAAGGTAGATTGATCAGCAACTTGCACAACTAGATGAACTCATGAAAAATCCTTCAGGGAAGATCCCATCAAATACTGAGACTGCAAAAATGGCCACTCTTCAATTTGGGAGAACGTGGGAAAATGCTAATACTAACGACACCAAAGAAGGAGGAAGTCGTATTAATCAGCAATCTGAGAATGAGAAGGCAACAGAAGAATCAAAAGGAAGGAACAAGTTGTAAGGGGCAAAGAAGCAGGGTCACACAAAGAGAAGATGGAAGAAGAGGAAAAGAAATCAGATCCCATAGGAAAAGCCCTTTCAAAGAAAAATCCCTACGCCCCAAGAGTTCCTTTCCCCTTCAAACTGATAAAAGCACACTTGAAGAAGTGGTACGAAAAGTTTATGGAAATCATAAAGAAGCTACACTTGGATGTACCCTTTCTCGATGCAATCAAAGAAATATCGATCTATGCAAAATTCTTAAAAGACCTTATCACAAAGAGAAGGAGAGGATACCACATTGAGACTGTCCAATTGGCAAAAATGTCAAGTGCCTTTGTTCAAGGTAAGTTACCAACCAAGAAGAAGGACCCCAGAGCATTCAACATACCTTTATGCGTCAGAGACAATGTGGAGAGAAAGGGGTTAGCCGACTTGGGAGAAAGCATTAGTCTAATGCCCTTGAATCTAGCACAAAGGTTTAGGTTGACATACATAGTGAAGATGGGGATGAGAATCGAGTTGGCCGATCAAACCTTCACAAGACATGTAGGAATAGTTGAAGATGATCCGATACACGTGGGATGAATTTTCATACTGATATAGTAGTGATAAACATATTTGAAGATTCTAAATGCCCAATGATATTTGGAAGGCCTTTCCTTGCAATAGGGAGAGCCTTAATAGATGTAGTAGAAGGAATCATCATATTGTGAGTGGGGAATGATCACCTTGATTTCTGGGTACAAAATGCCATGAGAGGACCTTCTCTATCTGAGTCAATCTACTTCATGGATAGCTACAATCAATATTGTGTAGAGGTACAAGAAGAAAAGGCAATTGTTGATCCCCTCATGCGAGCCTTAAATAGACAGGACCCTACAATGGAGGGCCAAGAGGTTGTAGAAATATTGGACTACCTGAACCAACCCAAAGAGGAATTCAACAAAGACGAAGAGATAATCGAGTCAGTGAAGTATTCTTCACTTGAGAAAACAACGGAGGAGAAGGAAGCCCATAAGCCAAAGCCAAAATTGAAACCTCTTCTAGAGGGGCTCACATATGATTTCCTAGACAAAGAAGAGAGTAATTGAGTGATTGTTAATGCCAACTTAACATACAACCAACTGGAGAAGTTGCTAAATGAGATCAGGCTGCATAGAAAAGCCATAGGGTATTCTGTAGAAGACATTAGAGGCCTTAACCCGATCATATGCATGTAAAAAATTCATCTTGAAGAGACAGCTAATCCTCTAGCTCAACCACAGAGAACACTAAACCAAATGCTAAAAGAGGTTGTGAAGAAAGAAGTTATAAAACTACAAGATGCTGGGATCATCTACCCAATAAGTGACAACAATTGGGTTAGTCCCATCCATGTGGTGCCCAAGAAGGGTGGAATGGCGGTTATACAAGGGGAAGATGGAGATGAAGTACCAACATGGATAGTTACTGGCTGGCATATGTGCATCGACTATCGCAAGCTAAATACAGCTACCAAGAAGGATCACTTCCCTTTGCCATTTATAGCCCAGGTCCTAGAGAGGCTGGCTCACCATGACTACTTTCGTTTTCTGGATGGATATTCAGGATTTTATCAAGACCAATTCATCTAGATGATCAAGAAAAGACAACTTTTACCTACATATATGGCAATTATGCCTTCAAGAGAATGACGTTTGGTTTGTGTAATGCACTAGTGACTTTTCAACGCTGTATGATATCTATGTTTTTAGACTTTCTAGAAGACATAATAAAAGTCTTCATGGATGACTTCTCTGTATATGGGACAGATATTGAAGCCTGCCTAAGAAATCTATCTTTAGTGTTGTAGCGCTATGAAGAAAAGCACCTTGTCTTAAATTGGGAGAAATGCCACTTCATGGTTCATAATGGTATCATGCTAGGCCATAAGGTTTCTAAGAAAGGAATTGAAGTGGATTTAAGTAAAATTGAAGCCATATCCAAACTTCCTCCACCAAAGTCGGTCACAGGAGTATGATGTTTCTTTGGACACACATGATATTATAGAAGATTCATAAAATATTTCTCTAAGATTGCCAAGCCATTATCAAATCTGCTGATTAAGGATGATGAGCTTGAGTTTACCAGTGAATGTCTAGATGCCTTTAATATCCTCAAAAGAGAATTAACGACAACACCTATCCTACAAGCACTAGATTGGGGGCTACCTTTCGAGATCATGTGTGATTCCAGTGATTACGCCATCAGGGTGGTCCTTGGACAAAAGAAAGATAAGAAACATCATGTGATTTGCTATGCAAGTAGAACCTTAGACGAAGCCCAAATAAATTACACTACAACTGAAAAAGAAATGCTGGCTATCGTGTTTTCTTTCCATAAGTTCATATCATACTTAGTAGGATCAAAGGTAAAAGTGTACACCAATCATGGGGCGATAAAATACCTAATACAGAAAAAGGACACAAATCCAAGACTTTTGCAATGGGTCTTGTTACTGTAAGAATTTGACCATGAGATCATAGACAAAAAGGGAAAAGAAAATGTGGTCATAGACCACCTATCGAGAATAATCTTTGATGAAGAAAAGCAATTGCCAGTGAATGAAAACTATTCCGATGAAGATCTTTTGATGGCTCAATCGAAAGAGCAGAGCTTACCTTGGTTCATAGATATTTGCAATTATTTAGCATGTGGACAAATTCCATCGGAGATAATGTATAATTAGAAGAAGAAGTTATTCTCTAAGATGAAAAATTATTGTTGGGATGACCCACTGTTATTTAAGAGGTGTTGCGACAACCTATATCGTCGGGGCATACCTAAAGAAGAGGTACCTTTAATCCTCAAGGAGTGCCATGCCTCACCTTATAGAGGACATGACGGAGGAGAAAGGACGGCTGCAAAGGTTCTGCAATTAGAATTTTACTGTCCAACTCTCTTCAAGGATGTTGCTTCTTTTGTCAAAACATGCAATAAATGTCAGCTTACAGGAAACATAAGCAGAAGGAATGAGATGCCAATGGCGGATTGGGTGGAAGTCAAAAACTTCGATGTATGGGGCCTTTTCTGACATTGAAAGGGAACCAATACATTCTTATTGTTTTCAATTATGTTTCCAAATGGTTTGAGGTTGTTGCTACTCAAACATGCGACTCCAAGGCGGTCATTAAGCTTTTCAAGAAAACTATCTTCCCACGCTTCAGAGTATCACACACTATTATAAGCGACAGAGGATTGCATTTCGGTGAAAGGTAGTTTGAAGCTCTATTGAGGAAGTATGGGGTGAAACATAAGGTTGCAATGCCATATCACCCCAAACGTCGTGGCAAGTCAAAGTATCAAATATGCAGATCAAACAGATACTAGAAAAAACTATCAGTCGTATAAGGAAGGACTGGTCCATGAAACTTGACGATGCACTTTGGGCATACCACACAACATATAAGACACCTATAGGTACGACACCCTACAAGTCAATTTATGGGAAGTCCTGTCATATATCGGTCGAACTCAAACACAAAGCCCTATGGGCTATCAAGTTTTTGATCATGGACCTCAAGAAGGCTGGTTAGAAAAGATTCCTTCAACTCCAAGAGCTCAAAGAGTTGAAGTTGCACGCTTATTAGAATGTAAGGATTTATAAGTAGAGAACAAAGGTCTGACATGACGCCCATTTGAAGAAAAAAATGTTCATGAAGGAGACAAGGTCCTTTTATTCAACTCAAGTATTAGGTTATTTCCAAGGAAGCTGAGAACAAGGTGGTCAAGCCCTTTTTCTTTAGTGAAAATATACCCGTCGGGGGTAATGGAGATAGAAGGAGACAAGACAGGAACCTTCAAGGTAAATGGACAAAGAGTGAAAAGATACTATGAAGATGAAGCTTTTGTAAGGAGGACAGAACTCAATTTGGGGGAAACTAGCCCAACAACAAGTGGAATGAAAGAGGCAGTAACTACACCTATTGAAGGAGAATGAAGACAAGTGATAAAGAAAGTCAAGCTAAAGACTTTAAACAAGCACTTCTTGGGAGGCAACCCAAGTTTTTACTGCTTTTCTTAATTCTTGTTTTCCTTATCTTGTACTCTAATATTATGAGCTATGTACCTCTCATTTTCCAATATTTCATATTTCCACATCTAGTAGGAGTATAAATAGTTTATGGATTTTAATCCCTCTCTACCAAAGATGCTTTGTTGGGAATTATAAGTTTTTGCTATAAATAGTTTTTTGTTAATTTGGTTTGGAAGGACCGCGATCACGGTCTGGATCGCACGACATAAGCCACGGTCGAGAAGGGGTACACTACAGTCGTGGTATCCGCTCTTTGTAGTGATGCGTCATGGTAGCGACGTATGTAAAAGAATGAACACGGACGCAATCACTGTCATCCTCTTGCCGCAGTCTTGGTGACCCAATGGTATATGTAGTTAAACCCTTCGCTATTAGGATTCTTCTTTCGCTCAAACTCTCTGAGATTCCCGAACTACCAAACAAAACTCCTTGATGCGAGTGTACAAGACAATGAACGAGTCTGATTTAGACCTTCACCAATGAAGTTGTGCTTCCACCACAGCAACACCTCTATAGCTTCTGCCTTCACCGTCGTTTAGAGCAGCTTAACCCAACTGAGGTATTTGATAGGCTCTTTCTTGATTTCTGTCGATTGCTACTTTCCATTTCTCATATGCTTCATCATCATTTTCATGTGTTTAACGACCTATCGGCTTGTGAAACTCCACGACAACCACCACGACTCTGCCTCATTTAGCTCAACGTTGCTCACCAGTATTTTTCCCTCATTCACAATTCTTATGACGTTGTTTAACCTAGAATAGGGTTTAGGGGTGCGATTCGAATCACGAGATCCCGCCACTTTGGCCTTGGATGATGAACCCTCGAATGGAGATTTAGACCACAATCACCATCTTCAATCGAATAGGTACTCCAGTGCCGCAATCATGGCACCATATCCTTGGCCGCGATTGTTGCGCTCCTTAAGTGTGAAAGTCGGTCGAGTGACGACCACGGTCGCGGTGATTCTTTGCCTCAGTCGTGACATCTCTCATTTGGTTATATCAGCCCATGGTCATGACACCTCGTGCCACAGTCGTGACATATCATTTTCATGGTTTGATACATAGATTCGGTGATGCCTTGATCGCGACACACCTCCTATTTAAGGCCGCAGTCGGGGCATTATGAGCATTGAAAAAAATATATGTATATACATATACATATACATGATAATAAAATAAATTTGATGATGATGAATTAAAAGCTAATACAATTATTCTAACAACAAAATTGTTGTTGAAACTTCCAGAATGTCGACCTCAACTGAAGACACACTAATGAAGAAGACAACCTCATTGAAGGGGGTAGAGGAAATCCTTGAGAAGATAACAAATGCCTTTAGGATAATCCAAACCTCTCCCCAAAAAAAGACTTCAGTTGAAGCTGATGAAAAAGAAGTACGACTACATCCTGGCCCACAAAATTCCAGAAGAGTTAAAGGAGTCCCCAAACACATCCCAGATAGAGACTTCTGAATAACAGCCTCCCGAAACTGAGTTTAAAAAACTGGAAAAGAGGAAGGTTGAACCTAGGGAAGTGAAGAGAAGCAAAAAGAGGAAAGTGACAACTACAGAGAAGTTAAAAGGGCAGGAGAAAGAAACAACTCATGATGAGGTAGAAGAGACCGAGGAGGTGGCCCTCAACTAGATAGGCCATCATTCGTACCAAGAGATCCCACACACTAGTCGTAGTTTGACTGGATATTGCAGGCCAAGGGGTTCAGGCCTACAAGATACTTTGACGTCAAAGACTTCAAAAAGATGGGAGTCTACAATAGGGTAATCAACTTCTTAGAGGGTGCGGATCTGCATACCCTATGCACCTCAGAAGCCCCCTCCCTAACACAACTGACGGTTGAATTCATGTCATCATTGGGGAAGTTCCCGGTCAGTGACGACGAATGCAAGAAGGGCGGTTGTGACTTCAAACTGGAGGTGAGATTAGGAAGAAAGTCTCACATGATCACAGAGGCCATGCTTAACACAATCTTCACTACAACAAATGAAGAAGCACAAGCCTGCTCTGCCGTTCCTGGAGAAAAGGACACAGTCGGGTACAACACCCACAGAATGTGGAAAAAGCTAACGGGAGAGCAAGAAACAACTCGAAGAAATCCAAGGTGACTATCATCACATCGTTCTTTATCAAGGTGATGCAGAAGATAACTGCCAACACTATATTCACAAGGTCAGAGACTTGAGGTGTAACCAAAGGGGACCTATTCATAATATAGTCCATGTTGAATAAGAAGCCGGTGAATATAGGTAGAATCCTTATTGAAATGCTATCAGCAGCAGTAGGAGCGGTGGCGAAACAGACAAATGAGTTCTGCATGGGAGGTCAGATTACAAAGATAGAGTATCATTCGTGGATACAGACATGTTGATGAAATACAAGAAAACAAAGGGAATACAAAGATCGATATAAAGTCCCTCATCAACACGGGGATCTTGGCACAGAAGGGAAACAAACTCTTCTACAAACAAAGCTTCTCCAAGACGCTCCTCCCCCTCCCAAAAATGGCATATTACGATGCCCACAAGCTACAACCCACTTAAGAAGATGTCGACAAGATGTATTCGGGGGCCATCCGTACTATCACGGAACAGTCATCTATAGCTAGTAATAAAGGTGAAAAAGGAAAATCTCCAGAAATAGAGATAAAGAAGCCAGAGGAAAGGAAGAAGTTGACAATAAGAAAAAGAAGAAGAAGACATTAGAAAAGACTGTCGCCTCGAGCCTGCCCTCGCTGTGCTTCCCAGCTGAGATGACAATGAGTGAGGGGCACCAGCCTGAAATTTTAATCATAGAAGGAGGCGACCATGCACGCCTTGAAGCTACAACAACAAAATAGAATGTTGAGGCCGAACAAGAAATCATCCAAGCACGCGAGGACCCTGAGGCTGTACCTGATAGAGTGATCCCAGACGTAATCTTACAAGCACTGGGGCAACCAGAGGCGAGCACCCCTAGCCCAACTATGTCAACTCCACAACAGAAGGAGCCCAAGGAATCCACAACACCTGTGGAGCAGCAACAACACCGCCCGCACATGTTCGGTGATGTACTGGGCAATAAGTGTGATGTCATGTAGCAACACATGCATCAAAATTCTGAATTAAATTCAAATATTACCTCCTCCTTGTGTACACTAATTATGTAGGTACAAACTCTGAGCGAGAGAACTGAGGTGCTTCCCTAGTTCATGCAAGGGGTGATGAACACCCAAAATGCACTGATGGGGGCCATAAAGACTCTCACTAAGGAGATGGCAGACCTCAGGAAGGAGTAGGACGCCATGAGAGCAGACAAGGAGCTCATGTGATAGGGGTACAAGAAAATGTTGGACGACCTCAAAAAGGAGCATCAATGCTTAGATGAAGAACGCTTGTAGCTAGATGTTGAATGCCAAGAAATTGATGACTGGTGGAAGAGAAAGAAGACCAAGCATCTAACGAGCCCTTCAACATCGCACACTTCCTCGAGCCCCCAAAAAATGATGATGATGTGGGGGGAACTGGAGCCGGATAAGCATCGAAAGAAGAGAGTGTCAACATGAATACTTCCCCGATGGCTGAACCACAAATGAAGGAAGCACCACCACAGTCAGATACTCATCAAAACAACGAAACAAAGAAGACTAATATGTTGTCAAGGGGTTTTGATTTAAACATCAATCTAGAAGAAGATAAAGCTTCACCAGAGGATCCCAAGTAGGTCGTCATCACCAGAGCAGAAAGTATAGCGATAAAAGATCTCATGTCATGAGAAATCAGAGATCTCAACAAATTCTTAGATGACCTGACATTTGGGATGGACATCTGCAATGACTTCTTGAAAGTCCCAGAACAATATGATCAAGATAACTCTTTCTACGTCGGGAAAATGGCTGCGACGGTAGCCACACTCAATGCTGCATGACTGAAGTAGCTGTCAGAAGTGAGTCATCCAACAAAAGACATAAGTACATAGATGTCCAAAAAAGAGAAAGTCAGGGCAACAAACCAAACACCGACTGAAGCGAGGGTTCAACCTCCTACAATAGAAGCATTACCCATAGAAGCACAATAAGCAGAAGACGACACCTCAGAAGATGCTGAAGGCAGGCTCACCTCTTTCTTCACAAATGAGCTAGTCAGGAAGCGGAGCACACCCGTCAATGAAGTAGAATTAGGTTTGGCTCCTCCTCTGCCCTGCAAGATGGCGGGTATGGACATGACCAAATTATCAAGGATAACATGTAGATATGTCCATATCCTTGTAGATATACTTGATGACAACCTGCCTGAGACTGATGTTGTCTATCACAACAAGGGTAGGTCGCTTAACAGAGATCACTTCAAAGTGATTTTCCTAAAAAGAGAACATGTACATAAGAAGCTATTCAAAGTACTGTGTGCCACCCAACTTCAAGAGTTCCTACACCCTGATAAAGTACAACCAGTGTTCAACGACACCACACATCTAGCATGGCTCCTATTCGACGACAACAACAAAGTTGCTGATGTGATATAGCTACAATGTGCAGTGCGCATGGAAGAAACCTAATTTGTGGTCCTGCCCATAAGGACTATAAAGCAATGGGCATTGATTGTCGTCAACTTATACGAAAGACGGACACGGTGTTCAGCTACTGCGCAACTAAACTGGACAACACCTCCCTAATTTACAAGAACAAGGAAGTAAGAGATATCCTGAAGGTGCCGCTACGTCTGCAAAGAGCTATACAATCAGAAGACAACAGACATAAGGGGATGTGGCAGCAATTCTCCATCTGCAAGAAGGTCCCCCAAGAAAAGGCTAGAATAGGGGATTGTTCCTTTATATTGTTACAGATGATTTAAGCCATCAATATGGGAGTCCCGTTGGAAGATCTCTGCACAAGATATCTACATGGACTGTGCGGTATATATGCAATGGAGGTTATCTATGACCGCCGCTTCTTCAACAACCTGACGATGCATTCAGATACAGTACCATGGAGGATTCACCAAGAAATACCCCTCCCTAAAAGGAAAACATGGAGGGGGAACTCAAAACCTTGTATATCGATCCTACAGAGCTAACTAGAGTGGCAGCTTAAAAGGAAGGCTGGGCAGCTGACACTGGTGTGATTGCGGAAAGAATACCAGAACTCAAGCCGGAGTAGCCTCTAGTGGCAGAAGAGAAGGACAAATAACATATAGCCATCCATCAAGAAGAAGGCGAGACGGAGGGAGACGGTCTGCCCGAAAGTAAACCAGACAGGCCAAATGGAGAAATAGTGCCAACCTTCAAGGATTTCAATAGGTGGAGCTGCACGAGCCTATCTTTAGAATCCCTACATATAATAATGAAATCTTTGAAGAAGGATGACACACCGGTAGAGGTGATCTTTAAAAGGGATGACATCTGCGTGATGAAGGACGACCTCTGAGATACATTGAAAATAGGAGGGTACCTCTCAGTCAACACCATGTCAGTTTACCAAGCTCTACTAAATGACAACATGCCAAACATGCACATGACATATTTCCTTTTGGTGGATGACATCCTAAGAGATAAAAGATCAGGAGAAAAGGAATGCCTACAACAACACCTAGTGACGTCTCTCCCAGACTACATCTTCTTGCCTATCCTTCATGGCAATCATTGGACCTTACTAGTAGTCAGTATCATTACAAGGATTGTAGTACTATACAACAGTTTTGACGCAACCTTCACATGGAACAAGAGAACAAATATGACTACTGCAAAGACACTGACAGAAGAAAAGGTAGTCACATGCGCTGAGACGATTGTAGGGATGCTGAAAAGTCACGACAAAGGGTACAAACATAAAGAAGGTAAAGACTTCAAGAAGACACAGTTATGCCACAGAAGCCCTCAACAAGTGCCTCTATCAAATGACTGCTTGTCTAGCCTGGATGATGGCCCTAGCTACAGTGAACACAAAGGTGGAGGGTATGCAACATGAGCAATACCACCCACTACACAGAGTGTACGCCAGCATGCTCCTTGAGTCAAAGTTGGCCACTAAGACCAGTTAGTAGAAATATAGCAAGCCCGTTTATACACCTAACTCTAATTTTAACACCCCAAGTCAGGGTGAATGATAAGTTTGGGGGAGTAGTAATAAACGGGCATGAGAGGTAAAATTCCATCCCAAATTTTTTTACTTGTACGTATTCTAGTTCTCGCCAAACTGATTTTGTAAAAAATTTATGCTTTAAGGAAATTTTGTTTTGAGTCGCAGTTTTGTGTAGTTACCCTTAAGTTTGTATGTTCCCCTACAAAATGTTGTAGTGCTACTATTTCTAGAGAGGAATGTACGAGGAACTAACACATATAACAGTAAAATGAGAAGCATAAAAATACAATTTTATCTCATTCTTACAATAAGACATTATGTATGTAACAATCCTAATCTTATAAAACCCTTGGAAACTAGAGAACTTCACCGAGCCATACATCTGACCAACCACCCTAACCTGACAGTTCCATCTAGAAAATACTCACCTCTCTCGATAAGGAAACAACTACCCCTTTCAAGTTTAATTATCCCCACTTTGGGATCAAAAGAGGCTTGACTGCCCAAAAGACCACATAAAAACCTGCTCACCCAAACCAGAGAGGAGATGTGAAAAGTCAAAAAGAAAAGAAAAAAATATATATAACGAGAGTTGTGCCTAAAAGATGCCCAAGGGTCCCACATGGTTGGTGTATAGTTGTACTCACAAATGCAGATATTTTGTTCCCGTAAGTGGAACCCTGAATCCAAATTTACCCACCTATAATCCTGAATGAACATCACACAACTATCTGACTTAATGTCAGAAGCCCCTAAGGGCAACACTGTCTTTACGATAGTTGTGGGTGAGGGAAATTTAGGAGAAGAAAAATGAACTTAAAGCTTGAAGCCTACCCAAACACATCAGCATAGGGCCAATTGAGAATAAAGGAAGAGTGTGAAATCTACTCCTCAAGGAGATGTTGTACCAATATGGCTAGCAACCTAACGCGGGAA
The DNA here is from genome assembly GCA_963693085.1 of Alisma plantago-aquatica. Taxonomy (NCBI): domain Eukaryota; kingdom Viridiplantae; phylum Streptophyta; class Magnoliopsida; order Alismatales; family Alismataceae; genus Alisma; species Alisma plantago-aquatica. The sequence continues at coordinate 1,821,549,652 of OY856409.1, read as the reverse complement.
GGGGTGAGTCATTAAGACAAAGAGACCTTTTACTACCAAAAGGCAATGGCAAGAACTCGAAGTTGTACAACTCTAGTTATGAAGGGGAGGAATGAGATTTTAGGATTGAGCAAACATACCACAAGAGTTTTGTTGTAAGAATGAGATAACTTAGTCATGTTAAGTTTTGCAAAATTTTGTCACAAATTGCTCTTCTCTCTATGATTTTGGGCCTACCTTTAGCCTGAGAACAGGGTTGATTCTAAGTTTGGTGGAGTTGATAACGTCTCATTTTATACACTTTTTGCATATATTTTATTCCCCTCCTAACATACCTTTTATAGACTTTTTCTACTTATTTTAGTAATTTATTCAAAAAATATATTCACACACCTTTTCCACCTTTGTAGGGTCATATCAAGCCACGATCGTGGTTAGCACCTTGACCGCGGCTCAACGACCTCTAGGGAACCCTCCCACCGTGGTTGATGCCCTCATGATCACATCGACGCTTCATGACCACGGTGCCTCACACCCCTTTTAATTGCGGCCCACGATCCACACACCTCGACCATGATGCCTCACACCCCTTTTGATCGTGTCCCACGATCCACACACCTCGACTATGATTAGACCTCGACCGAGGTTGTTATCTCAACCGCGACACTTCATCCCAACCTCGACTGAGGTGCTGCCTCGACCGAGGTGCTAACCCAACTAACCATAGTGGTAGCCTCGACTGAGGTGATGTATCGATCGATTAGTATCAAGCCTCAACCACAACTCATATGTTTAAGTTGGTGGGCAACACCTATAAATAGGCCACCCACCTTAACTTGTCACATCATCAGATCATCAAGGACCATGAAGTATTGCCAAAATTCCATAGCCACTCTCATCCATCAGATCAGTCTTGGATCTATGAAGGCAGAAGCTGAGGAGAGAGAAGGCCGACTGCCCTCTTCCTCACAAGGAGATCCTCCGCACCATTCATTCCAGATCTAGATTTGGAGGAGTATATTGGTGTATCACCATCTTCTCTCTCATCTAGATCTATCATATATGTTACGTTGTACCTCTTCCCTCCTCATGGTTGTGATGTATCTATCATTTTGTAACGTCGTTATGTTGCCCGTTAACATGTGTGGATAAACATTTAACTCGGGTTCGGGGTAGCCACTAAGGCTCTCCCAACATGTATATTCTTTCTTCCCTTTGAATATATATATATATATATATATATATATATATATATATATATATATATATATATATATGCTCTTATCAAGATTATTTCCATATGCTTGTTCTTAATGCTTCACTTGTATGCTTAGCTACCATCTTGTGATGTTTGATCGTTGGTACCTCGAAAGAGTAGTATCTTCTTTATCTAGTGTTATGGAGTAGTATGAATGCATGAGATTGTTGGATTGCTAAAGCTTATGGTCATATGGTTTGCTTTGTGGTTTTAATGTTGTTATCTCGAGAGGGAGGCCATCTTAGATCCTAGATCTATCCTTATCTCGAGAGAGGAGGGAATAGACATTTTCTATGACTGCTTATAATCTTAATAGGACTATACGAAGGGGAGTGGGTATTGCATGTTGGTAAGAGACCCTACATACTTAACACCTGTCGACCTTGTCCCAGTGGTTCGACCCCGATGACTACGTAAGATCCCGTATAATAGTTGTGGGGGCTTGAGTGTCGAGTTATTATCTTAAGAGTCTGACTACTCTGGTTCTGCTCCATTTTGGACGTGTGATTTAGGCCGGTCAGATCCCATAGTCTCGCTATATACTACAAGCTGACGATGTCCTCCTAGCGATGTGCAAATGCCTCCTCGCCTCAAGATAAGTCTTCATAGACCAACTAGAGCTCTTGTCATTCTAGTAGAAAAGACAGAAAGGAATTGTCCCTCCCATTGGTGTACTAGTCACCAACTTTCTCTCCCACAATTGTTTCTCCCTTTCTACCCCTCCCATTAGTGGGTAGGACTTGGTCGACCTCTTTATTGGTTACTACAATCAGAGAGGACAACAATTCTATGAAACAATTGAGTTTTATTCTGGGAAGCCCCTAGTACCCATATATTTATAGGAGGGGTTAGGGTTCGGGTTCCCAGTCTATGTAGGAGTGGAAGGGAACGAAAGATCGTGATTTTTCACAACCTACGAATTCCAAAATGGTCGGTTGCAACTGAACTGATCGGTTCACATGCGAGCTGATCAGTTCACACCCCAAACCAGTCATTTTGCCATGTTTCCCAATCACACATGAATTGGCATTTCATTTCCTATTAATGCTAAACATTAATTGGCACATATGAAGTTTTACGTAATACAATATCAATTGCAGATTCCAAATATAATTGTGTCTCCACATGTCCTCTGGGAAAACCAACATGGCACAAAGTTTTATTATGTGCTTCAAATATGTGATCACTCCGTTATAAGACAAGGAAGATCAGCATCATTCCCACCTTACGGGTATGAGAGGGATAAAATCTAAAGGATCATTGCTTGAAACATATATCTTCCTTCAACAAACCCTCATTTATGAGATATCACAAGTTCATCTAGGATAGTATTCAACTCTTGGGTGGCAAGTGTTAAGTAAAATTATGTTGAGATAACTCCATGTTGTAGGAAGGACTAGACCAACCTTAAAGGATCTAGTTCATATCATCATGTGCCATCATATAATACCTCAAAATCTAAAAGTCATGTCAACATCCTATGTTTGTATCCATGCATGCATAGTTCACATAATGCATGTATCATAAGCTAGGAAACAACAAAAGTAAAAGGTTTAATGACTTTTACTAGGGTTACGTAAAATTATGTGAAGTCAACCTACTCTTTCTATAGTAGATGAATAGTACCCCCCTAAGGCGGGAGGTAGAGGCTACTTCCTAGGAGAGGCAACATTTATGTATAGAAAGCTATGCGTATAAAGAGATGGTAGGATTGATAAGAGTTTACCCAATACTAGGTCATCTACAAATTTATTTGGGATACTTATAAACCATCAAATTTGATAGGGGGTGAAACCTCAATTGGTAAACACAATTCAAGTTTAGGTATGTCAAAAACCTCTAAAGGGTCACCTACCTACTAAGGACAATCTAGGATAACTTGAAATAGTCTAGTTACCGACTGCTCAGGCTCTGATACCATTCTGTAAAGAGTGGGACCCGATAGTGGGCCCACTCAATGGTACAAAAATGAGCCATGAAATATTTAAGCAGCGGAAAACATAACTATTTACAAAGTTACAAAATGTTCTCATGCACATAACTTTCTCACACTAAGGGTGGTATATAAAAAAATAAAAAGATTACACCTATTCACACATATGCCCATATGCAGAGGGTAACAAAGCTATCCCAAGTTGTCCTCATGTCCACCAATTAGCTAACAGTCATCCTGAGTCTCTTCCTTGTAAAGCACCTACACCTGGGTGGAGGGAACACCCAGAAGAATAGGAAAACAAGGTATAAATCAGCAAAAGCTGAGTATGTACGTTAAAAGATTAACTAGGCATTTAAAAAGGTAAAGTAAGATGTTCCCATAAAAAAAGGGGGCCATTAAAGCTAGGTAAGTTTCAACGAGAAGTACCAAAAGAAGGAATTTTCAACAAAATGAGGCATATAAATAAACAAGTGAAATAACATATCTTGCCATTATCAATCATCAGTATCACAATAAATATTTGCATGCAGATATATTTGACTAAAGTAACTATAATAGGGCCAAGACACCACTGAGTCTTTGACCTAAGTAAAAATGGGTGGAAGTAGCGCACCCTAGGCGGAAGTAGCACGCCTCTGTATATAAAAAGGTGGAAGTAGCACACCCCGGGCGGAAGTAGCGCGCCCTAATGGTTACGCATAAGCGTCTACGATAGTTAAACTAGTCGAATTATCTAACATGCATAAATAGAGTGGCAAGATATACCTTTCACAAGCATGTGGCCTGATTTAAGCACAATCGCAGATGGGGTCATTAACCCAATTCAATATGATAATAATTTCAATAGAATAATAAATCCAACTGAAAGTATATGAAATGTCCAACAAATGGAATAAGAGCAAGTATTTCAAAAGGTGCCTCATTATGGGAAAATTTAGTCACATAATTGCCCAGTTATAAATTGGAAGGAGTACATACCTCAATAATTAGCCCTACCAACTCAACAATTTTCTTTGAACCAAATTCAAAGTCTTTCACCACCTAATCACAATATGTGTGTATTGGGTTAATAACTAATTATTCCATCAATACTGTTAACTCTAAATGACTCACAAAATCCGTCTGGAAACCACACGGCTAACTCACTCACGATATACTGATTCCAAAAAGATACACATAATTTATCGTGACTATTTAATATATAATGGTGACCTTTTACAAATTGATTCCATACGGATATTGTTATTAAAATACAATCGAGAAGGTCTGATTTGCTTTTGTACCAACTCGTTCCGTAGCCAAGCGTGGCTAGGACATTTCATAAACTTGTGAGTTAGGTAGTCATCTCACGGTTATAAAGATCATAATTATCGTTTATGCACCGATTAAAAGTGAAAGATGATCAGCTAGATCGCCGAGTCAAAATGAGTTCACAATTCATGGCAGAACTGCCAATCTCATAGGAAAACTCAACTGAGCACTCAACACAGAGTTGCTGCTTACCCCAGCCTGGACCGGACTACGATTCGCGAGTAGAGTCGAATTCGCAAATCCTCCGGTGTCCATAGAAACCTCGGTACCCTTTGGTTTGAAAATAGTTAAACTAGCATCATTCGAAACCATTGGAATAACCGGACGGTAAATCAGAACAGACGAAGGCGTATTTCATTAATCTCAAACCAAAGCCTTGAACTGAATCAGCCTCCACATAAGAAGGCCAGCGTTTTGGTATCCCAGTACGATCGTTTCGCAAGACAAAACTCCCCAGACAAACCAATTCAACTGAAACTCAGTCTCGGTGAAAGTCTGCCCACCGGCCGGATATTGCAGAATCGAATAAGTCACAGATCGTCTTGGCTTTGGAAGCTCTCAAACCCGACCTCAGTGCCGGTGGAAGGCGGAACTACAAAACCATGGCGGAGAGGAGACTTAGACAAGAAACCAGGCGTTCAATGCAGATCCGTAAATCAGCTTTAGGACTGATGTTCATATGCGGAATCAAAAAGCACACAACTTCCCTTTGACATGAATACACGTAATTGAGACAGAGGTTTTAGTCAACTCATTGATTTGGTTAAAACCATTGCAAATCGATAATGGGGATCGAAGGCTGATTGTGTCAGGATGGTACAGTTACCTGTAATTGCTCCGTTAGCAAGCATAGAGGCGTCCTTTCTTGCTTCCTCACCGGAGGCAGCTACAGCGCCGGCGTGAGGGTGCAGCGGCGTTCAAGGAAATTGGGCGGTGACAATGCTAGAGGAAGGATGGCTACACAGTAGTGGTTGAACTCGTGGTAGATCAGCGTTGCAGCAAGTCGGGCGGCCAGACAACGATGGTGACGGCGGAATTCGGAAACCAACTCATTTATAATAGGACGTTTGGCGTTCAAGGCACCACATAGGTCACGCTCGGGTTCTAAAGGGTCAACTCGCTCTCTCGAAATGGATGATGGTGAATACGCGAGCAATTAAGGCTCGACGTTAGCTCAATCGGAGGAGGGTCCTCCTGGTTCAAAACGGCAGCGCATTCACTGCTAATCGGGACGAAGATGAAGGTCCGGTCTCGTTAAAGTTGCATTATCAAAGGCTAATAACTGGCTAGCAGCAAATTCCAGTCAGCGTGACACTCAAGAGCAAAATATCAAGTTTAAATATCCCTTTTTAATGCAATTTAATTATTCATTAATCCTCCCTGGCCAGACCACGAGAAATTATGGCTCGGTGTGAGAGTAATTGGCGAAGGAACCGTAACACTGGGTAACGTCCGCGTTTGGACCGTTGACGACGACGCTTATTGTCTCCGTCGTTTTGGACCGTCGGACAGAATATCTCAGCCGTCCCTCAGCGCTAGCGTTACTTAAAATGACCAATATGCGACATCCTAAGAGCAGTGTGACATAACTTAATTTGCAATAATAAAATCCAACTAATTATATTGTCTCTCCAAAATAAACCAGTGTGTATTAAACATCCTTTAGCCCCCAAATATCATAGATTGGCCATTGAGCTTGCAAAGGCATATTTTTATCTTCAAACCTCATTTTAAATACAAAAGATGTTAATACTAATCAATGGGTGTTAAATAGCCTAATAAAAGAATAATTTATTTTCTGTATAATTAAAAGGAATACTGGATATTTTCTCCACATTAAAACTCCACCCAAGGAAAAAGGGGATATTACATTAGAACTGGCCCCACACCCAGTGCTATGTATGATTATCCCACAATATGCATATTAATTTCCCTAATATTCCTGAATGTCACTACCATGTATGTCTATATGAAAGGATAATGACATAAGTCCAACACTACACTATAGCTTATATTAAAGGTCGAAGACACAACTTGAAATAATTATAAAAGAAAGTAAAATTCAAGTTTTAAGAAAAGGAATTAGAACGTGATACCTAGATTTGAGTTCGTTACAGAATACCACCCCTTAAAGAGGATTTCGTCCCCGAAATCCACCAAGCTACAACTCAAAATACTAAGCTGTAAATTTCTAACCAATTATAAATTTCTAATTCACTAGACAAAGTTAATATAGGGGTCCTAGAATAACATGGTCACATAACAATTGTATGCAGAACTCAACATGAATATACCTTACTTTATCCATCACATCTTATTATCTTCTCAAACCGTGAATTGGTCTAGGAAATTTATACTAAGATTGAGGATGATATCATCATTTTTTTTACATAATTAAGGAGGTTTGTCCATCATACTATTATGATGTTTGGTATCCCTTCCATGACAAGTTTCCAATGCTAATAGCCATTGATTCCAACTACTCGTTAATTTAAGTTACATACCTAAGTGTGCAAGGCTCGATCCTTTAAAAGGACCAATCTAACCATACATCAAGTTAAGAGAGGTAGTCGACAAGAATATAGCTTTTATATCCGTTATTGTTCATCTTAAATCTATGCCGCACTTATGCCTAGGGTTAGAGGGTCAAACATGCACGTCAAAGATTTCTTCGCTAAAGGACCTATCTACTACTACAACATCCTTGTGGTGGAGACTTGGTTCCAAACCAATAAATGAAATCTTAAAAGTTTTTTTTATATATAATATAATAATGAAATTAAGTTTTACGATGAAAACCTTGCGATGGAAATCCAAAATGGCGCCAAAATCAATCTGAGAACCAAGTCGACCACTTTCTACCACATACAACACATACTATCACCCTAACATCACATCATCTTCATCAAGAGGCTTCTCTACACACCTCATCAAGGAATACACAAGCATATCCAAATTCTAGATGGGGGATACATGTTTCTTCTAGAATGCAGTGAACCTCTAGTGGGTCCAACTAGGCACGACCTTCATTATTTCACCATTCTCTTAACCGTGATCTATGCCATCACATCCCAAAACATCATTTATTTATAACACCATGGATAACCATAATAAGAAGAGATTAGGGACTCTACTACCTTAGTTGGCTTTCCTCCATGGTGTCAAAACAAGCATAGGTGCACAAGATAGTCAAACTACTCTCTATCTCATACATCAACTAAGCTGATTACATGGTGGCTATGAGAGAGTGGTCAACTCTTTAAGGATCAATCCTAGATGTACCTACCTCACATGACGTCATTGTCGATGCACATATGAAGTTTTAAGTAATACAATATCAATTGCAGATTCCAAATATAATTGTGTCTCCACATGTCCTCTGGGAAAACCAACATGGCACAAAGTTTTATTATGTGCTTCAAATATGTGATCACTCCGTTATAAGACAAGGAAGATCAACATCATTCCCACCTTACGGGTATGAGAGGGATAAAATCTAAAGGATCATTGCTTGAAACATATATCTTCCTTCAACAAACCCTCATTTATGAGATATCACAAGTTCATCTAGGATAGTATTCAACTCTTGGGTGGCAAGTGTTAAGTAAAATTATGTTGAGATAACTCCATGTTGTAGGAAGGACTAGACCAACCTTAAAGGATCTAGTTCACATCATCATGTGCCATCATATAATACCTCAAAATCTAAAAGTCATGTCAACATCCTATGTTTGTATCCATGCATGCATAGTTCACATAATGCATGTATCATAAGCTAGGAAACAACAAAAGTAAAAGGTTTAATGACTTTTACTAGGGTTACGTAAAATTATGTGAAGTCAACCTACTCTTTCTATAGTAGATGAATGGTACCCCCCTAAGGCGGGAGGTAGAGGCTACTTCCTAGGAGAGGCAACATTTATGTATAGAAAGCTATGCATATAAAGAGATGGTAGGATTGATAAGAGTTTACCCAATACTAGGTCATCTACAAATTTATTTGGGATACTTATAAACCATCAAATTTGATAGGGGGTGAAACCTCAATTGGTAAACACAATTCAAGTTTAGGTATGTCAAAAACCTCTAAAGGGTCACCTACCTACTAAGGACAATCTAGGATAACTTGAAATAGTCTAGTTACCGACTGCTCAGGCTCTGATACCATTCTGTAAAGAGTGGGACCCGATAGTGGGCCCACTCAATGGTACAAAAATGAGCCATGAAATATTTAAGCAGTGGAAAACATAACTATTTACAAAGTTACAAAATGTTCTCATGCACATAACTTTCTCACACTAAGGGTGGTATATAAAAAAATAAAAAGATTACACCTATTCACACATATGCCCATATACAGAGGGTAACAAAGCTATCCCAAGTTGTCCTCATGTCCACCAATTAGCTCGCAGTCATCCTGAGTCTCTTCCTTGTAAAGCACCTACACCTGGGTGGAGGGAACACCCAGAAGAATAGGAAAACAAGGTATAAATCAGCAAAAGCTGAGTTTGTACGTTAAAAGATTAACTAGGCATTTAAAAAGGTAAAGTAAGATGTTCCCATAAAAAAAGGGGGCCATTAAAGCTAGGTAAGTTTCAACGAGAAGTACCAAAAGAAGGAATTTTCAACAAAATGAGGCATATAAATAAACAAGTGAAATAACATATCTTGCCATTATCAATCATCAGTATCACAATAAATATTTGCATGCAGATATATTTGACTAAAGTAACTATAATAGGGCCAAGACACCACTGAGTCGTTGACCTAAGTAAAAATGGGTGGAAGTAGCGCACCCTAGGCGGAAGTAGCACGCCTATGTATATAAAAAGGTGGAAGTAGCACACCCCGGGCGGAAGTAGCACGCCCTAATGGTTACGCATAAGCGTCTACGATAGTTAAACTAGTCGAATTATCTAACATGCATAAATAGAGTGGCAAGATATACCTTTCACAAGCATGTGGCCTAATTTAAGCACAATCGCAGATGGGGTCATTAACCCAATTCAATATGATAATAATTTCAATAGAATAATAAATCCAACTGAAAGTATATGAAATGTCCAACAAATGGAATAAGAGCAAGTATTTCAAAAGGTGCCTCATTATGGGAAAATTTAGTCACATAATTGCCCAGTTATAAATTGGAAGGAGTACATACCTCAATAATTAGCCCTACCAACTCAACAATTTTCTTTGAACCAAATTCAAAGTCTTTCACCACCTAATCACAATATGTGTGTATTGGGTTAATAACTAATTATTCCATCAATACTGTTAACTCTAAATGACTCACAAAATCCGTCTGGAAACCACACGGCTAACTCACTCACGATATACTGATTCCAAAAAGATACACATAATTTATCGTGACTATTTAATATATAATGGTGACCTTTTACAAATCGATTCCATACGGATATTGTTATTAAAATACAATCGAGAAGGTCTGATTTGCTTTTGTACCAACTCGTTCCGTAGCCAAGCGTGGCTAGGACATTTCATAAACTTGTGAGTTAGGTAGTCATCTCACGGTTATAAAGATCATAATTATCATTTATGCACCGATTAAAAGTGAAAGATGATCAGCTAGATCGCCGAGTCAATATGAGTTCACAATTCATGGCAGAACTGCCAATCTCATAGGAAAACTCAACTGAGCACTCAACACAGAGTTGCTGCTTACCCCAGCCTGGACCGGACTACGATTCGTGAGCAGAGTCGAATTCGCAAATCCTCCGGTGTCCATAGAAACCTCGGTACCCTTTGGTTTGAAAATAGTTAAACTAGCATCATTCGAAACCATTGGAATAACTGGACGGTAAATCAGAACAGACGAAGGCGTATTTCATTAATCTCAAACCAAAGCCTTGAACTGAATCAGCCTCCGCATAAGAAGGCCAGCATTTTGGTATCCCAGTACGATCGTTTCGCAAGACAAAACTCCCCGGACAAACCAATTCAACTGAAACTCAGTCTCGGTGAAAGTCTGCCCACCGGCCGGATATTGCATAATCGAATAAGTCGCAGATCGTCTTGGCTTTGGAAGCTCTCGAACCCGACCTCAGTGCTGGTGGAAGGCGGAACTACCAAACCATGGCGGAGAGGAGACTTAGACAAGAAACTAGGCGTTCAATGCAGATCCGTAAATCAGCTTTAGGACTGATGTTCATATGCGGAATCAAAAAGCACACAGCTTCCCTTCGACGTGAATACACGTAATTGAGACAGAGGTTTTAGTCGACCCATTGATTTGGTTAAAACCATTGCAAATCGATAATGGGGATCGAAGGCTGATTGTGTCAGGATGGTACAGTTACCTGTAATTGCTCCGTTAGCAAGCATAGAGGCGTCCTTTCTTGCTTCCTCACCGGAGGCAGCTACAGCGCCGGCGTGAGGGTGCAGCGGCGTTCAAGGAAATTGGGCGGTGACAATGCTAGAGGAAGGATGGCTACACAGTAGTGGTTGAACTTGTGGTAGATCAGCGTTGCAGCTAGTCAGGCGGCCAGACAACGATGGTGACGGCGGAAGTCAGAAACCAACTCATTTATAATAGGGAGAAAAATATCAAGTTTAAATATCCCTTTTTAATGCAATTTAATTATTCCTTGATCCTCCCTGGCAAGACCACGAGCAATTATGGCTCGGTGTGAGAGTAATTGGCGAAGGAACCGTAACACTGGGTAACGTCCGCGTTCGGACCGTTGACGACGACGCTTAGCGTCTCCGTCGTTTTGGACCGTCAGACAGAATATCTCAGCCGTCCCTCAGCGCTAGCGTTACTTAAAATGACCAATATGCGACATCCTAAGAGCAGTGTGACATAACTTAATTTGCAATAATAAAAGCCAACTAATTATATTGTCTCTCCAAAATAAACCAGTGTGTATTAAACATCCTTTAGCCCCCAAATATCATAGATTGGCCATTGAATTCGCAAAGGCATATTTTTATCTTCAAACCTCATTTTAAATACAAAAGATGTTAATACTAATCAATGGGTGTTAAATAGCCTAATAAAAGAATAATTTATTTTCTGTATAATTAAAAGGAATACTGGATATTTTCTCCACATTAAAACTCCACCCAAGGAAAAAGGGGATATTACATTAGAACTGGCCCCACACCCAGTGCTATGTATGATTATCCCACAATATGCATATTAATTTCCCTAATATTCCTGAATGTCACTACCATGTATGTCTATATGAAAGGATAATGACATAAGTCCAACACTACACTATAGCTTATATTAAAGGTCGAAGACACAACTTGAAATAATTATAAAAGAAAGTAAAATTCAAATTTTAAGAAAAGGAATTAGAATGTGATACCTAGATTTGAGTTCGTTACACTATAGGTCCCATATCACGTTGGTAGTGAATGACTATAACTAGTTTATGACATCACAAGTAAGGAGTGGTGCTTAGTCACATCAATGCTTTCCAATTGAATGGAAAGTTGGAGAACGACTTCAACCTACAATTTGTGTAAGGTGTTGTAGTGATTGTATAATTCCTTTTGTCTCTGATATCTGGAATGAACTTGAGGCATGGAATTGTCATCCTCTCAATATTCAATCCATGTTCCTTGAACCAAGAGCATATTGTCTGAGATATATATGACCTCAATATCATATATTGATTTATATGTGCATGCGCATGCATTTCTCAGGCTTGCTTATGGTACAGGGCAAGCAGAGGAATTTAAAACTTTATTACCATATTCCCCATAAATAGTATATTGTGACAATAACTATAATGCAGGAAGGATGGTTTATGGGATATAACTAGTCTTCGAGCATGTACAATGACAATCCTCATTGTTGTAGATGCACAACTCTGAATCCTAGTTGTACTGGGGTTCGTCTAACTGTTGCACCTCCTGGTCTGCACCAAGGACTCCAATGATGAACGTTGTCTTCTTCAACAACTCCTCTTATCATAGACTGCTGGTTGACATTGTCCTCCAAGCAACAAACAACGGCTTCCCGCCTCTACGGTAGTCCACACAGACCACCTAGAACTCCTATCATCCTACTGGGACCAGACAAAAAGAAGTTGTCCCTCTATATCAATGTACTAGTAACCGACTTTCTCTCCCACAATGGCAACTCTTAGTTGTTCTCTCATGTGGTTGTCCCTCCCTTATCAGTTAGGACTTTCCTGGGCTCTCGTGATAACCACAACCAAAGAGGACAACAATTGTCAGAGGAACTGATTCTTAGTTGTATGTGTTGTAGTTGTACTTTGGGAAGCCCCCAGTACCCCTCTATATATAGGAGAGGTTAGGGTTAGGGTTCCCAGTCCCCCACTAATGCAGGACTAAAGCGACAGTTGAAAGGACAAGTAGATCTTGAATTTTCATAACTTCTCTAGAAGTGTCACAACCTGCATGCGATGAAACGGTCGTCTCACCAAGTGAGATGTTCATCTCGCATGCGAGACGTTCATTTTTCTAAGAGAAGCAGTTTTCTGGGACACAAGATGGTCGTTTCGTGCTTTCCCAGTCTGATATGAATTGGCAAATCATTTCCTAATAAATGTCATACATTAATTTACTTGCACCCCAAGTATGTGCAATTGAAATGAATTTGAGAAAACTCCAAATATTTTATTCGTCCCAACCAGGCTATCTCATACAAGCCAGACACCTGTCTCACTCACCTAGATGACTGTCTAGTGAGTTCAAGTTGAGCTGATCGATTCGACAGCTTAAACCGATCGTTTCATAGGGTAGAACTAAGTCAATTCAATTTCTAATCTGCCTGACAACCCACACTACTACAGAAATAGCTTATAACGTCACATTTAGATACTTCAGTTATTACCAAAAACTGATGCCTAAAACCTACAACGCCAGCTAATTACAGAGACCGACATCTATATTTGACAATAGGCCAGACACGGGTATCGCTTTCTATTAAGCGTCGACTCCCTAAGACGAACTGACACCTAAAATAGCCCGCCAAATCCAATTTTTTCGAGTGAAAAAATTACCCCCAAAGTTTCAAATGCGGCGTTAGTTTTGTACCTAATAAACGACGCCTAACGATGAAAAAAATTACCTCCTAAGGTCTCAGTTTTTGTGGAAAAATTGACGCTGAAAAGGTTTCACGCGCCGTCCTTGTGAAAATTTTTAGGGTTAAGATTGTCCAATGGACGTCGGTTTTTCCTGGAAATCGACACCTATTGTTATAATTCGAGAACATTTATTTTTTGTTGGCATATATAGATAGACTTCGGCTTTTCTATTTGGAACCGACGACTATCAGTGAACATAAGCTTCGGTGTGTTGGTGGTAATCAACGCTTAAAGTTTAAAGTGTCGATTTATGGTAATAACTGATTCCTATTGTTAACTTAATAGCACCCGCGTGAGCTAGACTCTTCCCCTTTCTCTGTTTCATCAATTTCACTAGGGTCTGGCGATTAGAGATTCTGCCACCGTCTGTTGCTCTTCCCCTTTCCCCGCCGCCGGTCTGCCTTCCCTGTTGCCGCCGCTGCTGCCACCGCTCCTGCCTGCCACTCCTACCACTGCTTCTATTGTCGCCTCCTGCTCCTCTGCTTCCTCTTGTTGTTGTTTTCGCCTACTCCTTTTCTCCTCTGCCTCTTCTTCCTCTGCTCCTGCTCCAGCCGTCGCCCGCTCACCGCCATCGCCCTCTCACTGCCGCCGCCCACTCTCCTGCTTGCTGCTCCGGCCACCTACTCACTGCTCCTAGTACCCTTCTTCTTCCTCTTCTTTCTCCTTGCTCCTTCTCCTACCCCCCTACCCTCAGGGTGCGGGCAATGGGTTGGATCTTATACATGTTTGAGTACATTAGGGTTCTAATCTACCCTTTTGTTTATCAACTGAGTTGTACTTTTTTATCTATTGCTTTGTATTTGTTTATCTACTGATTATATTGATTTATCTAATGCTTTGAGTTTACTTATTTAGATATTGTTGTTGTAAATCAACCTAGGATATGACTCAAATCTTGTGCTTGCATATATTTGTGCTTCTAATCCTCATGCTTGACCTAATTCAGTAAATTTTGATGCACGTTGAAATAAGATTCAAACTTGTCCATTCTAGCATCTTAATTTGATTTGATTATGTGCTTTGAACCTTGAAACATGCGTATTAAAGATACATTGATGTCTTAAACTTAACTCACATGTGGGTCTTCTATTTCTAAAATAATTATATCTTCAATCTGCTTTTTTCACCTTTATACTATATGTATTGCCTCTAAAATAGAAGATCTATTTGGTAGAACTGTCGACCTTTGTCCAGACCCTAAAGTGGACTCTATGAACATAGCCAATTAAAGTATCATATTAATATATAATAGTTTATTTATGGAAGTTACATAGAGACATGCAATTTTTAGTAACAAAATGATCAAAATAGCCCCTATTATATTTTGCTACTGTAAAAAAGTAAACCCTAGGAATTGATAGTATAAATGCATCTAAACATTCATAAGCTATTAATGTGTCACTTAGAGAGAAATGGACATATTCCTATTTAAGTAAAAATTACATAGGACATAATATGAAGTAATGATTAGTAACATAATGCGGTGGTTATCTATATGAAATTGATTATATATGCAATTCAAGTAGAAATAATAGAAAGAAAGATAATGAAACAAGCATGAAATTGCAAATAACCTTAGATGGGAAAGAAAACTTCAAATCAATGCATGGTGTTTCATGGTCTCTATTCCTAATGAGTTATGTTACAAATATCTGTATATTAGGTTAAGGACATGTTTCTGTTGTGACATGTTGAGTTTTTTGCTATGTTATACCCACCAGATTTGTGTTATATATAAAATAATACATTGATTAATTTAGGAAGCATTGTATGTTGTTATGGCTGTCCACAAGTGTTTTTATAAGAAAATTGTGTGTTGAATGGGGTTGTGAACAAGGGACTGGTGTTGTATTTGTTGGCCTAGAAACCCATCCAAGATTTACTAATTAGGAGTAAATCTTGGATAGTCCCCGGTTTGGGACTGTTCTTGAACAACTAATCTCACTTAGGATGTAAGTGTATAATGTGTATTGGGTTTTCAAGAAAATTTCAGTAGCATTTCCCCGTTTGTTCTCTAAGTACATATGTACTTGGAGAACAGTGGGGAAATGTTGCTGAAATTTTCTTGAAAATCCAATACACATTATACACTTACTAGTGAGATTAGGTGTTCAAGAATGGGATAGGTGGTACACATTTATTATATATAAGAATGACAACACATGTATTTGTTGGCCTAGAAACCCGTGCAAGATTTACTCAATAGGATTAAATCTTGGATAGTCCCCGGTTTGGGACTGTTCTTGAACACCTAATCTCACTTAGGATGCAAGTGTATAATGTGTATTGGGTTTTCAAGAAAATTTCAGTAGCATTTCCCCGTTTGTTCTCTAAGTACATATGTACTTGGAGAACAGGGGGAAATGCTGCCGAAATTTTCTTGAAAACCCAATACACATTATACACTTACATCCTAAGTGAGATTAGGTGTTCAAGAATGGGATAGCTGGTACAAATTTATTATATATAAGAATGACAACACATGTATTTGTTGGCCTAGAAACCCGTCCAAGATTTACTCAATAGGAGTAAATCTTGGATAATCCCCAGTTTGGGACTGTTCTTGAACACCTAATCTCACTTAGGATGTTTTAACCATTAATTCTATATAAGACCTTAAAACCTAAAGTTTTAACCATGCTTAAACTCTAATTTGTTAACCCTAAACCCTAATCTTGTTGTAATATATACTTGTTTTCTCTTTGATCATAGAATGGATAGATCATGGATGTCGATTCACAATCGTTGCACCTCAAAGTTTATTTCTGGTCTTGATTAGTTTATTAGATTTACCGAGGAACATAGGAAAAAACCTAGAGATAGGTTCTACAGTCCATGTAGGCATTGCGGTAACAACTTGAAAGTCAACACTAGTGACAAAATGAAAAGTCATGTCATATGCAACGGGATTGTAACGGCTATACATAATGGCACTAGCATGGAGAGATTTCAAACCCAAAAACAGTGGATGTCGATAGCAATGCTTGTGTGGAAGAAGTTATTGCCTCTGATGGCGTATATGTGAACGAACCAGTTCCAGTAGACATCGTTGATGCGATGCTGGATAGTTGTGGGGTAGAACACATCAAAACTCATCCACCTCCCATGTTTAGAAATATTGTGCATGATGCTGAGATACCATTATACACATGTTGTACTAAGTTTACGAAGCTTAGCACTGTGTTGAGATTGTATAAGCTGAAAGCTAACAATAGATGGAGCGACAAAAGCTTCATGTCATTGTTGTCTTTGTTGAAAGAAATGCTTCCTGAAGGAAACGAGCTGCCAATCTCAACATACCAGGTAAAGAAATTGTTGTTCCCAATGGGAATGGAGGCCAAGAAGATACACGCATGCCCGAATGATTGTGTATTATTCCAAAAGGACTATGTGGATTTGAAAGATTGTCCAAAATGTGGTGCATCACGGAATAAATCGACGACTTCGGGGGAGTCCAAAATTAGTTCTCCTGCCAAGGTGATGTGGTATCTACCTATAATATCACAGTTTCAACGCTTGTTTGCCAATCCGATAGATGTGAAGAATTTGAGGTGGCATGCAGATGTTAAGAAAAATAATGATGGGATCCTACGACATGCGTTTGATTCCCCACAGTGGAAGAAGATTGATCTATTGTACCTTAAATTTGGTGAAGAAGTCAGGAATCTAAGACTTGGGCTTTGTACAGATGGGATGAATCCGTACGGGACATTAAACAGCCAACATAGCACTTGGCCAGTCACTTGATGAGCATTGTGACAAGAGAAGGGGCATCACTATGATGAAGAAGTTAACAGTGCTAAGGGGTAATGGACCCAAACTGGTTGTGGATTTTGATAATGCAAGAAATGCAATTGGAGTGAACCGCAATTCATTTGTTTCATATCTTGGGTATGTTACTTGTAGACATTGTGGTTGTAAGATAGATTCTTGGAATAAAGTTCCTAAGGGGAAGAAAGACTTAATATGGAAGGATTTATGCATGAGTTATAATTATTTACAATTCTATTTTGTAGATTACTAATTTTTTGGATACTAGTTAATAGCAATTCTATTTTGCAGAGTATATTTGTGTTGGATGAAAAGTTGCATTGTAAATGCGTGATGCAACGATGTGGGAGGGTCCTAAGGAACTATAGGACAAATCTCACCAGAGAATACATAAAAGATGGTGAGAAGAGGAAGAAGTCAACCACTGAATAGTGGAACTTCCTGGACCCAGAAGAATGGGACGCGTTTGTTGCTTCAAGAAACACTGATGAATTCAAGGTATTAGGTGTTACTCCCTATTTAATTAATATACGTTGTATTCACCTATTCAAGATTAACCGTTAGTGTTACTAACCAAATCAATGTGCATACTAACTAGGCTATCATTGAGGCGCAAAGAGCAAGGCGTGCACTGAATGTGCATGACCACACAGTGGGTCCAAAGGGTTATCCAGACGTTCATCAAAGACTACAGACTGAGTGTACTGCTTAGTCTACTTCTACTCAGGAGTCATCTACTATAGGTACCACACCTCTGCCTCGCCATGATGTCTGGATAGCTGGGAGGCAAAATAAGAAGGGAGAAATAAAGAAGCCGACAACTGCTGAGGCGGCTGCAAAAACGGTAAAATACAACTCTTAGAGCAATCATTCGAATATTGATTATTTGTGGTGTTTACTTACTTACCAATTTCTATTGATGGCGATTAGCGGGAGCTGCACGAGCTGAGGAAACAAGGCAAGTTCATCCCTGAGGGCACAAGGGATGAATTGACAGTTGCTTTGGGTAACCTAGAGCATCCTGGACGTGTTAGGGGTGCAGGCGCTGGTGTGGGCATCAAAGCGTTCTTTGGGCCATCCCAGAGCAAACATGTCCCAAAAGTGAGAATTTCACAAGAAGAGGTAACATATTCTTTTTTTAAAATTCTACTGTAAAAGGGAATTCAATAATTAGAAGCTAACATTTCTTTTATACATGTATAGGTAGATAAGATAGTTGAAAGGAGAGTTAATGATGTAGTTGATAAGAGAGTCAAAGAAGCAGTAGATAAGACACTCCATGAAGCAATGAGAAAGTGGCATGAATCTCTGACTGCCACTCAAACAGTACCTATGGCGTCCCACTCTACTCCTACTGTAGAGGTTGGGAGTAATCCTGTAGACCCACCACCTAGCACATCTGTTGTAAGTATTTTTATGACATAGTATCTAGTCTTTTCAAGATGATATGTGTATATGTATATAACATTGTTTACGTAAATTTGTAGGGGTTGAAGCCATGCCGTATAAAAAGTAATGAATACGTCATTGTAGAGGCATCGACTTACCCATCCCTTCCAGGGGAAATGTTTCATGGATCTCCATTACCAAATGGTTGGGTTTGGGTGAGCCCGCTACTTATATTCCCCAATTGGATAGGTCTTCTATTGCCATATGTCCACCCAGATTGTGAAATGCTTGGTGAGGCAGAAGGCATAGTGATATTGTGGCCCAAAGCGGGTGTCGTCTATACTAAAATTGTATCGTAAATTTACATTACGTTAAATTGTTAGTGTATATATGAGGTCAATTGATCTGAAACTATATATACATGTTAAAACGAAGACACCTAGAGCATCTAGGCCTCCACCTCCACCTCCTACATTACCAAGTTGGGTTCCACAGGACCTACCTTCCCCGTTAGGTCCTAATTGTAGGGGTATGGCAGTATGGCTAGGCGAATATGATATAAATTGCCCTATAAATGTTTCTATAGATGCGGATGTTGTAGGTCAATCATACGAAAACAAACTATTTATATAAGATATTTTGGAGTTGTTTCACTATGATTGGCTGAATACATATGTGTTAGAGCTATGGATAAGGTGAGATATTGTTTATACATCCATATACCTTGTGTCGGATCCAGTGATCTGGTTTGTTATATATTAATGCATATGTAATACATGTTTTGCAGGTACTTAGACAAGATATGTGCAGATTTTTCATTTGAACATGCAGGATTTTTTATTCCATCTTTTATTAGTCTAGTAGCTAAAGACCCTTCGTCAGTTCAACAATACTACTGTGATGCTTTTACAAATTTTGGTCAAAATAAGAAGACGGTGATAATAGCTCCATTCAATGCTGAGTAAGTTTACTTTGCTTATAATTTGGACTTAAGAAAATTACATTTTTATTGTGGATTTCGAGTTATTAATTTTTAACTTTTTTACCTCTAGGAGTACGCATTGGGAGTTACTAGTTATTGTCCCCGAGATGTTCACTGTCTATTATCTAGATCCTAAGGGGACTAAATTGAATCCAAAATATGGACATGCAATGAAAATGATATTATTCCGATGAGAAATATTTCATTTTTATATCTGTTAACATTTGTTATTACATTACTATTTAATTATGCAATTTACTGTGTTACATTAACATGTAGGGGTTTACATGAGTTCAAAAAGGTTGGAGGAAAGGTCCCCAAGAAAAAGAACCAGCCAATAATTTGGGAGAACGTGGAAGTAAGTTCCCGACTCCAATGTATATATTATTTATGTGAACTGTGCTTAGTTGTATTTTTTAATATTTTGTATGTTTCAATTTATAGTGTGCTACACAAGACAACGGTTGGGCATGTGCATACTATGTGATGCGATTTATGCACATGATTATCAAATATGCCGCAGTGGACATCGATACCACACATGAGGTATTATATATAGTCTCATTAGATAATATGAAATATATCAATCTTATTTATATATTATTAATTATATATATACATCATTCTCTTTGTAGGTGTTTAAAACTGACCCCACTACAGGTAAGGCCTTATCAGATGTACATGCTTCCTATATGATGGAAAAATTAAATGATGTAAAAGAAGAATGGGAAAAAGCCATACAAGTAGTGGGGGTTTTAAAATATAATTGGGATGTTGATAGCAATAATGACTAAAGAATGATATTTTGTTAATGATTTTTTTTAATTGTCATATGTGTGAATGTTTCTACATGTCTGAATGTTTCTACATGTGTCTGAATGTTTATACATGTGTGAATGTAAAAATGAATGGAACTGCAGGTTGCTACATGAATGTTTCTACATGTGTCTAAATGTTTCTACATCTGTGAATGTGAAAATGAAAGGAACTGTAGGTTGCTACATGGATTTTCTATATGTGTCTGAATGTTTTTACATGTGTGAATGTGAAAATGAAAGGAACAATAGGTTGCTACATGAATGTTTCTACATGTGTCTGAATGTTTATATATGTGTGAAAATTGAATGGAACTACATGTTGCTAAATGTGTGAAAATGAATCTTGTTAAATTTGCAGGTTTGTGGCCTGTTGTTGGCTGATATCAATGGATGTTGTAAACCTGCAGTTCAGTTCCACTGAACTGTAGGTTTCTACATCATGTGACTAGCCACAGCAGGCCTGCAAACTGATAAGAAAAAAATCAAAACATAGGCGTCGGTTATTAGTCAAAAACTGACAACAAAGTCTTACAACGTCGATTAATAGCAAAAAACCGCCATCTAATGTGGCCAGACAACACGGCCATGCTGGCCAGCACAGCCATGGTGGCAGGTGATATGGCGTCGGTTATTACTAAGAAATCGACGCCAATGGTGTCCTAGATGGTGCCCTTTTGTGGCGTGAAGGGTTTGGGCGTTGGTTTCCCTACTAATAACTGATGCCTATAGTGCCCCTGCTGGCGCCCTTTTTGTAGCGTGAAGGTGTAACATCCTAGGATTTGAGGCCTGGGATAACATTATCTTAAAAGGATTGATTGGACTACCCATATCACCAAGGTGCACCTCCTTTTTCGGGAGCCCATCACTAAAGAACTCCATAGTTAAGCGTGCTCAGCTTGGAGTAGTATTAGGATGGGTGACCAGTCGGGAAGTTGATCCTGGCTTGCGCGTCAGTGTGGACAAAGTGCGCAGTTAAGGCTAGTGGTGGTATTTGGGGCCAGTCATCATTCCTGAAACTCTACTAGAGCCTAGGGCAGTTGGCCCGGCGTTACAAATGGTATCAGAGCCAATTCCCCTCCAGTAGGTGGGGCCCACATGGGTCTGTGGCATGCCAGTCTTTGAGCCGTGCGGTCCATGCATGTTGGAAAGGGCTATCCAAGTTGATGGAGCCGCTCATGCACTGGTAGTGTCCAGGCATGTTGGAAAGGGCTATCCGAGTTGATGGAGCCACCCTTGCGTTGGTAACCGTGGTCGGGAGCTGGGTGTACATGGGTCATTTGGGTCTACACTGAAATGAGGAAAAGATTATGAGGCCATATAGTTGAGCCTTGATGAGGACGTCAAGAGTCTAAGTTGGAGAGATTGTAACATCCTAGGATTTGAGGGCTGGGATAACATGATCTTAAAAGGATTGATTGGACTACCCATATCACCAAGGTGCACCTCCTTTTCTGAGAGCCCATCACTAAAGAACTCCATAGTTAAGCGTGCTCGGCTTGGAGTAATACTAGGATGGGTGACCAGTCGGGAAGTTGATCATGGCTTGCACGTCAGTGTGGACAAAGTGCACAATTAAGGCTAGTGGTGGTCTGTGGGGCCAGTCATCATTCCTGAAACTCTACTAGAGCCTAGGGCAGTTGGCCCGGGCATTACAAAAGGGTTTGGGAGTTGGTTTCCCTGTTAATAACCGACGCCTATAGTGCGGTCCATGCATGTTGGAAAGGGTTATCCAAGTTGATGGAGCCGCCCATGCGCTGGTAGTGTCCAGGCATGTTAGAAAGGGCTATCTGAGTTGATGGAGCCACCCTTGCGTTGCTAACCATGGTCGGGAGCTGGGTGTGCATGGGTCATTTGGGTCTACACTGAAATGGGGAAAAGATTATGAGGCCATATAGTTGAGCCTTGACGAGGACGTCAAGAGTCTAAGTGGGGGAGATTGTAACATCCTAGGATTTGAGGCCTGGGATAACATGATCTTAAAAGGATTGATTGGACTACCCATATCACCAAGGTGCACCTCCTTTTCCGGGAGCCCATCACTAAAGAACTACATAGTTAAGCGTGCTCAGCTTGGAGTAATACTAGGACGGGTGACCAGTCAGGAAGTTGATCATGGCTTGCGCGTCAGTGTGGACAAAGTGTGCAGTTAAGGCTAGTGGTGGTCTGTGGGGCCAGTCATCATTCTTGAAACTCTACTAGAGCCTAGGGCAGTTGGCCCAGGCGTTACAAATGGTATCAGAGCCAATTCCCCTCTAGTAGGTGGGGCCCACATGGGTCTGTGGCATGCCAGTCTTTGAGCCGTGCGGTCCACGCATGTTGGAAAGGGCTATCCAAGTTGATGGAGCCGCTCATGTGCTGGTAGTGTCCATGCATGTTGGAAAGGGCTATCCGAGTTGATGGAGCCACCCTTGCATTGGTAACCGTGGTCGAAAGCTGGGTGTACATGGGTCATTTGGGTCTACACTGAAATGGGGAAAAGATTATGAGGCCATATAGTTGAGCCTTGACGAGGACGTCAAGAGTCTAAGTGGGGGAGATTGTAACATCCTAGGATTTGAGGCCTGGGATAACATGATCTTAAAAGGATTGATTGGACTACCCATATCACCAAGGTGCACCTCCTTTTCCGGGAGCCCATCACTAAAGAAATCCATAGTTAAGT
This sequence comes from Alisma plantago-aquatica, assembly GCA_963693085.1. Taxonomy (NCBI): domain Eukaryota; kingdom Viridiplantae; phylum Streptophyta; class Magnoliopsida; order Alismatales; family Alismataceae; genus Alisma; species Alisma plantago-aquatica. The sequence continues at coordinate 1,821,526,463 of OY856409.1, read as the reverse complement.
GTGCTCAGCTTGGAGTAATACTAGCATGGGTGACCAGTCGGGAAGTTGATCATGGCTTGCGCGTCAGTGTGGACAAAGTGCGCAGTTAAGGCTAGTGGTGGTCTGTGGGGCCAGTCATCATTCCTGAAACTCTACTAGAGCCTAGGGCAGTTGGCCCGGGCGTTACAGAAGGGTTTGGGAGTTGGTTTCCCTACTAATAACCGACGCCTATAGTGCGGTCCACGCATGTTGGAAAGGGCTATCCAAGTTGATGGAGCCGCCCATGCGCTGGTAGTGTCCAGGCATGTTGGAAAGGGCTATTTGAGTTGATGGAGCCACCCTTGCGTTGGTAACCGTGGTCGGGAGCTGGGTGTACATGGGTCATTTGAGTCTACACTGAAATGGGGAAAAGATTATGAGGCCATATAGTTGAGCCTTGACGAGGACGTCAAGAGTCTAAGTGGGGGAGATTGTAACATCCTAGGATTTGAGGCCTGGGATAACATGATCTTAAAAGGATTGATTGGACTACCCATATCACCAAGGTGGACCTCCTTTTCTGGGATCCCATCACTAAAGAACTCCATAGTTAAGCGTGCTCAGCTTGGAGTAATACTAGGATGGGTGACCAGTCAGGAAGTTGATCATGGCTTGCACGTCAGTGTGGACAAAGTGTGCAGTTAAGGCTAGTGGTGGTCTGTGGGGCCAGTCATCATTCCTGAAACTCTACTAGAGCCTAGGGCAGTTGGCCCGGGCGTTACAGAAGGGTTTGGGAGTCAGTTTCCCTACTAATAATCGACGCATATAGTGAGGTCCACGCATGTTGGAAAGGGCTATCCAAGTTGATGGAGCCGCCCATGCGCTGGTAGTGTCCAGGCATGTTGGAAAGAGCTATCTGAGTTGATGGAGCCACCCTTGCATTGGTAACCGTGGTCGGGAGCTGGGTGTACGTGGGTCATTTGGGTCTACACTGAAATGGGGAAAAGATTATGAGGCCATATAGTTGAGCCTTGACGAGGACGTCAAGAGTCTAAGTGGGGGAGATTGTAACATCCTAGGATTTGAGGCCTGGGATAACATGATCTTAAAAGGATTGATTGGACTACCCATATCACCAAGGTGCACGTACTTTTCCGGGAGCCCATCACTAAAGAACTCCATAGTTAAGCGTGCTCAGCTTGTAGTAATACTAGGATGGGTGACCAATCGGGAAGTTGATCATGGCTTGCGCGTCAGTGTGGACAAAGTGTGCAGTTAAGGCTAGTGGTGGTCTGTGGGGCCAGTCATCATTCCTGAAACTCTACTAGAGCCTAGGACAGTTGGCCCGGGCGTTACAGAAGGGTTTGGGAGTCGGTTTCCCTACTAATAATCGACGCCTATAGTGCCCCTGCTGACACCCTTTTTGTGGCGTGAAGAGTTCTAGCATCGGTTTCCCCACTAATAACTAACGCCTATCGTGCCCCTACTGGTGCGAAGGGTTTTGGCGTCGGTTTTCAAACCGAAGCCTAAGGGTTCACCTTTTAGTGTCACCCACATATGTGTCACTTTTTAACCGTTACCAAAGGCCTTAAATAACCAACACCAAAGGTCGGTTCTGTAATAGTGCCAAACGGCCATCTCAACACTTGAGACACTCTTCTGGCTGACCAAATGGGTGTCTGGCCCAATGAGATGGTTGTTTGGTAGTTCAGTCAGCCAATCCATCGATTAGTTGTGTGAATTGTGTACCTAAACACTTTAGTACTTAATTAAATTATCATTCAAGATCATAACTCCTCTTCTAGGTCAAGACCTATGTGTGTGACCCTATAGGTCCCATATTACGTTGGCAGTGAGTGTCCATAGAAACTTATGACATCACAAGCAAAGAGTGGTGCCAAGTCACACATCATTGCTATCCAAGTAAATGGAAAAGTTGGGGAACAACTTCAACCTACAATCTATGTATGGTGTTACAGTGTTTGTATAGTTCATTTTTCACTGATGTCCAGATTGAACTAGAGGAATGGAGCAGTCACCCTCATTATTATTCAGTCTTGTTTCTTGAACCAAGAGTAGATTGTCTGAGATATATGTAAGATCAATATCACATATTGACTCACATGTGCATGACCATGCTTTTCTTAGTCTCACTTATCAAAAGGCCTAGGACATCACACTCCAGTAGGAGGGATAAATCCCATGTCTATCACTCACAGTCAATCCTCATGTATCAAAGCTTCCCAATCATCACCGTTACAACAACCCATATTTTAGGTCTGCGTTTGATGATGTCAAAGTGTATCCAACGACATGTTTGAGTGTAGTGATTTCAGGTCTAAGAACCTCAACCACCACCATCACTGTGAAAGTTGACTATGACTTCCATGATGATGGTTTCCATGTGTCACTCTCATGATGGATCTATCTGATACACTGTTCTCTTAACATGTATTTGTGTGCTTGGTTTGATATAGCCATATCATGACCAATGAGACTCAGTCATCAACCAACTCACACTCTGATCTTATGTGTTATTGTTGTCTATCAACCTTCCATAATAACAACCAATCAAGGACATAATGAGAATATATATATATATATGTGTATATATATATATACATATATATATATATATACATATATATATATATATATATACTCTTAACATCCCTATGATCTCATTTCTCAGGTCCTCAACCTGAAGACATACGTCATGAGTAATATTACTCTATAGACATTTATTATGTTATTTCATTATCTCATAACTGAACAAATAGAATAAATTGGAAGCTTGCCTTTTATTAACAATCAAATCATTTTTACATTATATGCCATTACAATCATCATATGATTGGCTCTCTGGGCATACATAACCAACATACTCCCACTTGCACTTAGATTCAATCACCCACATATCTTATTTTGAGTGACCTTACATGACCATCATGCTTCTACTGTGAAAGTGCTTTAGTAAAGGGATTAACAACATTGTTCTTAGTTGGTACTTTGCAAATCTTAACATCTCCTTGCTATACAATTTCTCGTATGAGATGATACGACCTTTGTATATGCTTTGGGTGCTAATGCGATCTGGGTTCCTTAGCTTGTGCAATACCTCCATTGTTGTCACTATATAGCTTCATTGCCTCAATGATGCTATGAACGACCCCAAGTTTTGGGATGAAATTCTTCATCCATACGGCCTCCTTTGTTGCACTCGATGAAGCAATATACTCAGCCTTTGTTGTTGAATCAAAAACTATTTCTTACTTGGAACTCTTCCAGCTCACAACTCCATTGTTGAGGAAAAACATGAATCCTGATTGCAATTTGAAATCATCTTGATCAGTCTAGAAGCTTGCATCGGTGTAACCTTTTACCACCAACTCTTCCATCCTGCCATAGACCAAGAATTGATCCTTAGTCCTTCTCAAGTACTTGAGGATGTTCTTCACAGCTATCCAGTGAGCATCACCTGGATCTGACTGATATCTGCTCATCATGCTCAAGGCATATGAGACGTCTGGATGGGTACATAACATTGCATACATGATTGTTCCAATTGTCTAGGCATATGGAATCACACTCATGCGTTCCCTTTCTTCACAAGAACTAGGACATTGAGCTCTAGAGATGGGGACACTATGACGCACATGCATGTTTCCTCTCTTTGAGTTATCCATGATGAACCGCTTCAACACTTTGTCAATGTATGTGCTTTGACTTAGTTTGAGAAGTCTTCTGGATCTATCTCTATAGATCTTTATTCTCAAGATGTAGGATTCTTCTTCCAAGTCTTTCATAGAGAATGTATTTCCTAACCATGTCTTTACCTTTTGTAAAGTAGGGATGTCATTCCCCATCAATAGTATGTCATCTACATACAATATGAGGAATGCCACTATGCTCCCACTAACCTTCTTGTATACACAATGTTCATCTTCATTTTGAGAAAAGACAATTCTTTGACTATCTCATCAAAATGAAGATTCCAACTCTGAGATGCTTGCTTCAATCCATAGATTGACCTTTGTAGCTTACAGATTCTATTGGCAAACTTTGGATCTATAAACCTCTCAGGTTGTGTCATATACACATCCTCCACAAGATTCCCATTAAGGAATGCAGTTTTAACAACCATTTGCCAAATATCATAGTCATCATAAGCTGCAATAGCAAGCATGATCCTAATGGATTTAACCTTGGCCACTGGAGAAAAGTTTTCATCATAGTCAACACCTTGAACATGTCTGAAACCCTTTGCAACCAATCTGCCCTTATTGGTTTGGACCTTTCCATCCATGTCGGTCTTCTTCTTGAAGACCCACTTGCACCCTATGGGTTTTACCCCTTCAGGTGGATCCACCAAAGTCTATACTTTATTGGTATACATGGATTCCATCTCAGATCTCATGGCCTCAAGCCATTTCTCAGACTCTGGTCCCTCAATAACATCTTTATAGGATATTGGCTCATCATCTATGACCAATTCACTGCCTTCTTGAGTTATAAGATATCCAAATCTCTCAAGTTCAAGGTGTGTCCTATTAGATCTACGAGGTTCTTATGTCACCTGAGGAATTCGAGTCTCCATAAAACTTTGTGATTCTCTGAGTTCCTCTGGTTCATCTATCAGTTCTATGTTCTCTTGTTGGTCTCGAACTTCTTTGAGTTCCACTTTCCTCCCACTGATTCCTTTGGAAATAAATTCCTTTTCAAGAAATACAACATTTCAGGAAACAACTGTCTTGTTGTTATTTGAATGGAATAAGTAGTATCCCCATGTCTCTTTGGGATATCCAACAAAATAACATTTATCAGGCTTAGGGCCAAGCTTTTCAGCAAACATTTTTCTAACATAAGCTTCACATCTCCAAATCTTCATAAAAGACACATCGGGATGTTCCCATACCATATCTCATATGATGTCTTTTGATCCAATTTAGACGGTACACAGTTAAGTGTAAACACAGAGGTTTCAATAGAATAACCCCAGAAGGAAGTCAGAAGATAAAAAAACTCATCATGGATCACACCATGTAATGTGTGATTCCTTCTTTCTGATACACATTATGTTGTGGTGTTCCTGGTGGAGTCCACTGGGATACAATCCCATGAGCTCTCAGAAGGTCCTCAAACTCTTGGCTTAAGTATTCTCCACCTCGATCAAAATGAAGTGCCTTAATACTTTTTCCAAGCTGGTTTTGTACTTCATTCATAAACCCTCTAAACTTTTCAAGAGTTTCCAACTTGTGTCTCATCAGGTAGACATAGCCATACCTACTAAAGTCATCAGTAAAGGTAATGAAGTACTTGTACCCACACCTATCATCTATTATAAAAGGGCCACATACATTAGTATGTATGAATCCTAATAGATCACTAGCCCTTTCACTCTTACCAGTAAAGGGAATCTTGGTCATCTTGCCCAACAAACAAGATTCACATGTCTCTATTGATTTAAAATCAAAAGAGTCCAGATACATCCTTATGGAGTCTGAATATGGGGTTATCATTTATGTGCCCTAGACAAAAATGCCAAAGGTATATTTGGTTTAAGTCATTGAGTTTTTGTCTTTTGGTATTTACATTATGTACACTTGTCTCTAGATCTATCAAGTATAGACCATAAGACAAAAGGGCACTGCCATAAAAGATCCCATCTTTACTAATAGAACATCTTCCATTTTTTATAATAAATTTGAATATGTTCTTATCTAAGAAAGATACAAATATGATGTTCTTATTAATTCCAGGTATGTAATAGCAGTTCTCTAACTCTATTACAAGCCCATTAGGTAGAGATAACTCATAGGTTCCAACTACGCTGACCACAACTCTTGCGCCATTTGCAACACGCAGTTCAACCTCACCTTTCTCTAAAGGTCTACTTTTTTTTAGATCCTTCACATTTGATAAAATGTGTCATCCACATCTGGTATCTAGTACCTATGATGAGGAAGTAGTGAAGTTAACCTCAATAACATATATACCAGAAGTAGAGATCTCAATCCCTTTCTCCTAGGTTCCCTTATCCATTTCCTAATTTTGAGTGTTGAAGACTTGGACCATAGCTTATCCACATAATGCTTCTTGTCCTTGCCTTTGTCCTTGGACTCAACTCCACTGATCATCATCATGGATATTTCCTTCTTCATTTGTTCTTCAACATTAATAAAGATGTCAAGCAACTCTGACAGTGGTCTATCCATGTTACTCAAAGTGGTAACACTCCATAAACTTGCTATATGATTTAGGAAAAGATTGAAAAATCATATCCGTGGCCAACTCTTGACCTAAAGGAAATCCCAGTCTCTAAATATGTTTCATGTGTCCAATCATATTGAGCACATGAGGCTCTACTGGTTATCCTTCTGTCAGTTTGCACTCAAATAGAGCCTTAGAGACATTATACCTTTCATGCTTCTCATGTTGTTTATGCAACTCATAGTTCATATAGCCCAACATAAGGTTCTTGATGTTCACAACATCAATAGCATGCTTCAAAGAAGCATCCATGTTAGTCTTAGGAAAATTTGGAGTGGATATTGGCACTGGTATTTTAGGATCATGTAGAACACTTCTCAATATCTTGAACCAGTTATGGAAATAAAATTTATTTAATTCGTCCAATCACAATGAGGATTTGCTTGTAATTTGATTCTATAAGAGAAAATTTGCAATTTTCAAATTTTTTTTATTTGATTTGATTTGAAATGTCAATATTAATTAGGTCTTTAATTTATAACCACTCCCACTATTTTATTCAAATTGATAGCCCTCAATATCAATTCAGAATATTGCAGCGTACAATATTCTAGTGGGATAAGATCCTGATTTCATCCAAATCATGGGCCACCTAGGGTTGTCACCCACAACTTGATTCTATCAGGTAGGCAACTTTTTCCAATTGCATCATATGCAACTCTTGATAGATGATATGCACAACTCTTTGCGATAATCATATATATGCCTCTAGGTGCTTAATCAAATTAAGATCACCTAGTTAATCCTGGCTCATAAGCCAACACGATGGGCTATGCACCCTGCTAGGGTAGACCCACATATCTACCATCACACTTCCATGAGATAGATGACACACCACTCTAGGGCGTGCACACACTTGGCCGATCATGATTTTCGTGTGTGATGCTTTATGTAAAGCATCTAAGACTTAATATTTAATTGAGGGAGTTTGTTTCATAAGTATATACATACACTTTATCCAATCACCACATATATAGTACGTATCATATACATTCTATATCCCACAATGAAAACATGCAATAAATGAAAGTGATGGTTATGTCCAGTCCTATTGTAATCCCTTATAGCCACAATGGATTACGTCATCTAGGTCTACATCACATGTAGAAACTTGTTTTTGATGCAGATCTGTGCTTTCCAATCTAGGTTGATCGGTTCAACCCTTGAACTGATCGGCTTGCCTCCTGGTCGATTGTAAGTTCATCTCGCCAATCGTCTGGTCCTTCTTTCTACCACCGGCTGGCTCCTCCAGCGGATCGGTTGGGTCCACTAGGTGATCGGTCCAGCTTGTCTACCATGTCCTCCAAGGTCCTTCATCTTCGTCATTGCAGAAAAGTAAACTATGCTACTTTTACATGATTATAGAAAAGCTCGAGTTACATTCTAGGGGAACAAGGGTAGGAGAGATTTAACTTTACATTGGAAGATAAGATAGAGGCTCGGTATGTAGACTGAGATAAATAAATAAACAATCCACATACAACCATGCACATATAGGGGTTATTGGCCATAACCATGCTACACATCCACCATCAAAACCATTTTAGGACGACACGTGTAAATTGCATATATATATATATATATATCATATATATATATTAGTTTGGGATTCTCTTGGCATTTGGATTTGACAAGATATTATTGGCATCATATGCAATAATAGAATGACAAAACCAAAATTTGATCATATCGATTATCCCGTAATATAGTAAATTGACGTTGGCTCTAATACCACTACTAGGAAATATGGTATAGAATAGGCATCAAAATTTAAAATTTTATTACCATATTTCCCATAAATAGTAATCATGTCAATAACTATAATATAGGAAGGATGGTTTGTGGGATATACCTAGTCTTGGAGCAAGTCCCACGACAATCTTCATCGTTGTAGATTACGCAACTCTAAATCCTAGTTGCACTGGGACTCGTCTGACTACTGCACCTCATGGTCTGCACCAAGGACTGCAGTCACGAACGTTATCTTCTTTAGTAGCTCCTCTTGTCACAAACTACTGGTTGACATTGACTTCGATGCGGCAAACAACGGCGTCTCGCCTCTATAGTAGTCCACACAGACCGCCTAGAAATTCTATCGTCCTACTGGACCAGACAGGAAGGAGTTGTCCCTCACCGCTGGTGTACTAGTCACCGACTTTCTCTCCCACAATGACAACTCTCAGTTGTTCTCTCCTGTTTCTACCCCTCCCTTATCAGGTAGGACTTGACCGGGCTCTCATGGTTACCACAACTAGAGAGGAAAACAATTATCAAAGGAACTGATTCTCAGTTTTCTGTGTTGTAGTTGTATTTTGGGAAGCCCCCAATACCCCTCTATATAGGAAGGGTTAGGGTCAGGGTTCCTAGTCCCCCACCAATGTGGGACTAAAGTGGGAGTGGAAAGGACAAATAGATCTTGAATTTTCACAGCTTTTCTAAAAGTTTCACAACCTGTGTTTGACAAAATGGTTGTCTCTCCAAGTGAGATAGTCATCTCACTAAGTGAGATGGTCATTTCATGCTTTCCTAGTCAGATATGACTTGGCAAATAATTTCCTAATTAATGTCATACATTAATTTACTTGCACCCCAAGTATGTGCAATTGAAATGAGTTCAGAAAAACTCCAGAACTTTCATTCATCCCAACGGGGCCATCTCATACAAGAGAGACGCCTTCCTCACTCACCCAGGCAGCCGTCTAGTGAGTTTGAGTCGAGTTGATCGGTTCAACAACTTGAATCAGTCAGTTTATAAGGCAGAACTAAGACAATTCAATATTTGATCTACCTGACAACCCTAACGGCAGTCTCAAAGCTTGAGATGCTTGTCTGGCTGCTCAAATGGCCATCTCACCCAATGAGATGGTCGTTTGATAGTTCAATCGACCAATCCATGAATCTGTTGTGTGAATTGAGTACCTTAACACTTTAGTATTTAATTCAATTGTCATTCAAGATTAGAACTCCTCTTCTAGTTCAAGACCTATGTGTGTGATCCTATAGATCCCATATTACATTGTCAGTGAGTGTCCATAAAAACTTATGATATCACAAGTAAAGAGTGGTGCCTAGTCACACATCATTGTACCCAAATAAATGGAAAATTTGGGGAACAACTTCAACCTAAAATTTGTGTATGGTGTTACGGTGTTTGTATAGTTCCTTTGTCACTGATGTCTAGATTGAACTAGAGGAATGGAGAAGTCACCCTCATTATTATTCAGTCTTATTTCTTGAACCAAGAGTAGATTGTCTGAGATATATGTAAGATCAATATCACATATTGACTCACATATGCATGGCCATGCTTTTCTTAGCCTCACTTATCAAAAGGCCTAGGACATCACACTCCAGTAGGAGGGACAAATCCCATGTCTATCACTCACAGTCAATCCTCACGTGTCAAAGCTACCCAATCATCATTGTTACAACAACCCATGTTTTAGGACTGTGTTTGATGATGTCAAAGTGTATACAACGATAGGTGTTGAGTGTAGTGATTTCATGTCTAAGAACCAGAACCACCACCATCATTGTGAGAGTTGACTATGACTTCCATGATGATGGCTTCCATGTGTCAGTCTCACGGTGGGTCTGTCTGATACACAGTTCTCTTAACATGTATCTGTGTGCTTGGTTTAATATAGCGAAATCATGACCAATGAGACTCAGTCATCAACCAACTCACACTCTGATCTTGTGTGTTATTATTATCTATCAACCATACACAATAACAACCGACCAGGGACATAATGAGAATATATATGTACTCTTAACATCCGTATGATCTCATTTCTTAGGTCCTCAACTTGAAGACATACATCATTGAGTAATATTACTCTCAAGACATTTATTATGTTATTTCATTATCTCATAACTGAAAAAATAGAATAAATTAGAAGCTTGCCTTTTATTAATAATCAAATCATTTTTACATTATATGTCATTACAATCAGCATATGATTGGCTCTCTGGGCATACATAACCAATAATAGCATCCAAGATAGAACTTCAGAGAGCCTACCAACAATCTACCTGAAGGATCTAGAGAAACCAATGTAGAGGAGCAACAAAGAGAAGAGTAGAAACAAAGATAGGCTCGCCGAGTGTGAAGAAGAGAAGAGGAAGCATCATCACAACAATAGCCTACAAAAAATGTGTATGACATGTCTGCCATATAGGCACAATAGGAGGTCATAAAGCAAATGCAACAGAGCATGCAACAATTATAGCAGTACATGTGGTAGGATCATTAAACGATGCACTATCAAATCAACCATATGTATTAGTACCACTATGCAGATGTGCAGAGAAACCCCCAATGGGGGGAAGACTATTGGAGCAATCTTTCTGCATATCAAGAGACATACCCTCCCCCCACAATAATACTATTGGGTCATTATTATTAGCACCCTCCTCCTTTAAATCTGCTAGTGTTGTCATAGTGAAAACTACTCTATCATCCTAAGCTTTAGTTTCATGCTGATAATAGCATGATCAAAAATGTTAGGGGTGGTAGGGATGTATGACCTTTTCTCTTTTCTTATTCTGCTTACATCTATTTCACCCTAATCTCTAGTTTTGATTAGATGATTTGGTCACCACCCTATCAACATAGACTTATTTAGACTTGCATTCATGCATACCATGTAGTTCAATTTCATGAATTTTTTAGTAGTTTTTCAAAAAAAATTCTCTTCATGCCTTGCATTGCATGTCATGTAGATTTTTGGTAATTTTGTGTGTTTTAGTTAATATTTTCTTGCTTTATGATTTTTATTTTCTAAATGTAGGTTAAGATGTGACTGAATTTAAGTTGGCACCATTTTGGCCAAGTTTGCCCAAATTTAGAATGTCTTGCCGAAGAAGCATGTTTTGACCTAATCTCTACTTATTGAACTAAAAATATTTCCATATGACAAATGCATGCTATAGTTTTGTGTTCTATTGCTAGGTGGTCTTAATTGTTAAATTTCTACATGTGAGTTACTTCTCTCGTGTGATTTGAGCAAGCTATGAACACTTAGGGTTAGTGGAAACACATCATAAAAGTATGAATTTCATGTTGTTCACTCATGTGGTGTGCCATTATTTGATGAAGTGTTGGAGTAATTTTCATGCAGGAGATGTTAGGTTGAAGCCCACACTAGTGACCCCTTTTTGACCAGACTTTTTTTTCATCATTTCGTATATCCTCGTCTCATGAAAAGATGCCAAGGAGCACATATTCATCCCTGACCACCTCCAAAAGTTGGGGCTGCCATATCTATATCCCTCTACTTCACTCTCACCACCATGTGTCCTGTCTACACCTAGGGAAAATAAAAAGTGAAAAATAAAATGCAAAAAAATAAAGATGCTCCTATGTAACACATCAAAATAAAGAAAAGATGATTACTCCTATGTCATATCACTCCAACCTCTTACACAACCTTGTTCTTCTATTTTCATACCCGTTGAGCTAGAAAACATCAAACCTAGCACACTTCACCTGTTTCCATGTGGTCCACATTGTGTGGTTTGAAGTATGAAATTGAATGTATGAAAGTGAAACAACACTCCTAGTTAAATATGATTATCACCACCATGAACAGTGTACCCAATGCTACGTGAAAATCATACTTATTTATTGTGTGTTCTATGCCCTATATATGAAGTTTGTATGCCCAATGATTAATTCATGATTGGTTTGTGAATGTGGAGAGGAGTGAAGTGGAACACATGTACTTAGTTACAATTGAGCCAATTTATTCAATAATCATTTTTTGCAATGTATTTATAATTCTTGTTTGTTGAAAGAAACTGAAGAGAGATTATCTTGGAGCATACTTGAGTACAAGTACATTTTATGTTTAAGGTGGTGATGCAGATAATTTTGGACTTTTTCTTGTATCTTATTGCATCTTAATAACATCTAGACATGTTAGAATGCAAGTTAATTCCCCTAATAAATGTTTTCATATCAAATGCATGTATGGTTGTTTTTTGTGTGTTTTCCATGCATTTGCAGTATGCATTGCATGAACAGGAGAGAGAGGATCCTTGGGTTTCTACACCCCGAGATAGGACCTAGATCATCTTTAGGCATCCAATAGATGAGCAAAAATAGGTTCAAAGTAAATATCAATTGATTGAAGGATTTTAGAGAAAAAACATACAATTTGGCCCTCAAAATGGGCCCTGGTACCTTGCCATAGACGTGGCCAAAGTGCTCCTCATCACAGTAAAATTCAATAAATTCAGGTGCTACAACAAATCAGCTACCACGGCTGTGGCAACCAAAATAGCCGTGGTGCCTTGGATACACCATGCTCATGGTAGCTACCACTTCAGCCAACATGACCGTGCTTGTTGCCACGCCCGTGCCACCGTTCATGCACCATGGCCGTGCCACTGGACCTCCAGAATAATCCTCCAACCTGCCATTTTCCCCCATATCCACCTTGCTCGTAGACATCCACCATGGGCATGTTCAACACTCTACTACGGTCGTGGTGACCAAACAGCCGTGGTGGCCATAAACCCTAGTACAGGTTTTACACTGCTTTATCCACACTACCCCCACTTAGACTAGTGCTTCCCCACCACCTATATATACCTAGGTGACTGTTGTAGCACGAGGTTATAGCCCCATAGAATTCATTTCTACCTTCCTTATTGCTTTCAAGAGCTCCCACCTACTCCCACCTATTCCCACTCCATATCCACCTTGCTCTACATCAAAACCCTAGTTTTCTCGGGTTTTGCCCACTTCCACCATCCATTCCATGCCCTCTTTCTACCAAGGAGGGGAAGGACGTGATCTTGTTGTTGGAGGTGAAGATGAAGAAGATCTACCACGAGCTCCATGGATTTTCTCTCTTCTTCTACCTCTTCATTTACTCTTTTTTACACTATGAGTAGATAAGCTCTTTATGGTGGGTTGTTTGGGGTTAAAATGTTACTTGCATACCATGTTTGGAGAATATAAGATGTAAACTCTATACTTTCATTTTGAGATGATTGCTTTCTACTTCTATCTTATTTCCCATGTTGCTTATTGTGGTTTGATCTTGAAAATATGAATTACATGTTGTTTTTATATTTGAAACCACCTAAGTCTAGGAGAAGATGGCATATGTGAGGCTATCTTGGAATTTACTCCTAGGTCCAACTAGTGGATCCCTAGCTTCCACCCAATTTTCCTACACATATACCCCTTGTCTTACTCCTAGGTGTGAGATTTAAGTAGCTAGTATAGGAGTGTTTAGTGTAATTGCCTAAGATTTTTCTAAAAGCTAAATGGCGACTAATGTGGGATGATTCACTCTCACCTCTACTCCCCACTCCTACCTTTGTCTCCCAACTACATTAAACATCCCCATCCTAAAAACCTAGATTAGTCAAATCCTATTGAAATCTCGCATATACCTTAGTCCAATTGAGTCTCGTAAGGCTAGATAGAGTGTGCAAGGGTGTAGTTCCCCTTCACACACTCTATTCTATCCATGACCAACTAATAGTCTAGGGTGATTTCATAGCATTTGGCTAGTTTTTTGATTTAGCAATCTATAATGATTAGGTTTTGCATGGTATTTCCTCCCAACTAATACCTTAATAACATTACCTCAGACGACCTACTTCTCTTTAATTGCATTAAAATCTCAATTTCTCTCTTAGATTGTTCATGCCAGTTTAGTTGATTGATTTGATTACTTTGTTAGTTAATTTCTTAGTTTTGGATAGTTAGGCTTTTCTAGAGTAGTTAATGCTCTTTTGATCTTGCTAGGGTTATTCCTGCTAGTTAGTGATAATCATGGTCATTAATTAATTTAGTGTCTAATTTGCTCAACTAGTGTAACTTAGTTGTAATAGCCCCGACATGGGTTATGGCCTAACCCTAGAAGTTTTGCTCAAGTAAGTTACTTACAAAATTGTTCTTATCTTTTGAAAAGTTAAGGCCTGTTTGAAGTTTATTTTCAAATTTGAGCTTACATGCAAACTATGTGTGCATCATATGATAATCTAAGTGAAAAGTGCAATTTACCCAAGATGAGGGTTTATATTGCAAATGTTACATGTTGAATGTGTTCTAAGTGTTTTAACATCATGAGAGAGAGAATGATGCCAAGTGGTGTCTTGTGGAAAGCCTAAATCTAAGTGAGAACTTGTTTGAAAAATGCTAAGTGCTTGGTGCATCAATTATAGTACAAATTGCAATATATAAAAAATGTAGGGTTGATGTGTAAATTACCACCTCTAGGTTGTCTTTACTCCTACCTAGTATTATCTAGAGGAGAGATAAACAAGGAGACAATATGTTTGAATCATCTTAAAGTATTAGCACTCTTAATAATGAAAAGACCAAGAAAATGTATAAGTTGAAAGCTATACATATGAGCTATATCAAGTGGTGGACTTAGAATGGAAGTCCCTATCGGCCATAGAGACATAAGGGAGTCTCTTAAAGGTTTTGTTGAGTTTTATATTTGCTCATGTCAAGCAAGGCAATTCAAAGAAGAGATATGGATCGGCTTGGAACTTGTTTTAGGAAAGGATTGAGATGAATATTAAAATATAGTGAGTGGAAGAAGAATTTCCCTAGAAGATAACTCAAGAGCCGACCCTTACCCTCAACATTATCCTTGAATTTTTGTTTTTGCATGGAAAGATAATGATGGAGTGCATGCAAATGTATGTGTCGACCATGCATGGATATGTGGCACTTAGTAGCCTAAGTTAATGACACCTCTTACACTCTTTTCCATAAACCTCAAGTATAAATACTCTACCCTTCACTTGTTAGTAGAATTTTCAATATCTTGTTAGCAGCCTTCGCTCTTGTATCATGCATACCCTCTTGTATCGTGCATAGTGAGGAGGGTTAAGTGATAGAGCTTAATATCAGCCAAGGATAAAGGATATCAGACAAAAAGATCATAGCAACCAAAGTAAGGTAATATCACCCATTGGGATTGGAGATATCATGCAAAAGCTAGGAGCTCAAGTCTTGGATCTTGAAGAGGTTCATCTTCAACCTAGGGACGTGAGGAGTTGAAGCTTGAAGTTTAGAATTTTCTTTAGAGGCGGGTTATATAACTTGAACCCATCTATATTATTATCTATTTTTCAATATTGTTCAAACTTGTTGATTATTTTCAATTTCGGATTTCCTCTGATCAATTGATATATTTATGAGTTCCAATAAGTAATTAGGACTGTTGTCCATGGTTTAAAATAAGTAAGATAAAGGTATTGAGGTTGATGTGATGACATAATCATGGAACAACCCGATATGGGTTGAAGATTCTTGAAATCCGATATGGAATCCGATATAGAGGTTCACCCGATATGAAAGTAGGTAATACTTTATATATTATATATGACATGTCCTATGGATGATATGGAAGATACCTATTTATGTCTTATACATGATACAAGTGTAAAGCAATACCTTTGCACGATATGGGAAAAACCCTAGAGTGAAGAAATAGAAACCTGATATGTTTTGAAAACCTATTTCCTTTGAAACCCTATATACCCTATTACTTTGAGATGGGTTGAAGAGCAATCTGGTATCCCTCTTGTCATGTTTTTATAAGAAAAGAACTAAACCTTGAAAGTATAAAGAGGTTTTGAGTTCAAGGTTTTTATCTATTATGGGAACACGATATGATATCCAATATGGGGACACGATATGATATCCAATATAGAAACACGATATGGCAATCTCAATGTGGGGACATGATATGGTAAACCCAAGATGAAATCCAATATGATAATCCAAAAGGGAAACCGATATGATGGAGAAATGATATGGAAATTTAAAATTAAAACTAATATGACAAACTAAGTTAAAGAACCAATATAATATTATCTTGAATGATTTATGGTAAAGCCATAGTGATATGCCCGATATGGTGTAATATTGTACACAATATGAGAATCCAATATACCTCTATACCCGATATGAGGATAATAATCTAATCCATACATGATATAAAGTTGATTTAAGATGATAAAAGTTAAAGTGATAGCTAACCCAACATGACTACACGATATGGTGTTAAGGGACATTCCCTAAACCCGATAAGATGGTCTGGTTTCACCACATGATTAAGATGGATACTTGTTATGATGATATATGAATCTTCAAACCCGATAGAATAACATTATCCACCATGCTACCCAATATGGTAGACATGCTCTAATTCATTAGGCTTGTCTAAGTGATGTATATGATTAATGCAATATTCAGACACAATGTGTTTAATTCAATTTGATAATGATAAGCTAGTAGACCTTAAAAAGGTGAATTAAGTAATCTACATCCTAGTGGGGATGAGAGAGAAACTAAGATTAGAAAGATAATTATGTGATTAATATATAATAATACTCCAGAGATGAGTGGAGTATGAGTTAGGGCTTAATCCTTGTTAATGAAATCTTGAAACCCTAATCGGTTGATTATAATCCTCATTCATTAGGGAGAATGTGTTCTTTAGTATTTCATGGTTAAAACATGTGTTTGAAATTGTTGATAGCATGATATACTAACCATGCAGGCATCATGAGACAATGAGCATGGCTAAGTAAGAGCTATGATGCTATATGATACAGATTCAATGCGCTATGTGGACTGTGTGGATAAATACTTTGGTCTGATGACCTAGAGGTAATGTGTTGACTCAAGGTCTAAATTGACTAAACCCTTGTTTTGATGATGACTAAACCATTCCAATAAATTGTGTCTAAAGTATCTACTTGAGTGATTTCATATTAGGTATAGACACACTTCAAATGCCCTTACTTGCGCATATCAACTTGGAGAAAAGACAAGTCAAAGTCAATACAGGTGCATGTTTTTGTAATATGATGTAAATCCATTAGAATCATGTTGTAAATCACTTGTAATGATTGTATGACTTGTAATTAAGCTTAGAAAAAATTAGGAGCACTTAGATCGAATATTTTAAGCACTCAAAAGCCATTTTTCAAAATTTACATCAGGCTATTCATCGGTTGAGTTGTAAACTCAACCGATCCTGATTGGATCTTGAAAATGACTTTTGATCGGTTGAGTTTACACTTCACAGAACTCGGCCGATGGAGTACCTGACCAATTCAATTTTCATTGGTTGGTTGAGTTTCCCAAGGACAAACTCAACCGATGGTCTGAATATCATCTTTTTCTTTTACTCTATCAGTCGAGTTACCTTTATAGAAACTTGATCGATTGCACTATACGGAAAAGTGCTTCTAGCCATTGTGGAGTTGCAACAAGTGAAAATATATCTGTTGCAAGACACAAAACTGCTAGTTTTCATTCTCAAGTGCTCCCAAAGGCTAAGAGGCATCCCTAACTATAAATAGGACCCCTTGGGATTCATTCTAAGGTTGAGCATTCAAGCCAAGCCTTATGAAGGTCCCTATTATATAGTTGAGTGATCCTATAGCCTCCTCTTTCTCTCTAAGCTTAATCACTTGCTACATCCATTAGAGTGAGTAAGAGATTTTTAAGAGAGCTCATCAGACATGTATATCTTGTGAGGCTCTCACTTCCACCACCTCCCTATCTCTCATTTCAACCATGAAGATGAAGGTTCTCTCTCTTGTCTAAGAGAGGTGAAGAAGAACAAGGGAAGGCGTCCCTTGGTGAAGATCAAGGCTGAAGACTTGGAGCAAGAGTGGGTAAGACCTTGGTGAAGGCAGAAGACTCCTTGCTCAAGTGGGTAAGTCCTTGGTGGAAGTTTCTCCAAGTGAAGGTGAAGTCAAACACGGAAGATCCAAGAAGAGTGGATAATCCATGCAAGGCTGAAGACTTGTGCAAGATTATGTAAGTCCTTGGAAGAAGGTGGAAGACTCCTTGCAAAGTGGGTAAGTCCTTGCTAAGGTTGAAGACTCTTTGTACGGGATAGGTAAGTCCTTTGGTGGTCATGTATTGTATCTCTTATAATGAATATAATGAAGTTGCAAGGTTAAGAAATCCTAGAGGTTGACCTCTCTAGGTAGTGGACTGACACTTCTAGTTTGAAGTGTGGAACCACTCTAAATAGCTTGTCAATCGATGTATGTTCAATCTCTCTGTCCCTTGCTATGCATGTTTTAGTTGCACACAAATTACCTATTTAGCAACCTTATCTTATGATATATCTTGAAGGTCTAATGAATTTTGTTTAAGTGCATTCAGCTCTATTCACCCCCCCTCTAGAGCATCTAATCACCCATCTAGGTTCCAACATTTGGTATCCGAGCGGACTTCTCCAAGCATACTTCAACAAGTAGGAGAAGATGGGTGACTACCAAGGAGGGAGATACTTGATCAGCCTACCAATCTTTGATGGGAGAAATTTCCTCTATTACAGAAGAAAGCTTCAATTCTACATCCAAGTATCAAGTCTTGAGATGTGGCAAATGGTGAACAACCTATACAAGATACCAAATACAAATATTGAAGAATGGGATGATGCTTCCTTGAAGAAAGCAACCTTGAATTCTAGAGCCATGCACATCCTCTATGCCTCCATGACCCCCACTGAGTTCAACCAGATTTCTTCATGTGAAACAGCCTATGAGGTATGGAGAAAAATATGCATCACTTATGAGGGGACAGATCAAGTAAAGGAAAGAAAAGTCTACATGCTCAAAGGGCTGCTTTAGAACTTCAAGATGGGAAAGGAGGAGAGGACAGCCAACATGTAGTCAAGGCTCAACACCATTGTGAATGGTCTTGCGGTTCTAGGTCATCCTATGTCTATTGAAAATATCAACTCAAAGATCCTTAGAACTCTCCCCAAGAGGTGGGAACCCTATGTGACTTCCATTGAAGAAGCAAGGTCTCTTAAGAATGTCCCTATTGAAGAGCTCATTGGAAATCTACAAGCACATGAAGTCACACTTGACAAAAGAGAATAAGTTGAAAGACAAGAGAAGAAAGAGCTAAAGAGAATAAAGAAGGCTGAAATGAAGGCTCAAATTGAATCTATCATGGGACACGCTTCTCCATCCTCTCATGTTGAAAAATATTCCATGTACTCCAAGGGTAGATTCTACAAAGGTAAGAATTCTTCCTCCATTCGGTGCCTCAAGTGTGGAAAGAAGGGTCACTTCAAGATAGATTTCCCACAAGTTATAAAGACTCATCATCACTTAAAGATAAGTGGCACTCAAGATCAAGTGAATCCTCCAACTCAAGCTCAAGTGAACATTCAAGTGGAGGATCTAGCTCAAGATCTAGTGATGAAGGAGAATGCCATTTTGCTCTTATGGCTTCTATAAAATGTGAAGACTCAAATGAGGTATATCTAAACTCTTTAGATAAAGAACCTTTAATTGCTATCATTAATGCTACTCGTGCCTCTCTTAAGTCTTCTAAAAAGAAAAAGAAAAAGCTTGCTAGAATTCTTGATAACATGCATGTAGAACTAGATGATCTTGAACATGCTAATTCTTGCTTGCTTGATGAAAAAAATGCTTGTCTTATCCAAGTAGACTCTCTTAAACTTGCAAATGCTAGTTTTCTTGATAAGATTAGATTTCTAGAAGCTCAACCTCTTATTCCAAGTTCTAATGAAGAGCATACTTTAATTGTTGATTCACTCATGCATGATATTGATGTTCTTAAATCTGAAAACAAGGACAAAGATTTTGTTTTGCAAGAATTAGAATATGAAAATGCTGTTTATCTTTCTAAGATTGCTTTGCTTGAAACAGACAATGTCTCCTTGCTTGCTAAAATCAATGTGCGTGAATCTTATTCTAGTTCTACTAGTAGAGAGAATGATGTCGTTGCTCTTCATATTAATAGAGATTCTTATTTAAATAAAGCTCTTTGCTTAGAAAATGATCGTTTGCATGCTAGAGATAATATCAATCATTTTTCTTCTACTATTACTTCTCTTATGCATGAATATGATGGTTTGAGATCTTCTTTGCAAAGATTCTTAGTTGGTAAAAAGAATCTTAATGACATCCTACACCATACTACTAAACAAATTGGTAGACATGGTTTAGGATATGATAGTTGTCAAATGAACAACAAAGGTAAAGGACCTCCAATATTCCATGGAGAATCCTCTAGTTCCAAGACTATGGGCACATGAAACTATTGCAATTATTTTGGTCATTATTCTACTTGTTGTCCTTTTAGGAAAGCACCCAAGAGCAATAGGACTTGGGTTGCTAAACTAACCCCTCCAGACTGAAAAACATGATTGGGGACCATTTCATCTTACTTCTTGTAGGTACTTGCAAATGGATTGACTTGAGCTATTGAATTACAAATTGACTTCTCAATCCACATGAAAGAAGAAAGGTGAGATGTGTAGAGGGTGACAACAAGTGGAAAAAGGAATGGTAAGAACAAAGGTAATGTTTTTCTTGCTTATAACCATATCTAACTTGTTTTTCTCAAGTTGGTGTGCACTATGCATGTGGTTTTTGAGTCAAAAGTGGTATTTTGGGATTCTCTTCACACTCTTGCTCAAAAAACTATTTCTAATGCTTTCATAGTGCATTACTAACTTTCTTACACATGTTTGGATATGGCTTATATCTTTAGCATGCCTTTAAATATGTTTTTATGAAATATATGTGCTTTTTGACAGCAGCTTTGTCAGTCAAGTTTGTCCTATTTGAAACTTGACCGATAGGCACATATGGGTGTTTCCAGCAGCTGTCATCAGTCGAGTTGTCAATACATAAAACTCGACCGATAACACTGTGTGCAGAATATACATTTGGCTTATTGAATGAGAATTTCCCTCTCAACTAGACTTTCTCAACCAATAGCCTTATTCTTTGGCACTCTCATTTAGTACCTTTATATATGCATATTTCCATGTTCAAAATTGCCTATCTTTCTTACAACTCTATCTCTCTAATTGCTCTAAATTGGTATATCTATATCTTGCAATTACTTGCTTTGAGTTGTTTTACAGGTTTTGATGATGATATCTTTGGATCTCTTGGTTGTATCTAAAATTTCTTCCGTTGTACTCTAACTTGCTACATCTATCTAGGTGTATATCTTGTTTTGATACAACCTTGAGGTTCTTAGTAATAATCATCTTTTGGTAATGATGCATACTTGTATGTGAGTTGTATCCTTTCATGCTTCTATAATTGTGTATCTCTTTGTTTGGATATATCTCTACATCTACTCATATCTTGCTTTATCTTGTGTATCTTTTGGTATCTCTTGCTATGACCTATATCCTACTAGTAGTCCTAACTTGTGATAACATCTACTAGTAGTTCACTACATGTAGTTCTAACCTTGTTTATAATTGGTAACATTGCTCATCTAGTGGTATTTCACTATATGCTATGCTTGTATTGTGTCTCATACATGTTCAAGCTTGTTCTTTGAATTGCATATTTATTATCTTGAGTTGCTTACATAACATTGTGATGCATGGCACATAGAGCTACATTGTATGTAGAAATTGGAGTATTTTTGGATTTTATGCAGATTTTGCTCCATTTTTAGTTTTTGCTGCAAGAGTAGTGTTTTTTATGCAAAGACGGCCTTCTAAGAAAGGTTCATCACTTTTCCATGAGCCCTGATGCTTTTTGGGCAAATTCTGTCATCTTGAGGGTCAAAATTGTGTTTTATTGTTTTTCTACAACACTTTATCCTGCATTTTGGGTTGTTAAAGTGCATGCTTTAACTTGATTTTCTTTCTATGCTTGGATAAGCCCCTATCTATTCTCTTCTACTCTCCCTATATAACTTTTTGTTATCTCCTTTCCTTTAACAAGTGGTGTTTCTTATTTCTTCATACCCCCACTTTTTAAAATGACAAAGGGGGAGAAAGGTATGTCTTCTTTTGACAAAACATGGAGAAGGCATGTCTTACATGAAGAAGAGAAGTATGCCCATGTAAAGGGGAGAAGGTAAATGGGAGAAGACATATATGTGTAGAAACACATATGAGTGGAAGACATAGTATTCTATAAATGTTATGAAATCTAACCATGCAGGAGAAATATCATCAATTGAGGGGGAGTATGAGAACTCCATGTGCATCAATTGAGGGGGAGCATATGAGCTCAATCCTATTGAAACCCCTAGGTTTCTCTAAAGGTATGATTTTACTTAAAAGCTTTCAATACATTTATGGAATGGTTTGTCATCTTCAAAAAGGGGGAGAATGTTGACTCAAGG
Organism: Alisma plantago-aquatica; assembly: GCA_963693085.1. Taxonomy (NCBI): domain Eukaryota; kingdom Viridiplantae; phylum Streptophyta; class Magnoliopsida; order Alismatales; family Alismataceae; genus Alisma; species Alisma plantago-aquatica. The sequence continues at coordinate 1,821,504,088 of OY856409.1, read as the reverse complement.
TCTAAATTGACTAAACCCTTGTTTTGATGATGACTAAACCATTCCAATTAATTATGTCTAATGTCTCTACTTGAGTGATTTTAGATTAGGTATAGACACACTCCAAATGCCCTTACTTGCGCATATGAACTTGGAGAAAAGACAAGTCAAAGTCAATACAAGTGCACATTTTTGTAATATGATGTAAATCCAGTAGAATCATGTTGTAAATCACTTGTAATGATTGTATGACTTGTAATTAAGCTTAGAAAAAATTAGGAGCACTTAGATTGAATATTTTAATCACTCAAAAGCCATTTTCCAAAATTCACATCAGGTTGTTCATCGATCGAGTTGCAAACTTGACCGATCCTGATTGGATCTTAAAAATGACTTTTCATCGGTCGAGTTTACACTTCACAGAACTCAACTGATGGAGTACCTGACCAATTCAATTTTTATTGGTCAGTCGAGTTTCCCTATGACAAACTCGATCGATGGTCTGGATATCAGCTTTATCTTTTACTCTATCGATCGAGTTACCTTTATAGAAACTCGACCGATTGCATTGTACGGAAAAGTGCAGAAAAGTGCTTCTAGCCGTTGTGGAGTTACAACAAGTGAAAATATATCCATTGGTGAAGATACTTGTTATGATGATATATGCATATTCAAACCCGATAACATAACATTATCTACCATGCTACTCGATATGGTAGACATGCTCTAATTCATTAGGCTTGTCTAAGTGATGTATATGATTAATGCAATATTGAGACACAATGAGTTTAATTCAATTTGATAATGATAAGCTAGTAGACCTTAAAGAGGTGAATTAAGTAATCTACATCATAGTGGGGATGAGAGAGAAACTAAGATTGGAAAGATAATTATCTGATTAACATATAATAATACTCCTAAGATGAGTGGAGTAAGAGTTAGGGGTTAATCCTTGTTAATGAAATCTTGAAACCCTAATCGGTTGATTATAATCCTAATTCATTAGGGAGAATGCGTTCTTTAGTATTTCATCGTTAATACATGTGTTTGAAATTCCTAATAGCATGATATACTAACCATGCAGGCATCATGAGACAATGAGCATGTCTAAGTAAGAGCTATGATGCTATATGATACAAATTCAATGAGCTATGTGGACTGTGTGGATAAATACCTTGGTAATCCCTGCAAGGATAAAGACTTATGCAAGAGTAGGTAAGTCCTTGGAAGAAGGCAGAAGACTCCTTGCAAAGTGGGTAAGTCCTTGGTAAGGTTGAAGACTCTTTGTATTGGATAGGTAAGTCCTTTGGTGGTCATGTATTGTATCTCTTATAATGAATATAATGAAGGTGCAAGGTTAAGAAATCCTAGAGGTTGACCTCTCTAGGTAGTGGACTGACTCACTTCTAGTTTGAAGTGTGGAACCACTCTAAATAGCTTGTCAATCGGTGTATGTTCAATCTCTCTCTCCCTTACTATGCATGTTTTAGTTGCACACAAATTACCTATTTAGCAACCTTATCTTATGATATATTTTGAAGGTCTAATGAATTTTGTTTAAGTGCATTCAACTCTATTCACCCCCTCTCTAGAGCATCCAATCACCCATCTAGGATCCAACATAATGATCATCTGCTCAGTGGTGACAGTATTCAGTGATGAATTAAGGGTTTGAATACCCAAGTAATGATGATGATAAGAGATGGAGATTCTAAGTGATCTATGTGTTTCAATGAATATGAAAGTACCCGATAAATCCAATTATGCTTTTCTTTGTAGCATTTGATATAATTCTTTCTTATAACTTGATTGATGCTAAAAGATACAGTAATACATTTAATTAAGCAAGACAAATATTATCATGTAGTTGCCCAGACCATAGATCCATTCTGCGTCAGCATTTGCTGAATGGTGAAATGAGTTTTACTCGGAATGTATATTTTTGAATATGTGATAATTATATAAGGGTGCTCAGTGGACTCCCAAAGTAAACAAGGGTGCTCAGTGGACTCCCAAAGTAAATAAGGGTGCTCAATGGACTCCCCAAATACACCAGGTTGCTCAGTGGACTTCCTGATGAGATTAAACTAGGATCACTCAGTGGTCATCTTGATAATCTGGGAAAGCTTAGTGGTCTTCTCCCAAAGAGAGTACACGCTACGGCTGTAACTCTATAGTGAAGATGATGCTATACCTCGACATAGCTAATTACAACAGATACAAGATGTCATGCTAAATCTAAGTGGTATCCTATTGACCGAGACAAGGTGAGGTCTTGACAGCCGGCTCAGCCATTGACCTTGTATGGTACCAATTTTGACTTACTAGTGGTCAGTTGGTGTATGAGCGGTATATATCATTTTCTATGGGCATAACTATGAATGATAACATGTAATCATCTGTGTAGTATATCTGCTTAAGGAATTTAATACGGAAAACATTGGTTGATGCCTTATTACTTTCATACATCTTAGTAGATAGATGTTATACATGTTCTTCATATTCCTTTTAAAGCAAATAAATGACTTAAAAGATCTGTTATCAATATTTATGCTCTACACTGTAAATATATCTGCTAGTTGCATAAATATCCTTTGTTCAGTATTTATTACTTCCTGTGATAATAATATTGTTGGCAGAGAGTTATATCTCTCATTGGGACAATAGTATCACCCCGTGGGATCCACAATGTTTAGGTGGACGCGGACGAGGGCATATGAACCAGACTACAGAAGAAGGATCGTATCAGCAGGGACAGTAGTAGTAGCTCAGGTTGAGTACACTGTCTGTCAGGTCTTGTAGATAGAAGTCTATGTGTCGTCTTTGTACTCTCAGGTCCTTGGGAGATAGTTCTTAGTGGTTTTTACGAACGACTTGAGATTTTAGTTTGCTTATCTCGAGGTTTTTATGTTGTTGTTTGTTATTTGATTTATATATCATCTTTTCACATGTTATCACACACAAATTTGGTTCATTCTGATATAATTCAGTCTCTTTTCATATTACTTTTTCCATCTTTTTGTTATTCTACTTATTCCATAACTTGCATTGTAGATTTGCCACAAAAAGAACTGAATTCGGATGTTATTTCAGCTGAAATAGCAGAATGCACGGCGTGTAAGTCAGACGTACGACGTGCACCATTCCAGAGAAAGATTGGTTCATTCAAACAGCAGAATGCACGACGTGCAAGACAGACGCACGGAGTGCACATTTCCAGAGAAAAATCAGATCGTTCAGCCAGAAGAACGCACAGCGTGCACGGAGAAAACGTATGGCGCGCGAGTTTCCAGAAGTGCACCGAAGGACGAACGCACAACGTGCACACTGATGCACGACGTGCACCTGGAATGCAAACTGCTGAAGAAATGTTCTAGAAAATCACATGACATGCATATCCTCAGTGCACGCCGTGCACAGATCAGCCCGATACAAACTGCACTGCAGGTGCACGGCGTGCACCTGGCAGTTTCATAAATACAAAAATTCATAATTCGATTTTAAAAGAAAGAGGGAAGGCAAGGGAAGGTTATGTTCGGTCATTTGAAGAGTTTCTCTTGTCCCAGAGCCAGAGGAGAGCAGAGGAGGGTGATTTGGAGGGATCCAAAATGGTTTCTTGCATAAGGAGACCATTTCTTCTTCTCCACTTCTCCATTGTCTTCTTCAAGGTGCAACCAAGCTTCCCCAACTCTGAGCAGCTTCTTGGGAAAAGAGTTAGTTCGTCTTGGAGCAGCTAAAGAAGGGGAATTTCATCCTCAAGCCGGAATTCTTCCTTCTTGTGGTTACATCTTTAGTTCTCTTTGCCTTATCCCTTCTAAACCATGTTTAGAACTGAAATTTTTGTAACAAATATGATGTACATCATTATGGACGAGTAGACTCCTTTTTCTTGGGCATGGGAGAGTAGCTCCCATGTCATAGCATGTATGGAACAAGTAATTTCATACTAAATACTATGCTTCTTGTTTCTTAACCATGAAAGTACCGATTTACTCTTTTTTTGCATTTATTGCTGGCTACCTTATGTGCATGTTTTCTGCTTTCTTGCTTGATCTGAGAAGATAAGTAGGAATGTATGGAGGTTCTCTTCTTGGCAACTATTCCTCTTCTATGAGAGTAGAGAGGAACGAGTTGAGGAATAGTTTATGATAAAAAATGAAATTCACACACGAGAGTGTTATTTTAAGTTGCGATCGTTGCATTTACACCGAGAGGTGAAATGTAACACAACCTTTCCTTGATACAAGAACTTATGTATGTTTAAATTATTGTGTTCCTTTGATTGCTATGATATGTGAATGAAATCCTAATGTCCAAGATTCATAATAATTCTGAAATCGAACTTCTTTTTGTGGTTCTTGCTTGCTAGTTAAAATCTGAATTTCCTATAGTTAAAATCTGAATTTTATGTTTTAGACAAACTTTCCCTTCTTTTTAAAACCGATCTAGATTGTTGAACTTTAGTACTATTGCACTCAATTAAGTTAACTAAGCTCCTTATGTTCGACCTCGACTATACTACATCCGTATACTTACGAAGTTTGGTTAAGTTGGGTAAACTATCCTTTATTTGGATTGAAACTCGTTAGTGTAAAACAACCAACAAGTTTTTGGCGCCATTGCTGGGGAGCTACGGTAATTTGATTGGAGTAATAAGTACTAATTAGTATTTGAGACTAGATCATCACTCATAATTTTCAAGTTTCCATATACCTCTTAGTTGTGTTCTTAATTTCTCTTGTTATTTTTCAGGTTGTATGTGTCGCTCACAACGAGGTCTTCAAACATCCGCTTTGTTAGACCTTGAAATAGAGAGAAATCTTTCAAGTTTGAGAAGAACAAGACGAGTGGAACAATCACTATTGGGAGGTACTTCACCATCACCACCGCCATCATCACCACCACCGTCTTCTTCATCTTCTACAGTAGCTACACCAAGCAATCCATCCATGGAAGACGATCGTCCTTTAAAAGACTTCACGATGCCGGTTGCCACAAATATCTGTGGAGTCATTGACTTGCCTACTGTAGAAGCAAATAACTTTTCAATTGCTCCTTCTATGATGCAAATGATACAGTAGAATCATTTTGGAGGTACATCCAATGAAGACCCAAGTCTTCATGTTGCTGAATTCTTGGAATATCTGAACACTTTCAAGATTAACGGGGTGTCTGTTGATGGAATTAGACTCATGTTATTTCCCTTCAACTTAAGAGATAGAGCCAAGGCATGGCTTTTGTATCTTCCCAAGAAGTCAATTAAAAGTTGGGACCAACTACTTAATGCTTTCCTTGCAAAGTACTTTCCGCCAAGCATGACAGCCCATTTGAGGAACCATCTCACCAATTTCTCTCGGAGTGAAGGAGAAACTCTATATGACACATGGGAACAGTTCAAGGATCTTCAACACCTTTGCCCGCACCATGGTTTGACAAATTGGCTTCTGCTTCAAACTTTCTATAATGGTCTATTTTACAATACCCGGTTGACTTTAGATGTCGCAGCTGGTGGTGCATTAATGACCAAGTCTTATAGAGAGGCTTATGATATCATTGAAGATATATCACTCAATCACTGCCAATGGGGAGGAGATAGAGGAGCAAAATCAACCTCTACAACAAGCTCTTCAACCGGAAAACAAGGAGGAAAACACACTATTGATGTTGTTGATCTTATTGCTGCAAAACTAGATGTGCTTACACAGAAATTTGAGAAGATGACCACTTTGCCAATTCAATCTGCTGAAGCAACATGTGAAGCTTGTGGTAATACATGACATACTTCTTCTTCATGTTTTTCCCCTAATGCAATGGAAGGAAACTTTGAACAGGTTAATGCAGTTGGGATGCAAGGGAATAAGCAATACAATCCTTATTCCAACCAATACAATCCTGGATGGAGAGATCATCCTAATTTCTCTTACCGGAATACAAGAAACACTCAAAACTTCCAACAAGGACAACAACAACAACAACATGCTAACTGTCAAGGAAATCCGCTGGGTTTCAACAACAGGGGTTATCAACAGCCACAACAACCCCAAGGGTCTTCTCTAGAAGCTATGATGGAAAAATTTATATCTACACAAATGCAACAGGATGAGGAACTCTGGGGGAATGACAAACTTTTAAAAGATGCTATTGTGCAACTTTCTGCAAAGATGGATGGAATTTCCACTCACACCAAGATGTTAGAAAACCAAATAGCACAACAAGCTCTAAATCAATAAAGGACTCCACAATCCGGTTCTCTTCCAAGCCAACCGGAAGTGAACCCAACGCAACAAGCTCATGCAATTATCCTAAGAAGTGGGGCTGAGATTGAAAGACCTTCTCCATCCAAGGAGAATAACATGAAGGAAATTGATGAAGAGGAGGACAACACCCCAATTTGCAGCAAGGAGAATGGTAAAGCTGAAATACCACCTTCTTTCAAAGCTACTGCACCCTTTCCTCAAAGATTAGCCAACAAGAAGGAAGACCAAAAATCCAGGAAATTTATGGACATAATCAACAAATTGCATGTAAATCTTCCTTTTGCTGAAGTTATTGCTGAGATGCCTTCTTATGCTCAATTCCTTAAGGACATTTTGACTAAAAGAAGAAAAGTTGATCAAGTAGAAACAGTGATTCTTTCAGAACGAGTGAGTTCTATTATTCAAAATCATCTTCCACAAAAGCTTGATGATTTGGGAGCGTTTACACTGCCTTGCAAGATTAATGACACCACTTTTGATAAAGGTTTAGTAGATCTCAGTGCCAGTAATAGTCTCATTCCATTTACCTTATGGCAAGAACTAGATCTTGGGGATTTGAAGCCTATAAGGATTGCTATTGAACTAGTTGATCATTCTATTAAATATCCAAAAGGTATGGTGGAAGATGTACTTGTACAAATCGGGAAATTTTGTATACCCTGTGATTTTGTTTTTCTTGACATGGCGGAAGTTCCTTCCAACCCTATTCTTTTTGGGAGGCCATTCTTGAGGACTGTTGGATGTCTTGTTGATGTTCGGGAAGGAAAGCTCACTCTGCGTGTTGGGGAATAGGCTATGGAATTCTCTATTTATGAATCCATGAAAGCACCCGCACGTGTTGAAGAAATATGTTTGCTTGACATTATTGATCCTATTGAGAATGATAATGAAGATGATGTTGACTTGATTGTTAATCTTTATGATGATGATGTAAATGAACCCAAAAATTCTGAAATTTCTAGAGCACGATCTATTTCAAAAGCAGCATCTATCAATGAAGATGCTCCACTTGTTGAAGATAAAGTTAATGAAAGTACAACAGGCAAAAAGGTAGAACTAAAATCCCTTCCACCTGGGCTAAGGTATGCATTTCTTGACCCAAATTATACATCTCATGTTATAATAAATAATGAATTAACCAATGACCAAGAAAATAAATTGCTTGCCAAATTGCATTTGTATAAAGACGTCATTGGTTATTCCCTAGAAGATTTGAAAGGCATTCATCCTTCAATTTGTATGCATAGAATGAATATGGAAGATGATGCCAAACCAACTGTTGAACCACCTAGACGCCTAAATCAAAATATGCTTGAGGTGGTAAAGAAAGAAATTTTCAAGTTAATTGATTCTGGAATCATCTATCCAATAAGTGACAACCCCTGGGTTAGTGCCATTCATGTGGTACCTAAAAAGGGGGGTGCAACTATCATTAAAGGAGACAATGATGAGTTAATACAAACACACATGGTTACCGGCTAGCGTATGTGTATTGACTACCGGCGTTTGAACAAGGCAACCCACAAAGATCATTTTCCGTTGCCTTTCATTGATTTGATGCTTGAACGTCTTGCCAAGCATTCTTATTTTTGTTACTTGGACGGGTATTCCGGATTTTTTCATATTCCTATCTATCCTCCCGACCAAGAGAAAACCACTTTCACTTGTACTTATGGAACATATGCTTATCGTCGTATGCCGTTTGGTCTTTGTAACGCTCCCGCTACTTTTTAGCGGTGTATGATGGCCATATTCTCTGATTTTATTGAAAATATAATGGAGATTTTTATGGATGACTTTAGCGTGTACGGTGACTCTTTTGATCAATGCTTATTGAACTTGTCCCTAGTCTTATCCCTCTGTAAAAAGATTAACCTAGTGCTAAACTGGGAGAAATGCCATTTTATGGTACAATCCAGTGTAGTACTAGGACATGTTGTATCTAATAAGGGTATTGATGTGGAGAGGGCAAAGGTCGAAGCAATTGAGAAAATGTCTACTCCATCTTCAGTTAAAGACATTCGCAGTTTTTTAGGACATGCATGTTTTTACAGAAAATTCATTAAAGACTTCTGAAAAATTGCAAAGTCGTTGTGTTCCCTACTTGCAAAGGATACATAATTTGTGTTTGATGACGATTGCCAAGCAGCCCTTTCCAAGCTCAAAGAGGCCCTCATTTTAGCCCCAATTATTCAACCTCCGGACTGGGATTCTCCTTTTGAACTAATGTGTGATGCAAGTGATTATGCAGTGGGAGATGTTTTGGGACAGCGGAGAGACAAGAAACTCCATGCCATCTATTATGCTAGCAAAACTCCCGATGAAGCACAAATCAACTATACAACCACAAAGAAAGAAATGCTTGCAATTGTATATGCATTTGATAAGTTCTGATAGTATTTGGCAGGGTCAAGGGTGATTGTATATACTGATCATGCTGCCATTAAGTATTTGCTGAATAAAAAAGATGCCAAACCACGCCTTATTCGCTGGATACTACTCCTGCAAGAGTTTGATCTTGAAATCCGAGACAAGAAAGGTACCGAAAATAGTGTTGCTGATCACCTCTCTAGATTGACCACGAAGGCTGGAGACCTATTGCCAATTGAGGATCATTTGCCTATTGAAAAACTCTATGCATTGTCATCCACTCCAGCACCATGGTTCGCAGACATCGCTAATTTTCTTGCTACTGGACAACTGCCACCGGACTTGACATATCAACAAAAGAAGAAATTCTTTCATGATGTAAAATTCTATTACTGGGATGACCCATTGCTATATAAGCACGGAAGTGATGGGCTAATCCGGAGGTGTGTTGTTGAAGAGGAGGTACTAAACATCATTGCTGAATGTCATGCCTCTCCTTATGGAGGACATTTCGGAGGAGAAAAGACTGCTACAAAAATACTTCAAGCTGGTTTCTATTGGACCACATTATTCAAAGATGTCAATCTATTCGTCAAATCTTGTGATAGGTGTCAAAGGACAGGAGGCATATCCCGCCGTGACGACATGCCACTCAACTCTATCTTAGAGGTTGAGGTTTTTGATGTATGGGGAGTGGACTACATGGGACCATTCCCATCTTCCTACGGGTAACAATACATTCTTGTTGCTTGTGAATATGTGTCTAAATGGGTTGAAGCCATTCCAACCCAAGCACCAGATGCCAAATTAGTAATTAAGCTTTTTCAAAAGATTATTTTCCCTTGGTTTGGAGGTCTACGTGCTGTAATTTCTGATGGAGGCACACACTTTGCTGAAAAACAATTTAGAAATCTTCTCTCTAAATATGGTGTGACTCATAAGATCTCTACACCCTACCACCCCCAAACATCTGGGCAAGTAGAGATTTCAAATAGGCAACAGAAGAATATTCTTGAAAAGACTGTCTCTAGTTCAAGGAAAGATTGGGCATTAAAGATAGATGACACACTATGGGCATATCGCACATCCTACAAAACCATCATTGGGACTACTCCATTCAAGTTGATCTATAACAAAACATGTCACCTTCCAATGGAATTAAAGCACCATGCTTTATGGGTAATTAAGTTCTTGAATTTTGATATGAAGAGAGCAGGAGAAAAACGTCTTTTGCAGCTGCAGGAGCTTGAAGAACTTCATCTTGATGCCTATGAGAATGCAAAGTTATACAAAGAAAGAACAAAGGCTTGTCATGATAAAAGAATTCACAGGAAAGACTTCCAAGAAGGAGATAGAGTATTGTTATTCAACTCTAGATTAAAGCTTTTTCCAGGAAAGTTGAAATCAAAGTGGTTCGGCCCGTTCCTAGTACTAAAGATTTTTCCATATGGAGCTGTAGAACGCCAAGGCAAAGATGGAACCTTCAAAGTTAATGGACAACGTTGCAAACGCTACTCTTGCGGGGAAGAAGTGGAGAAAGGAGCTTCTTGCTCCCTCCAAGATGCCTGTAGATTTAGAAGAAGTCTTACTCCGGACTCTAAATGGAGGACCTCGTGGGAGTTGACCCCACATTAGGATAGATTTCTTTTAAGTTTTTTTGAGTCAAAAACACTCTTTAATTTCGTTAATAAGCCTGTCATGGGTGAATGTAATAATCTAGACTTGATTTCCACTCTATCCGCCTTTGTTTACTGCTGACTGACTGCAAATTGTCTACAGAAATCGCAAAGTGCATGGCGTGTCTTTTGAAGACATGACATGCACTTCAATACAAAATGCAGTGGATGATATTCTGGAAACGCACATGGCATGCATTTCCAAAACGCACGTCGTGCACCTGGTATGCGGGATTTGCAGGAAACTTTATGGAAACTCACACGGCGTGCGTTATTAATATGCACGTCGTGCAGCTGGAAATTTGAAGATCCGAAAATTTTCTGGAAACTGATACGCCGTGCATTATCAACATGCGTGCATTTTATATCTACACACCGTGTACCTGGTCTTCGACAATTTCTGTAAATCTTCTGGAAACTGACACGACGTGCATTGTCTAAATGCACGCCGTGCACCTGGGAAATGAAAGTCAGTGAACTTTCTGGAAACTTACACGGCGTGCATTTCTTAACGCACGCCGTGCACCTTGGACGTAAGGGAGAACTTTAAAAACAAACTTTAGAGAAGTACACGACATGCAGTTCAAAAGCACGTCGTGCACTTACTCGTAAAGTTTAGACAAAAAGGGCCGGAGTGCACGACCTAATCACTCCAACCCTAGCAGCCGTGCACCCTGACCCTAAAAGCCGTGCGAGCCGCCGCCCACCGGAGCCAGAGCAAACACACGTTGTTCCGCCAGTCGTGCATGCGCCTTCTTCCTCCTCAACAACCATGCATCCTCAGCAGCTGCCGTGCGCCAATTTCCTTCTCCATCTCGGCCGCTCCGTAGGCATCCCGCTACCTACCTCCGTCTTCAAGCTGAGCTCGGCAGCAGCAACACCGCCGTGCCGCCAGCCACCATCGTCGTCCAGCAGCTAGCAGCAGTAGCAGCTACGCCTTCTTCTCAGACGAAGCTAGCAGCAGCCACCAGCCGTGCAACCGCCATCGTCGTCCAGCAGCAGCTACCTTCTTCTTCTCTGACGATGTGGAAGTAGCAAAAAATCTACACCCAGCCGCAATCGCCATCATCCCGAGCTCGGTAGCAACAACCTTGGCCAAAATCGCAGCCGTCTGTGCAGATTTCTGAACTTCCCCAAATTTGCAGGTGCACGTCGTGCACCCACTTTGCACGTCGTGCGTTTAGCTGTCTGAAGAAGACAAATAGTATAGTTGCACGCCGTGCACCATCTATACACACTATGCACCAGTTACCTATTTAATGGCACCTATCAAGCAGAAGTCAGGCCGACGCCATGGAACAACTTCATCTTCTTCTGCACCTCCCGCTACTAAAGCACAACCTTTTGTACCAGCACCTGCGGCGTTTGCACCCTCTACGCAGTTCAGGGTCAAGCTCGAGGAGGACGCCGACTACCAGTTCCTCATCAAAAGGCGTGTTTTGCCCTCCCGATACATGTGCGATGAAACCCTTTACAAATTGGGTTTCAAAAATGAGGTAGTAGATCATGTAACATTTTTGGGTTTACTCTACCTCTGCACCCATGTTACATAAACCTATCCCCGCCTTATCTATGAGTTTTTCACTACTCTCAAGGCTGAGAATGACCCACATCACCGCAACACACCTTATCAGAAAATCAGTTTTCACCTTTTAGACAAATCATTTTCTATGGATCTTCAGCGGTTTTGTGTTTTGCTTAAATGCAATTTTGGCGGTTACACTAATTATCCTCCCGTTTTCAATAGTGATGCTTTTTGGTTTGAAATCACGCCTGAAACAGTGCATAGAGCAAGGAATGCTCGAGCTTCCAGCATCCACAATCCAGTTTTCCGAGTTATTCATCGTCTTCTTAGCACATGACCTTTTGCTAAGAATGAAACTCAAGGTGTAGTAGGAAAGATTGATCTTTTCTTCTTATGGTGCTTGGTGAACAATGAGCAAATAAGTTCTGGCTACTACATTATTAATAAGCTTCTTGACACAAAAAAACAAAAGAAAAGGGAGGCATGTGACATTATGTGCGGCGGGCTACTAAGCATACTTGCAATGTAGTTGGGTTTAGATGTGGGTTCCCTAGAACCTGCACCGGGGAAAAACCTTGTTGATATCAACTATCTCATCTCTTGTGGTCTGATCTCCAGACATGGCAACAACACGTCTAAATTCAAGGTTTTATCACCAAGAAGCAGTTCATCACCATCCCCGATGCAGCTCGGAATGACATCAAGAACAAGGCTACCTGGAAGGTAGAGCTACAGCCAGAGACTGACGAGGAGACACCCGCTCGGGGTGCCAGCAGCTCTATACCAGGGCCTACACCAGTGACCCCTACTCTACTACCACCATCCACCAGTACTCAGACAGAGTATAGTTGAACAATTCCAGACGTGAATCACCTTTACGGCTATGTGCAACGGAGATTTGATCACCACGACACCCACCTTGACCAGAAGGGTGCGTAGTACGACACCCGGTTTGAACATTTGAGTGCACAATACACTACTATGTACGACATGGTCAACAGGATGGATGTGTGGCACATCTCACAAGGCCACTACCCTGCACCACAGTGTTTCCAGACTCCTCCCCGCCAGGAGACCGCAGTTCCAGAAGTTCCACAGCATGATTTTCCTCAATAACAGCCACAGCAGGACCAACAACAGCATCTAGACTCATCCGCCACGCCGATGGACATCCTTGACATCATCAGTCAGTTCTTCCCTGAGCAGGGAGCCGGAGGATCCTTTTTCTGATTTCTTCATGACAGGTATCCGGTTGTGAACTCCATAAGTTCGATTGAAGCAGTGAGGATACTACTGATTTCAAGCTTAGGGGGCACAACCGGCCAGTAGTGGTAGTCATTCAGCATTTTCCTTTTTCAAGTCAGTAGTGTCAGTTGTTTTTCCATTTTTTTTCATTTTATTCCATGTTCTTTTCCATGATGGCAATATCTATATGTTTTGAGACTATTTTATTAAGAATGACCCCCCTCTAGCATGCTGAAATTTTCTGTCCTCTATATGTTTTGGCTATATTTAAGAGAGAAAGATTAAGAGCATGTTTGAATGAAATGGAAGTTTAGTTTTCCCATGTACTTGATGTGATTTGTGTTTGTAGTTTGATATCTCAAATTTTTACATCTTGGACTACTCAATACATGTAACGGTTTCAAATTCTTACGGAATAATTAACTTGCAACACTTTTTAGAATACGAGATATTTTTGCCAAACTTTTAGTCCATTTGCAAATCGACATTTCAGTGAAAAATTTTCAAAAGAATGATCAAAATCTTGCTAACTTTAACATTCTAGCTGACTCTTTGGTGTTGCACAATCAATAGTTTATCTTCACCCAATAAAAGATGGCATATGGCCCACATATTATGCTAGCCTAGTGTGAGTCCGATCTGGCAACGATGGTTAGGTGATATGAAAATCAAAAGAGGGTAAAAACAACACCCCAACAGACATTCCTCGTGAGCAGAAGCCTAAATTAGCAGCCGAATGTCGGAAACCCAAAAATCTCATCATCATATCCATATGAAAAAGAGTGCATCTAAGTTTTGTTTATGTTAACATCGGTTTGATCATCTTATTTCCATACTAGCTGAAAGCTTGTAATGTACATGCATTGACTGTTTGGCTTGATTATCCAAACTCTACTTAGTGTTGTCTTGTTGAGCTTTTCGCTTAATTTGAAACCAACCATGCTGAACTTAATTTATCTATCTAAGATGTTGAAAATTTTGAGATGATAACGATGAACACAAGCACAAAGTACATAGTTGACTGAGATGATTGCATACTCTCTTTTCATTTCATTCATGCATGAACTATTTTTTTCCTACTTAAATATTGCCATGTTCCTTTTTGCTTGAGGACAAGCAATAGTTCAAGCTTAGGGGGATTTGTTGTGTGATTTATATATCATCTTTTCACATGTTATCACACACAATTTTGGTTCATTCTAATATAATTCAGTCTCTTTTCATATTACTTTTGCCATCTTTTTGTTATTCTACTTATTCCATAACTTGCATTGCATATTTGCCACAAAAAGAACTGAATTCGGATGTTATTTCAGCTGAAATAGCAGAATGCACGGCGTGCACCATTCCAGAGAAAGATTGGTTCGTTCAAACAGCAGAATGCACGGCGTACAAGACAGACGCACGGCGTGCACATATCCAGAGAAAAATCAGATCGTTCCGCCAGAAGAACGCACGACGTGCATGGAGAAAACGCACGACCTGCAAGTTTCCAGAAGTGCACAGAAGGATGAATGCACGACGTGCACACTGATGCACGACATGCACTTGGAACGCAAATTGCTGAAGAAATGTTTTGGAAAGTCGCACGGCGTGCATATCCTCAGTGCACGCCGTGCACAGATCAGCCTGATGCAAACTGTACTACAGGTGCACGGCGTGTACCTGGCAGTTTCAGAAATATGAAAATTCAGAATTCGATTTTAAAAGAAAGAGGGAAGGCAAGGGACGGTTATGTTCGGTCATTTGAAGAGTTTCTCTTGTCCCAGAGCCAGAGGAGAGTAGATAAGGGCAATTTGGAGGGATCCAAAGTGGTTTCTTGCATAAGGAGACTATTTCTTCTTCTCCACTTCTCCATTGTCTTCTTCAAGGTGCAGCCAAGCTTCCCCAACTCCGAGCAACTTCTTGGGAAAGGAGTTAGTTCGTCTTGGAGCAGCTAAAGAAGGGGAATTTCGTCCTCAAGCTAGAATTCTTCCTTCTTGTGGTTACACCTTTAGTTCTCTTTACCTTTTCCCTTCTAAACCATGTTTAGAACTGAAATTTCTGTAACAAATCT
Organism: Alisma plantago-aquatica; assembly: GCA_963693085.1. Taxonomy (NCBI): domain Eukaryota; kingdom Viridiplantae; phylum Streptophyta; class Magnoliopsida; order Alismatales; family Alismataceae; genus Alisma; species Alisma plantago-aquatica. Next base: position 1,821,488,980 of record OY856409.1, on the reverse strand, counting down.
GCTATACATCATTATGGACGAGTAGACTCCTTTTTCTTGGGCATGGGAGAGTAGCTCCTATGAAATAGCATGTATGGAACAAGTAATTTTGTACTAAATACTATGCTTCTTTTTTCTTAACCATGAAAGTACCGGTTTACTCTTTTCTTGCATGTATTGCTGGCCACCTTATGTGCATATTTTCTGCTTTCTTGCTTGATCTGAGAAGATAATAGGAATGTATGGAGGTGCTCTTCTTGGCAACTCTTCCTCTTCTATGAGAGTAGAGAGGAATGAGTTGAGGAACAATTTGTGATAAAAACAAAATTCACACACGAGAGTGTTGTTTTAAGTTGCGATCGTTGCATTTATACCGAGAGGTAAAATGTAACACAACCTTTCCTTGATACAAGAACTTATGTATGTTTAAATTATTGTGTTCCTTTGATTTCTATGATATGTGAATGAAATCCTAATGTCCAAGATTCCTAATAATTCTGAAATCGAACTTCTTTTTGTAGTTCTTGCTTGCTAGTTAAAATCTGAATTTCCTGTAGTTAAAATCTGAATTTTATGTTTTAGACAAACTTTCCCCTCTCTTTAAAACCGATCTAGATTGTTGAACTTTAGTAATGTTGCGCTCAATTAAGTTAACTAAGCTCCTTGTGTTTGACCTTGACTATACTACCTCTACATACTTGTGGAGTTTGGTTAAGTTGGGTAAACTATCCTTTATTTGGATTGAAACTCGTTAGTGTAAACAACTAACAGTGTTGTTATAATAGAGTAAAGCAACTAGTACGTGTTATCCTCGAGAAGAGATGGTACCATGTATGTACAATATGAATCATAAGTATTAAAAACTTTGGTTCCTTTTGTAAGAGTTTATCGGAAAAATGATCTATGTGCAAAGATGGTTTTAATTCTTAGTAATTTTTGTTAATTCTGTTGCTTATGGTAATTCCACGATTATTATTGGTGATGACTTGATTTGTAATCGGGTCGTCACATTTTTCTTAGTCTCTTGCTCTTGTTCACTTAGTTTCCTTTCTTTGTTAGCTAAAATTAACCTGTTTAGGGTTAAATTAGGGTTTCACTTGTTTAATTTTCTTTCTTACTTTCTTGCATGAATCTTAGTGTAACCAAACCAAAACCAACTTTAAACCATGGAAATACTAATCCTACTTTAGGAACATAGCTTAATCTAACTTAGATCTAGTGCCCCCTCCCCCTACGGATCAATCCCTAACTTGCACTCATCTATACTCTAATACGATCCCTTGCGCTTATGTGTGATATTATTCTAATCTATACAGATGTTTTAGTCCAAGTGTGTTTCGACTGCCTTGGTTTGCATCTAGTCACAACTCAATTGATTAGTGTGTGACGTTGTTATAATAGAGTAAAGCAACTAGTACTTGTTATCCTCGAGAAGAGACGGTACCCTGTATGTACAATATGAATCATAAGTATAAAAAGCTTTGGTTCCTTTTGTAAGAGTTTACCGGAAAAAGGATCTATGTGCAAAAATGGTTTTAATTCTTAGTGATTTTTGTTAATTCTGTTGCTTATGATAATTCCACGATTATTGCTGGTGATGACTTGATTTGTAATCAGGTCGTCACATTAGTCTTAGTCTCTTACTGTTGTTTACTTAGTTTCCTTTCTTTGTTAACTAGAATTAACCTGTTTATGGTTAAATTAGGGTTTCACTTGTTTAATTTTCTTTCTTGCTTTCTTGCATGAATCTTAGTGTAACCAAACCAAAACCAAATTTAAACCATAGAAATCCTAATCCTACTTTAGGAACATAGCTTAATCTAACTTAGATCTAGTGCCCCCTCCCCCTACGGATCAATCCCTAACTTGCACTCATCTATACTCTAATATGATCCCTTGCTTGTGTGTGATATATTCTAATCTATATGGATGTTTTCGTCCAAGTGTGTTTCGAGTGCCTTGGGTTGCATCTAGTCACAACTCAATTGATTAGTGTGTGACGCTAGGTAGGAACGTACCATAAACCGACCCCAAAGTGGAAGTCATTGAGATACTTAGGCATTTCTTTTCCCACTCATATCATGACAACTTTGGATATTAGATGCCCTCAAATGATACCCATTGTGGTGGGATGTATCTTGTTGTCAGCTTTAAGAAATGGGATAAGGGCTGCAGAAGCTACAAACTCCGTCAAACTCAAGGGACACCCCCCGTCCAACCATAAATTAACCATTAAGGTAATCACATGTAAGATACATGTAGAGACAACACCTCTCCCTACCTACATAGAGCAACTAAGATGTGTTGGGCCCTTAACCCCACTCTACCATATGAGATTTGACACACCACATCTGGTAAAAGTGGAGCTTCTGAAAATAAAATTTCTGAGCTACCAAGGCTGTCAACATCGTCATATAGATGTATATTTTCATGATTTGTGTACTGTCCATGTAAACATTTTTTATGTTTGTCATCTGACCACACCCAACCAAACAACCCCGTCAACCTTTGTTAAGCTCGGGAAAGAAACATATTGACTTTCAAAATGAGGGCGTCATCTAATTTATGATAAATCATATCCGAACTTTTAATAGCAGCGTGGATATCTGAGATCCCTGCAGCATTATTTTCCTCTGCGGCGGTTGCGCCCTTGACGTTTTCTTCCCTTCAACTGTTCAACACACGCACGATTATTGATTGTTCCTGCCGCTTGACCGGCCGGAAGATAATGCGGTCACTCCTACGCCATCGCCGGTAGGGGTTACTCGCCAGTGAGCGAAACGTACGTCGATTCATCGTACTGATTCCAAAACTGCAACCGTGAGCAAAAACCGTGGCCCGGCGCGGAAGTAGCGAGAGCAGGTGTATACGCTACCGATTCAACCGCCTGCTCTGCTCTCAGACGACAGCCACGATCCAACGAATCTCGACCCGAAAGGTGTGGCGCGCAGACGTTTGGTAACTGCCCACTCGCATCTCCTGCCTACAAATTGGAAGCTTATATCCATTTTAAAACATCAGTGCTCCGAGAGGAAGAAAATGATTTAAAAGGCCTCTGGCTTCGCATGAAATGGCGGGGAGTGCAAATGTAGCCAAGGATGAATTGCCTACTAGTCGTGGGCAAGAAGCTTGATGTTGGACGGTGCGGTTCTTGCCCGTCGCCTCCTTCGATCTACCGACCGACGATGAAGGTTGCCCATGTTGCAGGCAGTTCGTCCTTGGCTACACTCGGCTCTCCACCTCTCATGTCAGGCCAAGTGGTTGATAATACTCCAATCTCACAAATTGCGTTACGTACAGATTATCAAGCCGCGCACATCCTTGGACGGTGCATTGCCTGCTCTACCGACTACAGGCTATACATGCACGCCGTCTTCTCCTCTCTTTTATTATTCTTAAAACGCATTGCAGTTGTATGGCACACGACGATACCCACGACTCTTCCTTCTTCCATAGCCTCGGTGTCACTGTTTCGACCTGCTTTCTTGGATTAGCAAGAGACGGGTCGGTTGCGTGTTGAATGATCGTTTATAACGCCAAAGCTAGCGGAAGTCTTCGCTTATCGTTTTTGTAGTCATATTTGGTTCAGTGGATCAGATGTCAATAATTAATGGGGGAATAGATTAGAATTGCATCGCATGGAAAGTGAAATGGCAATGAAGTCTTAATCTACAGCGGCATTTGTTATGATCTGCGTAATTAGAGGAACAAAGAGTCAGTGGGACCTACATAAAAAGAAAAAGTACAGTGAGAGAAAGGGAGCTTCATTTGCGGACCACAAGAAACCCTGACTCGTTGTATGATAATCACGATAGGAGTCAATAGATTTTCGTTATAAGGAAAGATCAAAGGGGCCTCGATGTCCGCGGTGCTATCAGAAGTTCGGAATCTATACTATATACGTAAGCCCACATAGGGGCTGATTACAATTTTCTCTAATTTTTTAAACATTACAAACCAGTCCACGTATGTATACTATATATTTTTTAAATTATATGTTGAATGAGGAGGCTCGTCTATATTATCATATAAGAGAGTCTGCATTGGGAGCTCAATGTAATTTTCTATATAATTTTTTAAATTAGAGCCGGTTCCTACTTGTGAAAACTTCACTTTTATCTTTTCTTTTAAAGAGACTAGTCTATACTATATAAGAAATTCAATAGAGGGGGCTCAATGAATTTTCTCCATTACTTTTCTAAAATTCACAAATCAATCTATGTGTGTACACCATACTTTTGTCTTTTCTTTTTAAAATTATACATTACATAAGAAGACTCATCTATACCATACAGAAAAGCGCATAGAGGAGGCTCAATGCAATTCTCTTTATATTTTTATAAAATTACAATATGGTCCCTGTGTGTACACTAAACTTTTATTTTTTTTTCTTTTTAAAATTAGAGATTTATCTATATTACATAAGAAATTCCAAAGAGGGGGCTAAATTTTCTCCATTAATTTTTTGAGATTACAAATCGGACCTTGTGTTTGTACACTATACTTTTATCTTTTTTTTTTAATTACATATTATACAAGAAGATTCATCTATACATATAAGAAAGCTCACAGAGAGGTTGAATGCAATTTTTTTCCATTATTGTGTGTACATTATACTTTTGTCGTCTCTTTTTATAATTATATGTTGTATAAAGAGGGTCATCTATTCTATATAAGAAAGTCCACAGAGGAGGTTGAATGTATTTTTCTCTATTATTTTTTGAAATTACAAATTTGTACATTTGTTTGTGCACTACACTTTTTTTTAAATTATATATACATAAGGAGACTCATCTATAATTCTATACTATATAAGAAAGCATGTGGAGGGGGGTTGAATGTAATTTTTTCCATTATTTTTGAAATTACAAACTGATCTCTGGGTGTGTACACTACAATTCTATCTTTTTTTTTAAATTATATATTACATAAGGAGACTCATCTACATTATATAAGAAAGCATGTAGAAGGGGCTGAATATAATGTTCTCCATACTTTTTTATCCTTATTTGTGTAAACTACACTTTTGTCTTTTCTTTGTAAAATTATATATAGTATAAAGAGATTCATCTATACTATACAAGAAAGCTCGTAAGGGAGCAGAATGCAATTTTCCCATTATTTTTTTGAAATTACAAATCAGTCATTATGTGTGTACAATTTTTTTCTTTTCTTTTTAAAATTAGATATTGCATAAGGAGATTGATCTATACTATACAAGAAATCTCAAATTTCTTCATTATTTTTTGAAATTACCAATCAGTCTCTCTATGTACACTACACTTGTCTTTTCTTTTTAAAAATATATATTATATAAGGAGAATCATGTATACTACATTAGAAATTCCACAGAGGCGGCTGAATGCAATTTTCTTCATTATTTTTTGAAATTACAAATCAGTCCATGTGTTTGTACACCATATTTTTTCTTTTCTTTTTAAAATTATATATTGTATAAGAAGACTCACCTATATTATATAAGAAAGTCCACAGAGGTGGCTGAATGCAATTTTCTCCATTGTTATGTATACACTATACTTTGTCCTCTTCTTTTTTTAAAATTATATATTGTATAAGAAAACTCATTTATACTATATAAGAAAGCCTACATCAGGGACTGAATGTAATTTTCTTCATGATTATGTGTTAACCACACTTTTATCTTCTCCTTTTAAAATTATATATAGTATAATGAGACTTATCTATACTATATAAGAATGCCCATAGACAGGGATGAATGCAATTTTCTCTATCATTTTATGAAATTACAAATTGGTCATCTCTATTCTAAAATCATGTATAATACAAGCAGATACATTGATACTATATAAGAAAGCTAGTAGAGGTTGTTGAATGTAGTTTCTCCATATTATTTTTTGGAATTACAAGTCTATGTCGGTGTGTATAAGCATATCAACATATATATAATACATATGTATTATATCTCTTTTTATAAGTTCTTAATGTTTAATCTATAAATTACATATTGTATCCAATAAGGCACCCATGCAATGCACAAATTTTGCCTAGTTATATAAGAAAGTATGTAGAGGGGGTTGAATACAATTTTCTATGTTATGTTTTAAAATTATAAACCGGCTCCTGTATGTGACTACACTTTCATCTTTTTTATTAAAATTATATGTTATATAAGGAGACTCATCTATACTATATAGGAAAGCTTGTAGAGGGGGCTAAATGTACTTTTCTCTTTTATTTCTTAGAATTACAAACTTCTTCGTACACTACACTTTTGTATTTTTTTTAATTGTATATTGCATAAGGAGACTCATCTATATTATATAAGAAAGCCCATGTAGTGGGATGAATACATTTTTTTCTATTATTTATCAAAATTACAAACCGTACATGTGTGTACACTATACTTTTGTATTTTTTTAAATTATAAATTGTATAAAGAATCTCATCTATAATTTATAAGAAAACCCACTAAGGGGACTAGAGGCAATTTTCTCCATTATTTATTAAAATTACAAACCGAGCAATGTGTGTGTTCACTACACTTTTGTCTTTTCTTTTGAAAATCATATATTGTATAAAGAGCTTTATCTATACTATATAAGAAAGTAGGTGGATGGGTTTCACTGCAATTTTATCCATTATTTTTTTATATTTCAAATAGGTCCCTATGTGTAGATTATACTTTTTCCTTTCTTTTTTAATATATATATTATGTAAGAAGACTTGTCTATCTATAATATATAATAAAGAATGTGGAGGGGGCTGAATGTAATTTGCTCTATTATTTTTTAAATAAGAAATCAATCCTTGTGTGTATACTATACTTTTGTCTTTTCTTTTTAAAATTATGTATTGTAAAGAAGACTCATATCTAATATAAGAAAGCTCGTTGAGGAGGCTAATGTATTTTTCTCCATTATTTTTAAAATTAAAAACTGAACATCTCTTTTTTTAATTATGTATTGTAGAAAGAGTGTCAGCTATACTACATAAAAAGCATGTTGAGGAGGTTGAATGTTGTTAAACATTATTTTTTAATTATAAGCATGTCCATTTGTGTATAAGCAGACCGATTAATATATATATTGTATATATTTATTGTTTTTTCTTTTATTACTTCTTAATGTTTAATCTATAAATTATGTATCGTAGTCTATACGGAAACCTTGCAATGCACGAGTTATGCCTAGTATGTATATCTAGCCAGCATGATCAAAAGTCTAAAAAAAGAAGAAAACTCCTTATGGTTTGTCATTATTTTAGATGATGTCCTTATTTTATTATTAAAAGTTATTAAGTTTTGTAAATTTAGAAAATTGTTGGGTACATCCGGTAGAAAACCTATTGGTGGACCTTGCCAATCCTTCCATTGCTAAACAATAGTTAACACTGGTTGTGGTCGATTAAAAAACATTGAAAATGTATACATAAAATTAGGGATGTCAATGGATAATGTAACCTCATTTATCCTTCGCCCATAGCCAGTAGGGGAATGATAAGGATAAATAATTTTCTTATCCTTTACCCACCTACCTGCTACCCTCTAACCCGCTAACTTAGTGGGTAAGAGTAAGTAAAAAAATTAGCCATACCCTCTAACTCAATACCCATCAATATTTATGTATAATATATAAAATATATAATATTGTGTTGTTTGAGTCTATGAAATACTTAATATTATGTGGTCATAATTTTACACATTACATGATATTCTTATCTACTTATTAAGTAGTTAACTTGGTTGTGAACGGAACACCATTTTAGAAGTGCAAGACACACATATAAAAATAGTCTATGTTTCATTAAATACTTGTGTGGCGTAAGAAAAACATGTATAATAATAATATTTAATCTTTAGTGTACCATTCGATACACGTGAGGTGGTATCATCTACTTTATGTGTTCTTTAATTTTCTAGATGCAATGACATTTTAGAGGGTATAACATATGTATTTTTCCAACAATAACTCGTTGTGACACATTGTCATTTAATATCATTTTCATGTAGAAATATTTATATTTTGGAAACAATTTATTATGTTCATACACCCATATTAGGGTATTGTGCCGATAAAGAGTGGCTCAAGTGGTCAAGCACGGTGTCCCCTAATAAAGGGACCCGGGTTTGAATCCCAGTTACCACTTTGATTTCCCACCCTCCCGGACGTTCAGCTTCCACTACGAGCGTGGGAGAGGAGGGGGAGAAATCTTTCTCTCTTAATCCTAATATGAGGGTACTACCATTTGTATATACATTCAATACAACACAAATCATTGTCTTACCCTCCCCAATGACATCCCTATCATAGATACTACACAAAATCATTAAAGTGCATTTTTTCTATATATTAAGATTGACATAGATAGTATTTATATTGCGCACACTGTTTTAAATTAAAGTAGAAACACATGATATTCAACAAGAGTTTGAAAGATACATAGTTTCCATTTGATATTTTGAATTTTGTAAACCTTTTAGGGAAACCCATCTAAGACATTTCAAGAGAAAATAATAACATTAGAGAAAATGTCAAGTAGATTAAATGCAAGAATGATAATTTTCTAACAAAAATGATATCATTTTAAATAAGGAATAATGCAAAGTATAGATAAATAATACAAAGAATAGCTTATAAAAAATATTGCATACAATTTCAAATAATAGTGTGTAAAAAGTATTGGTAGTAGGTCATTAGTGACTAATTTGCTCATGACACTACCCTCTGCTAATATATACACTAAACAATATATGTTATTATGTATATTACATATTTATACCTATGTTGTACATGCGAGCGTCTAGGCAGCACCTAGGCGGCCCAGGAGGCCCAAGCCCTCCCATTCTGGGTGCCCAAAAGTAATACATGTAACTAAGCTTTTAGTTTTACTAATTTGTAGCTACTGATTTGTATTTACTTATCTACTATTTTTTATTTACTTATATGTTGATTTTTATTTACCTATCTACTGATTTGTATTTACTTATCTACTAGTTTGTATTTACTTATCTACTGATTTGAATTTACTTGTCTACTGATTTGTATTACTTATCTACTGATTTGTAATTATTTATCTACTTATTTGGATTTACTTATTTACTAATTTGAATTTAAGTATATCTATTGATTTGTATTTGTGTATCTACTGATTTGTATTTACTTATCTACTAATTTGTATTTATTTATCTAATGATTTGTATTTACTTATCTACTGATTTGTATTTACTTATCCATTGATTTATTCATCTATTGATTTTTTATTCATCACATTAATTATATTTAGAGATTTGCATTTGTTCATCTACTTTTTAAAATTATTTAATCATCGGCATATATATTTGTTTATCAACTGAGTTGTACTTTTTATCTAATCCTTTGCATTTATTTATCTACTTATTAGTATTTATTTATCTAATGCTTTGAGTTTATTTATCTAACACTTTTAATTTTTTCATATACTGATTTGTATTTACTTATATAATGCTTTGTATTTATTTATGTATGGATTTCTATTTACTTATCTAATTATTTGAATTTTTTATCTATTAATTTGTATTTACTTATCTACTGGTTTGGATTTATTTATCTATTGATTAGTATTTACTTATCTATTGATTTATATTTAGTATCTACAATTTTTCATTTATTTATCGACTGATTAGTATTAATGTATTGTTTTAACTTGTCTACGATTTGACTTTATTAATCTACTGTTCTATTTTATGAATGTATTGCCTCATAAATAGAAATACAAACATAGTTAATACTTCTGATTTTTGATTCATAAGTAATCAATTTGTGATTAACTCAAGTGGCTTTACAAAATCCCAATAAAGGAAAATGGCAAATATCTCCTAAAAATACTACAAATTTAGGTTTTTGAATATACTATTTTTACTATATATGCAATTTTGATATATCTATTAAAATAATATATATATTCAAATATTATACATAAACGCCTAGAAACGCCTAGGCCTCCGCCTGAGCACCTAGGCTACATGGGTCTCCATATGGAACGCTTGGTCTCCTGGCCGCTTATACAACCATGTTATACTTTGATCGGTAAAAAATATTTAAAATCGTTACACAAAAACTATATAGTTGTAAATTATTACATACAATTATCAGATTATAAATGAGTATGTTTTAATTTGAATTTTTAGTTTCTATATCATGCAATCTTGGATATGATTCTCATCTGAATTTACAAAATTGGCATTTTTACTTTATAATTTGTTAAACTTCACTCTTGTGATAGTCGTGATTGTTCTTATTTAAGAGTTAAACATTGATAATGAGACCAAACCTTTTTATCACGGTCAAAATACACATTTATATAAAGAATAGCACATAAGATATGCATGGACCACAAGTATCAAAAAAGACTTTGAAAAAAGGTAGCATCACAAGATATTAGTGAGCCAATTATATAAATCATCCAAGAATTTACACTATTGGAACATGTGAATTAGTGGCTCTATCTAGGGTTGTTCTCTCATTAATTAAAAAAGCCATCGATAAGATACATGTATGACAATGAAGTACATCAAATATTGGACTGTTGCAAAGCATTGTTGTAGTTTAATTGAGTTGAACCACAATGATTGGATTTTATATATATTTTAAAATACAAAATTATAAAAATATAAGTACACAAAATGTGTATGAATTGTTCACTTGTACTACACTAAAGTACATAAAGAATTGGAATGTTGTTGATCGTCTATGTGTTATAATTGAGTTGTTAGAACATAATGCTTGTATTTTTTGGCAATGAATCAGGGATTCATCTTTTCATCCTTCTCATGTGCAGTCAGAAGTCTAGCATATAAAAGTTAATATTATGTGGTAGCCAAGCATGCTTTTCTAAAGTGAAAGAAACACTCCTAAGATTTGTAGTACAGATTTATCTAAAGAACATCCAACGTAATTAAATTGCCTTGGAATATGGTCATCACATGAAGGAAGAGACATCCACAATGTATTTGAGGCGACAAACTGTTGAGTACAATTTTCCAGCATTAGGAGCACCCTGATTGAGCAATGAGATTTTATGTGTCATAAGAGAAGATGATGCAGTTTTATTTACATTGCAAATGGAGGTCATGCCCGTGATGGCCAGATCTTAGCTTCCATAGATGAATACAGAAAAATCCAAAGTTTGTGGTTGATCTTAGATGGAACGATTGGATCACTCACATCATAAATGTGCACATATGACTTCCAGGTAGTCCATCAATCAATACTCTATGATTAAGCATGTCCTGCGTAGTGTAGTACTAGGTTGGGTGACATATTAGGAAGTGGATCATGTGCTATGAATGAGTGAAGAAAAACTGCACAACCTAGGCTAGTAGTGGTTTGGGGGGCCAATCATCATTTTTGAAACTCTACAAGAGCCTTTGCTAGTCGAATCAGACATTGAAAAATGGTATCAGAGTCAATTTCCCTCCAGTAGCTGGGGTTCGCATGGGTATATAACATGCTAGTCTTCACTGATGTGGTCCAGGCATGTTAGAAAGGGATATCTATTGAGGTGAGATGGAGCCACCCTTGTGTCAGTAGCTATGATTGAGAGCTAGTTGTACATGGGAAATTCTCAGTATGCATCGATATGGAGAAGATAATATTAGGTTGTACAGTTGATCCTTGACAAGGACTTTAGGAGTCTAGCTATATAGAATGTAATGTCCCATGAATGGTGCCTTGGATAAAAAGATCATAAATGGAATGTTTTGACTAACCATATCACCAATGTGCACCTTTTATATAGGTAGCCCAGCAATAGTTACTCTATAGTTTAGCTTACTTGTCTTACTTGGATCAAAGTAATACTAAGATGAGTCATGTCTCAGGAAGTTGACCCCAAATTGTATGTGAGTGAGAAAAAAGCACACCATCAAGGTTAAAGGTGGATTGTGGGACTAGTTGTCATTATTGAAATTCTACTAGATCCTTTAGAAGTGGGCCTAGGGATTCCAAGATGTTGTAGTAAGTATTTTTTTTTCTAGGAAGAACTTGCCACTTATATTAACTACATGAAGGCCTAGAGTGGTAGTATTGGAACCTTTCCTATAAGATGCATATAGGAATATGTGTATAGAGTAGGCATATCACAGTAGCTACCCTTGCCTGGTAGGTTCCAACCTATTTGTTTGTTGTGTGGTGGAGGAATCGAAGTTGACCCTAGAAAAGATCACACCATCAAAGAATAGCTTCACCCAAGATATGAAAGGAGATCTATGACATGCTCGATCACCTTGAATACATCATCCGCTTCATCACCAATCTCACTCCTATTTTTGCGCCCACTATCAAGTTGTTAAAGAAAAACCCCATGTATGGTTGGAATGAATAGTACAATGAGGAACTCTTGAAGCTTAAAGGCCACTTTGTCAAACTACCTAAAGCTTGTAATAGCATGACATCCCCTTACTATATGACTATCTATTTTGTGAAATAATAGATGGGAGGTGCTTGGAGCCAGTGAATGACTGATGGTGAGCATCTTATCAACTACCTATGAAAGAATTTCGACGATGATGAGGAAAAATACACTACAGTTGAAAATATGACATGTCCCTAGTGTATGTAAAAGAGAAGCTACATCAATATTTGAATATGTACTCAGTCTAACTCATGGCCAGACATGACCTACTCTTCTACATGTGTAGATGATATACCCTCACTGGGTAATGCAAGAACTGGGAGGTGTTTTTTTCTTCTAAATTGGACATCACCTATCAACCCATGAAGGATGTCATATCACATGCATTCGCAAATCACCTAGCACACTTCCATCAAGGGCAAACACATGATCCCCATTGAAATAAAATGATAGGCTCATTACGTATCATTGTCCATTCAGATCCATACTTGTCGACAACCTTCCCCACGGATCATTTAATCATTGGGGATTTAGGTTCAGGTTTGTCCTTCAAATCCCACACAATGAATAACTAGATGTGGTGAGATGACTAGGGTTTAGTGAAACTAATAACATGGATGAACATGAAGCATGCATCCTGGTATTCCAACTTGCCAAGAAGCAATGGGAAAGTCACCTTTAAGTCTACAAAGATTGTCTACTTGTGATCTTTAAGGTAAAAAATAGTTGAAAACCCCACCATCAAAATCTAATCTCCTATTAAGACTACTCTTTCTCTTTCCTAAGATTCTTATCGATCCTTCAACTTCGTGAAATGAGAGAAAATTACCTTCATTAATGTGTTGGCCACATTCGTCTCATGGATGATAACCATGGTGGTAGAATTTTCACATTCAAATTTTAGACTATATCACTTCTAGCTTATTGTATTGTCATTGACAATGCAATTATCAATGAAGAAAACACATGGTTCCATGAAACTAAATAATATCTTGAGAACCAATTCATCCCCTGAAGGGCTCTTTAGAAAAGACCAACTTGTGCTTAAAATCATGTAAGAATTCTTTGAAACATGAATTCTCTATTATATATCATACAATCAAACCCTCCACAAGTTTGCCAACAAGAATAATTTTGAATATCTAATGAAGGAGGTCAACGAAGGATCCTGTGGCACACACATGAGTGGAGATTAAATACCCTAACCCAACTAGGCACCTTACGAATTAACTACTAGAATGGTACTTTACAATTAGGTATATTCTTGTGATTTACTACTAAACTAATCAATGTTAGGAATAGGGCCCATAACTCTCCAATATATAGAAACTAGATAATTCTTTGTTATATAACTAAAAAGAAACATATTATTCATCATGTCCTCCAAAACTAGGATCCAAATGATTTACATTAGGTCGGTGGTGTTCTCAACAACCTTTTACCTCAGTCTATGTCAAAGATGAAGTTAGGTCATTGAGTCCATGTAATAATAGGATCATAATAATTGGCTTCCCATTTTGCAAGTGAATCAGCAACAATGTTATAATTCCAACTATAGTAGCCAAATGTAGAAGTAACCTCCAATCCTTGACTTTGTTGTCTTTGAATGATTTGAAAAATTACTTTATACTTGAGTGGAATATCACCATTTCCTATTGTAATTATATATGCACTTTGATTGTTTGTGTACATATATATCAGTTTATTGAAAGTAATCCCTTAGATCAGCCTGTATGCTATTGCCATAAGCTTTATTAGAAGAGTATCCTCATTGGAGATATTTCATGTACCTCCTTTGATCCAGTTACATGTATGGTCATGTATGACAAAGCTCGATTCTCTAGCCTCTTCCTCTTATATAATCTTGCATCCATATCAAATTTAAACCTCCTTTATGGTGGTGGTTACCACATAGTACTTGTTGTATCATGTGTCCTTATCTGATGGTTTCCTTGAAATGATTTTAAGGGTAATAGGACTCCAATGTGTAACTTCATCGTAATCATTCTAGTTGCTTCTTTAATTTTGTTGAATATGAAATTACATCTATGCTCCCAAATCATCCAGATAGTAATGGCAAACTGCACTGGTCAATCTCATTTGGATTTTTGTGTCATATATTAGATGAAATACACTGTCTTGGATCACTTGCATGTATAATTACATACCTCCCTGCTAGAGTTTTAAATGTCTTCCCAAACAAGTTTGTTGTCAACAGAATCACATAGGACATGCATGATTAATCCTTGTGTAGTGCCACATCTAGGGTGGAATGACAATGATATTAATTAAATCATTAACAAATTGATATTGAGACTAGTTGGTCCAAATATAATAGCTTTTATCCCACATTGTTCACATATGAGTGTTTATTGAACTCTAGAGATGAGCTTTTTGATATGAACCCATTAAACTTATAATTGATATATAAGTTGATAAGAAGGTTCTAGTGAATTGTTGTGACATAATTCATGCAAACCAAAACCTTGGTAGAAACTCATGACCACACCCCAAAACTTCCATATTCATCTTGTACATATCTTATGAACCACACCTTTGTCGACCACTAACTTGGGGTAAAGTTTCACTGTACACACTCCACCAAGAGAGAGGATTGATTCTTAGTCCATCCACAAAGCCAACCTAGGGGACAACATTTTTGAAAACATGATGTCATTTTCCTAGAAAATTACATGGTGTCCAAACGACATGGTCATACATGTTGGTGCTTTCCAACTGGTTGGTAGGATTCTAAACACTAATGAATGGAAAATTTTGATTAAATTTAACTACCTCTACTAATAAATTATCCAATTGGTGCATGTATGATTGTCAAAATCTAGGTTTGTCAATGGTAGTATTTTTCCAAGGGTTTCAATGTAGCTCTTTGCAACTTGATAAACATGTAAATGCATCTATTCCCCCTTTCATTTAACAAACCAACACATCCTAATGAAAACTAAATCTCTTGTGTCTTAATTTGAAAAGAACAGATGTGAAAAGACTATGGATAAATTACACTTATAAGCACCTAGTTTGGAGGATATACATCACCCCCATCAGTTCCTGCTATTCTCTTCCTTGTAAGGAAATGAGTCTAAGGATAATATTTTACCAGTAAAATAATAAAAAGAGAGAAGTGTGGATCAAAATAGGAAGAGATGTGGGTGTATGAAATCTATAACCACATGGGATGTTATTGCAACTTTATACAAATTAGATGATGAGATTTCAAAATGGATGCCTAAACAATAGCTTATTTTGATTGATAATGATCAAATTCAATAATTCGATAATAATGATTATTTTTTTAATAATATAACATCACCGTAGAATATGAATAACCTTTTCAACTATACATAGTAACTGAAAATCAAACATTTCCTATTAGATATACAAATGCACCCACATGAATAGATTCATGTGTATGCATTTGCATATTTTTAGAAAAATTGTTTTGTGATTTGGTTTGTATTATTTCAAAATATTTATTTTAATATATTGAGAATCATCATTATTATCAAATTCTTCAAAGTTGACCATAATCAAGAATAAACCAATTGTTTTATTTTAAAAAATATTTGAAAATATTATCATCTAAATTGTATAAATCCACCATAACATTTGAAACAGTGGTAAATCCGATACACATCCACATTTTTATTTGAGAGAATATTTGTTGTAGCATCATATTTCACCACTCTTTTTTTATTCTCAGCCACCAAGTCCTTTCCATATATCTTACAACATAAAGAAATGGTATTTATAACTCCTTCAGACCATATTCTTATAAGTGTTTCGGTCCCCAAGTCATTTGTCTTGTATGGGTGAATTATGACATATGATATTCAATTCAGGTCAGGCTCTTGTGTGACATCTGTTGATGCATTCCACTGAAGTGAGAAGATATAAACCTCTTATAATTAGATAATCAACAATATATATCACATCAAATTAAAAACCAATGCATGTAAACAACCATGCTTATCTAATAGAGAACTATACCTCTATATGGACATGCATTCTAAATATTCACTAATTTGTAACAAATATTAAACATTTGTATAAATAACTCCTTTAATAATTACATTTACATACTCAATATTTTATAGGGATAGTTCTTCTCTATATCTAGTTTCCCTAAAAGTTTAGTATATATAATCCCCCTCGTATGGAACTTCCCTACAAGTTTAGTATATATTAATTCATATATTCATTATTTAATATATAAAATTACTATATATATCCGGATTCCCTACAAATTTATGTATTTCCCTTACTGATAATTTGTATACTCATTATTTTGTAGGAATAGTTATGAATTATATATATCCCATACAAGTTTTGAAGTATAATTTATTTAGTAGAATTGAATAAAATTTACAAACCAAATAATTTAAATAATTATATAGATATATACTTTGCTAAAATCCCAAAACATACTCCATTTTGGATTGTTTACCTAGTTTGTGACACTCCCAAAGTTTCAACATTTTTGTATAATTTTAACCACCTCCAATAGATTTATGTGGTTTACCTCTACTGTTTGATCAATATTTATAATATTGACCCACATAAAAATTATCTATGGAGAAACTATCCTAGAATAAATAGAATAGTTCAAAAATATGCAAATTCATAGTTTCCCTCAAGTTCCCTATTTTATGTTGATCTTATGGATTGAATATAGAAATCAATTTCAGATCCTAGATTGGGAAAAATTGAAGGCATTAAAACAATCTTCCTTGTGCAAGTTCCATGCCAAATGAGACTCCCTATTAACCTAATTTTCTCTCCTTTTCTAACAATATTTTTCATTTTATAAAATTTTGGCTCTTAATCTATGACATTTTTGTCCATATTGTTTGAGACTTCATTTATCTAGGGATTTTCATGTGTAGAATTCAAACATCTCAAATAATCCTCAAATAACAAATCAGTCTCTAAGAAAAATCCATGCAAACTGAAGCCTCCAATTACATTATGAACCCATAAAATATAATCCCCACATTCACAAAAACACTCGTAACATCCAAAAAACATCTCACCATCTCCTACATATCTTGTGACCCTCACCTTCATCCAACTATAAATTTGGGTTTTTTGTCACTTTACATGCCCACAAGATCAGGGATTGATTCTTAGTCCATCTTGAAATCCAACCCAAGTTAACAAATTTGTACACGTGTTATTGTTGTGTTAGTGGAATAAATGGTGGCCCAACCACATGGTCAAACATGTTTGTGACTAAAATTAATTAAAATTATTAATTTTAAATCAATTTAACTATCTCTCCATATAAATAAGGAAATGGTTGCATGCTTAGTTGTAAAAAGTTAGAGGAGATAATGATTTTTTCTTCATAGGTTGAAGTATAACTCATTGCAATTGGATTTGCAAATATTGCATCTCTTCCCGCTTCCATTTCATGCACTCAATGCATGTGTCCTCCAAGAGACTAACCTAAATTGAATCTCAAGTGGATTAATTCACATCCACAGAGGTGAAAACACTATGGAATCATTTCACTTATAAGCACCTAGTGTTAGGGAGTGACCTCCAAGAGACTAACTTAAAGTTCACTACGGATAGCCATCACATCAATTAGTTTCTTCTTACATGAAGTGTCTGAGAATCAAATATTAGTGGTGAATAATTAAAGAAGAATAGAGTGGATTGAAATAAGAAGATATATGTGGTGTATCCAATCTATAACCACATCAAATAATATTATAGATTTATACAAATTAGATGGTGATATTTTGAAATGGATATTGAAACAATTGATATCTTTGTGCTATAATAGTCAAATTTATGAATGAAGGCCAACTAGAATATGACATAAATAAGTTTTATAGTAATATATGTAATTACATAACATACATTTATAACATGACAAAAAAATTCACAAACATGAACATATTGACATATTCAAATATGATCTTATTTCTTAATTTATTTATTGATTGTTTTTACAAATATGTGATTATTTAATTTTTTGTTAACTTTAGAAGTACATGCATCTATAATATTCTTAATAAATAAATTTGTAAAAATATCATATTAATGTTTATCAAATTATGCATTCACGTGTGTATATGTGCATATTTCATAGAAATGTATGTTCTAGGATTTTATTTGTATTGTTGAAAATATATTTAGGCAATATTCCTAATTGAGGGTAGTATATCCCATAAATCATCATATATTATGATATTTTCAAAGTTGACCATCATCAAGGAAAAATCTATTGATTATTTATAATACACTTTAAAATATTATAATATAAATTATATGAACCCTCTAAAACATTTAAAGTTATAATAAAACAAATAATCCTCAAAAAAATTCTTTTGTGGATTCATTGTGTTGTAGCTTGGTTATTCACCACTATTTCTTGATTCTCAACCACCTCATTCTCTCTATGGATGCAACAATATAAAATAATGGTAGTGATGACTCCTCCATATAGGGATCATAAAAGTGTTGTGGTTTACAAGTTATTTGGTCTCTATGAGTGTGAATTGTTCCATATGAGATTCAATTCAGGTTAGTCTCTTGGGAGAAACATGTGTTGATGCATTACTCTAAAGTGGAAGATACAAACATCTGCCAATCTGACTCTAACAAGCTCTGTTGCGTCATTTAGTCCAAACATCATTGTTAACCCTGAAGTATTTACTCTGTTACGACCCGCGTCGAGCTTATCTCGTAAGTATGCTGTTAAGCATGTGATTAGCTGATGTGCTAAGTTTAAGCCTGTTTTTGTTAATAATGTTTAAAATGGATATGATATGTGCTTAGTATGTTTTCTAGCTTCTAAAGCATGTAGGATCTTACGCTTAAAGCGTTGCCAGAGAAATCGTTTGAATCCGACTTTCGAGTCAAAAGTTGCATGTTTTTGGGCTTTTAGGGACCTGTTTGTAATTTTTGAAAGTTTCGAACTTTGCAATTATGCCCCTAAGTTTCTTCCTTATCCTTTCTCTCTTCCTTATCTCGTTTCACTTTCACAGAAACGAGAGAACGCTTCTGCGTTCTTCTTCCTTGCGTGAGAAAGAGAGAGAGAGAGAGAGAGAGAGAGAGAGAGAGAGGGAGCTGAGAAGGGAAAAGCGCTGGAGCTTCGTTTTGCTCCGATCAGCTGCTGCAGTTCGTCCTTTCCCTCCGTGGATCTCCTTCTCTGCCAATTCAAATCGGATTTGCAGCTGGAGCTGCGTTTGCAGGGAAAACGATCAAGGGATTGGGGTGCACGGAGCAGCCCTAGCTTGTTTCTTTCTTCCCTTCAGGTGCGGTTTAGTGATATGCATCGATTGCGAATGTTTTGTGGTGTTTGTTCGAGATTTGCCCGTCGATTCGAGAGAAATCGACTTTTGCAGGCCGTTTTTGTTTTCTGCCTGTGCGCGGTTCGGCCGAGTTTCTATTCGGTCGGCCGAGTTCCTTCTTAGGGCTATCGTACTGTGTTTTTGGGTCGGCCGAGTTTGGGTCTTGGATCGGCCGAGTTTCTTAATTAGGTAGCCGAACCGCGTTTTTGTCGGCCGAGTTTGGGTTCTGATCGGCCGAGTTTCCTTGTAGGTATATAAAGCGGTGTGTTGGTCGGCCGAGTTCCCCAGGGGATCGGCCGAGTTTCCTGTTGGTCGGTCGAGGTTGGTCGGCCGAGTTTCAGAATCTGGGAAGCGTTCGGCCGAGTTCCATAGTGATCAGCCGAGTTTCAAGTGGTGAGTGGCAGTTCATCTAGAAATCATTATTAAACTCATTTTAAATGCTTATTTTCTTCAGTATCAATTGATAGGACTCTTAAACAGTGTAGCAAATACTTTGTAGTATGATAAGATCATTGGAACTTGAAATGCGTGATATGAAAGATGAAAAAGAGAAAGTTTTACATTTTAATGTTGCTATGTAATGTTCTTGTTTATTTGTTTACTTGTTAATCAGTTAATAGACTTAGATGCCCTAACGCCGTAGAACCCCTCGTGAGGTCTGCACCTTGGGGTGAAACGACCTACCTAGCGTGTGTCTAGATGGTCGGTGACTCGTGTTCAACAATAATCCATGCGTGTGTCACGGTGGCACGAGGGCAGAAAGGCAGTGTTTAACAATAATCCGTACGTGTGTCACGGTGGCATTGGAAAGAAAAGAAAACACGGTTATCTAACACCATTCGTGCAGCGTCATGAAGGTAACCCTGTGACTCTCCGCCGATGTACTTAGGTTAAAGGAGAAGTCTGGAGCACACGTGGTTGTGCAACACACGTGGTTGTGCGTTGAGGCCTTTGAGCCTGAGAGTCCTGTAGCAGACCAGGACAGCAGTCAGACTTAGCATTTCCCAGGTGTGTCGCTAAGTCTTGTACGGTGGGACCGTAGCATGGACTTGTTGCGGATCTTTATATGCAGAGTACACTGCATATATTTAGGGCATAATAATAAAATGAATAAATAATCAAGTAGGTTCACAGTAAATTTATATAACTGTCCATTTACCTGAAATACCGGTTGATGCTTAGAAATGTGATTATTATCTGTATATCTACTATGTCAATAGAACTGCTCTGCTTGAACCGTATATCTATTTATTTTTAGTTAATAAACATGACGAGTTGTTTAGTGATAGCTAAGTGAAATGTTATTCACTGAGCGAGTAGACTCATCCCTCTACTCAAACATTTTCAGGTCAGCATCAGCATCAGGAGTCGGAAGGATCGTTTCATCCTAACGCCTAGTTGATAGAAGGTTTGTAGTTAGTCTAGTTAGAGGTCTCTTAGTCCATTCCCCTCGATCCTCGGGACAAGGTTTGAGTGAGAGAGAGAATGTGACAAAGATGTAAATTAATGTTATGCTTTCTTTATGTTAATCAATGTATTATGCTGTAGACCTTGCTTGTATCTTTAATCAGTTAAATAGAAAAGTTCCTGCAGTTGCTTAGTTTCTGTTTATAGCTTAAACTTGGTTATCATTTAAATGCCTTGAATTGTTTTAAAAAAAGTGACAAATGGTTGGTTATGTATTCATCCCACCTGTCGTGCCCTAATCACGTGGTTTGTGGTTAATGTGAGATTGGGGTGCGACAATTCTTGGTATCAGAGCCATAGGTTTGAGTACTTAGTTACTCAAGATCAGGGGACGATAAGAGACCACTAGGATTAAGGTTTAGGTGTCTTTCTTCTATCTGTAGTTTTCTAACAGGAAATATTCTGTTATATCATTGCAGATGGCAGGAAGAGGCTTTGATCGTGATGATCAGGCCGAGAGCCATGTTGGCCCTGACCCTCGGTACTTGGGTCCAGGTGGTGGTGACCACGTGGATGATACATCCAGGATGTATAGGATGTTCCTGGAGACCAAAGAGAGGTACAAGGCTGATAGGCGAGATTCTTCTTCTACCAGTAGTAAGGATCTGATGCGATCTTATGAGCTTGTGAAAAAGCTTGGTGGCACAGAGTTTAGTGGCACCACAGATCCCGCCGAAGCTGATGAGTGGTTTAGACAGATAGAAAAGGTCTTTCGTCTGATGGAACTTCCAGAAGATAAGAAGATTAGTCGTACAGTCTACCTTTTGACAGGCGATGCAGAGTTGTGGTGGCGTGGTGTGGAAGAAAAGAGGGGAGGTACAGAGCTTTCCTGGCAGGATTTCTCTGAGGAGTTTCATCTCAAATTCTATCCACCCACTTTTCTTAATGAGAAAATCAGGCAGTTACAGAATATCAAGCAGGGGAACATGACAGTTACAGAGTATGAAGCGCTTTTCACACGGTTAGCGAACTTCTGTCCACAGCTTGTTCTCGATAACATAGAAAGATGCAGAAGGTTTCAGGAAGGGCTAAGGCCAGAGATTCGGCATACAGTTTCTACTACTAGTAGGAGGAACAGAGAGAACTTTGGTGAGTTTGTCGAGGCTTCTAGACAGGTTGAAGAATCTGTGAATGCTGACAAGGTGCCTGAGTCTAAGAAAAGATCTGCAGATTTCAGTAGAGGACAGTCCAGTAGTGGATACAGAGGTGGAAGTAGAGGCTTCTTTTCTAAGCTTGGGCATGGCTTTGGTTGTTTTGGCAGGCAGAGATCCGAGGATGTCACTACTTCTAGAGGCAGAGGAGGATACAACCCAGGAAGATGGAGCAGTGTCGTTAGTGGACAGTCTTCTGGATCATCTACCTCAGTGACTGGTCCACAGAGGCAGGATATGCGAGTATGTAATACCTGTGGAAAATCTCATTCTGGGCAATGTTGGGGTTCAGATTATGCAGGATGTTTCCAATGTGGACAGACAGGACATATCAAAAGGGAATGTCCTCAACTTCGGCAAGCGGCATCACAAGCTTTCCAGCCTCAATACCCTGATGTTCCAAGTTCTTCTGTGGCTTCTGGTTCCAGAGGTGGTGGAGTGTCTAGTGGCAGGAGTGGTCAGAGAGGACTGCGTGGCAGAGGGAGAGCTTCAGCACGTTTCTTTTCTTTGACACCTCAGGAAGGTATAATTTCTTCACAAGTTGTTACAGGAGAGATGTTTTTGTTTTATAGTATACCAGTTTTAGTTTTGATAGATTCGGGAGCTACTCATTCTTTTATACGACGTTCTTTAGTTGATGGACTTAATCTGTTAACTCAAGAGTTGGCAGATGAGTTAGTGTTGAGGGTTCCACTAGGTGGACCAACAGTTCTATCCGAGTCTTGTCCCGGATGCTTGTTATCTTTTGGAGGTTTTACCTTTGCTGCTAATCTCATACCCTTGGATGTAAATACTTTTCAAGTCATCTTGGGTATGGATTGTCTTGAGACATATCGAGTGCAACTCGATTGTTGGAAAAAGGAAGCTACCTTTCAACTAGGGGAATTTTCTTGTATCTTTACTGGAGACAGGAAAGTTCTGCCTACGTGCATAATATCAGCTGTTGTAGCTGATAAGATGTTACAGAAAGGATGTGAAGCGTTCCTTGCTCATGTGGTTGACACCAGAGCAGAGAAGAGCACCGCCAGTGTTTATGATGTGCCTGTGGTTCGTGAGTTCTCTGACATTTTTCCAGAAGAATTACCAGGCTTACCTCCTGTCAGAGACATTGATTTTGAAATTCAGATATATCCAGGTAGTCATCCAGTAGCACTACCAGCCTATAGAATGGCACCTGCAGAGTTGAAGGAACTCAAGGTGCAGTTGTAGGAGTTGCTAGATAAGGGTTTCATTAGACCCAGTTCTTCACCGTGGGGTGCTCCAGTCCTATTTGTTAAGAAAAAGGATGGTACCATGCGTCTCTGTATCGATTACAGGCAACTGAACAAGATCACTATAAAGAACAAGTATCCATTGCCGAGAATAGATGATCTGTTTGATCAGTTGTGTGAAGCGAAGATCTTCTCTAAAATAGATTTGAGATCTGGATATCATCAGCTTAGAATAAAGGCTTCTGATATTCCCAAAACAGCTTTCAGAACCAGGTATGGGCATTATGAGTTTTTGGTCATGTCGTTTGGGCTGACCAATGCCCCAGCAGCCTTTATGGATATGATGAATCGGATTTTCAAACCGTTCCTAGATCAGTTTATTGTAGTTTTTATAGATGATATTCTGATCTACTCCAGAGACGATGCACAGCATGAGCAACACCTGAGAGTAGTGTTGCAGTTGTTGAGACAACACCAGTTGTTCGCTAAATTTAGCAAATGCGAGTTCTGGTTGGCCGAGGTAGCATTTCTTGGACATGTTATCTCGAAAGATGGAGTTAGCGTGGATCCTAAGAAAGTTGATTCTGTGCTTCAGTGGGAACAGCCTAAGACTCCTACTGAGATCAGAAGTTTCTTGGGTTTGGCAGGTTATTACAGGAGGTTCATACAGAACTTCAGTGAGATAGCATCACCTTTGACACGCTTGACGAGGAAGGATGTACCGTTTGTTTGGTCTGATAACTGTGAGAGAAGTTTTCAGATTTTGAAGAAGAGGTTGACTTCAGCACCAGTGTTGGTTCTGCCAGAAGTAGAAAAAGGCTATACAGTGTTCTGTGATGCTTCTAGAAGATGTTTAGGCTGTGTACTGATGCAAGAAGGCAAAGTTGTGGCTTACGCATCTAGACAGCTTAAGAAGAATGAAGAGAATTACCCTGTTCATGATCTGGAATTAGCTGCTATAGTTCATGCTCTTAAAACATGGCGTCACTACTTGTATGGTGAGACATGTCAGGTGTTTACAGACCATAAGAGCTTGAAATATATCTTCACTCAGAAAGATTTGAATTTGAGACAGCGCAGATGGCTTGAGCTGATTAAGGACTATGATGTGACAATCGATTACCATCCTGGTAAGGCAAATGTTGTAGCTGATGCCTTAAGTAGAAAATCAAGTTCAACAGCCAATGCATTTTCTATGGCATGTTTCAAGAGAGACTTACTTGTAGATATGCGAAGGTTGAACTTGGACTTGGAGGTGACAGGACAGAGTGGGTTGATTGCTCAGATGCAAGTCAGACCTACTTTCTATAATCAGATTAAGGAATTACAGCAGAGTGATGATGAGTTGTGGCAAATCATGCAGGATATGTCAGAAGGTAAGAGAATAGAGTTCAGGTTTTCTGATGAAGGCATGTTGTATATTCATGATAGGTTGTGTGTACCTGGAAACAGTGAGTTGAAAGAGCAGATTCTTGAGGAAGCGCATACTTCTATGTATGCTATGCATCCAGGTAACACAAAGATGTACAGGAATCTCAAAGAGCTGTACTGGTGGTCTGGTATGAAAAAGGATGTGGCTGAATACGTGGCTAGGTGCGGGGTATGTCAGCAGGTTAAGGCTGAGCATCAGAAACCTGCTGGTACTTTGCAGTTGCTTCCTATACCAGAATGGAAATGGGAACACATCACGATGGACTTCGTGGTAGGATTACCCAGAACGCCTAAGGGTTCGGACTCGATATGGGTGATTGTGGATAGACTAACTAAGTCTGCTCATTTTCTTCCAGTCAAGTCAACCTTTGACGTTTCAAAGCTGGCCAAAGTTTATGTGGATGAGGTAATCAGGTTACATGGGATTCCAGTTTCCATTATTTCTGATAGAGATCCAAAGTTTACATCTAGATTCTGGAATCAGTTACATCATGCGTTGGGCACAAGGCTGAAGTTCAGTACAGCGTTTCACCCACAGACAGTTGGTCAATCTGAAAGGACCATTCAGACCCTTGAAGACATGCTGAGAGCATGCGTGCTACA
Source organism: Alisma plantago-aquatica (assembly GCA_963693085.1). Taxonomy (NCBI): domain Eukaryota; kingdom Viridiplantae; phylum Streptophyta; class Magnoliopsida; order Alismatales; family Alismataceae; genus Alisma; species Alisma plantago-aquatica. The sequence continues at coordinate 1,821,463,447 of OY856409.1, read as the reverse complement.
GTTTAGAGGTAACTGGGGAGCACACTTAAGCCTAATAGAGTTTGCTTATAATAACAGTTACCATTCTAGTCTTGGAATGACCCCATATGAAGCTCTTTATGGCAGGAAGTGTAGATCGCCAGTTTGTTGGTACGAGGTGGGTGAGAAGGAAATTCTTGGACCTGAGTTAGTTGATGTAACTACAGAAAAGATATCTGTGATCAGGGATCAGTTAAAAGCTGCTCAGGACAGACAAAAAAGTTATGCAGAAAGATGACGTCGACCTCTTGAGTTTGAGGTTGGCGACGAGGTTTACTTGAAGGTTTCACCGTGTAAGGGAGTACTGAGGTTTGGCAAAAGGGGTAAGTTGACCCCTAGATATATGGGTCCATATCCTATTGTTGAGAGGATTGGACCTGTAGCTTACAGGTTGGATTTGCCGTCTGAGTTGGCAAATCTTCATGATGTCTTCCATGTGTCTATGCTGAAAAAGTGTCATCCCGGTACAGAAAAGATTCTAGATCCAGAACCGGCGCAGCTTAGAACAGATGTGTCCTATGTTGAAGGACCAGTGCAGATAGTTGATCACCGGATCAAAAAGCTTAAGAACCGCGAGATTCCTTTAGTGAAGGTTTTGTGGAGAAACCATAATCTTGAGGAAGCTGCGTGGGAACTAGAGTCTGAGATGCGTGGCAAGTTTCCTTTTCTCTTCTAGGAATTTTGGGACGAAATTCTTATAAGGGAGGGAGATTGTTACGACCCGCGTCGAGCTTATCCCGTAAGTATGCTGTTAAGCATGTGATTAGCTGATGTGCTAAGTTTAAGCCTATTTTTGTTAATAATGTTTAAAATGGATATGATATGTGCTTAGTATGTTTTCTAGCTTCTAAAGCGTGTAGGATCTTACGCTTGAAGTGTTGCCAGAGAAATCGTTCGAATCCGACTTTCGAGTCAAAAGTTGCATGTTTTTGGGCTTTTAGGGACCTGTTTGTAATTTTTGAAAGTTTCGAACTTTGCAATTAGGCCCCTAAGTTTCTTCCTTATCCTTTCTCTCTTCCGTATCTCGTTTCACTTTCACAGAAATGAGAGAACACTTCTGCGTTCTTCTTCCTTGCGTGAGAAAGAGAGAGAGAGAGAGAGAGAGAGAGGGGGGGAGCTGAGAAGGGAAAAGCGCTGGAGCTTCGTTTTGCTCCGATCAGCTACTGCAGTTCGTCCTTTCCCTCCGTGGATCTCCTTCTCTGCCAATTCAAATCGGATTTGCAGCCGGATCTGCATTTGCAGGGAAAACGATCAAGGGATTGGGGTGCACGGAGCAGCCCTAGCTTGTTTCTTTCTTCCCTTCAGGTGCGGTTTAGTGATATGCATCGATTGCGAATGTTTTGTGGTGTTTGTTCGAGATTTGCCCGTCGATTCGAGAAAAATCGACTTTTGCAGGCCGTTTTTGTTTTCTGCTTGTGCGCGGTTCGGCCGAGTTTCTATTCGGTCGGCCGAGTTCCTTCTTAGGGCTATCGTACTGTGTTTTTGGGTCAGCCGAGTTTGGGTCTTGGATCGGCCGAGTTTCTTAATTAGGTAGCCGAACAGCGTTTTTGTCTGTCGAGTTTGGGTTCTGATCGGCCGAGTTTCCTTATAGGTATATAAAGCGGTGTGTTGGTCGGCCGAGTTCCCCAGGGGATCGGCCGAGTTTCCTGTTAGTCGGCCGAGGTTGGTCGGCCGAGTTTCAGAATCTGGGAAGCGTTCGGCCGAGTTCCATAGTAATCGGCCGAGTTTCAAGTGGTGAGTGGCAGTTCATCTAGAAATCATTATTAAACTCATTTTAAATGCTTATTTGCTTCAGTATCAATTGATAGGACTCTTAAACAGTGTAGCAAATACTTTGTAGTATGATAAGATCATTGGAACTTGAAATGCATGAAAGATGAAAAAGAGAAAGTTTTACATTTTAATGTTGCTATGTAATGTTCTTGTTTATTTGTTTACTTGTTAATCAGTTAATAGACTTAGATGCCCTAACGCCGTAGAACCCCTCGTGAGGTCTGCACCTTGGGGTGAAACGACCTACCTAGCGTGTGTCTAGATGGTCGGTGACTCGTGTTCAACAATAATCTGTGCGTGTGTCACGGTGGCACGAGGGCAGAAAGGCAGTGTTTAATAATAATCCGTGCGTGTGTCACGGTGGCACTGGAAAGAAAAGAAAACACGGTTATCTAACACCATTCGTGCAGCATCACGAAGGTAACCCTGTGACTCTCCGTTGATGTACTTAGGTTAAAGGAGAAGTCTGGAGCACACGTGGTTGTGCAGCACACGTGGTTGTGCGTTGAGGCCGTTGAGCCTGAGAGTCCTGTAGCAGACCAGGACAGCAGTCAGACTTAGCATTTCCCGGGTGTGTCTCTAAGTCTTGTACGGTGGGACCGTAGCATGGACTTGTTGCGGATCTTTATATGCAGAGTACACTGCATATATTTAGGGCATAATAATAAAATGAATAAATAATCAAGTAGGTTCACAGTAAATTTATATAACTGTCCATTTACCTGAAATACCAGTTGATGCTTAGAAATGTGATTATTATCTGTATATCTACTATGTCAATAGAACTGCTCTGCTTGAACCGTATATCTATTTATTTTCAGTTAATAAACATGACGAGTTGTTTAGTGATAGCTAAGTGAAATGTTATTCACTGAGCGAGTAGACTCATCCCTCTACTCAAACATTTTCAGGTCAGCATCAGCATCAGGAGTCGGAAGGATCGTTTCATCCTAACGCCTAGTTGATAGAAGGTTTGTAGTTAGTCTAGTTAGAGGTCTCTTAGTCCATTCCCCTCGATCCTCAGGACAAGGTGTGAGTGAGAGAGAGAATGTGTACAAAGATGTAAATTAATGTTATGCTTTCTTTATGTTAATCAATGTATTATGATGTAGACCTTGCTTGTATCTTTAATCAGTTAAATAGAAAAGTTCCTGCAGTTGCTTAGTTTCTGTTTATAGCTTAAACTTGGTTATCATTTAAATGCCTTGAATTGTTTTAAAAAAAGTGACAAATGGTTGGTTATGTATTCATCCCACCTGTCGTGCCCTAATCACGTAGTTTGTGGTTAATGTGAGATTGGGGCGCGACATACTCATTGATGCAAATAAGAGACCAAAGATCATATAGAGTAGATCCAATATATTCCTTTAGTTAATAGATTCATTTAGCAATACATCTGTTATTCTAAAACAAATCCATTAACAATAAAAAAAACTGATATCAATTCTTTATCCTAATTAATTTGTGATATATTATACATTTGGACTTTAAATACAATAACACCTTTCTTACAAGATCTTTTAAAAAATCCTATCTAACAATAAAAAAGTCTCATTCATAAAATATCACTCTTGTAATGGGTTCTAGTAAAATACCCTAGGCCCATACTTTGTGTATATCTAACCAAGATAAACCCTTAATCTAAGTTGAACTGATATGCTCTTTTAACTAATTGAAGGCCCCTTTTCTCTACAATCTTTTTATGATTCAAGTTATTCACACAATATTGGTAACCCTATGTAAGCCAAAACTAGATGGAAATTCAATAATTGTTGAAACTAGATTCATGTATAGCATGAAAAACTATTCCATACATATATATATATATATATATATATATATATCACACCCTTAGTGATAATATTTGAACACTTGTTATATTGCAACAATAATTCATTCTTATGGCAAGTTTGACTAAAATGTGAGCATAATACTTACTTTTTGTTAAAAGGATAGATATTTAAGAAATGAGGATAATAAATAATCATATATATACTTTTCTTAAATCTGAAAAACAACTACATTCTGGATTCCTTTCCTATAAATTAGTTAACCCCCATAGTATTAACATTTTGGTATAATGCTAACACCCTTAAACATACTTATTGAGAGCACTCTCTAAATTAGAAAGTATAACTGAGAAGATATCAAAATTCCTACTAATATATGAGTACCCAAATCTATCTAGGATACTCAAAATGCAATATTGACAACATAAGAACTAAGTCATTTACCAAACTTCCCACGTAGATGAGAGTTCACCATAGCACAAGATTCTCCCATGTTCTTACTATCTCTTTTTAGTTTAGACATTTTGATTGTGTGTTTAAACCCTTGATTTAGCATGGATCTATCATGTGTAGAGTTCAACGCATGTCAAACATTCCTGGGAATCACAGACTAGTCTCCCAACATAATCCATATAAACCAAAAACTTTGACCATAAGTTGAACCCATAAAATACAATCCCCCAGTCACCGAAAACTAATGATAAACCTAGAAACCTATAAATTCATCAACCATATGCCATATGAACCCTAACATTGTCAATCTAAAACTCGGGGTAAGTTGTCACTTTGTAGACCGTAACAAAAGTATAGTTGTATTCCTAGTCTAGCTAAAAGCCACCTAAGATGATTTTTCTACATAAGTAATTCTCCTTTTTTCCTTATCTTTCTTTTATTTCAATTTGATAATTTCTATTAGTAAGTATCCTCTTTAGATATCCCTTTTTATTGATTTATTCAGATTGTTCTCCATAATAGTTGTAAGAAATAAATATAACCCTCATAGAGGGATGCTTTTTTGTATGAATCACATGCTTTTTTATCGTCATTCTTTCTTTTAATGGAAGGAAGAGATCTACCATTTTCTGGAAACAATGTATGTAGCCTATGGTTGGGCTTTCTAATGCCATCTATATACTACAAACCCAATGATTTCCCCGACCAGTAATAAATTTACCATATCTTAATGTTGGTTTTTGGAATCAATCTCCAAGATGTACTACTCAATTACATTTTTCATAACATATTGGCTAAATTGGTTTTATGCATTTCCTTCATGATTTCTTTTAGTCCTTTACATGCATTTAGGTAGTATATACTTTTTATCATGATATCAAGAACTAGATATGTGAGTTTGTAATCACCATTGTGAAGCATATTCTCTATAACACAAAGATGGAATAGTGCTCCAAATAATTAATAATCTCATTCATATTTTAGGTGAAATATATTGTGATTATATATGACATCAAAACATTATGTAAAAATACTTCATCAAACCTTAAATCCAAGAAGACTTTAAAACTTGATTTTGAACCCAAATTCCAATCGTTAATCTAATGGACTGTCAGTAATGATAACACCCCAGGTTAGACAATGTTAATTATAATATGTTTATAGTTTAGAAAGATAACTAGGTTTTGATCAACTTCTAGGTAATCTATACTAATATTCTTCTATACAAATCCTACTTAGGTGAGTGGTCATGCACAAAGAGTAATGTATAAGGAAATGAGTTAATTTATCCAATTATGCATATGAATCTAAATTGTTACTTTCACTACAAAATTTAATGGGTATAGGCATGAAGATTAATCGTGAAATGGATTATACTTTTCTATATATTTCTCATTAGCATGTATGTCATGAATACATGTAAAATGTTATATTACCCAAGATTTAATATTTAAGTTACTATCTTTGAGTACAATCACTACAATCATTTGGATGAAATGAGAACTTGGGAGAGATGAACACTTTGATGCAATGAGATCTTGGAAAAAATATGAACTAAAAAAAGCAATCAAGTAATGTAAATATACCCTCATAATATTTAGGTTATCCTTCTAGGCTTCATGAGCATTGTGGGTGCAACTATGAGGTCTATGCAAAAAACCATGTGATCCTATATGACTTTTGTGAACAATGAGTAAAATCAAGGAGAGTACAATATCAATTCCTTCTTAGATTTATGACTAGTTTGGGTGAACCTATGAGATGTAAGGGAGAAATTAGGTGAACATTTATAGACTTATGAGAAATAAGGGTGAAATAAAGGAGAGTACAATACAAAATTCATTAAACTCGTGTTACTATACAAATCTGGTTTCATTAATAAACTAGAATAACATTTATGTAAAATTAATATTTAGAAGTTACTTGGTGGGTTCTAAGTTATCTTTGTGAAATATTTGACTGTAAAATATATTTCTTTATCATATTAGAATAATGAAAACATCAGTAAAAGCATCAATTCCAATACCATTAAACAATAGGATGCAACATTATTCAATGATATGTGAATTCAACAATCACAATTGAAAACAATTAATAGGTATTATGATAATAATATAATCATAATAGTTAAAAATAAAAGGAACACATCTAACATGTAATTTGAAACCATTTGTTGTAGGAGATGTATGATGGGTAAGACAAGTATATATCTTTGACAAAGTGATGGAGAAGGGAGAGGAATCAATGAGAAAGATCCATGTGTATTTCCATACACTTCTCTCCCTCACCTAATAAGAGTGGAGATAAGGCGAAGGGTAATGACTCGATGAGAAATTTGGTAGAGAAAATGGATGGAAATATGAAGTGGGGGAGAGAAAATTCAGGGAAAACTTGGAGGAAAGTATGAAGATTCATAAGGAAAAGTAAAATTATAAAAGGAAACTAGAATAATGTTTGATATGCAACTTGGAAGGAAACTTTATGCAAATAATAAATTCTAGAAAGAAACAAAGTGGAAAACCTAATAGGTTTTATATAATTAAAATTATTGTATGGAAAAAAATGAATATGTTAAATATTCTAATGAAAATTTTAAAATTTAGAGGACACGATGTTGAACTATGATGAAAGTTGAAGAAGAACATAAATAATATGGTAGGACATACAATACATGAAACAATAAATAAAATAAAGAAGACATGTGTTAAAGGGAAACCTCAATAGGCATTGATGTTACTGAAACCTCGTCATCAAGGAAAGCCTTCTTGATTGAGCTTCACAACCTAAACATACAGTCCCTATCTCACTCCCTTATCGATTACCCTTGATAGAGGAGGTCTTAATGATAGTACAAGTGGAACTTCTTCTCCACAATAAGTACACTAAAAAGAAGAGCTAGAAGTTTGAAGCTAGAGACATAGAAAAGATTTGGGTGATTTCCTTGTCTAGGTGAGATGCCAAGGAATTATCTTTTGGATGAATTCATTCACCACAAAGACTCACAAGATCTTATTATTTATTGTTTGTATTTATGTATGTATTCTACTCTTATTTACATGGATAACTTATTTCCTTAAGCAAGTTATGTTTAACCTCGAATATTTATGTGCAGTATATTTTTAGTATCACTTTGTTTATCCTAGAGCCTAAAATCATTCTATTGTTCATCATAATTAATTTTATGGGAAAATTGTGATATTTAAAAGCTATGTATGGATCTTTTTCACTTGAAATTAAGAATAAAAAATATATATGCAATTTTTAGTGAAATCTTATTATAAGTCTATCTTTGTTGTCTATAGTATAGTGAGACAAAAACAAAACTTTTATTTGAGTATCGAAGTAAACATATAACCTTCTAGTAACGTGGATCATGACCTTGTGGCTCGTGTCTCGGTCTAAGAGATTTTCATAATTTTGTTTCTTTGAAACAGCCACAATTGATGAATTACATCAAGATCCAGTGTTTGCAAACAAGTATATTTTCATCAAGTTTAGTGTTGTGTTCTATTCTATATTAGACCCTTGTAGAAGTAATTTCCAAATATAATTTCCATACTTGTAGAATAATATGATAACTAAAATGGGTTTCGTAGACAACATGAACTTTGATTAAGATAGTACTACACTCTTTATTATATCACTAACTTAGTGAGGATATCAAAAATTAATGAATTAATAGCAACTACTTATATGAAAAAAGTTGGTAAAATAATAATATGAATGTCTTGTGAATGGAAACATTATTCACATTAATAGTTAATACTTAGATATTTAGAGCGCCTTGAACTCATCTTTATCAAATGTTACATACCTACCTCATGTCTAATCCTATGCCACCAGTAAAATAAACATACCAAGTTTTTGACTTTTGTGCTTAACATTCCTGGAGCATGCCGGCAGCAGGTTAGCACCTATAATGTACGAATTGTGAATATAACTTGTTAAATGGATATTTACGAGCCACACAAACCGTGAAGGCCATCATGTCGTGAAATGAGATGGCGACAACAAGTATTCATTGGTAATATTTCAGCCACATAGTTGTTTTTTTAAATCTTTGGCAGTTCAGTTTGTGTAAGGATTTTAAAGATGGTAGACTGGCTACAGAGGCGGGTGCATTTGGTAGTCTGGGTGCAATATATATAGTTGGAAGTGGGGGTAAGTAAAGTTGGGTAGAATTGTCATCACGACTATTTCGCCATCTAGATCTACCTGCAGGATCTGCTTGTCAGGACTTTAAAAGGAGTACGATGGGCCGCGGTTCGTGTACAAGAGACGGTTCAAAGACCACTCGGAAGGGAGAGCTGTGTTTTAAGGAATTGGCAACTGACCATCGATAATTGGGACTTGGATGCCCGTCCTCTACTTTAATTATCCGACCCACTACCCTACAAATTGGATGTTCAAACTGAAATTGTAGCGTCTGAACTATGGAATGCATGTTAATGTGTCATTGTCATAGTCATACCTAGTAATCATAAGTCATACCTAGTAATCATAAGCCATAATGCACGAATAGTCTATGATGATACGGGAACTCAAAAAGTTAGGACATATTCCCGAATAACCACAATTTTTGGCACATAGCACAAAACAACCCAATAGATTTCAACAAATCCCTAGCAAATAACTAAAATAATGGGGGCTAAACAAGACTACAACAAGCTAGAGGGGGTCTCTACTTGGGATAATACCAATTACAATATCTAGTTTGAATGATGAATGTATTGTTCTAAGTGAACATTTTGATATATATTATATCACATAGGGAATGTGGACCTTTTTACATATTGATTTATCAAACACCCTTAGTTTTCCAATGACACACTACTGCATGTTCATTATTAAAGTTAATTTGATTCTTGTGTGTTTGTAGGTTATTTTACTAACCTTGCTGTAACATACTGAATTCCAGAGTCTTTCTTGCAATTTACCCACTTTCAACCTTTCTATTTCTTTTAAGTCCTTTTGGACCTTTTTCATAAATTTCCCTATCTGTTTATCCTTCATGGCCTCAATGTTGAATTTGAATAATACTTGAGGATGAAATCTATAATTACCCACATTCATGATAATGAAGGGGTGTTTGCTCAAATAATCCAATTAATGTGATAATTGGGGACTAATGATGCAAATTGGTCATTAATGAGTGATAACTTGTGAATAATGTTAATTTTGAGATTTTATATCTTTTTAGGATAAGAAATGAGAATTAATGTGCACTTGAAATTATTAATGTAATAATCACCCTCATTTCTCTCTCCTCTCCAAATTGCTATTAAAGCAATAAAATGGAGAATGAGTGGTGGGACATGACACTTGAATGAATTTATATCAATTGTCTCGAATTTTAGTAAAAGAATTAGTAAGAAAATGATTTTATGTTTTAAAATGCAGTAATATACACATTAATGGGCCATATGGTGTTTAAGGGTCATATCTTGTATAAATATGAAATCTAATTATATAGCATTTCTCTATACATTAATGTGAGCTAATGGTTCAAATTTGGTGGATTTTGGAGTTGATTTGACCCCTTTAATTGATTTTATACGCTATGAATATAGTGAGACCTTAGTATTAAATGAATCACATTTAAATATTCAATGTAAGGCCAAAGTTCAGCTAGTTTTGGTTGTCACATGTTACTCTTTATGCGTGCATGTTTCCAGCCGTTGGATTGCAATCCAACAGGCTGCGAGTCGTCTTTAACCCCTGACGGGCTCCAAGTTTTAGCCGTTTCACGGCCAGCATATTCCCGCGAGCCATTCTCCCTCTACACTAATCTGTTTTGCGTGATTTCTTCACTGTTGAATCTGCCACTCCACACCGTTTCGTGCAGTCCTTTACCCGCACTTTTATGCGTGCTATTCGCAAAATGCCCAATAGGGCAGTTACCACTCTCTCCGCCCCGACTTGCAGAGACAACCTTGGTTGTCGCCCCGCCTATATAAGGGTTCTTCAGGTACCCTCTCATCACCAACAACCTTTCTTCTCCTTCAATTTGGTCCCTAGAACCCTGAGGGTACCCGACCTCCTCCTACCACTTCTCCGGCGACCTCAACCCATTGCTCACAACTCCGACCTCCTCGTTCCAATTAGACACACGGTGAGTTTCTTCGACTTCTTCCCTTCAACTCCCCGCTCTCTATTTGCCCCGCGACGCCCTCAATTTCTGTACCCTATAACTCACAGTGTAACCCGTCATCGACGTTATGCTTTCTTAACTTTGGCACTCCTCCGCCTGCGGCGAGGTGTGGTTTCGACTCATTGTTTCTCCGCGAGTGCTTTTACGGCCTTATCCGGTGGTTTCTTCTTCGTGTTCATTAGGTTTTCATTTGCTCTTGATTCCCATGTTCTCGACCTACACAGCAGTTGTTCGAAGCTCCTATTCAAATGGAAGCCCCAACTCCGGGCTTGTCTAGTTTTTCAAACGATGGTGAACACGCTCCTGACTTCGGTTTGCTCTCGACAAGATCCTAGCTCCGAAACAGATTGACGTCTTGGTCCCTGACCTGCTACTCCCTCGCCATTGTTGCAAGCGAAAGAAACCTGGTCAGGTAATGACTGAGGTGTCCCTATCCAGTTAATTGAACCATCAAGCGAACATAGGCATTCTAGTCTTTTTACAATTGTTTAATTTTTTGCAGCTACTATTTGATACTCATAAATGACCCAAGAGCCCTCGCCATTTTATTTGGGTCAAGTAGCCCAGCAAGGGTAAAATGGTCTTTTGGCCACTTAGTCACTCACCCTTGACCGAGTCCACGCGAGAGCATACCGCCTCATTGGGCCAAATATGATTGGCCCATGTCAGCGCGGACCCGGCTGCGTGGCGCACTCTCTTGCGCAAATGGAATTGCCTATGTGGCATTTTCCTAATTTCTGATTGGCCTTATTTATTTAATTCATAGTAAATCAACCCTTGGTCAGACAAATACGAGTAAATAGTCATTGGAAAGGATTTTTTGAGTAGAATCCTAATTTGTGGTTTTTAAGTGTTTAATCATTTGCTTTTTTGAAGTTTGTTTTGAATACCATTTTATTCAAGTTAAATGTTCTAAAAATGATAATTAATTCATTTTAACTCCAAATTAACAAATAAGATGTGTTTTCTTAATCAGTACAACTCAACTAGGTTTTTGATCTAGGTTTTAAGTCACAAATCGAGATTTGGTTTTGAAGGTAGAAAATTAGGGTTTTCAGCCCTTATACATTACATTAAACCTAATCCATGTACATATACTTGAATCTAGGACCAAAGTAGATTGGGATACAATATAATCAATGAAAGTGATGTATATGAAGCTACAATAAGGTGTGTGCAAACCTATTTATTTACTTTATGCAATGTGCACCTTATCCGTCAGTTGGGCCTTTTTATCCGACCCATGTTTCTCAATGAGGCTTTAGCCCATTTTTATTCATGAAATTCTTCTATTGCCTTTCATGGGCTCTTTACTTGAGTTGAATCTCTTATCATCAATTATTCTTGTTATTGCTTAAATTATTCTTGGGTCATCGACCCCCTTGCTATTATTGGAAATTATCCTAACTGCCATTAAATTACTTAGCATGATGATAAAATTGACTAGTTAACTAATGTAGTGTACATGAGTACAAACCACCTATAGAGCATTGAGGTTTTTAGTCCTCCTTCTAGGCATTGGGGTTTGACTCCCCTGCCACTTTATATATATTTAGGGTTTGGGAATGTGTTATACTCCCTCACCCAGAGGTTGAGGTCTGGTAGGTGCCTCAACCCTATATTAGATTAATCTAGCCACATTTAATCATGCATGCAGTGATATTATTGTTGTTGAATTTATGGAAAAAAAATCCTAATTCATATTTGATATACTTGCCTCATTCTTTTAGCACTCTTTGTATAGTTGATCTTTTAATATGCAATGCTTTAACTTATATTTGTCCTTTACTTCTATTTACACATACTTTTATCTCTCTCTTGTTGGGTGACCCCAACCACCCAGGTATAGGATCAGAGTGTGCAGTTGAAGCTTGGTGAACCAGCCTAAGGCTAGGATGTGGAGTTTAACCACCTAGCTTGGACCTAGATACACACGTTAAGTTGTTTTATTTGGATACAATGTTGATTTGGTTTAGTCTTCCTCTACCTAGATTCGCGTTTTGTATAAAGTTGTACCCCTTTTGGGAAATTTTGTAAAGTACTTTTTATACTATTGAATAAAGTCAAAGTTTAAAATTCCGCTGCTTCACATTGATGTTTTTGTTTACCATTGTTTTTAGTAAAGATCATGTCTTTACAGCATAATATCAGAGCATCAAGGTAGTCAGAGTCTTAACTAATTTAATTTGTCTCCTAGATAGAAACTCTTACCTCATATAGTTTCCCTTTAGTAAGTTTTCACCTTAGGGTTGACCAATGATTTAGGATCATAACAATTTCATATTAGAAGAATAATTTAGGATCATAACAATTTCATATTAGAAATATAATTTGATCAAATTTTTGGTGATTATTCTATTGAGTAGCTACTAGAGCAAGAAGTTGAAAGTGATGGTGTCTAGAAAGGGTCAGAACTTGGGGGCTGGCAACATTTTCTTCCGCGCCACTAGCTTGGTTTATGAGGACTCCCGAGTTCATATGACACCGGCCTGGCCTGATCTGATATAGACAGCTCGAAATAGCCTACCTTTGGGCATATTATCTTATTGCTGAATACCCTTCCAAAAACTTATGTGATGATTTGATCTCTCAAACAAAATCATCTTGAAATCCTTACATATCTTATATAAGTCTTAGAATTCCATGTTTAGGGTTAGTGTACCCTTTACTATACCTTGAATTTTGGTAATAGTGATTAGTAAGACTTTTTAGTATTGGACCTTATACATGATTATATACTCTTTTACCCTTTGACTAGTTTAACTTAGTCAACCCTTTTAAGTGAAGTAGTTATATTAGTACTTTGATAGATTTTGCAATTGCTGATTTCGAGGACGAAATCCCCTTTTAGGGGGGTGGAATCCCATACAAAGCAAAATCTAGTCACTTTGGAATTTGAATCCCTCACTATGTGGACAAACATATTAGTAAACTCATATGATTAGAATTTACCAAACAAATTATAATTACAATTTAACTTGTTTGTTTAGAAACAAATGAATATTTGATAAAGTCACATAATGCATAGTTCATATGCTTGAACCCTAAAACATACATGAAGCACATAATAATGAGTTACTCATCACTAATTATTAATACACATAATATTGACCATGTTACCCTAATGAAAAGATAAAGGCATAACATGTAATGGTCATGTTGACCTAAACCCTAATATGTAATCATCTAGCCTTAACGATATATACATGTGTATATCCTTAATCCCTTTCATGATACATTGGTGACTATAGGTGTCATCATCAGTTAATATACCTTGGTACATGTAAATGCATTATAGTCACCTAATCATAATTATGATTAGATTATCAATATATGTAAAGCATGTCACCTGGTTCCCTAATATACACCTCACTAATCACCTTATGATAACTTGGTATACAGATCAATTCATTTATATCTAATGTATCCCATCTTATTCACCAAAATCCATATAATGACTCAAGTATGATGATGAGTAATTGGATTCACATGAATATGCATATATACCAAATGTGATGTTCAATGTGTAATTTATAATATGAAGTGTAATAAGAGAAAATGAGTAACGATGAAATTAATGTGAGTATAAAAAGTGATGTGATTATGTGTAAGAATTAATGTGAGCATGATAATTGATACAACAATGTGTAATATAAGTGTAAAATATTAATATGACATTATTTAGAGTTAATAACTTGTTGGATCATATTATCCATTTCTCACCTAATAATCTGTGATAATTTCACATGGTAGTAACATGAGAATAATGGAGAATAAATTCATGTATATTGAGAATACTTAGTAAACCCTAATTGTGCCTAAAACCCTTAATGGGATAAATAAGGGTAATACACTTTAGTTGTATTTAATGTTGAAATGATTTAGAAAACCCTAGATGTGATTAGAATTTTTAATGAGAAAATGTGAAATACACATGAATGGTACATAATGTTGATATATAATTCTTTTTACAAAGAATGTGAATACACAAGGTGACACAAGTAAGTGAATATTAGGATGATGAAGGTCTCATAGTGTTAATGATCCAAAGATATGTCATGTATTACATTTGATAAATGTGATATGAAAAGTTGTGATCTTAGTGAATCGAGAAAGCCTAACTTATGTAGTAACCTAGATTAAGGGTTTACCACCTAGTTGTTTAAGGTTGGGTTGTTACGTACTCACCGTCTCTTCCCTCTTGTTGTGATTTCAGGGACGAAATCCTCTTTAAGGGGTGGAGTGTTGTAACAGACTGAATTGCATGGTCTTTCTTGCAATTTACCCACTTTCAACGTTTCTATTTATTTGAAGTCCTTTTGGACCTTTTTCATGAATTTCCCTATCTTTGTATCCTTCATGGCCTCAATGTTGAATTTGAATAATACTTGAGGATGAAATCTATAATTACCCACATTCATGATAATGAAAGAGTGTTTGCACAAATAATCCAATTAATATGATAATTGGGGACTAATGATGGAAATTGGCCATTAATGAGTGATAAATTGTGAATAATGTTAATTTTGAGATTTATATCTTTTTAGGATAAGAAATGAGAATTAATGTGCACTTGAAATTATTAATGTAATGATCACCCTCATTTCTCTCTCTCCTCTCCAAATTGCTATTAAAGCAATAAAATGGAGAATGAGTGGTGGTACATGACACTTGAATGAATTTTGTATCAATTGTCTCGAATTTTAGTAAAAGAATTAGTAAGAAAACAATTTTGTGCTTTAAAATGCATTAATATACACATTAATGGGCCATATGGTATTTAAGGGTCATATCTTGTATAAATATGAAATCTAATTGCATAGCATTTCTCTATACATTAATGTGAACTAATTGTTCAAATTTGGTGAATTTTGGAGTTGATTTGCCCCCTTTAATTGATTTTATATGCTATGAATATAGTGAGACTTTAGTATTAAATGAATCACATTCAAATGTTCAATGTAACGCTAAAGTTCAACTATTTTTGGCGTTCACACGTTACTCTTTATGCACGCATGTTTCCAGCCGTTGGATTGCAATCCAACAGGATGTGAGTCGTCTTCAACCCCCGACGAGCTCCAAGTTTCAGCGGTTTCACGGCCAACATATTCTCGCGAGTCGTTCTCCCTTTACACTGATCCATTTTGCGTGATTTCTTCACCGTTGAATCTGCCACTCCACACCGTTTTATGCACTCCTTTACTCACACTTTGATGCACACTATACGCAAAATGCCCAGTAGGACAATTATCACTCTCTCCACTCCGACTTGTAGAGACAACCTTGGCCATCACCCTGCCTATATAAGGGGTTGTTGGGCACCCTCTCATCACCAACAACCTTTCTTCTCCTCCAATTGGGTCCCTAGAACCCTGAGGCTACCCGACCTCCTCCTATCACTTCTTCAAAGACCTCGACCCACTGCTTACATCTCCAGCCTCCTCGTTCCAATCAGATGCACGGTGAGTTTCTTTGATTTCTTCCCTTCAACTCCCCACTCTCTATTTGCCCCACGACACCCTCAATTTCTGTACCCTATAGCTCACAGTGTAACCCACCGTCGGCGCTATGCTTTCTTAACTTTGGTGCTCCTCTGCCCGCGGTGAGGTGTGGTTTCGACTCACTATGTCTCTACGAGTGCTTTTACGGCCTTAGCCAGTGGTTTCTTCTTCGTGTTCATTGGGTTTTCATTCGCTCTTGATTCCTATGTTCTCGACCTGCGAAGCAGCTGTTCGAAGCTCATGTTCAAACAGAAGCCCCGACTCTGGGCTTGTCTGGTTTGTCAAATGATGGCAAACACGCTCCTGACTTCGATTTGCTCTCGACGAGATCCCAACTTCGAAACAGATCGATGCCTTGGTCCCTGATCTGCTACTTCCTCGCCATTGTTGCGAGCGAAAGAAACCTGGTCATGTAATGACTGAGGTGTCCCTATCTAGCTAATTGAACCATCAAGCAAACATGGGCATTCTAGTCTTTTTGCAATTGTTTTATTTTTGGAATGACTATTTGATACTCATAAATGACCCAAGAGCCCTCACCATTTTATTTGGGTCAAGTAGCCGAACAAGGGTAAAATGGTCTTTTGGCCACTTAGTCACTCACCCTTGACCGAGTCCACGTGAGAGCGGACCAACTTATTGGGCCAAATATGATTGGCCCATGTCAGCACGAACCCGAGTGTGTGGCACACTCTCTTTCGCAAATGGAATTGCCTATGAGGCATTTTCCTAATTTTTGAATTGCCTGATTTATTGAATTCATAGTAAATCAACCTTTGGTCAGAAAAATACGAATAAATAGTCGTTGGAAATGATTTTTTGAGTAGAATCCTAATTTGTGGTTTTTGAGTCTTAATTTTGTTTCCTTTTTTGGAGTTTGTTTTGAATACCATTTTATTCATGTTAAATGTTCTAAAAATGATAATTAATTCATATGAACTCCAAATTAACAAATAAGATGAGTTTTCTTAATTAGTACAACTCAACTAAGCTTTTGGTCTAGGTTTTGAGTCACAAATTGAGATTTGGTTTTGAAGGTAGAAAATTAGGGTTTTCAACCCTTATACATTACATTAAACCTAATCCATGTACATATACTTGAATCTAGGACCAAAGTGGATTGGGATACAATATAATCAGTGAAAGTGATGTATATGAAGCTACAATAAGGTATGTGCAAACCTATTTGTTTACTTTGTGCAATGTGCACCCTATCCTTTAGTTGGGCCTTTTTATCCAACCCATGTTTCTCAATGAGGCTTTAGCCCATTTTTATTCATGAAATTCTTCTATTGCCTTTCAAATGCTCTTTACTTGAGTTGAATCTCTTATCATCAATTATTCTTGTTATTGCTTAAATTATTCTTGGGTCATTGACCCCCTTGATATTATTGGAAATTATCCTAACTTCCATTAAATTACTTAACATGGTGATAAAATTGACTAGTTAACTAATGTAGTGTACATGAGTACAAACCACCTATAGAGCACTGAGGTTTTTAGTCCTCCTTCTAGGCATTGGGGTTTGACTCCCCTGCCACTTTATATATATTTAGGGTTTGGGAATGTGTTATACTCCCTTACCTAGAGGTTGAGGTCTGGAGGGTGCTCAGCCCTATATTAGACTAATCTAGCCACATTTAATCATGCATGTAGTTATATTATTGTTGTTGAATTTATGGCATAAATTCCTAATTATTATTTGATATACTTGCCTCATTCTTTTGACACTCTTATTATAGTTGATCTTTTAATATGCAATGCTTTAGCTTATATTTGTCCTTTACTTCTATTGACACATACTTTTATCTCTCTCTTGATGGGTGACCCCAACCACCCAGGCATAGGATCAGAGTGCGCAGTTGAAGCTTGGTGAACCAGCCTAAGGCTAGGATGTGGAGTTCAACCACCTAGATTGGACCTATCTACATACGTTAAGTTGTTTTATTTGGAGACAATGTTGATTTGGTTTAGTCTTCCTCTACCTAGATCCTCATTTTGTATAAAGTTGTACCCCTTTTGGGAAATTTGTAAAGTACACTTTATACTATTGAATAAAGTCAAAGTTTAAAATTCTGCTACTTCACATTGATGTTTTTGTTTACCATTGTTTTTAGTAATGATCATGTCTTTACACTTGCAATTGTGATGGTTCTTCACTAGATTTGTTAAAATTTGGAATTAGCATTTTGGTTTGGGTTATGCCTCAATTTTATACGAGTAAACCTCTTATGAGAAGCTCTTAGACAGACATCTTGGGGTTGGTGTGGTTATTGACTAGCAGGGAGTCACCCCCTACTGTTGTTCCAAATAAGAACTCTTATGAGAAACACTAAAGACATTGGAGAACAATGTCATAATGAAACTGGCAGGACAACATGTGACATTGAAAACCTTATTATAAATATGATAACCACATCATTTCATTTTTCTACAACATTTAGGTCATAATACTCATGGGCCCCATTGTGGATTGTCCACCAACTTGGGGTGGCAGTTCTGGTAGTTTTGATGTTACCTATCTACTAATGCCATATTAACAATGTCGACTAAGATTTCATGGCTAATGGACGCTTTTCTTATGTAAGTCTTTCTAAAGAATAGTTGAGAAATGATGGTTTAAGTAGATGTACTTAACTTGTTAAGAATTGTGAAATATTTTTTATTGAAACTAGTTAGGGCTTCATAAGAAAAATCATGCTTTGGGTTATATTGGGGTATTTTAGTGAATTGTGCTCAACTGAATGGATGTACTTTAATTTTTATAAAACCCTAACTTTGAACATAATTTGTTGTTGTTAATGTTAGCTTAAATTTTTTTTCTTATTGTTTAATTATACCTTGATGGTAAATAGGTCAATGTGGAATGATGCAAAACCCTAGTTCTCTAGATTATATTTTTTGTCAAATTGAGGATGCTTAGCTAAAGTGGGATCGATAGTGATTTTCATCTAAAATATAACATGATTACTTGTAATATAACTAAAGATCAAAAATGCAACTTATGTTGAATTGAGGTTATAGTGAATTGGAACTGAATGCATTTTCTCCCAAATAAGTGTAACCAAGGCAATATAACACCAATTAGACCCTAAATTCTGTTGGTGTTTTTTAATGGTTTTGGACTTCCCTAGTGTTCAACGATTTCCCCCATCCAGAACTAGTTGAACAAAATGTTCTTGGTGACCCAAAAACACATGGTCATCTGATTTTCTAGATGAAAAAATAGTTTATTGTTTATGGTAGGACGTTTTCACAAATTGTATATGAACCTTAGTTGATTTATAATGGTTATCTAACACAAAAAACACCTCTATATGTGGTTTGGAGAGAAATAGGTAGAGTGTTAGTAGTTTGGAGCTTCATATTGCTTTCATGATGTAAATAAAAAATTTTGTAAGATTCTCAACTTGTTCATCACTCTTATCAATTTATGAATTTTTAGAAATCTTCCTATTAAAATCACTTAGAAACCTAGTTAGTTTTATTCTCTCCACCTTACATGAGTCATAAAATAAATGAAGTGGATTACAAGGCAAATGTTGTTGTTGATGGAGCTTGTTGAAGTTGTTGAATATTAAATAGTAGAAGTATGCCCTAGATATACCTTTCCATGTTATGTTAGTGGCTTAAGATGCATATTTAACATGTTATAGCCAATTTTCAAAATAAATATAGGATAACTAATAAGAAAAATTTCTAGGGTCTTTTACCTTATGTTTTAGATGGCATATTTGATGACTATGATCTACTTTTGATAATGATCTATAAAATGCTATCGATTATGAGTGAATCATTAGCAAAATTCATTTCTTGTGGATTAGAAATTAATGTTAGTTCGTTCCTAGTACTTACTTAATCATGTGTCAATATAAATATGTATAGTTTGTTGGTTTTAATATGAAGATTTAGATGGGAAATTTACCCTTTATTGTAGGGAAAATAGGGTGAAACTTTATCAAAATGAATGAAAAGTATGATTTTCTCTTTCATGGTTTAATTAATTAGTTTTATAATATTGAATGTAAGGCTTAAAAGTTTTTATAACTTCCATGAATAACTTAAGGTATACACAAACGAGTTTCAACAAGTAACACAATGTTCACAATGATGTTAAGTATGTACAAACTAACAAGATTAATAGTAAACCCTAAAATACACCATTGGGATGGAAATGAGAGGTTCTTCATGAAATATAAATAAGGTCATCAAAGTATAATACAACAATATAACATTATAATAATTACTCATTATGCATTAAATATGTTATATTAATATACTTAGGCAAATATGTCCCTCTTGTGGAATTAGCATTAATGTTAGTCTACTTCCATAAATCCCATGACAACATGTTCAAAAGATTATTCACCATGATATGAGTATCATGAATTCTAAATTAACCTAACTTATTATCTTTTTAAATGTAATTTTTTTATTTGAAATAGATTGTCTAGACACTCCATTTTTGTTATTCCAAACCAGATTTACTATATGCACTTTGGATCCAACTTCAAATAGACTGATCTATTCTGAATCTAACAAGAATACATTGAGTGACAAAGGATCAAATCATGAAATTTGAACGTTATCATTTTGAAATAGATTTAGAGTGAACTTATGTGTAAATTTAGTTACCTACATTTGTTAGTAAGGTGGTAAGGGGAAAATGAGATAAAGAGAAAATACTAAGATCCTCTTCAGTCTACAAGATTATATTCTCCTCAATGTATGTGGTCATCCTCACAAACTCAAAATAGCAATTTGTCACAATGGGAAAGCATATATAAAAAGATCTAAGTAATGGATATCTTTCATCGATGTTGTCATGTATATTACCAAAACACCAATTCCAACAAACCATGTTCAAACCAAGTAATCAATCACAATCTATCTTTAGTAACCAAATGTAGTTCATGTGCGTCCATATTTATATCAAATTTTCACCCCTCCTATATACACTTGACATGTCATCCCTGATTTTGATTCACTTGAACAAGGCCAAATCGGGTGTCCTCCTAGGGCATACCCACCTAATGATTCTCCATAGTCTATCAAAAAATGTTTATCATTATCTAATATATTATGAAGGGTTTATTTAGAATGTACATTAGGGAACAAATGAGAGTTCTTTTGGTAACCACTATAACTTAGTTTTTCAATATAAAGTATTGAAGATCAATTCACATCTATCATTTTATCGGATGTCATCAATGTGTTTTTTGGGTTGATTTAAAAATCATGAGAGAAATGAGGTCCCACTTTGCTTTAATCCTAACAACCCCCCACCTCTATTAAAAAATGTTCAGATGTCACTTATAGAGGTTCTAACTCTAGTCAATAAATAAATATTTAAATTTGTATGGAGCTCTCAAAAATCATAGTAATTGTAGTAAAGCCCCTAAGGATGGATCTTGTGGTGAAAAACAAGGTACGTGGTCAATGTGATATCATTTTTTTGTGGGAACCAAATGGGTATATCCTTCTTATAAATCAAATATCTCTAATCAAGGTGAAGTAGACCCCACCCCAATATAGACCTTAATCCTACCCATTTTTCTTTTTAACACATGTGGTGTGATGATAAAACAACATTGTTTTGGCCTTTCAATGTATCATTATGTGCACATGCCTGGAGAATATCAATCCTTTCTCACATCAGACCTCCATTTATATAAAAATTATTATTTTTCCCTCCAATTTCTTACCTAAATCGTTGATCGTCTATCATCCTTGATTTAGTTTATTCATGGAGGTTTATATGTGAATTTGTATTTTCCCTAAAAAATAGAGGTAATGACTCCATCTTATCCTCCAAATCACTAGGTACATGGCAAGATCACCCCAAATTATAAAACAAACAAAAAAAGAATAGTGACTTCTCTATGAACTAGCATTGATCTTGCTAATCACCATGGAGATCAAGGATAATGTAAAATTTTTAAATAGACATTTCAACACCATGGATGGAAAAATAGGAATATAGATAACAATACAACTAACTATGACCAACTAGAGAGCACAATATAGCCATCTCAGGAAATCCTTGACTAAACCAGGATTAAGAAATCCCTTCCTTGTCAACTTTCACTACTTGATCAACTCCTAGGTGGTTTTGGAGCAACACCCACAATGATGGAGAAATAAGAGGAAGTATGTCTTTGTCAAAATAGTACATTCACAATAAAATAACCTTTTGGGAATCAAAGACTAAATAACAAGAAGAGGTTTCCCCCATTCAAAAGAGAAGGTTGTAAAAAAGTGAGCAATAATATGCCATGCATATTGATAGTAATATTAATGAAGAATTTATCAAAAGAAAATAAACAACAAAGATAAAGTTCTTGCCTTCTAAATAATTCCACAACCATAATCTAATAAATTGTGATTACAAATTTCAATAAGATGAAGATAATCTAAATTAGGACCAACACTCTATATGATCACGTGCTATGGTTGGATGGAAAGACTCACCCTAGGTAGCAATGTGCACCCAATAGGTATGCCTAGGTGGAAATTCACACCCTATAAGTGTTAGTGGAATGGAAGGCACACGCATTAAGTTTGATTGTGTAGATAATACTAGGATTCTCTCTAGTCTATAGGAGTATATTCTCTTCATATATGTAGTCATGCTCACAAACTCAAAATAACAATTTGTCACAATGGAAAAGCATCTATCAAAAAAAAATCTAACTAATGGATGCTCAGTCATTGATGTCATCATTGTGTATTACCAAAACCAATTCAAACCAAGTAACCAACCACAATCACTCATCAATATCCAACTGTAATTCACATGCTTTCACATTTATATCATGTTCACCCATCCATTTACACTTGACATGTCATTTCTAAATTTGATTCACTTGAACAAGGAAAAAGTTAGTATCCTCCTAGGGTGTTACCACCTAGAGACTCTTCATACTCTATCATAAAATGTTTTTTATTATCCAAAAGATTATAAAGAGTTTATCTAGAATGTCCATTAGGGTACAAATGGGAGTTCACTTACACTTTTCATATTTCAATGATTCCTTTAATACTTATAATAGAAATTATTTATGATTAATGGACATTTTCATCTAATCAGATCTCGTCAATGCATTTTTGGGGTTGATTTAAAAACTCATGGGAGAGATGAGGTCCCACATTGTTTTAACCTTAACAAACCCCTACCTCTATTAAAATGGCCCTTCATATGTAACCTATAGAGGTTCAAAATCTAGTAGTTAGAGAGCAATACAAATTTTTCTAGGGCACTCCAAAATGCAAGTCATTCTATTTAGGCTCCTAAGGATAGAGTCTTGCACTTTTTAACAATTTACATGTCATGAATATTACTCAAATCCTAACTCCAAATGACTAGAAAGTCAATGGTGATAGGAACTAGGCATCCTTCCTTAACATTGAACTATCAAAGCACAAATGAGGAAAAAGTTTAGCATGCATGAAAAGATAACAAGATAAAAGCACCAACAAAATCTCAACATTCAACAAATATTATGAAGCAACATGCTTTATTACATGATTCCAATTACATATTAAAAGATGCATTTCTACAAGTATGCTCATGTACACCGGAGATCTTACTAGAAGTACACCAGAACATAGTTCATCTAGCCATCCACTCCTAGCCATCTTTGAACCTAAAACATACGTGAAACGAGCAGATCAATACACGAGGAGGTTCTTCCCAACATATCCATATTTATGTAGCTCTGTAATGTCAGTTTTTTTCTAAAAACTAACGATAAGACACTAAAGATAGTGCTTCTTAGCATAACTATTTTAGAGTAATCTTGTAATGTTGGTTTCTGGCTTAAAACTGACGACTTAGACCTACAATGTCAATTTTTTGGGAACAACCAATGACACATTTATGTTTTTTAATAGTATGTTTGCAGACTTGCTCTCCTACTATTCAACAAGATGCAAAATTTGTAGTTCTGAAATGTAGGTTCCATCCAGTGTTCAGCTGAACAACATGCCAAAAAAATTGCAAAACCCACAATAACAAACACACAACCACCCACACATAAGATCCATTCTCCAATTCCATTATCATGACATGTACAAATACAATTTTCATTGTTTCATCTTAACATTCATTCATAAACATGTATATATACATCATTCACATATGTACAATTTCCATTCTCATGACATGAAGAACCATGATTCTCATTGTATTCATTCAGCTTCACATCCATTCACACACTTGTATATATTTATCATTCACATATACACCAATAATTTACTCACATCAAAATTAAAGTTGCAAGAATCATAAACACCACATATGTCTAGAAATAATGAAATCAAAGTACAAAAAATTCATATTTTCCCCAATCAAATTCAAAGTTTACTTCCTTAATAAAGGCGTGTGCCCAATTTTCTCATATCACATCTAGCTCTTATGTTGTATATGACTTTGTCGTGTCAAATAGCAGCAAAGAGAATGACATAATTAAAGAGTCTGATTTGATATTTTTATATTATCAAATGAGACTATTAAATTGTGATGATCAAGACTACGTATAGATTACATTTTATATGCAGTTGATGTCAAGTGCCCACTGTCTAACAATCATGTCCATATACCACATCATGTAGTATGTGCATGCTCAACCATTATCTTGTATAGGACACTATGAATTTACCACCATAAAAAACTTTAATAAATAAAAGTAAGCATAGTTGGCATAAATATGCATAGGAGTTAGAAAAACTACTACAACATTAGTCCAAATTAACACTTTTATTATCTTATCCACCTTTCTCCAACCTTTTTGAATTCTTTTATAGCCCTATAAGTTAATGTAACACATTAAATTGCATTGGTAAATACTCATGTACTAATATATGTTAATGGATATAAAAATTTACTCATGTGAATAATGCTTTTTTTATTTCGTGTCCCCCATGGTCTAATTGGTCACCCTTAGGATCTATATGATACATAGTTAGCATCACGGGTACGATAAACAACATCACCCAATGATTATTCCTGAGTAAAAATAGGGAAAACAAAATTAAACTAAAAATCCACAATTGAATGTAATATTAAGTCAAAATTATAAGCAAAGTCACGAAAACATAGTCAACATTGAAAAGAGCTATAATCACCCTCTTTTTCACATTACCAAAATATTTCAATGTAGTAGAACAATATCCAATGATAGATATAAGGTATTTATGTACACGACTAATCAATGACGGAACTATAAATGTGACATGGGGTAGTGTGAACTCTGTACACACACCATGTAAGAAGATGCAAAACTTATATCATGTATGCATTAGTATGTAGGAAAATAGATCAACATATATAAAATGAGGTATTTAATTATCCATAAGATCTTAACATATCCAAAGTTCTATTATAGATATATTCAATAAAGAATAAGTAAACACCTCCACAACATCTTGCAAAAATATACTAGTATCATGAGCTTGACCTATAGCATCCTCCTTAATATTGACCATCATAGGTGACCCTTCTTCAAAGTTGCCTATCCATACTGCCAACCCCCTAAAATTAAGACTAGCGAGTAGAATAGGTCCTTTGCAAGCCAACCAGATAATCAAATATCTTTTGAAGGAAGTGGAGGATGAGTTGTAGGTGGTTTCTTAGGTGTGTTGGGTCTTGCATATATATATATATATATATATATATATATATATATATATATATATATATATATATATATATATATATATATATATATATATATATATATATATATATATCGGACAACGATCCAGTGAGAAACATATCTCAGTGAGAGCATGAGAGGCATTTGAATAACTCTTCACATGGACCAATTGTTCATAATCTAACCATTTTTTTTGAACGGAATAATATCATTACTAACAAGCCATACGGCATCTACAAAGTAAGGTCATCCTGAAAGGCCATTCAACACTCCTATTAAGAACCGACCAAGCACACAAAATCAGATTGGGAGGCGGTAGGCAAATTTCAACGCTGATCTCTCTTCGTAGTGGCTGAACAAAGCAGTTATCAATAAGAGATTCCTTCAATCCTAACGAGTCCATGGGATAAGTGGAAGAGGAGTGAATGACAATACCAACAGGGTAAAGAAACACATACCTACAAACAGGGGAAAAAACACAAACAGATAGGGAGCGCCACCAAGGAAACGGCAAAGCAGGAAACCATCCCCCCAACAGTACAGGCACGCAAGCAGTACAGCCTTGACATGTGAAAGGTGGGAGGTAGAGAACACAGGGAACCTCACCACCACTCCCAACAACCTTACCAAACCCCCTACAATCTCAAGTAGCAGCTTGAGTTGCAAAAAGGCGGGTAGAGGGGAAGGGAGCCCCATCTCAAGAAACTGAGGCCCCTGATTGTCCCCTACCCTAGCAAGACACACGGAGGTGCAGGAGACCCGCCACCAGCCAAAGGCAAACACCCCAACACAGAGACGAACCGACAGGAAAAGAGGAACAACTAGCGAGATCGGAAAAGGAAAAGAGGGACCAGAAAGGAGACAAGAACACTAAGAAAAGCTAAAGGCTAAAGCGGCAGACGAAACTGCCCTAGGCTAAGAGAAGACCAAAGCAAAAATGAAGAAAAGACCACAACTCGCCAACCTCGCAGAACAACAGCTCGCCAACCTCCCAAAAACTTTCCACCTCGAACTCCAGTAGCGGGAAAGCCTGATCTGAGACCCTGACCCGCCACGGCCACCACCTCGAGAAGGAGAGTCCAAGGGAAGCCCGAAGAAGAAGCCTGCGCCTGAAGATGGAGAAGAAGCAGCCGAGGAAGAGGCCTGGGGGGAGAAGGTGGCAAGTGTCGGCCGCCGAGCCCCCTCCCCCAAGCCTGGACGCCGCACGGAGGGGGGAACCCTAGATGGCGATCGTTATCGCCAGAGCACGGACTCATAATCTAACCATATAGATTACAAAGATAACTTAATATTTACCTTCTTATAAAATTTTATCACCATCCGATTTGTATATCATTCACAACAACAAAATATTTTTCGACACTCTATAATGAATTTTAGGCTGACCGTTGGATGCAAAAAGTGTATATTGTACATATGGACATGTGAACAATGTCTAATTGCAATGATTTTTTATGAGAAGGTAAATGAATTGATGCTTTTCCCATCTATATGGCTGGATTTTAAAAAACAGTTACAATTTTTTTGTTATTCAAATGCCTCTCATGCTCTCATCGTAGAATGTTTCTCACTGGATCGCTACCCTATATATATATATATATATATATATATATATATATATATATATTTACATACATATACATACATATATAGGAGGTATATTCACTACCCACGCGGGTAACTAACGTTTGTTACCTATGGATCTATTTTTGTAAAAGGAAGACACATGACTATAATGAGACAACCATAATTGTAATAAAAAGACTCATTTTATTATAAAGTGTGAAACTTTTATTCCCCCTCTGAGTTTAGTAATAATGATATTTATGACAACAGTTTACGTAATATTACAAAGTGAGCCTTTCTATTATAGTTTTTGCCATCTCATTACAAATGTATGTCTTCCTATTACAAAATAGATGTATGGGTAACTAACTTTAGTTACTCACACAGGTAGTGAATCACACTCACACACACACACACACACACACACACACACACATATATATATACATACATACATACATAATATATATATAAACATTTTTTCATCTCATTACAGTGTTGGTTGTCTCGTTACAAATATGTGTCTTCCTATTAGGAAATAGATGCATGGGTAACTAACCTTAGTTACCTACACAAGTAGTGAAACATATATGTATATATATATATATATATATTCCAATATTTATTGTCAATTTTATACAAATATAAATTCTATGTAAATTAAGTATACATTAGTATAAACAACGTTCACTTTGGGCCATGTAACCATGCCACCTTGTGCATCACCTATTGTTTCATGCTCGGGGCGGCCATATGGTAGTACAGTCTGCTTCCAAGCATCACAGACAAGCGTTGGCGTCACACGAACGGATCAACGGGCATTGGAGCGCCATGAATCGTGTCACTTATAAGGGGTGTCTAATTCACACCTAATTCAATGACATATCCTTCTAATACAAGACAACATGGCCTCAAACCCTACAAATTTTTATATAGTTTATAATATACCCAAACACAAACATATTATATAAATTATTCTAAAAGACTACTATATCATAAAAAAAACTTACAGTGAACGTGCTAGATGGAGGGTCCATGGGATTACTCCCAACCACCTCTCTCGTATGGGGGTCCACCTTGTATGAAGAGTGAGGCATCACATGTACAAACTGATGAGGATTTGAATGAGGAGCATAATATTATCTCATTACTTCTACAATTCCCCTTGAGATCATCTCTTACCTTCTCTTCTAAGAATCCCCCTTTTTGGAAAGATTTTCACTTATGCTCTGATGGCCCAAATTAGGCTCTTATACCGATACCAGCGCTAGTAGCCCTGACACGCCCAAGATGTTGTGGATTACCTTGAGCAATAGTCAATTCATCCCTTATGGCATCAGGGATGAACTTTCCTTGTATCATTTACTCAGGGAGCTCCTGCCAATCATCATAAATAGTAATTGGTAAGTAAAATATAATAATCAAAGTCATGGTAAAACATAACAATCATTAATAGTAATTGCTCTGAGAATTGAAATTTTCCATTTTTGCAGCAACCTCAACGGTTGTGGGGTTGGGTGTTTCTCCACATTTGGTTTGCTTCCCATCTATCCATAGATCATGGCAAGGTAAAGATGCAGTAGTAGTAGACTACTTGACAGTCCCAGGAGTAGGATGCTAAGAAGAAGATGCCTCCGAATTTTGGTGAAACATTGCATAGACACCTAGACCTATCTTGTGGTTGTGCACATTCTTTGGTTGCCTTTCCTTTTGATCATCGCTCAAAGCCTAGTCATTCTAGAACATATATTAAATTCATAATACATAATGCATACATACATAATACATATTGAGGAGCTTAATACCTTGAATTCGTTAGATTTTCTCTTTGTAACAAATGCCTCCCACCCCTTCGAGTCTAGATAGTTCCATTTCTCAAGGACCCATTTCTTCTTCTTATTCTCATTCAGTTTGTATTCTCTTGTTAGATATGACCTATAATTCCTTAGTACCCTCCCAAAGTGTTGCAACATCTTTTTACGAAGCAATTTTTCATCCAACTCAAATGTGCAATGTAAAAGTTCATATACTTAGTGGAAAATTCTTAAAAATAGAAATGTAAATTTCTTTTAAAATAGAATTATAAACTATAATATCTCACACAAAGTTTCATCCATATTAAGTCTTTTGTGTCTTGAGAAATTTTATGCCAAGATTCTACATTTATATCTAAATTTCTACAAGTAAGAACATGTAGATATTGCAGAAAAGAATTGTGATTCTTCCTAATAGGATTTCCTTAATCATCAAACTCAACAACCAGCTTTGGTCCTTTACCCGTTTGCTCTACTAACTTGTTCCTAACGGTGATGCCTCTTATTTTTGCACACTCACAATGCTGCTCAACAAGCTAACAAGATCCTAAGGGTGCATATACTTAGGGCATAGATCCTCATGCTAAAATTGGCACATATAAGTCATAAAAAATGTAACCTATAAATGTGATAGACACTATAAAATGCACATATATGTAATAAAAAATACACTTACACCAATGTCATTGTCATGGTGCTCATCCTCATGGTAATCATCCTCACAGTCATCAAACTCATAGTGAGACGCCATCTAAAACATTTCCTAACATTTAAAAAAATAGTTAAACAACAAAATATAAGTGATAAAGAATGGTAAATGCATATCTAACATTTAAAAAAATAAAATGCATGCCTCTAGTACGATTGGATCTTGGATCAATTAACATTCCTTATGTGTGATCTCCACGCATATATAAATCAATGTTAGATTCAATATTTGGTGTTGGATAGCCAATTTCTTGAGTCATCATACTTGTCATAATACTCTTGTTCATCTATAGGATCTGCAATAAACTACCTTTTGCCATGAAGAACAACTGACAATTTTTCATTTGTAGGATCATCAATATAAAATACTTGCTTCACCTATGATGTCCTTATGAATGGTTCCCTCTTTTGAACGATCTTTTCAGAATTCACTAATGTGAAACCCAATTCATCTACTACAACCCCTTTGATATAATCAACCCAATTACACCTAAAGATCAAAATTCGAAAATCTATGCAGTCAAACTCCCATATGTCTTCAATGGCACTGTAATAAGACAATTTAGCTTCACATGGACTCTTATTCTTCACACTAGAAAAATGCAATGAAGATGCTTGAAGGGTGACCTCACTATTTTTTGGATGAGACTCTTATCATCTTGATGTTTTGTGTAATATGAAAATCAATTTATGTCAAACCCTTCATAAGACATAATATTCAATTTCGGTTTAAACACAAGACATTTGATATTTTCAACAACATTATTTGGTGTTTGTGATAGTTGACGTAAGACTTTATCTTCAAACCACATAATAAATGTCTTATGAAACACTCTAGAAAACCACATTGAATTGGCTTGAGGATGTTTTGTCTTGATGAAATTGATATGTTTGGTGATTTAAATACTCACTTCATAGATGTTCTATAAAATATACATGTGTACTTGTTCCCACGCCTCATGACTGATTACTTTTGTTCGTTCTCCTAAAGTCCCTTTGTCAGAATAGTCCTCAATATTCTTGTCATTTCCATGAGCATCATTACAACTCAAAATGTCATAGCAAAAGTCCATTACTTCCCTAGCCACATAACCCTCAATAATACTCCATTTATCCTGATAATGGTTTCGAACATCACTTTTGAAAATAGTTATGTACCATCCAAAAGGATACATCCAATGTAAGAAAATTGGTCCCAATATTTTCACTTCCCTAGTCAAATGAACAAAAATATGTACCATGAGATCAAAGAATGAAGGAGGAAAATACATCTCAGATGGCACAGGATAATGACCACTTCTCTTTGCAACTTATCAAGATTCTCAAGATCAATAAATTTGCTCCATAGAGTGTTAAAGAAGAAACAAAGTCTGGTGACTACAAACCTTACATGCTTCAATAGTATAGATCAAATTTCCATAGGAAATATTTGTTGCATTAGAGTGTGACAATCATGAGATTTAGGACCTATTAGCTTCAGATCCTTCATTGATACTAATATATGGAAATTAGAAGAGTATCCCCATGGTGCATTAACATTAAGCAAGCAATCACAAAAAGTTTTCATCTCCTTTCTAGACAACATGCAACAAGTAGGAGATAAATATGTTTGTCAATGCATACTAACTTCTATTGTTAATTCTTTATATTTTTTTCTTGTTATTTATATTTGTTTTAGTTCTTAAACAATTCTATTGTGCATGGTCTTCAATTTGGAGGTGTTAATTTATTGGTTGGTGTATATGTTGTTTTTTCTATTGTGAATTGTCTTGTTATTTTTCATTGTGAATTTTATATTAATCTATTTCATCATTGAAGGATTTCTATTGTGTTATTATAGACCATGCTTTATTAGTTTTGATGTGTATTGATCTCTATACTTTGAGATCTGACTTCCAAGATCTATTTTGATGTTCTATTGAGCTTGGGTGAGTATTGTGAATGGAGTGGATGTAATAGGCTATTAAATCCTTTGTTATAGATGTTAAGGTTGACTTGTAGTTGTTTCTTGATTGGGCTGTTGTCATGTGTTTTTTTCCATTGGTTATTCTTTGCAACCTGATGAAGATGTGTTGTAGTATTTTATGAGTTTCTCAGCATTGATCGACTAGGATGAAAAATTTTCTATCATAAGTATGTAACATCGATGTAACTCTTGAAGATTTCACAACTATCAAATGGCTGTAACATGGTTGTAATTATGAAGATATTTCTATTTCTAGGTAGTATGTCATGCCTTCTCTTAAACATACATGGCCTTTTCTTAGATCTTCTTTTCTTATTTATTTGATACCCTATAATGCAATGTCAGTTGATGTTTCTACTTTTTGTTATTCGCTTTGGTCAATGCATATCCTCCCAATCTGCATAGATACTTTGTTGTACATTTTTACATAAAAAATACAACATAGAGAAATATAGATTGTATTATCAACACAAAAAGTGTTGTTCAATATTTTTTTAAATATTTTTAAATATCTAGTCTATAAACTTCACTTGGTTTTTAAATTACATTACATTTTATAAAATACAATTACTTTTTGCAACCATATGTTACATTTTAGGGAAAACAATTACTTTTTGTATGTCAAATAGTTTTTTTGGGTCATATGGTTGCATTTTAGTTCAAATAGTTACTTTTCAGGATTGTTACTTGTAATTAAAAAATTCAAGTTTTTGTAGCATCCTAACTATGCAAAGCTTATTTATTTTTATCTATTCTAAATGTACCAAAAATATAGTCAGGATAATTCATTTTAATTTTATGTTCACTTGGTTTTCAAAAAGTTACCTCTTATGACAATAGTTAGGTTATGTCTCACCTAAAATTCTAGCACGTGGTAGGAAATATCTGGCAAATTACATAAAAGGTTGGTGGAATGGAGAAAGAAATATTGATGGTGTGAACACTACCACTGTAGTCCTTATCCCCAAGGTTGAGAAGTCAAATGATTTGATTGAATACCAGCCTATTAGCCTATTCAATGTGATATATAAATTTGCCTTCAAGGACCTGGTTAAAATATTAAATCATGCTATGGAAAACAATATCTTTGAGAAGTGAAATACCTTCATCTTCAGGAGAGTGATCAGGAAAAATGCCCTCATAGCCTATAAACTTTTTCACAAGATGAAGAATGGTGTTAAAAATAAAAAGCGGCACCTAGCTCTAAAGTTATATATGTCAAAATCTTATGACAGATTCAAGTAAAATTTCTCGAGTTTGTCTACATGAAGCTTTGATTTGGGGAAGAATGGAAAAGGAAAATATTTTAGTTTGTGTCTCCTAACAATCATGTTTTTCCCATCAATGGAGACCTTTGTAAGAATAATTCTCTTTACTGAGGCATGCAATAGGGTGATCCTTTATCTCCCTACCTTTTTATATTATGTGTTGAAGCTTGTATATGTATACTCTTCTTGTTGCTAAAAATAAACTACTTCATGGAAGTAAATTCAGTACAACAACACCATTCATCTCTGACCTTTCTTTTGTAGATGACAGTATTTTATTTGCTAGAACCTCCCATCAAGAATATCTAGTGGTAGATAATCTCATTACCCAGTATGAACTTGTCTGATAAATTTGGATATGAACGAAGTGGATTTCAACATAGGATTACAAAATGATAAAAGATAAGGGTTACAGTCTCTACTTTACATTAAGGAGGTTGATAGACACACCAAATATCTAGGCTTGCTAACAACGATTGGCATATCGAAGAGGAAGGTGTTCAACTTGGTAAAGGAACAAGTGTGGAAGAAGTTTTAATGGTGGAAAGACTTTTTTGTCAAATTCAGGGAAAGAGGCACCCATAAAGGCAATAGCGCAAACCGTATCATCATATATTATAAATATCTTTTAGATCCCAGTTAGTATCTTCCAATCTCAATGTATGAATTAAACAAAATGTTGTGACCAATGGAAATGAAGGCTAAGAAGATATATGCATGCCCGAATGAATGTGTGTTATCTTAAAAGGACTATGTTGATATGAAAGATTCTCCAAAATGTAGGACGTCAAGGTATAAAATGCCGACTTTGGGAAAGTCCAAAACTTGCTCTCCGGCCACGGTGATGTGGTATCTACCTATAATACCATAGTTTTAACTTTTATTTGTAATATTATGGATGCGGAGAATTTAAGGTGGCATGTAGAGGCAAAGAAAAATAATGATGGGATCCTACGACATGCGTCTGATTTCCCACAATGAAAGAAGATTAATTTATTGTACCCTAAATTTGGTGAAGAAACTGGGAATCTTTGTACCAATGGGATGAATCCATACAACACATTAAGCATCCAACATCGCCTTTGGCCTATTATGATTGTTATATATACTCTTCCTCCTTGGTTGTGTATGAAAATAAGTACTTCATGTCGTCATTGTTGATATCAGGCCCTAAACAACCTGGCAATAATATCTATGTTTATCTTGAACCTTTGATTGAGGACTTAAAGAAACTTTAGGGAGAAGGTGTGATTACCTATGATACTTCATGTGGAGAGATATTTTGTTTGCATGTTGTGTTGTTTTACACTATTAATGACTTTCCAGTATATGGGAATTTGTCTCGATACCACATAAAAGGATCCAAAGCATGACATATATGTGACGAGAACACTAATTCAATATGAATAAAACATGGCGCCAAGACTATATATCTTGGTCATCAAAGGTTTCTTCCAAAAGTTCATCGTTATCGAAGGTTGCACAAAGTGGTCAATGGATCGAATGAGGAAAAGACTGAACATAAATCTATATCGGGGAAGGTTGTTTGTGAAAGAGTAAAAGACTTTGTCAAAGCATTAAAAAATAGATCACAATGTGCTATTCCCACACAGGGTGATGAATCTTTATATAAGAAGAGGTCAATATTTAGAGTTCTTCCTTATTGGAGTTTTTTGGCTATTAGTCATTGTATCAAAGTCATGCATGTTGAGAAAAATGTCTATGGTAGCGACATTGGTACTCTATTGAATGTATCAGGTGAGACTAAAGATGGCATCAAATCCATAATGGACATATATATTAGAAAAGGATTTATTAACATTAATTTATAGTAACATATACATAAAAATTTCATTTCATACATTGGGAAGTTTTGAATGTCATGATTAACATAAAATTTGTAGCAAAACTTGCAAAGTCTAGCCTTGTCAGTTGTTTTCTCCTCACTTGTTGATTTTTAGTGAGTGTTGCTTCCTTTAGGACTCCCTCCTCACCCACATCCTTTGGTTTTAGATTGATTGGGATCACAAACGTTTATATTGGAATAAGAAGAAGAGATGGAAGAATGTGAAGAATCAAGAGAATTAGAGTCACAACCACCTAAATCAGCTAGATAACTCTAAAATATAAGAAGCTTCATGTGACATACATCAAGACATTTTTTCTAGAAACTAGTACTGACTATCTTTCTGCAAAGTACTACCAAATTAAGAGTTTGATTAGAACAATAACTTGAATGAGAAGTTGGGAGTCAGAAAAAGACTAATGAGCGGTCCCTAAAACCTTTAGTCTGTCAAAGACAAATTTAGAATTTTCAAACATCATGGTTTCTTAAACAAGAAATAATATGTATGTTGGGAATCCCTTCGAACTACATCGTGTAGCACCTTCCATAAGACCATATCCTTAGATACATCTGACTTCCAAATATGATGACAGTTGGTTCTTCCAACACAATGGATAGGAAATAAACCTTGATCAGAAATCTCCTTCACGTATAAATGAGGCTTTGATTAACCTCAACCTGGAATTTCATGAATATATCACTAGTATAAATTCCACACATCTATTCTTGAACTAGACATAGTGATACAAGAGGAAAATCATTGTACTCATCAATAAAGTCGAGTAGATTCTCAACCTCCCATACATGATGAAATCCACTCTCAAATATGCATATGAACTCAAACAAGGACTTCTTATAATTTACCTAACTCCTAATGAAGAAGTTTAGATTCTCAATCCTCTAGGTGCTCCTCATTCCTACAAAAAAGGAATCCTACATAAAGTAGAGCACCCACATTTCTTTGAGAGTGTAGACGTCGCTGAACAAATTCAATAATAGGAGATAATTACATCATTAAATTTGTTTTTGAACTTTTCAATATCATCATAGTTCCAAAAACATTCATTGAGCAAACACAATACAAAATCCTTGTTTGAATGATCTTCAAGCTTGGGAAACTTTTTGTATTATGGGCCAGGTGTGGTATCTATATTGATAAGAAGGAAACATAGGTGAAATAGTAGCGTTCATAATTGCATTTGTGACAGTAGTAATAGGTATTGAATCCATTAAAAATGTACTTTCTAAATAACCAAATAAAATAATCATACCTCATATACAAACAAACATGAAACAAATAACAAATATTTGCAATGGTGATCAACATTGGCAAACTTACTAAATACCATGGACTACTTATTTGTATGATAAGTAGTATCAAATGTGATTGCATTGCCAAACAATATATAATTATTAACAAAAAGAGAATCAGCCCAGAACAAGTGGGTCAAGAAATAATCTAAGTCTTGTTGATATGTATAGAAATTTAATATTTGAATGCTTTCACTGCTTAAAACCATCCAAAACCACGTCAGCCATAAAACTTGAAACTACAAGTCTCTTGCTTTGCATGTGTTTATGAAGATCATGACTGCTAAAATTCAACCTATCATACTGTAGCATTCCCCAAATGTTATCCATCTCTAACAATCCAGAGTCATAGTACCCTATAATCACACTCGAAAATTTTCACAAACAGCATACCAATCACTACAATAGAACAATAACTTTACACTACGTAAAAGTTAAAAATCATTCTCATACAACTCGTTCTTGAATTAAACTTAGTACATCAAGGTCCACAAGGAAATTAAATCGTGATAACATGAAATTATAAATTAAACTTCTTGGATCATATAGAAGGCATCCTATCACGAAAACCTCCTTAAACTTGTAGATGCAAAATTTATCTATTCTTACTAAATCTTTACACATGTGAACATTGTATCTCTACTCATGTGCAAATAAGAGAATTTGCATTAGAGTCGGTTTCAATGAATTACTAATACTAAAACAAAAATACTTTAGCTAAAAACATAAACTAAGAACTTAAAGTTGTAAGCTTAGACTCAAATGGTATATTTTAATTATGTCTCTATTCATTGCCAAAATCACATGATAAGTCCTCCTCTATTGGCACATCATGACCTCTATGACATCGAAGCATCTCTATGGAGCAATCTAGCTCTATTGGTACAATTTATCCTCTGTGACACCAAATCCTCCTCTATGGTGCAACTCACTCATTGTTGGTAGAAAATTTCATCAATGACAACCATAGTGTGTGGTGCATTACATCCTCTAAATTATTACAAGACTCTCTAATGAGGACTTATAATATGATTTATATAATTAAGGGTCTAATGTGAGTTTAAATCTACACTCATGATTTATTATCCTTGAATCAGTTGGGTTTTGTGGGATAGAATAAGAAACTGAAACAAAAATTTTATCTAACCACAAACCCATAACCAGCAGATCGCATCAACAACTATGCAATAGGAAAGATGGTTTTGCGAGATATACCTGGTCTTGAGGCTTTCTCAATGACAATACCTCATATCTAGTGTGGTCTTCAACCACCTAGTTTTCAGTGGTGTCTGTGCAGCTCCTAGTCTTGACCTAGACTACAGTTGACAGACGTCCTCCTGAGTGGCACAAATCTCCCACCCTTATAGATAGTCCACACGGAGCACTAGGAACTCTATTTGTCCTGAAGGACAGACTATAAGGAGTTGTCCCCTTCTATCAGTGTACTAGTCACCGACACACTCTCCCACCACCAATTACTTTTGTTTAGTTGTCTTTCCCTGGCTATTCCTCCCTAGACGAGTAGAACTTGCTTGGGCTCTCTTAGTTACCAAAACCAGAGAGGACAAAAACTTTGCAGAGCAACTGATGTTCTGAGTTGTGTGTTCTAAGAAGCCCCCTGTACCCCTCTATTTATAGTAGAGGGCAAGGTCAGGGTTCCCATCTGTGCGGGAGTAGAAGGGTCAAGATTTTCCACGAACTGTTTGTACTGTAGAGCAATTGGTTAACAACTGAACCGATTGTTTAGGCAGGTGAGCCGATCGGTTCACCTAGTGAACTGATCATTTCACTTCCCAGACATACCTAAAAATGACTTTCCTTATTCATTTCTAATTAACGCAAAGATTAATTCTTGTCCCAATTGAGTTGAACAAGTGAAACAAAAAACTTTTCTCATGAATCGGGAAAATCCAACACTACTCATTTGGTCCAAGTGAACCGATCAGTTCACCAGAGTGAATCGATTGTCTCATTGACCATGAGCCGATCGGCTTACCCAGTGAACCGGCCAAATGGTGGTCTAGATTGTGTAGAAAATAGTCAATGCAGTTCTCAATCAATCTGACACTCTAACCAGTTGGTTCAACACTTGAACTTGATGATTCTGAGTCAAGTCTATTAATTGAATGTTTAATTGAGTACCTAAAAACTTTAGTAATCAATATAAATAACATTCATGGATGAACTCCTCTTCCAGGTTAATCCTATGTGTGTGACCCTATAGGTTCCATTTCATGTTGGCAGTGAATGTCCATAACTAACTTATGACATCACAAACAAAGAGTGGTGCCTAGTCACACATCAGTGCTACCCAAGTGAAGAGGACAGTTGGAGAACAAATTTCAACCTACAATCTGTTATTGGTGTTATAGTGAATGTATAGTTCCTTTGTCGCTGATATCTGGATTGAACTTGAGGCATGGACTTGTCATCCTCTACAAACATTCAATCCATGTTTCTTGAATCAGAGAAGAATGTTTGAGATATATGTGAGATCAATATCATATATTGACTTACATGCACACGTCCATGCATTTCTCAGTCTCACTCCTCAAGTGGCCAAGATATTACACTCCCTTAGGAGGGACAAATTCCAAATCTATCACTCACAGTCAAGTCCTCATGTGTCAAAGTCACCCAATCGTCACCGTTATAACAACCCATGTTTCATGACTATGTTTGATGATGTCAAAGTGTACCCAACCACATGTGGTGAGTGTAGTGATTTTAGGTCTACAAACCACAGTCACCACCAATACTATAAGAGATGCTCCTGACTAGCCAAGTGTGGTTTTCATGCATCATTCTTATGATGGGTCTGACCGATACACTGTTCTCTAACATGTATCTGTTCCTTGGTTTGACATCATATATCATGACTAATGAGATTCTATCATTCACCAACACACACTCTACTCTTTTGTGTTATTGATGTCTATGGTTATTTCCACAATAACAACTGACTAGGGCCATTAGTGAGAATTCATACTCTTAACATCCATATGATCTCAATGTTCAAGTCATGTACTTGAAGACATACGTCATTGAGTTTTTTTCATTCTCTAGACATCTATCATGTAATACTATTATGTCAAAAATAGTTAAAACATATAGATGTAAATTACCTTTATTAATATTTCAAATCATTTACAAAGTATTCCATCACAATCATCATATGATTGGCTCTATGGGCATACATACCAACATACTCCCACTTGCACTTAGAGACAACCACCCATGAACCTCAGTCCCTATGATCTAGCATGACCATCATGCTTCTGCTGTGAAAATGCCTTAGTCAAGGGATCAACAATATTGTCTTTAGTTGGTACTCTATAATTCTTCACATCTCCTCATTGTACGATCTTTCATATGATATGGAAGCGATGTTGTATGTGCTTGGATCGCTAATGTGATATGGGTTCTTTAGCTTGTGTAATGGCTCCATTTTTGTCATAATAAAGCTTAATTGCATCACAGATGCTAGGAACCACCCCAAGTTTAGAGATGAGCTTCTTGATCCACACAACCTCCTTTGTTGCATGGGATGCAACAATATACTCGACCTCTGTTGTAGAATCCACAACTGTCTCTTTCTTAGAACCTTCCATCTTACAGCTCTGTTGTTGAGCCAAAACACAAATCTTCATTGTGATCTATCATCATCTTTATCAGTCTGGAAGCTTGCATCAGTGTAACCCTTTACCACCAACTCTTCCTCACTGCTGTAGGTGAGGAACTGATCCTTAGTCCTTCTCAAGTACTTTAGGATGTTCTTCACAGCTATCCAGTGAGCATCTCTAGGATCTGATTGGTATGTGCTCATTATGATAAGTGCATACAAGACATTGGGATGTGTGTACAACATTTCAAACATGATGGATCCAATTATTGATACATATGGAATCACATTCATGTGTTCCCTATCTTCACAATATTTGGGACATTGAGCTCTAGGGATGGGAACTCCATGCCTCATGGGTATGTTTACTCTCTTTGAGTTCTCCATGTTAAACCTCTTCAACACTTTTTCAAAGTATGTGCTTTGACGTAGTCCAAGAAGCTTTCTAGATCTATCTCTATAGGTCTTGATTCCTAAGATATAGGATGCTTCTCCTAAGTCTTTCATTGAAAATGTATTTCTAAGACATGTCTTTACCTTTTGTAAAGCAGGGATGTCAATCCCCATCAACAGTATGTCATCTACATACAATATGAGTAATGTAGTCATGCTCCCACTAACCTACGTGTAAACAAAAGTTTCATCTTCATTTTGACTAAAGCCAAACTCTTTGATTGCTTCGTCAAATCAAAGATTCCAGCTCTAAGATGCTTTCTTCAATCCATAGATTGACCTTTGTATTTTACAAACATTTTTGTATCCTTTGGATTTGAAAAACCTTTAGGTTGTGTCATGTACACATCCTCAACAAGATTCCCATTAAGGAATGAAGTTTTAACATTCATCTTCCAAATCTCATAGTCATAGTAGGCTTCAATATAAAGCATGATCTTGATGGACTTTATCATGGCAACTGGAGAAAAGGGTTTGTCATAGTCAACACCTTGAACTTGTCTGAAACCCTTTGCAACCAATCTTCCTTTATAAGTTTGCACATTGCCATCCATGTTGGTCTTCTTCTTGAAGACCCACTTGCACCCTATGGGTTTTACCCCTTCAAGTGGATCCACTAAGGTCCATACCTTGTTGGTATACATGGATTCCATCTAAGATCTCATGGCCTCAAGCCATTTCTCATAATCGAGTCCCTCCATAGCTTCTAGATAGGTAGTTGGCTCATTATCTATGACCAACTCACCACCTTCTTGAGTCAAAAGATGTCCAAATCTTTCAGGCTCAAGGCGTGTCCTACTACATCTATGAGGTTCCTGTGTTATTTGAGGAATTTGAGATTCCACAACAAATTGTGATTCTCTATGTTCCTCTTATACATCTATTGGTTCAATGTTTTCTTGTTGGTCTCAAACCTCTTAGATCTCCATTTTTCTCCCACTATTTCCTTTGGAAATAAATTCCTTTTCTATGAATACAACATCTCTCACAACAAACACTTTGTTGTCAGATTGAGAATAAAAGTAATATCCTTTGGTCTCCAAAGGGCATCCAACAAAATAACATTTATCTGATTAGGGTCCAAGCTTTTCAGAATAGATTTTCCTAACATAAGCTTCACAACCCCAAATCATCAAAAAAGACACATTGGGATGATTCCCATGCCATATCTCATTTGATGTCTTTTAAACTGATTTAGATGGTACGTGGTTAAGTGTAAACACGGTGGTTTCAAGAGCATAACCCCAGAAGGGAGTTGGAAGATCGACAAAACTCATCATAGATCGCACCATGTCTAGTAACGTGTGATTCCTTCTTTCTAACACACCATTGTGTTGTGGTGTTCCATGTGGAGTCCATTGTGATATAATACCACGAGCTCTCAGAAGGTCCTCAAAACTCTTAGATTAAGTATTCTCCACCTCGATCAGATCAAAGTGCCTTAATACTTTTACCAAGTTGGTTCTATACTTCATTCATGAAATCCTTGAACCTTTCAAGGGTTTCCGATTTATGTTTCATCAAGTAAACATAACCATAACAATGAAGTCATCAGTAAAGGTAATGAAGTACTGATACCCACCTCTAACATTTGTTCTAAAAGGCCCACATACATCAGTATGTATGAGTCCTAATACATCACTCTCCCTCTCATTTTTACTTGAGAAGGGAGTCTTTGTCATCTTGCCCAACAAACAACATTCACACGTCTTTATTGATTCAAAATCAAAAGAGTACAGATATCCATCTTTATGGAGTCTAGATATGCGGTCCTCATTTATGTGCCCTACATGACAATGCCAAAGATATGTTTGGTTTGATTTTTTTAGTTTTAGTCTTTTGGTGTTTACGTTGTACACACTTTGTTTTGTAGATCTATCAAGTATAGACCACAAGACATTGGGGCACTGCCATAAAAGATCCCATCTTTAGAAATGGAACATTTTCCATTCTTAAAAAGAAATACAAATCCATTCTTGTCCAAACAAGATACAAAAATGATATTCTTATTAATGGCAGGTACATAATAGAAGTTCTCTAACTCTATTATCAGCCCACTTGGTAGAGATAACTCATAGGTCCCGACTGCACTGGCAACAACTCTTACTCCATTAGCAACATGTAGTTCAACCTCTCCTTTCGCTAAAGCCCTACTTCTTTTCAGATCTTTCACATTTGAACAAATGTGTGATCCAAATCTGATATCAAGTACCCATGATGAAGAAGTAGTAAAGTTAATCTCAATTACATATAAACCAGAAGTAGAGATCTCTATCTCCTGCTTCATCTTCCTTGATTCCCTTAATCCTCTCAGTATTTTTAGTGCAGAGGATTTGGACTTCAGCTTGGCAGAAGAATGCTTCTGTGAATCACCTATGTCCTTGGACACCATTCTACTGATCACTATCATGGAACTATCCTTCTTCATTTGTGCTTCATCATTTTTCAAAATCTCAAGCAACTCTAACAGTAGTTTAACCATGTTACACAAGTAGTAATACTTGATAAACATGCTATATGATTTAGGCAAAGATTGCAAAATCATATCTGTGGCCAACTCTTGACCCAAAGTAAATCACATTTTCTCTACACGTTCTATATGCCCAATCATATTGAGCACATGGGGTCTAATTGGATCTACCTCTGTCAGTTTGCATTCAGACAATACCTTAGGCGTACATAGAGTGGATTCTACAACTACTGGTATCTTAGGAATATGTGAAACACTTGTCATAGTCCTAAACCAGTTATGGAAATATACCTCAATTAAATTTTCCAATTTCAATGATGATTTCATTGCCATGAGATTCTACAAGGGAAAACATTTGCATTTTGTTAAGATTCCTTTTGATTTGAATAAAATTTGATGATAATTAATTAGGCCTTTAATTAATTATATTTCCCACTTTTTTGTTCAAACGGATAGCCCTCACCCTCAATTTGGAAGATTGTTGCATATAACCTTCTAGTGATCCAAGATCCAAAACAATTGAGTTATTACCCAACCAACGCCAGTGTCCATAATCAATTATTAAGGTAGGTAACATTTACCAAGTGCATCTTATGCAATTCTTGGATAGATGATATGCACAACTCTTTGCCATAGTCATCTGCATGCCTCTTATTGCTTAATCTCATTAAGACCACTTAGTTATACCTGACCCAAAAGCCAACATGGTAGGAGTGCACCTCACTTGGAGGGCCCACACAACTACCATCACACTTCTACGAGATAGACAACACACCACCCTTGGGATGCCCACGCTTGTCGATCAATCTTTTCATGTGTGATTTTTATGGAAAGAATCTAAGACTTAATATTATATTGAGGGGTTTGGCATTTATATACATAAACATATACAATCACCACATATATAGTACGTATCATATACATTCTATATCCCACAAGAAAACATGCAAAATGATAAAGTGATGATTATGGCCATCCAATTTGTAATTCCTTGAGCCGCAAGGAGTTACAGTCATCTAGGTCATGCATCAACCTTTTGTTGATGAAGATCTGTGCTTAGGCTGTTTCGGGTTGATCACCTCATCCTATGACTAATCGGCTCGCCTCCTATCTGGTCGGTTGGTTGTCACCAACCGATCGTCTGGCTCCTCTAGATGGTCAGTTTGTCGGGTCATTGTACTCCTCGTTAGGTCACCTACTACTCATCTCCCATCATAATTTGGTCATCTCGATCCCTTAACCACTCGTATGGGCACCCACCGTTCTTCGACCTGGTAGGAAATAAAACTATCCCACGTTTACATATATTTCTTTGAGAGACCTCGAGCTACATTTGGGGGGAGTAAAGGTAGAAGAGAAGGCTCAAGTTATCTTGAGTTATATCTGGAATAGAAGAAAGGACTCAGTATGTAGACTGAGATGCAAAAAACCACAACCAAACAAGCACACACATAGGGGTTTATAGGCAATAACCATGATGCACATCTACCATCAAAATAGTTTTAGGGCTACATGTATCGATTGCATATATATACCATATCATAAATGTATATAGGGATTTGTAGTGTTTAATCTGATATGCACATTATCCAGTTAAAGTATCCACATTGCATGCAACAACTAAATAGCAAAAAACCAAAATATAATCATATAGATTAATCCTAAAACATAGTATGTTGATGCGGCTCTGATACCACTGTTGGGTTTTGTGGGACAGAACAGGCAGAAGAAACAAAAATTTTATCTAACCACAAACTCATAACCAACAGATTGCATCAACAACTATGCAATAGGAATGATAGTTTAGCGAGATATACTTGGTCTTGAGGCTTGCTCAGTGATAATACCTTGCAACTAGTTTAGTCTTCAACCACCTAGTCTTCAATGGTGTTTGTGCAGCTCCTGGTCTTGACTCGGATTGTGGTTGACATTCATCCTCCTGAGTGGTACAAATCTCATGCCTCTATAGATAGTTCACACGGACCACCGGGAACTCTAGTCATCCTAAAGGACAAACTGTAAGGATTCGTCCCCTTCTATCAGCGTACAAGTCACCTACACACTCTCCCACCAATCTCTT
The DNA here is from genome assembly GCA_963693085.1 of Alisma plantago-aquatica. NCBI lineage: Eukaryota > Viridiplantae > Streptophyta > Magnoliopsida > Alismatales > Alismataceae > Alisma > Alisma plantago-aquatica. Next base: position 1,821,419,001 of record OY856409.1, on the reverse strand, counting down.
TTCTACATTTGTCTTTCCCTTACCGTTCCTCCCTGGACGGGTAGAACTTGCTTGGGCTCTCTCAGTTACCAAAACTAGAGAGGACAAAAACTTTGCAGAGCAACTGATGTTTTGATTTTTGTGTTCTAAGAAGCCTCCTGTACTCCTCTATTTATAGTAGAGGGCAAGGGCAGGGTTCCCAATCTGTGTGGAAGTAGAAGGGTCCGAATTTTCCATGAACTAATTGTACCACGGAAGGCAAACCGGTCAATTCACAAATGAGTCGATCCTTTGGGCAGGTGAGCCGATCGATTCACCCAGTGAACTGATCCTTTCACTTCCTAGACATGCCTGCAATTGACTTTCCTTATTTGTTTCTAATTAACGCAAAGATTAATTCTTGTCCCAATCAAATTGAACAAGTGAAACGAAAAACTTTTCTCACAAATAGGGAAAATCCAACACCAATCATTTGGTCCAAGTGAACTGATCGGTTCACCAGAGTGAACCGGTCGACTCACTGACCATGAGCCGATCGACTCACCTAGTGAACCAGTCAGTTGGTGGTCCAAATTGTGAAGAACATAGTCAATGCAGTTCTCAATCAATCTGACACTCTAATCAGTTGGTTCAACACTTGAACTTGATGATTCACATTCAAGTTTATTGATTGAATGTTTAATTGAGTATCTAAACATTTTAGTATTCAATATAAACAACATTCATGGATGAACTCCTCATCCAGGTTAATCCTATGTGTGTGACCCTATAGGTTCCATTTCACATTGGCAATGAATGTCCATAACTAACTTATGACATCACAAGCAAAGAGTGGTGCCTAGCTGCACATCAGTGCTACCCAAGTGAAGAGGAAAGTTGGAGAACAACTTTCAACCTACAATCTATTATTGGTGTTATAGTGAATGTATATTTCCTTTGTCTCTAATATCTAGATTGAACTTGAGGCATGGACTTGTCATCCTCTACAAACATTCAATCCATGTTTCTTAAATCAGAGAAGAATGTCTAAGATATATGTGAGCTCAATATCATATATTGAGTTACATGTACACGACCATGCATTTCTCAGTCTCACTCCTCAAGTGGCTAGGATATCACACTCCCTTAGGAGGGACAAATTCCATATCTATCACTCACACTCAAGTCCCCATGTGTCAAAGTCACCCAATGATCATCATTATAACAACCCATGTTTCAGGACTGCATTTGATGATGTCAAAGTGTACCGAACCACATGTGATGAGTGCAGTGATTTTAGGTCAAAGAACCACAGTCATCACCAATACTATAAGAGATGATCCTGAATAACCAAGTGTGGTTTCCATGCATCACTCTAGCGGTGCATGTATTCGATTCACTATTCTCTAACATGTCTTTGTGTGCTTGGTTTGATATCATATATCATGACTAATGAGATTCTATCATCAACCAACACACACTCTAGACTTTTGTATTATTGATGTCTATGGTTATTTCCATTATAACAACTGACTAGGGACATTAGTGAGAATGTACATACTGTTAACATCCATATGATCTCATTGTTCAAGTCACGTACTTGAAGACATATGTCATTGAGTTTTTTCATTCTCTAGACATCTATCATGTAATACTATTATCTCAAAAAAGTTAAAACATATAGACGGAAATTGCCTTTATTTATATTTCAAATCATTTACAAAGTATGACATTACAATCATCATATGAATGACTCTATGGACATATATACCAACAGACTCCCACTTACACATAGAGACAATCACCCATGAACCTCATTCCTTGTGATCTAGCATGACCATCATGATTATGTTGTGAAAGTGTCTTAGTCAAGGGATCAACAATATTGTCTTCAGTTGGTACTCTACAAATGATCACATCTCCTCACTGTATGATCTCTCGTATGAGATGGAAGCGCTACAGTATGTGCTTGGACCGCTAATGTGATCTAGGTTCTTTAGTTTGTGCAATGCTCTATTGTTGTCATAATAAATCTCAATTGCATCACAGATGCAAAGAACCACCCCAAGTTCAAAGATGAGCTTCTTGATCCACACAACCTCCTTTACCACATGGGATGCAACAATATACTCGGCCTTTGTCTTAGAATCCACAACTATCTCTTGCTTGGAACTCTTCTAGCTCACAGCTCTGTTGTTGAAGCAAAACACAAATCCTGATTGCAATCTATAATCATTTGTATCGGTTTGGAAGCTTGCATCAGTGTAACCCTTTACCACCAACTCTTCCTCACCACCATAGACGAGGAACTGATCTTTAGTCCTTCTCAAGTACTTTAGGATGTTCTTCATGGCTATCTAGTGAGCATCTCCGAGATTTGACTGGTTTCTTCTCTTCATGTTGAGTGCATACGAGACATCAGGACGTGTGTACAACATTGCATACATCATGGATCCAATTGTTGATACATATGAAATCTCATTCATGTGTTTTCTATCTTCATAAGATCTAGGACATTGAGCTCTAGAGACAATAACTCCATGCCTCGTGGGTATGTTTCCTTTCTTTGAGCTCTCCATGATGTACCTCTTCAACACTTTGTCAATGTATGTGCTTTGACTTAGTCCAAGAAGCTTTCTAGATATATCTCTATAGATCTTGATTCCTAAGATATAGGATGCATCTCCTAAGTCTTTCATTTAAAATGTATTTCTAAGCCATGCCTTTACCTTTTACAAAGTAGGGATGTCATTCCCCATCAACAGTATGTCATCTACATACAATATGAGGAATGTAGTCATGCTCCTACTAACCTTCTTGTAAACACAAGGTTCATCTTCATTATGACTAAAGCCAAACTTTTTGACTACTTCGTCAAATCAAAGATTCTAGCTCCGAGATGCTTGTTCAATCCATAGATTGACCTTTGTAGCTTATAGACTTTATTTGCATCCTTTTGATTTATAAAACCTTCAGGTTGTGTCATGTACACATCCTCGACAATATTCCCATTAGTGAATGTAGTTTTAACATCTATCTGCCAAATCTCATAGCCATAGTAGGCTGCAATAGCAAGCATGATACTGATGGACTTAATCATGGCAACTGGAGAAAAGGTTTTGTCATATTCAACACCTTGAACTTGTCTGAAAACCTTTACTACCAATTTGCCTTTATAAGTTTGCAAATTGCCATCCATGTCGGTCTTCTTCTTGAAGACCCACTTGCACCCTATGAATTTTACCCCTTCAGGTGGATCTTCCAAGGTCCATACCTTGTAGGTATACATGGATTCCATCTCAGATCTCATGTCCCCAAGCCATTTCTCAGAATTTGGTCCCTCTGTAGCTTCTAGATAGATAGTTGGCTCATCATTTATGACCAACTCACCGCCTTCTTGAGTAACAAGTTATCCAAATTTTTAGGCTCAAGGTGTGTCCTACTAGATCTATGAGGTTCTGTTGTTACTTGAGGAATTTGAGATTCCACAACAACTTGTGATTCTCTATGTTCTATTTGTACATCTATTGGTTCAATGTTTTCTTGTTGGCCTCAAACCTCTTCAAGCTCCACTTTTCTCCCATTGTTTCCTTTAGAAATAAATTCCTTTTCTAGGAATACAACATCTCTAGCAACAAACACTTTATTGTCAAATTGAGAATAAAAGTAATATCCTTGATTCTCCAAATGGTATCCAACAAAATAACATTTATCTAATTTGGGTACAAGCTTTTAAAAAAAATCTTGACAGAAGCTTCACAACCCCAAATCTTCATAAAAGACACATTGGGATGCTTCTCATTCCATATCTCATATGGTGTCTTTTTAACCGATTTAGATGGTACGCAGTTAAGTGTAAACGTGACATTTTCAAGAGCATAACCCAAGAAGGGAGTTGGAATATTGGCAAAACTCATCATAGATCGCACCATGTCTAGTAATGTACAATTCCTTCATTCTGACACACCATTGTGTTGTGGTGTTTCAGGTTGAGTCCATTTTGATATAATACCACGGGCTCTTAGAAGCTCCTCAAACTGTTGGCTTAAGTATTCTCTACCTCAATCAAATCGAAGTGCATTAATACTTTTACCAAGTTGGTTATGTACTTCATTCATGAAATCATTGAACCTTTCAAGGGTTTGTGATTTATGTTTCATCAAGTAAACATAACCATACCTATTGAAGCCATCAGTAAAGGTAATGAAGTACGGATACCCACCTCTAGAATTTGTTCTACAAGGCCCACATACATCTGTATGTATGAGTCCTAATAGATCACTCGTTCTCTCATTTTTAATTGAGAAGGGAGCCTTCATCATCTTACCTAACAAACAAGACTCACATGTCTCTATTGATTCAAAATCAAAAGAGTCCAGATATCTATTTTTATGAGTCTAGATATGTGGTTCTCATTTATGTGCCCTAGACGACAATGCCAAAGATATGTTTGGTTTGAGTTGTTGAGTTTTAGTCTTTTGGTGTTTATGTTGTACACACTTTGTTTGTAGATCTATCAAGTATAAACCATAAGACATTGGGGCACTGCATAAAAGATCCCATCTTATAAAATGGAACATTTTCCATTCTTAATAAGAAATTCAAATCCATTCTTATCCAAACAAGATACATAAATGATATTCCTATTAATGGCAGGTACATAATAGCAATTCTCTAACTCTATTATCAGACCACTTAGTAGAGATAACACATAGGTTCCTACTACACTGGCAGCAACTCTTTCTCCATTAGCAACACATAGTTCAACCTCACCTTTCGCTAAAGGCCTACTTCTTTTCAAATCTTTCACATTTGAAAAAATGTGTGATCCACATCCGGTATCAAGTACCCATGATGAAGAAGTATTAAAGTTAATCTCAATTATGTATACATCAGAAGTAGTGATCTCTATCTCTTTCTTCATCTTCCTTGATTCCCTTAATCCTCTCAGTATTTTGAGTGCATAAGATTTGGACTTCAACTTCCTGGGAGAATGCTTCTCTGCCTCGCCTGTGTCCTTGGAACTGTCCTTCTTCATTTGTGCTTCAACATTTGTCAAAATGTCAAGAAACTCTAATAGCGGTTTAGCCATGTTACACAAGTAGTAATACTTGATAAACATGCTATATGATTTAGGCAAAGATTGCAAAATCATATTCGTGGCCAACTCTTGACCCAAAGGAAATTACAGTTTCTCTAGACGTTCTATATGCCCAATCATATTGAGCACATGGGGTCTAACTAGATCTCCCTCTATCAGTTTGCATTCAAACAACGCCTTAGGTGTACATAGAGTGGATTCTACAACCACTGATATCTTAGTAATATGCAGAACACTTCTCATAGTCCTAAACCATTCATGGAAATATATCTCAATTAAATTGTCTGATTTCAACAATGATTTCTTTGTCATTTTATTCTACAAGAGAAAACATTTGCATTTTGTCAAAACTCCTTTTGATTTGATTTATTTTGAATAAAATTTGACGATATTTAATTAGGCCTTTAATTAGTTCTCGCTCCTACTATTTTGTTCAAACTGATAGCCCTCACCATCAATTCAGAAGATTGCAGCGTGCAACCTTCTTGTGAGCCAAGATCCTAAACAATTGAGTTATTACCCGACCAATGCCAGCAACCATAATCAATTATTATGGTAGGTAACATTCACCAATTGTATCTTATGCAATTCTTAGATAGATGATATGCACAACTCTTTGCCATAGTCATTTGCATGCCTCTAAGTGCTTAATCTCATTAAGACCACTTAGTTAAGCTTGACCCAAAATCCAACATGATAGGAGTGCACCCTACTTGGAGGGCCCACACAACTACCAGCACACTTCCATGAGATAGACAACACACCACACTTGGGATGCCCACACTTGTTAATCAAGCATTTCATGTGTGCTGCTTATGGAAAGCATCTAAGACTTAATATTATATTGAGGGGTTTGGAATTTATATACATATACATATCCAATCACCACATATATAGTATGTATCATATACAAGCTATATCCCACAAGAAAGCATGTGAAGTGATACTGTGATGATTATGGCCATCCTATTTGTAATTCCTTGAGACACAAGGAATTTTGATCATCTAGGTCATGCAACAACCTTTTATTGATGAAGATCTGTGCTTAGGCTATTCTGGGTTGATCAACTCATCCTATGACTAATTAGCTCACCTCCTAGCCGGTTGGTTGGTTGTCACCAACTGATCATCTGGTTCTTCCATACGGTCGGTTCGTCGGGTCATCGTACTCCTTGTTAGTTCACCAGTTCCTCATCTTTCACCATCAACCTGTCGTCTCGGTCGCTTTACCACTCGTCTAGGCAACCACCATTCTTTGACATAACATGAAATAAAACTATCCTACTTTTACATATATTTCTTTGGGAAACCTCGAGTTACATTTAGGGGGAGCAAAGGTAGAAGAGAAGGCTCGAGTTATCTTGAGTTCCATCTGGAATAGAAGAAAGGACTTAGTACGCAGACCAAGATGCAAACAACCACAACCAACCAAGCACACACATAGGGGTTTATATGCCATAACCATACTACACACCCAGTATCAAAGCCATTTTTTGATGACGTGTATCAATTGCATATATATACCATATCATATATGTATATAGAGATTTGTGTTGCTTAATCAGATATGCACATTATCCAATTAAACTATTCGCATCGCATGCAATAAATAAATGGCAAAAAACCAAAATCTGATCATACTGATTAATCCTAAAACATAGTATGTTGACGTGGCTCTCATACCATTGTTGGGTTTTTTGGCACAGAACAGGCAGTGGAAACAATTTTTTTTATCTAATCACAAACCCATAACCAACAGATTGCATCATAAACTATGCAATAGGAAAGATGGTTTAGCGAGATATACGTGGTCCTGATGCTAGCTCAGTGACAATACCTCACAGCTAGTGCGGTCTTCAACCACCTAGTCTTTAATGGTGTTTGTGCAGCTCCTGGTCTTGACCTAGACGGCGGTTGATAGTCATCCTCCTGAGCAGAAGAAATCTCCCGCCTCTATAGATAGTCCACATGGATCACCGGGAACTCTAGTCATCCTGAAGGATAGACTAGACGGAGTCATCCCCTTCTATCAGCGTACTAGTCACCGACACACTCTCCCACCATTCGCTTTTCTACAGTTGTCTTTCCCTCATCATTCCTCCTTGGATGAGTAGAACTTTCTTGAGCTCTCTCGATTAACAAAACTAGAGAGGACATCAACTTTGTAGAGAAACCGATGTTCTGAGTTGTGTGTTCTAAGAAGCCCCATGTACCGAGTGAAGGGTTAGGGTTTCCAATCTGTGTGAGAGTAGAAGGGTCCATATTTTCCACGAATTGATTGTATTGCGGCAGGAAAACCAGTTAGTTCACAACTAAACCGATCATTTGGGCAGGTGAGCCGATAGGTTCACCCAGTGAAATGATGTTTCACTTCCCATACATACCTGCAATTGACTTTCCTTATTCGTTTCGAGTTAACACAAAGATTAATTCTTATCCCAATCGAATTGAACAAGTGAAATGAAAAACTTTTCTCACAAATCGGGAAAATCCAACACTTCTCATTTGGTCCAAGTGAACCTATTGGTTCACCAGAGTGAACCTGTCATCTCATTGACCATGATTCGATTGGCTCACCTAGTGAACTGATCAGTTGGTGGTCCAGATTGTGTAGTGGTCCAGATTGTGCAGAACACAATCAATGCAATTTTTAATCAATTTGACACTCTAATCACTTGGTTCTACTTAATGATTCTAAGTCAAGTCTATTGAATGAATGTTTAATTGAGCATCTAAACACTTTAGCATTCAATCTATACAACATTCATGGATGAACTCCTCTTCCGAGTTAATCCTATGTGTGTGACCCTATAGGTTCCATTTCACATTGGTAGTGAATGTCCATAACTAACTTATGACATCACAAGAAAAGAGTGGTGCCTAGTCGCACATCAGTGCTACCCAAGTGAACAGGAAAGTTGGAGAACAACTTTCAACCTACAATCTATTATTGGTGTTATAGTGAATGTATAGTTCCTTTATCTCTGATATCGGGATTGAACTTGAGGCATGGACTAGTCATCCTCTACAAATGTTCAATCCATGTTTCTCAAACCAGAGCAGACTGTCTGAGATATATGCAAGCTCAATATCGTATATTGACTTACATGCACACGACCATACATTTCTCAGTCTCACTCGTCAAGTGGCTAGGATATCACACCCCCTTAGGAGGGACAAATTCCATATTTATCACTCATAGTCAAGTCCCCATGTGTCAAAGTCACCTAATCATCACCATTATAACAGCCCATGTTTCAGGACTACGTTTGATGATTACAAAATTTACCCAACCACATGTGATAAGTACAGTGATTTCAAGTCTAAGAACTACAGTCACCACCATTACTATAAGAGATGATCCTGACTAACCAAGTGTGGTTTCCATGCATCACTATTATAGTGGGTCTTTCCGATACATTGTTCTCTAACATGTATCTGTGTGCTTGGTTTGATATCATATATCATGACTAATGAGATTCTACCATCAACCAACACACACTCTAGGCTTTTGTGTTATTGATGTCTATGGTTATTTCCACAATAACAACCGACTAGGGACATTAGTGAGAATGTACATACTCTTAACATCTGTATGATCTTATTGTTCAAGTCACATACTTGAAGACATACGTCATTGAGTTTTGTCATTCTCAAGACATCTATCATGTAATACTATTATCTAAAAAGGTTAAAACATTTAGACGGAAATTGCCTTTATTAATATTTCAAATCATTTACAAAGTATGTCATTACAATCATCATATGACTGGATCTATGGGCATACATACCAACAAACTCCCACTTGCACTTAGAGCCAATCACCCATGAACCTCAGTCCTTGTGATCTAGCATGTCCATCATTCTTCTGTTGTGAAAGTGCCTTAGTCAAGGTATCAGCAATATTGTCTTTGGTTGGTACTCTGTAAATCTTCACATCTCCTCACTATACAATCTCTCGTATGAGATGGTAGTGCTACTGTATGTTCTTGGACCACTGATGTGATCTGGGTTCTTTAGGTTGTGCAATGGCTCCATTGTTGTCACAATAAAGCTCAATTACATCACAGATGATAGGAACCACCCCATGTTCAGAGATGAACTTCTTGATCCACATAGCCTCCTTTGCCGCATTGGATGCAACAATATACTCGGCCTCTATCATAGAATCTACAACTGTCTCTTGGTTGGAACTCTTCCAACTCACAACTATATTGTTGAGGCAAAACACAAATCCTGATTGCGATCTATAATCATCTTTATCGGTTTGGAATCTTGCATCGGTGTAACCCTTTACCACCAAATCTTCCTCACCGCCATAGATGAGGAACTTATCCTTAGTCCTTCTCAAGTACTTTAGGATGTTCTTCACGACTGTCCAGTGAGCATCTACAGGATCTGACTGGTATCTAATCATCATGTTGAGTGCATATGAGACATCGGGATGTGTGCACAATATTGCTTATATGATGGATCCAATTGTTGATGCATATGGAATCACATTCATGTGTTCCCTATCTTCACAAAATTTGGGACATTGAGCTCTAGAGACAGGAACTCCATGCTTCATGGGTATGTTCCCTCTCTTTGAGTTCTCCATGTTGAACCTCTTCAACACTTTGTCAATGTATGTGCTTTGACTTAGTCCAAGAATCTTTATAGATCTATATCTATAGATCTTGATTCCTAAGATATAGGATGCTTCTCTGAAGTCTTTGATTGAAAATGTATTTCCAAGCCATGCCTTTACCTTTTGTAAAGTAGGGATGTCATTCCCCATCAATAGTATGTCATCTATATACAATATGAGGAATTAGTCATGCTCTGACTAACCTTCTTGTACACATAAGGTTCATCTTCATTTTGACTAAAGCCAAACTCTTTGACTGCTTCGTAAAATCAAAGATTCCAACTCCAAGATGCTTTCTTCAATCCATAGATTGACCTTTGTAACTTACAAACTTTATTTGCATCTTTTGGATTTATAAAACCTTCAGGTTGTGTCATATAGACATCCTCGACAAGATTCCCATTAAGGAATGTGGTTTTAACATCCATATGCCAAATCTCATAGTCATAGTAGGCTGTAATATAAAGCATGATCCTGATGGACTTAATCATGGCAACTGGAGAAGAGGTTTCATCATAGTCAACACCTTGAACTTGTCTGAAACCCTATGTAACCAGTCTACCTTTATAAGTTTGCACATTGCCATCCATGTCAGTATTCTTCTTGAAGACCCACTTGCACCCTATGGGTTTTACCCCTTCAGGTGGACCCACCAAGGTCCATACCTTGTTGGTATACATGGATTCCATCTCAGATCTCATGGCCTCAAGCCATTTCTCATAATCTAGTCCCTCTGTAGCTTCTAGATAGGTAGTTGGCTCATCATCTATGACCAACTCACTGCCTTCTTAAGTTACAAGATATCCAAATCTTTTAGGCTCAATGTGTGTCCTACTAGATCTATGAGGTTCATGTGTTACTTGAGGAATTTGAGATTCCACAACAACTTATGATTCTCTATGTTCCTCTTATACATCTATTGGTTCAATGTTTTCTTATTGGTATCAAACCTCTTTGAGCTCCACTTTTCTCCCACTGGTTCCTTTGGAAATAAATTCCTTTTCTAGGAATACAACATCTCTAGCAACAAAAAATTTGTTGTTAGATTGAGAATAAAAGTAATATCCTTTGGTCTCCAAAGGACATCCAACAAAATAACATTTATCTGATTTGGGTCCAAGCTTTTCAGAAAACATTTTCCTGACATAAGCTTCACAACCCCAAATCTTCATAAAAGACAGATTGGGATGCTTCTGATGCCATATCTCATATGGTGTCTTTTGAACCGATTTAGATGGTACACGGTTAAGTGCAAATGCGGCGGTTTCAAGAGAATAACCTCATAAGGAGTTGGAAGATCGACAAAACTCATCATAGATTGCACCATGTCCAGTAATGTGTGATTCCTTCTTTCTGACACACCATTATGTTGTGGTGTTCCAGGTGGAGTCCATTGTGATATAATACCACGGGCTCTCAGAAGATCCTCAAACTCTTAGCTTAAGTATTCTCCACCTCGATTAGATTGAAGTTCCTTAATACTTCTACCAAGTTGGTTATGTACTTCATTCCTAAAATCCTTGAACCTTTCAAGGGTTTCTTATTTATGTTTCATCAAGTGAACATAACCATACCTACTGAAGTCATCAGTAAAGGTAATGAAGTATTGATACCCACCTCTAGCATTTGTTATAAAATTCCCACATACATCAGTATGTATGAGTCCTAATAGATCACTCGCTCTCTCATTTTTACCTGAGAAGGGAGTCTTTGTCATCTTGCCCAACAAACAAGATTCACATGTCTCTATTGATTCAAAATCAAAAGAGTCCAGATATCCATCTTTATGGAGTCTAGATATGCGGTTCTCATTTATGCGCCCTAGTCAACAATGTGAAAGATATGTTTGGTTTGAGTTGTTGAGTTTTAGTCTTTTGGTGTTTACCTTGTACACACTTTGTTTGTAGATCTATCAAGTATAGATCATAAGACATTGGGGCACTTCCATAAAAGATCCCATCTTTAGAAATGGAACATTTTCCATTCTTAATAAGAAACTCAAATCCATTCTTATCCAAACAAGATATGGAAATGATATTCCTATTAATAGCAGGTACTTAATAGCAGTTCTCTAACTCTATTATCATCCCACTTGATAGAGATAACTCATAGGTTCCTACTGTAATGGCAGCAACTCTTGCTCCATTAGCAACATGTAGTTCAACCTCACCTTTCTCTAAAGGCCTACTTCTTTTTAGATATTTCACATTTGAACAAATGTGTGATCCGCATCCAGTATAAAGTACCCATGATGAAGAAGTAGTAAAGTTAATATCAATTATGCATACACCAGAAGTAGAGATCTCTATCTCTTACTTCATCTTCCTTTATTACCTTAATCCTCTCAGTATTTTGAGTGCAGAAGATTTGGACTTCAGCTTGGCGGGAGAACGCTTCTCTGCCTCACCTGTGTCCTTGGACTCCATTCCACTTATCACTATCATGGAACTATCCTTCTTCATTTATGCTTCAACATTTGTCAAAATGTCAAGCAACTCTGACATTGGTTTAGCCATGTTACACAAGTAGTAATACTTGCTAAACATGTTATATGGTTTAGGCAAAGATTGCAAAATCATATTCGTGGCAACTCTTGACCCAAAGGAAATCATAGTTTCTCTAGACGTTCTATATGCCCAATCATATTGAGCACATGGGGTCTAATTGGATCTCCCTCTGCCAGTTTGCATTCAAACAACACATTAGGTGTACATAGAGCAGATTCTACAACCACTGGTACCTTATACAGAACACTTCTATAGTCCTAAACCAGTTATGGAAATATATCTCAATTAAATTGTACAATTTCAATGATGATTTCTTTACCAATTGATTCTATAAGAGAAAACATTTGCATTTTGTCAAAACTCCTTTTGATTTGATTTGATTTTTATAAAATTTTCCAATATTTAATTAGGACTTTAATTAATTATCGCTCCCACTATTTTGTTCAAACTGATAGCCCTCACCATCAATTAAGAAGTTTGCAGAATACAACCTTCTAGTGAGCCAAGATCCAAAACAATTGAGATATTACATGGCCAACGCCAGAGTCCATAATCAATTATTAAGGTAGGTAACATTTACCAATTGCATCTTATGCAATTCTTAGGTAGATGATATGCATAACTCTTTGCCATAGTCATTTGCATGCCTATTAGTGCTTAATCTCATTAATACCACTTAGTTAATCCTGACCCAAAAGCCAACACGATACGAGTGCACCCCGCTTGGAGGGCCCACACAACTACCAACACACTTCCACGAGATAGACAACACACCACCCTTGGGATGCCCATGCTTTTCGATCAAGCTTTTCATGTTTGCTGCTTATGGTAAGCATCTAAGACTTAATATTATATTGAGGGGTTTGGCATTTATATACATATACATATCCAATCGCCAGATATATAATACGTATCATATACATGCTATATCCCACAAGAAAACATGTGAAGCGATAAAGCGATGATTATGACCATCTTATTTGTAATTCCTTAAGCCACAAAGAATTATGGTCATGTAGGTCATGCAGCAACCTTTAGTTGATGAAGATGTGTGCTTAGGCCATTCTGGGTTGATCATCTCATCCAATGATTGATCGGCTCGCCTCCTAGCCGGTACCAACTAATCATCTGGCTCCTCCAAACGGTCAGTTTCTCGGGTTGTCGTGCTCCTCGTAAGGTCACCAGTTACTCATCTTGAACCACCAATTGGTTGTCTTGGTCCCTTAACTGCTCATCTGGGTGCCCACCATTCTTTGACATAATAGCAAATAAAATTGTCCTACTTTTACATATATTTCATTGGGAAACCCTGAGTTACATTCAGGGGGAGCAAAGGTTGAAGAGAAGGCTCGATTTATCTCAAGTTACATCTGGAATAGAAGAAAGGACACGATACGCAGATCGAGATGCAAACAACTACAAACAACCAAGTACACACATAGTGGTTTATAGGCCATAACCACGCTAGACATCCACCATCAAAACTATTTTAGGACAACACGTATCGATTGCATATATATACCATATCATATATGTATATAGGGATTTACGGTGTTTAATCGGATATGCACATTAGCTAGTTAAACTATTTGCATCGAATGCAATAGATAAATGGTGAAAAACCAAAATCCGATCATATCAATTAATCCTAAAACATAGTGTGTTGGTGTGGCTCTGATACCACTGTTGGGTTTTGTGGGATGGAACAGGCAATGGAAACAAAAATTTTATCTAACCACAAACCCATAACTAGCCGATCGCATCAATAACTATGTAATAGGGAAGATGGTTTAGCAAGATATACCTTGTCCTGAGGCTTGCTCAGCGATAATACATCGCAGCTAGTGCAGTATTCAACCACCTAGTCTTTGATGGTGTTTGTGCAGCTCCTGGTCTTAACCCAGATTGTGGTTGTTAGTCATCCTCTTAAGCGGCAGAATTCTCCCGCTTCTATAGATAGTCCACACAGACCATTAGGAACTCTAGTCATCCTAAAGGACAAACTAGAAGGAGTCGTCCCCTTCTGTCGGTGTACTAGTCACCGATACACTCTCCCACCAGTCACTTTTCTACAGTTGTCTTTCCCTCACCGTTCCTCCCTAGATGGGTAGAACTTGCTTGGGCTCTCTCGGTTACCAAAACCAGAGAGGACAACAACTTTGTAGAGCAACTAATGTCCTGAGTTGTGTGTTCTGAGAAGCCCCCTGCACCCCTCTATTTATAGTACAGGGTAGAGTCAGGATTCCTAGTCTGTGTGGGAGTAGAAGCGTCCAGATTTTCCACAAACTAATTGTGCTACAGTAGGCGAACCGGACGGTTTACATTTGAACCGATCGTTTGGGCAAGTGAGCAAATTGGTTCACCTAGTGAACTGATTGTTTCACTTCCCAAACATGCCTACAATTGACTTCCCTTATTCGTTTCTAATTAACGCAAAGATTAATTCTTGTCCCAATCGAATTGAACAAGTGAAACAAAAACTTTTCTCACGAATCTGGAAAATCCAACACTGCTCGTTTGGTCCAAGTGAACTGATCGATTAACCAGAGTGAACCGGTTGTCTCACTGACCATGAGCCGATCAGCTCACCTAGTGAACCGGTCGGTTGGTGGTCCAGATTGTGTAGAACACAGACAATGCAGTTCTCAATCAATCTAACACTCTAATCAGTTGGTTCAACACTTGAACTTGATGATTCTGAGTCAAGTCTATTTATTGAATGTTTAATTGAGTATCTAAACACTTAGTATTCAATCTAAACAACATTCATGGATGAACTCCTCTTCCATGTTAATCCTATGTGTGTGACCCTATAGGTTCCAGATATCATATATCATGACTAATGAGATTCTATCATCAACCAACACACACTCTAGTATTTTGTGTTATTGTTATCTATGGTTACTTCCACAATAACAACCTATTAGGTACATTAGTGAGAATTTACATACTCCTAACATCCGTATGATCTCATTGTTCAAGTCATGTACTTGAAGACATACATTATTGAGTTTTTTCATTCCCTATACATATATCATGTAATACTATTTTCTTAAAAATAGTTAAAACATATAGACAAAAAAATCCTTTATTAATATTCCAAATCATTTGTAAAGTATGCCATTACAATCATCATATGACTGGCTCTATGTGCATACATACCAATAGAATCTTAGTCTTATATTTGATTATGAATATCTACTCTTTAATTCTAAATTGAAAATCTAAGTTTATGAGTAAATTTAATATCTACTCTAGAATTGAACTAAAAAAACAAATTATCATAATTCTATTTATAAAAATCTAAAATCCATAAGAATCATTAGTAGGAAAAGATAACTACAAATCTAAAATTCTCAAGATGAAAGAATCACAAAATAAGAACTTGAATATCTAATTGTAGTTTTCTACTCCATGAAAAGAAACATTCTGGATCTAGAAATCCATAAAACATGTCTAATTTGAAATATGGATGAGAATTCAAGGGCACGACCCACATACCTTTATTGCAGCAAAATGAATTTATTTCTTGAACCTTTGTGTAACCCCTGACCTAGATTTTTGGTTGATCTTGATTTTTGAGCATAATAAAATGCTTAAAACCTTAATCAAACCTCATGATATGCTTTGATAACATGTGACAAGCATAAGTCTTAAGATTGGTCCAGTTTGGATACTATTTGAGCTAGTTATGCTTATATGTGCTAGTTTTGGACCTAATTGCAATTTACCCATGTTTAGGGTTTTTCTTTGGGAATCATGTTGGAAAGAGTGGTTTTTGGGGTGCCTTATTACACCTTGGTTTGATATGGTGACTTGTCACAATGATATTAGGGTTTGCTTTGATGCCATGTGTGGATGGTTAACTTTGTAATATGTCTAACCAATGAGCCTACATTTTAGTGATCGCCAATTTTTGCTTTGGCCAAGTTTTCTTTTGTCGATGATGTTTTGGATTCTTCCCCTAACATTTGTGGTCAATAAGGCATATGACCCCTCTAGGTCACCAACAATTTAGGGTAGGATCGTTGAACTTTGGTCACCTTGGTCGCTGAAGATCTTCGACGATCACCAAGCTTGGTGATCTTCACCGGTCAATGGTTTTAGACCATGTCGATGATTTTTTTCTTGGTTTTAACGCCCTAGGTTTCATGTTTGAGCATGGTTCTTGCATGGATGCATTTTGGTGGACACATGGCATGTGTTAGCTTGAGACATAACCTTCCTTCTCTATCTCCAACCCCTTGCTACATAAGCCTCTCTGTAAAGAGTAGGACCCGATATTCAACCCACTCAAATGGTAAAAGACATGATCCAAAAAATATTAAGAAGTGTAAAACATAACCATTTACAAATTTATAAAATATTATATATACATGAGTTTCTCACCCTAATGGTATTACACAAAAATAAAACTACTACATCTAATTTCATAAGATCCCAAGTTACATAGGGAAACCTGGCCATTTCAAGCTATCCTCAAGCCAACTTCATGTGTACAACCTTCTTATGTCCATGACCTTCAACACAACTATTCCTAGGTGGTTTTAGGAACAACCTTGAAAATAGGAAATAAAGGGTATGCGTCAATATCAAGTGGTATATGAGCACAATATAAAATATTTTGGGCAACTAAAGAGTTTAAGTACAAGAGAGGGTGTTGCATCAAGAGGGGCCATTAAATTTAGGTAAGTTCAAAAGAATGAATGTCAAGAGAGTGAGGCATTTATATTTTAGCACACAACATTTGAGATGAAAATTATTGCCACTAATCACAATGTAACAACAATTTAAACATATTCACATGTTGATATATTTAGTATAAATATCTATGGTATGACAAAAACACCATTGGATCTTCAATCTAATGTGTGGAAAGAAGCACCCTGGGTGGAAAGATGTGAATGTATATATATAAGAGGTGGAAAGATGCACCCCGGGCGGAAAGACACATCCTAATGGTTGTGCTCATGCACCATAAAATAAATATCATCAAACATGCATAAATAGAGTGGCAAGATATTATATAATTCATCAACCACAATTTCAAATCCAAACAATAATGCAAGTAGGGTAATAAATCAAGGCAGTAGGATATTTATCAATTTTAGAGAATAAGCAATTTTTATCATGGAACAAATAAAAGTTTGATTAACAAGAATGTCTCATTATAGTAATATATTAGTCAAGTTAATTCCCAAATATAAATAGGGAAGAGGACATATCTTAAAAGTTAGACATACCAACTCAATAATATTCTAGGGTCATACTCATGCCCTTTCACAACTAATCAAACCATGTGTGCATTGTTTTAATAATAACTTCATCTAACTTATTATCTCTAAGTAGACTCTCAAAAAAAATTCATGAAAACCACACCATTAAATAAATCACGTCCTTATGATTCCAAAAAGCATACACACATGTTTTATTATGACTACCCAACACATAATTATGATTTTTACAAATCAAAGGCATAATTAAATGTCCTAAACTGAGATGATCTGATTGCTTTCATAATAGATAATTCCATTATCCTCAGTGGTGGGAATATCATGATCGCATGAAAGTACTATGTGACATAGACATCCATTGAATCGATGAGCAATTAAGAAACAAGGAGAAGTACCCAAGAGGGTTTGTTCTCTACTCCCATGTGCCATTATAGTTTTGTGGTGGATATACTCCAAGGGCAAGGAATTTCTCAGTGCATCCTCGCGAGTCGATGACCACCATTCTTGCTCTGCGTGGTTGAGACAGGCTCAGAATATCCTGATATGAGCATCAAAGCACATTGAATGGTTGAAGCAAATCTCATAACTGGCAGAACATAGGGAAAAGGAAGGTGAAATTGACGAGATAGGAAATCATGAAAAAGTGTCACGTTGAAACGAAGGACTTATGAAATTTCCCAAACATGCAAAAGGAGTAGTTCATTGTCAAAGGAAGTTAGACAAAGTTGATATTGGATATGAAGATAGAACAAAAGGGGGCCAAGATGATCATGTACATGGATTCACAAGAGTTAGATTAAGGTGAAGGAAATATGTTTGGGGTCAGGGAACTTCCAGATAGTCCTAGTGATGGAGGTCGGTAGTGGCATGAGAGACATATTCATGGATTGGAAGTCTAGTTTAAGATATAGGAAGATCATCTACATACAAATTTATCAGGGTGTAGGAATGCTCACCATCCACTCAATTGAAAAACATGGCTTGTGTCTGTGTAGGGAAATTGTCGATAGCTAGATATGAAGATCAATCTATGACTATGAACTTGGTGATGGCAAGACGATTTGACAAAGATAGGAGATGTTCTTGATCCTTTTCTATCCATAGAAGTAGTAGGAAGTGCTTCCTTTCTCTGCAATGGTGGTTGGCGCATGGTTGAAGGTGCTTTCACCCCCTAGACCTTGTGTTAGTGGGACAGTAGGGAGGAGCATCTAGAAGAAGGTGAATCAATGGGGTAGTGATAGGATGAACGATTACAAGATGATATGTGGGATCTGTTGGGTACATGATGGTGGATCTCAAGGAGAAGAAACAAAGATGGGATTGCATTAAGAGGACCTTGAGCCTATTCGTCGGACACTAGTTATCTGTAGCGGCAAGTGTTGGTGGTTAGGCTATATGGCACGGCTAGAAAAGGGGAAAGAGGGCTACTAGGGTTTGGATTAGGCTAGTGAGGTGATTGTATCTAGGTATCTAAAACACTGAGGGTTTGTGTAGAGGGGTATATGAGGAGATGAAGAGAGGCGACAATCATCCTTGTACTGGCTGTTGGCTGCTAGGCGTAGGAAAAAGGAAGCACTGATGGGTAGGGCTGACGAGGAAGATGGGAGAAGAGAGAAGAACATGGAGGAGAAATAGGAGAGGGAGGCATATGAGGAGAAATAGATGTCAGTTGTGTCTGTTTATGGTGTGATCATCTGATAGTAAAATTGCACAAGGCGCATGAAGGGGGAAGAACCATGTGAAGGGAAAAGATCGAAGGGGAGGCATTACAGCAATAAAGGAAATCAATGAAAACTCAGATATCAAATGAAATGGATTGCATTTATGTATATGTATATTAGATCAATTACTTAGAAGGGAAAACAATGTGCAATTGGCCTGCTATTTCCCATGTTGATTAACTAAATGCATTTCTAAGTTAAATGTTAGCTTTACTAATTGAAAGTATTTGATATTTTATTTTAGTACTTGTAGGTTAAATACTAAATTTGTGCATTTAATGCATTTCTTGATAATTTTGATATGTTATTTTGGATTTTATCACTAGACCTAGGATGAATCTAAAGTGCCAAATTAGGGTCAAACCTAATTAATTGGTGAATTTATGTTATCTCCAAATTGAAGGCATAAATCATGAATTGGTCATTAACATTAATGGTTATCGATCACCGATGTTTTTTATTTTATGTGGTCACTAAACTTTGGACCTTAATGGTTGTCTATGCCTTAGATTTTATGCAGTCGATGAAGGTGGTTAAACCTAGTTTTACAATCGCTGAAAGTGGTCAACATCAACGGTCAATGAAGGGGTTAAAACCTAGTTTTCTTCAGTTGCCAACTATATTCTTTCAATGGTCAATGATGATGATTGAACTATATGGTAACTGAAGGTGATTCAACTCTTTGGTCGATAAAGAAGGTGAGTCCCAAATCTCAGCAGTCGATGAAGATCCTAGACTTGTTATTGTCTTATGTGGTTGACCTTATGATGTTGGTGTTTGACTTATTTGCTTCCCAAATTGTTGGAGGTGATAATTATTAGGGTTTGTCTTTCTTGTTGATTTGAAATCCTTATGTGGTTTGCCTTATTGGATTTTAACCCTAATTGGAGTACATAAGGATGTTCTTTATCTTTCTTGAGTAATTAGTATGATGATGAAGTACTTACTCTGCCGAAAACTATTGTGACCCTAATTTTTTATCTTGTGAACATCATAGCTCTTAATTGCAATGTTATGTCAAACTTATTTATCACATGTATGGTGAGGATGTTGAGCCTTGATGAGGCATGGAAAGATATTGATGTTCTTGCAGGGAATGATGTGATAACCCTATGACCTTGAGTATGGTCTTGTGCCCTAATTGAGGTGATGTCCTCTATGTGGTGAGACAAGGGATTGGTATCCCATGATGAAGTGGTGATGAGTATGGGCTCTTGTGTGGTAGTTAAATAGTATCCTGTGATGATGTGACAAGTGTATACTTCACACATTTTATATCTTCTTAAGTTGCAATCTACCCTTATCTTTGTATAATCTTTTTATGGTTTGTATGTAACTTGATTGATGCAGTTAAAAGATACCCAATTGGATTTAACTAATCAAGTGAAACCCTAATCATGTAGTTGCCATGTTCCATGGATCCATCCATTGTAAGGACTTGTTGGATGGGGAAATTTTGAGTGCATATTGTTGAGTATGTGAGGTGCAAGTGACTGTGTGTCCTTGACATCTTTACACCAAGTATATGGAGGATGGATGAGTTCATGCCTTGGTGTGAGAACAAATACGGTCGTGTCTTAGAGATTTGTATATGTGCTATTTTTTAGTCAGTGGTAGGGTTTCGTATACCCTGGTGTCTAGCTCCGTGACCTATATACCAAGGCAGGCTAGGTGTTTTGTAGTTTGACTTTATATGTCACTACAGAAGACTCGTACTGACTGAGGGATGATGAGATCTTAGGATTATGGCTCTCATATAAATCTTGTATGGCACTAATTTTTACTTAGCAGTTGCCTGTTAGAATTGAGTGGCATACCTCAATTCCACAGGGCATTAATAAAAGACGTAATATAGTAGTGTAGTATATCTATTTAGGGTTAAACACGCTTCACATTGGATGTTAACCCTTACCTTGTTTATTATACTTTTCAGTTGTTATATAATGCAGTAACAGAAATTACTATTTCGTGGTTGATAGTCTTACATGTTCCTCATATTCCTTCTATGACATATATATTCCTATGCCTCTCCAACTAGTTTGCCTAATATTCCAACCTGTTGAACAGTTCAATATGTTGTAAAGGCTTAATTTGTTTAACATGTGTAACTAGTTTATGCTTTCTCTCATGATGGTTGAATTTAGGGTTTTGGAGTTGAACTTTCTTCGTGTGGTTTACACCTTGGTTGTTTTCAGTTTCATGGTGATAATCACTTGATTGAACCCAGTGGTTGATGAGGCTTTGGTTTCCAAGTTTATCTCTCTCTCTCTTCTCATGAGGTTGCAAAGATGATTGATGTTGAGTGGTTGCCAAGATTTCCTCAATGGTCGATGAGTTTTATCATGTTTCTCGGTTCCCAATGTTGTTTGATTTTATGTGGTTGTTAAACCTTGGACCTTAATGGTTGTCTACGCCTTGGATTTTATGTGGTAGATGAATGTGGTTAAACCTAGTTCAGAGGTAACTAAAAGTTGTCAACTTCAGAGGTCGATGAAGGGGTTAAAACCTAGTTTTCTTCAATCACCAACTATGTGCTTTTAGCGGTTGATGATGATGATTGGCCTATATGGTCACAGAAGGTGATTCACCTCTTCAGTCGATGAAGAAGGTGAGTTCTAAATCTCAGCAATTGATGAAGATTCCTAGACTAGTAATTGTCTTACATGGTTGACCTTATGATGACAGTGTTTGATTTATTTGCTTCAGAAAGATTATAATTATTATGGTTTATCTTTATTGTTGATTTGAAAATCATAATGTGGGTACCTTGCTGAATTTTAACCTTGATTCAAGTACACAAGGATGTTCTTTAGCTTTCTTGAGTAATTAGTATGATGATGAAGTACTTTGCTTCTCCTAAACTATTGTTTCTCTAAATTGTTATCTTACAAAAATCATAGTGCTTAATTTAGATGTTATGCCAAACTTATTTATCACATGTATGGTGAGGATGACGAGCCTTGATGAGGCATGGAATGATAATGATGTTCTTGTAGGTAATGATGTGATAGATCTATGACATTTAGTATGTCCTTGTTCCCTAATTAAGGTGATGTCCTGTGTGTGGTGAGACAAGGGATTGGTATCCCAAGATGATGTGTTGATAAGTATGGACCTCAATGGTGATTGTTAGGTCATTGATTTATCATCATGCAATTTTTTCAAATTATATTAGGTTTAATACTCTAACTAAGTTTCTAAGCACAAAAATATGAAATATCATGCTTTCTACATCATGATCATAGGAACTCGATCAATACTAGACATCAAAAAGGGTATGTATATATTTACTAAGATTTAATGGCTATGTTTGTTATATATTATGATTAATCTACTATTATATATATGCATTTCTTCTCACTAATTCCATATTCACTTTAGGCACCAAAACTCAAATGTAAGATTGTATTAAAATTTTGGAATATAGTATCTTCATCGGGTACCTTACATATCTAAATCTAGCCTACCGATCATAGATTTGGATTTTGGAAAACTTACCTTTACGATTATTGGAGCCCTTCCTACAACATCCAAGGGTTGAGAATGACATTCTCACTCATTCTTTGTTTCCTAGAGGTTCTAGATGGATCTCAAGTATGACCTCTTGAGATGGAAATCTCCTTGAGCCACTTCTTCTTCATGTCCTCGACTAGTCAAGCAGGCAGCCTCACTGTCTCACACATAAAAACATGGGAGGTTGGCAGAGGGATTTGGCAATCATGATCCAATGGAATGATGCCCTTTGGTGTGAGAAGAGGGCCCATAGAATCCACCTCCTCATCATTGAGTCACTCAACTCCCCTAAGCCTAGATACAATCATGCTTATTTGTGGGTTGGTAGAGACTGCCATGACGCTAGGTTTCTTTAGCTTGAGGTGGATTGTCCTCCGCCTAGCTTCTTTGGGATGTAACTATTTTCCAACTAGGATTCAGTGAGTCTGACATCTCATCATTGAAACTCCCATTCTTTAAAAGTTGCTTGTTACAGTACTGATGTGGCTATAGATCAGACAATTTCCACTCAAACCAGTAAACCAAAGGACACTACAAGTCTCTTTTGTTGATTTTATGAGAGAGATGGGGAGGAGAGTTATGGTTCAACTTTAGATATCTAGTTTCCCATACAACTCTCTATGGCTAGGGTCATAGGTAGTTCCCCACATACCAATATTTACAACTTTTCCTCTCAGAACCACAATAGAATCAGGGGTCTTCTCTTTGTCTTCAATGCCTTTACCCTATTGCTATTCCTAAATTAGATCTAATAGATTTTAGAATCTTTGGTTTTCACATTTCCACATTAAAATGATTGAGTATTGCAAAGAGTAACTTCGATAATTATCAACTTATTTCTAGATAAATAGAAACATTAATCACTTAATAAAAATTTAAACTATCATATGTTCTATTTGGTTCATCCGAGCTCTACCAAACTTTAAAGATTATTTATCATGCTTTACAAAATATCCAAGATAGATATTTGGACCTGATCTATGTTCATTTGACCACTAATCAATAGCATTAAGTATTATAATGTTAAAGGTCGTCCAAATAGCATTCAACTTCTCATATTGATACTAAGACATCATGAAATGCTTTGAAGGGTATTTGAATCATATAACAGCCAAAGTAGTATGAACTCTCATACATGTATAGATGTCCACATACTTCATCAATATGGATTTAAATTCTCAAACATACTCCTAAACAAGACTCAATGTATATTTTTCTCATTAGTTTGAGTTCAATCTAATCATACATAACCTCTAATCATTATTAAGGACTTTATGGTCCAATATATGCATCATTTTTCCCATCCCATCTATGAGTTTAACATATAAGACTACCTTTGAATTAACCTTGTTCGTGATTCTAAATTTGAATTCTACTAGTTTATTTAGAATTTCAATAAATTATAAGAACTTTTTTAGGGTAAAACCACATGCCATTATATTGATAAAAGCCATATGACATCTATAGAGATAAGCAGATTAAACAAATTCTGTAACCACACAAGACAGAGAGTGATATTTAACAGATAGGATTGGATACAAGTAAGACTCTTCAGCATGGATTCCTCCCTTTCGCACTTATAGAAGCAACTTTCAAATGGAATCAAACCACAATCTCGGGTAACATCTGCAAAGACAACACCACCTCCACCAAGATGACCAGAAAAAGTAAGATAACCATCTCTCATGGAGCTAGAAGACCTCCACCAACACATTGAGCACAAACAGACAACCAAACTACAAAAAACAGACGGGGGATAAACCCCGATCAAGGTTGAATCACTAGGGGAAACCCAAAAACTCCACCACGTTCAAAAAGGAAAAACAAAAAGACCTTATAGAAAGGTACTAACTGCGTCGATACCCGGTGAGACCTGAAAAACAGCAAAGCCTAAACCTACTCCCCAACGGAAATGGTAGATGAACCCAATCTTGTAGATCAGTCAAGCTGTGAGGGCACCTTCCATCGCCTACCTTCACTCGATGGCCAGAGGCCCAACTTAGATTTATGGCAGCTACAAGTTCCCCACCCATCACCTGGAGACCCAGAGCTCAGCACCAAATGACGCTGAGATGGTAAGAGATAACAGTAGGGACGGAGGGAGACCACCCGGCGAAGATGGATCCATAGAGGATCGGGCTTGGAAGAAATCCCTAGGGGAGCAAGGTGGCGTTGACCACCGCCAAAGCCCCCTCCCCTGAGCTGGGGTTCCGCCTCCCCTAGTCACACTTCAAAGCTCCTATGCGGATGGGAGTGGAAAGGGGATAAATGATAAGAACTTAAAGACCAAGAGTTACGACTCCACTCACCTTATAGAAATTTCATCTTTGAAGTTCAACTACATTGATCCTTGAGCTACACACCTAATGGATGTTCTAATTTTTCTTCTTCTTCTAACTCATAATGCTATTATTAATCATTATGCATCATGTTTTTATGATTATACCTGAATAAAGTTTAGGTTTCTTCACTTATATACTCTTATATATCATCTCGATTTGTCATTTTAAATGGAATGATTAATCAATCCAATCTTGATGTCTCTTAATAAAAACACATTGTTAGGATTTCAATCATACTAGAGATTTCAAAGCTTATCCATATATTGGCGTGCATTGCACTGAAAGGTTGTATTAATTGTGAAACTATGATCATAAAGTCACAATAATTATTTAGAGCTATATGCAACAATTTTCATAAAGGTCCATCATATCTAACTGTACTAGACAAAAACATGTCACATCTTAAAAGTTAAATGTTATGATTAACCTCAAATTGGAGTCACGCCTTTTCAAACTTTCAAACTTTCATGCATCAACTAAAGCCTAATGTTGCTATAAGACCTAAATGCAATGTGTAGAGCATGTTCCAATAAACTAGACAATGTTTGAAACCTATTTTATTTAGTTTATAACTTAATCACATCAAGCTTAGCCTTCACTAGTAAAAAGGCCACACATGAATCTTAAGAATAAAACAAATATAATTGCTATCAATATTTTGGCCACATATTTTTTTTGATAATACTAATATGATAAGAAGTTTATCTCCTAAAAACATGGTCCTCAAATCCTTTTAGAAAATCCTAAATAAATATATAATGGGTTACCTTAAAAATTAAAATAAAAGCAAATGTGATTCTCAAAATAGAAATATATGTTAATTTTTAGAGTCTTCATCCCCAAATTATACATGATACCAATTTTCTTTATCATTACATAGTTCATTCCACCTCAATTTTAATTATAAAAGAAATACCTAAAATATTTAGATAATTGTGATTATATGTGCCTATTTACGTTGAGACTTAGGTTTTGATACCATGTTTGGTGTCATGCGGACAAGAGTCCTTCTCTGAGTTGGAATCTTAGATCTCAATGATGTATCTCTCTTGCTCAACTCCCCCTCCTCTAGGACTCTAGAGCCTATGTTCAGCCTCACTTCCTCTAACTCTTAGGGACATCAATCACTTTTGATCTAAGGATTTCTTTATGTTCCCCATTGTACCCTGAAGTTGTGGATCCCAATTTTGGTAGGGTTTCCTCCACCATAATTGCTGGTTTGATAGATCTCTCCCAATCTACCATGACTCAAACTTCACTGACCTATGGCCACAATAAATATGTACCCTATAAATCTTAACCCCTGAAAAACATATGGGGACATATAGAAACCAATACATGTATCCCATTTGGGCATTAGCTTGCACGTTCCCCACATTAGCAAATTTGACTTTGCTCCGACCATCCTTCGATAGGCCATAGTGGAAACCAACTCAACTATCCTTGCAGCTGGAGAAAGCTTAATCTAGTTTTGGGAGGCTACACGCATGGTAAATTCTCCCCTGAATCAAGGTAATCACTCTTGCCCTTTGTTGTTCATGGTTTCCCATCTTTTTGACCTTCAGGGCTATTTTTATGCCAGCGACCACCTCACGATTCTTCTAAGGTCTCATTGAGACTAGTTTTGGTTGAGGAAGCTAATAAGGTAGCCTCCCAATCTTGATAATAAGAGATTCACTCGATTGGATATATAGTTATCATCATAAAGAAAGATTTCTATTCTAGTTTCAGAAAGAGAAAGATATATGCTATTTGATTTTAGTTTTAACTGTATTCTAATTTCATTCATGTCATGTGTTCTATGGTATTTCAATCTTTTGACTTTTAATTTGATGAACTAAATATGTGCTTAGATTTTAAGATCTAGGCCATGTGGATCGCTCTGAGTTGTCCACCTCATCAGGTCCTACTATCTCTTTGGCCTATAAAAATATATACCTTACTTTTTAGAGTTAACATATTGGTTAGAATCTTTTAAAATTAGTATCTAATTGATACTACAATCGAAGATTATGAAAAAATACTCATTACAAAGATAACAACACAAAGAATGATGTAAATTGGTTTTGAAGCCTCTTTTGACTTTAATTTCTCATCAGTCCTTACAAAATCTTAAAACCCTAGAAATTAAGTTGGTTATTTTTCATTAATTAAAGTTAAATTCTATAAATAGTGTAATTAGGTTTTGTCAACCCCAAGAAAGTGATTAGGGTATATTCAACCTCAAAGAGAAACAAGGATCATTCTCTAAGAGAGGTAAGTGGTCCATGCACTTTGAACATAATTATTGGTTGATTGTATGTATGTATCTATAATGTACATGAAATGCTATGAATGTATTGCTTTTTGTTTTGTGACATCTTTCACTCAATTTAAGCATATTTCTACTATGATTCATGCTAATATGTGTGTTTCTTGTTTATCTTACTCATGTCATGGTTTGAACTGTAGGTACACTACATTTCACCCATAATGAAAGAAAAATGCCCAAAATCTGACATTCTGGCATTTCTATAGTTTCCTAAAGTCTTAGAACTAAAAACTCAACAGAAAAGCAACAACATAGTGTGTGGATCACTTGACATGATGTGTGACTCTCAGTCAACCAACCCTTAAATGAACTACAATCACAACATGTGACCCGACAACACGGTGTGACCCAAAGAAGTTGAAATTCAACAAAGAATCATCCTTACACCATGTGATCAACTCACACGGTGAGTTACTTGCGATCGTGGCATGACCTATTTGGAAAATTAGATCTAACATGACATGTGACATGCAAAGACATCGTGTCATGTTTATCTTCTACAAATTTTAAAAGAACAATTGCTCATTTCACTAGATTAAACGGGCCACATCCTTTGGGAAGCGTACCACATACCATTTGGAGAAGTTAGAGTCTAGAGACAAATCCATAGCTTTAGAGAAGTGTTTTTGGAGAAAAGGCTAGGGTTTCTCAGGAGAGAACTCATCCCTGTCTCATTTTCTCTTCTCTTTCCTTTGAATATCAATAGAGAGGAGGTTGTTGAATCAAGGAGCACTTTTAGAGATAGATCTTCATCTCTTGGCCGGAGATTTTCATCTATTCTTTACTCCCATAGGTTTATTTGTTATTCCTCTCTCTACTCATGTTTCTTTCATTGACATATCATTTATGCTTGTATTTTCTCACCATGTGTGAGTAAACTCCTTTTCTTGGGCATGGTAGAGTATCTCCCATGTCATAACTCATGCGATCTAAATTTCATATTTAATATTGGTTAATCTTATATTTCAAAATGAGTTATGGTGTTTATCTTCTTGTATGCATGGCTGGCACATATTTACATGCTTTATGCCTTTTATTATTTTTGGGAAGATATATTAGGAGGTACGGAATAATCATTTTGACAACATGTGTTTGATCAGGGGAATGACTTAGATCATGTTGAGGGTTCTAGGTTGTAGTTCAAAATCATGTATATGCATGAGAACTCTATAAAAGGTTAGGACTATCTTTTATCATTGGGAAATGTTTTAAATGACATCAAACTACCCTTTGAAGATTGACTAATATTAGTGAGATTTGTGATTCCTTTATTGACTTATGATGTGGAGGTATATGATCTTTAATCATTCTCCAAGTGATTAATGTTCTTGATTTTCTTGTTAGATTTTTTAGAATGAACCAACCTTTTAATTGAAACTGACTTAAATTGTTGAAAATTAGCAGTTTTATCCCTGGATAGCCTAGCTCCTTGTGGTTATACCTTGACTACAATTGATCATGTATACTTGTGGGTGATTGATGAGTAGAGACATCAAATATTTAAAACTCTCTTACCCTTAATAGTCAACAAGTTTCTCGTGTCATTGATGAGGAGCTATGGTAATGTTTAGTCAGAGTAAAAAAATTAATTAGTATTTGAGACTAAGTCATCATTTTCCATTATTAATATTGTGATACCTTTTTACTCTTGTAATTCTCACTTAAGTATTGCTTTTGTAGGTTGCATTCAACGTTGTAAGAGGGGTCTAGAGATGTCCATTTTATTAGGCTCAGAAATTGAGCTAACTTTTTGTAGCCGAAGGAGAGCAAAGAAGGGTGATACTCTTCAAGCTTGGGGGTAATGATGCATGGGTTTTAAGTCATTTTCATAGACATATTTTCCTTGATTTTATGTGTTTATTTGTAATTTAGTGATTAATTATGCATGAAATGCTATTAATGGCATGTATATCTAAATGCATCAAATGATATGATTTTTATTGTTTAAGATGGTTTAATAAGTATCCCTAATATTTATCCACGTTCTAGTGCATTTTCAGGTACAATTGAGCTTCACATACTTGGTGCTACTGACACCAAAAGTCAGTGGTATTGACTTCACATCAGTACTGGACCAGTACACTCGCACATACTCGATACTACTGACACTCAAAGTCAGTAGTACTGAAACCTTGTCAGTAAAGCACAAGGATGAATTGCATAAACTCGGTACTACCAAGTCCACAAACTCGGTACTACCAAGATGGCATTAGTAAAGCAATGCTCAATCGACCTAAAGACTCAATTCTACCTAGACAAGTCAATAGTACTGACATTGTGATGAATCGTGGCTACCCTAGAAACTCATATCAAGTCGGAACTATTGAGTCTGCCCGATTAGGAAAATCTGAAGATAGCAATCTTATTCAACAGCTGGCGCTATTTTTTACCTTAAGTGATTCCTATGTCTGGAGGGGAGTTCGACCAAACCTGGGGAGGGCAACTGTTTTCTATTGCACAACACAGAGAGAGAGGAGAGAAGAGCAAGGAACTAAAGGCTTCACTTGGTTCGATCTGAACACCTATGGAAGGTGAATTTGCATAGAAAAGACATCAGATTGCACACACGACGTAGGGGATCATCTGGATCACCCAATATCTAGGGGTTACTTGGTTTTTCTAATGTTTCCCATGTTTTTCTCTTTCTCTACCATGTATTCATCAATGAAAACCATGTGGGGCTAAACCCCTTGATTCCTTAGGACCTGGGAGTAGCCCGGATATGCATTATAATTGATTTCCATGCATTACTATCATTTTTGTCCCTATTTTCTAGATATAAATCTATGAATTTGTCTTGTTCTATTTATGTCTGATCAACATAGATAGATTATTAGACCCTTAATCATTTTAGGAGAGAGGTTATGGGTCAGAAAAATATGGATTTACCAATTTATTGCACCCCTTGGGGAAGGTGGAGAATAAACGGGAGGAGAAACCCAATGATTAATCGTAAAGCACCTAACTAATCAACCAATTACTATGGAAATGGGATTGGCATTTAAATAGGTAGTGAACTACACTACGGGAGTGGGTAGTTCTGGCTACAGGAACTTTATCTAGGGATAGGGGTAACATATATTGGTGTGTGGAATAAATTTCAATGTTATCTGTGGTGAAACCATTATCCTGAGGAATTTCCTAAAATCAGAGTAACTTAAATCTTAAGCTTGTTTTGTTCTGCAATTGAATCTATTCAATCAAACCAATTCACTTTCACCGACCTAGATGATTAGACCATAGTTATTAGTAGTCTTCTGGAGAACGTTTCCTTGTGTTCCACTCGGGTCTCAAAACGGCCTATATTACTTCAATACATTCACTTGCGTACAAATGCATGTTAAACACGTGTCAAGTTTTTGGCACCGTTGTCAGGGAAACGACAACATCCAGCACTACAGGTGTCGTGGTCGGCCACTCTAGGCCAACCCTTTTCATTTTTTAGTTCTATTTGACTTAAAGTTGAATCATAATATCATTATTGTGTCTAGCTCCACTACTGTACTCTGACAATTATTTCTCTACTTTCAAATACTGGTGTATGGTGCATACTCAAGCCCACGATTATGGAGATCCATCTTTGTTGGGTTTTGGGAAAGAAGAACTCCTTCACAGAGAGAAGGAATATGGAAGGCTTGTAGACACCTCTTCCTGAAGGACTTGTAACACCAGAAGAACCTAAGTCAACAGAAATGGGTGATGGAGTAGAAGGGCAGACAATATGGGAGAGGATCAGAGCCTCTTCCTCAACATTTTAAAAAGGACCAATCAAAATACAAGCCATCAATGTGGGTAGTTAAAAGATTGACCCAGTGTTGATCTTTTTAGTCAAATCCCAAGCTTCTCATGGCCAAAGTTCTGAAGACCTGATGGTGCACATTAGTAACTTTGTTGGGAGTTGTTATATGGTCAAAATAGATAGAGTATCGACGATTATAATATATCTTAAGTTGCTCCCATCATCACTAGCAGATAGCGCAAAGTTGTGGTTTCACAATCTCGATGATGAGTGTATCATGAAGTGGGATCAGATGATCGATGCCTTTTTCAAGCATTACTTTCCTCCATAAAAGAAAAATGACCCGGTGAAGAAGATCCATAATTTTAGATAGGAGGTCTACGAATCCTATTCTGAAGCATGGGAGAGATTTCAAAATATGCAGTAGAAAGTACCTCATCATGGTATTGATTTGTTGGGACAAGCAAAGATCTTATACTATGGTAACTACACTTGACAGTGCAGGAGAAGGGTTCTTCCTCAACAAAAAACCCACCCACTGTCATGAGATATTAAGGAACATATCCAAGAATCAGTCATGGGGCGATGGGAGAGAGCTTCTGGAAACTCTCAAAAGTTCACTATAGCTCTGTGTGACTCAAGGGCTAGTATCAATCTCATGCCTTTGTCAAGTTTCAAGAAGCTAGGTCATTAGGAGATGATAAAAAGTACTCTGACTATTGAATGGGAAGACAACTCTATGGTCAGGCCATATGACATTTGTGAAGATGTCCTAGTTAAAGTGGATAGATTTTTTTTTCTACGGATTTCATGGTAATGGAAATGCAGGAGGATAAAGGTAAAAATCTCTTTCTAGGTAGGCCATTCCAAGCACTGTTGATACGATTCTAGAAGTGGGCAGAGGACGTCTGACCATGGGCACTCATGATGATCGGTTTGAGATTAAGATGCTTGAGCACTCAAAAGAAAGAGGGGATACATCACAGTGTAACATGCTACATCATATGGAGGGCAAGATTTCTCTATGTCTAGGAAAGCCATTCCTTGACATGGCTCATGCAATGACCAATGTTGAAAAAGACACTCTTGTAGTTGATATAATTGAAAATGCTAAGGTGATCTCATAAAAAGAAGCAATACATTACCCAGATGATAGAGAAGAATAATATGATCCATCTACCATAGAGGATGTCACTACGGATTCCCTGATACAAACATATCCATAGTTACCCTTGGATGCATGCTTGATGAATAAAGTAGATGACAAAACATGCAACTACTCTCTAGAAGAGTGTGTAGTAATGTTGAAGATGGTACCTTGCTAGTATACAAGATATTTTGAATATTAGGGACCACCCCACACCACTGGTCCCATCTTTACTGAGCCCACCTGAGTTGGAATTGAAGTCACTGCCTTCACATATGAAGTATGTCTTCCTGGATGTAGAAGAGAAGCTCTCGGTGATCATATCATCATACTTGAGAAGTGAAGGAGAGGGGAAGTTGCTTGCTGTGTTGAAGAACCACCGAGCTGCTTTTGGGTGGTCTATAGAGAACATCAAAGGAATCTCTCTGAATTTGTGCCACACAAAATCCGGCTGGAAGAAGGATCTAAGGCAATAGTTCAACTTCAGCGGTGACTCAACACGATCATGCTGAGGTAATAAAGAAAGATGTGGGCAAGCTCCTTTTGGTAGGTATCATTTATGCAATCTCATATTCTATGTGGGTTAGCCCAACACACGTAGTTCCTAAGAAAGGGGGATCACTGTCACAACTAATGTAGCTAATGAGTTAGTTTCAACTAGGTTGGTGATAGGGTGGCGTATATGCTTAGACTACTGATGTTTGAATATCTTCACTTCAAAAGATCATTGTCCTTTACCTTTCATTGATCAGACTTTTGAACAACTTGTCGGTCGTTAACACTTTTTTCTTCCTCGGCTGGTATTCCAGTTACAATCATATTTGGATCAAGCCAAAGGATCAGGAGAAATCTACTTTCACATGTTCTTATGGCACATTTGCATATAGACAGATGTCATTCAACCTTTGTAATGCCCTTGCCACCTTCCAAAGCTGTATGCTTGCCATCTTCCATGATATGATAGAGTAGTGCTTGAAGGTGTTCATGGATGATTTTTCTGTGTATGGGGAGTCATTCAGTGATTGTCTGTACAATTTCGATAAGGTTTTACAAAGGTGTGAGGACACTCACTTAGTTTTGAATTGGGAGAAGTGTCATATGATGGTGACTGAGGGCATAGTGCTTGGATACAAGGTGTCCAACAAGGGTATGGAAGTAGACCTAGTTAAGATAGAAGTCATCTCCAAGCTACCTCCATTGACAGCGGTGAAGGGAGTAAGGAGATTTTTGGGACATGTTGGGTTTTATCGTGGTTTTATCAAAGATTTTGCAAAAATTTCTAGACCCTTGTCAGAACTATTGGAAAAAGACACTAAAATTTCTTTTGATGATAAATGCTTGAATGCCTTTGAAGTACTAAAGGAGAAGCTTAGCTCTGCGCCAATTGTATAGGCTCCTGATTGGAGCCCACCATTTGAGCTGTTGTGTGACGCATCAAATTATGCAGTGGGAGCTGTGTTGGGTCAACACAAAGATAAAGCTCCTACAGTTATATATTATGCATCCAAAACCATGAATGATGCTCAAATTAATTATACAACCATAGAAAAAGAACTCTTAGTGATTGTTTTTGTGTTTGAGAAGTTCCGCCAGTACCTAGTTGGGGCGTGGGGGATTGTTTGGACCAACCATGCTGCCATCAAATACCTATTATAGAAGAAAGATGCAAAACCTAGATTGATTAGGTGGATTTTACTTTTATAGGAATTTCACATAGAAATTAAAGACAAGGTAGGGGTGGAAATGTGGTAGCAGATCACCTATGTAGGTTGGAAAGAGTGAATGAAAAGGATGTAGATATCCCTATTGTTGAGGATTTCCTAGATGAAAAACTTTTTGCTATTAAGACCAAGGATCCCTGGTTTGCAGATATTGTTAATTATTTAGCATGCTAAGAAATGCTTGTAGATTGGGGGTATCAAGAAAAGAAGAGATTTTTCCACTCATTGAGGTTTTACATCTGGGATAACCCGATTCTACTTAAACAATGTAAGGATGGACTTTTGAGAAAGTGTGTACCCGAATGTGAGGATGAGAGAATTTTGTCACATTGCCATTCTCTACCTATAGGAGGGCATCATGCTAGCTCTAGGACTACGACCAAAGTTTTAGAGAGTGGGTTTTTATTGGATAACACTATTTAAAGATGCACATGATTTTGTTTATCATTGTGACACATGTCAATGCAAAGGTAACATTTCCAAGCGACATGATATGCCATTAAATGTGTTTTAAGAGGTCAAAGTCTTTGATATTTGGGGCATTGATTTCATGGGCCATTTGTGTCGTCTAATTCTGATCTATACATTTTACTTGCGGTTGACTATGTATCTAAGAGGGTGGAAGAAATTCCAGCCCACACCAATGACGCTCAAGTTGTGTGCAGATTTGTGAAGGATAATATTTTCTATAGATTTGGTGTCCCCAGACTGATCATTAGTAATGGTGGATCACATTTCACCAATAGGAAACTCGAAGCCTTACTGAGTAAATATGGGGTGAATCACTGAGTAGGTACTCCTTACCACCCACATACATAAAGTCAAGTTGAGGTGTCCAACAGAGAAGTGAAGAAGATTTTGGAAAGGATGGTCTCAACTAATCAGACAAATTAGAGTTGTGTGCTTAATGACGCTCTGTTGACATGTAGGATGACCTATAAATCACCTATAGGGATGATGCCTTTTAGGTTGGTTTATGGAAGTGCTTGACATTTACCAGTACAGTTGGAGCATACGGCGAAATGAACATTGAAAAAGCTAAATTTTGGATTGGATGAAGTAGGTAGGAAGAGATTGTTAGAGATGAATGAACTAGATGAGCTTAGGATGGATACTTATGAAAGTTCTAGGATTTATAAGGAGAGGAAGAATAAGATTCATGATAGGCACATCTTAAATAGGGTGTTTCTTCAAGGATAAAATGTTCTTCTTTTTAATTCTTGACTTAAGTTACGTCCGGGCAAATTGAGGTCCAACTAGAGTGGACCATTTGTGATTGAGCAGGCTTTTCCCCATGGTGTTGTGAAAATTTTAAATGGGACTAGGTCATTCCTTATTATTGGCCAAACATTGAAGGACTACTATGGTGGTGAAGTGGAGCCAAGAATAGAAGAAGTGCAACTCATGGAAATCCATTAGATTCTTGCTCTTAGGAACGTCTAGTCTAAGACGATAAATGATGGTGCTTGTTGGGAGGCAACCCAACCTTTATTTCTCTTTATTCATGTTCATTTTAGCATTGTAGTTGTCTTTCATTCTTATTTCTTGAAAAAAGGTACCTTGACTCATTTGTGGAGTGTGTAGATCTTTACAAGGTCGGTACTACTGAGTCCCTAAGTTGGTAGTACTGAATTTACATCATAAAGTCACCCGCAAAAGACAGACAGACTCGGTACTATTGGCTCTACCAGTCGGTACTACTAAGTTTTTGAAGATTTTTGAGTGCTTAACTGATAAGCACTCGGTAGTGTCAACATATGAATCGGTACTACCAAATTTTTTATGCTCCCAGGGTCAAAACACCGAGACAAAAATTCAAAAATATCAAGACAGAAGTGCCAATTTTTTACTACCGATGGTCCAGTCAATAGTACCGACACTTGAAGTCAGCAATCTATGGATGCGCGATTCAACGGA
This sequence comes from Alisma plantago-aquatica, assembly GCA_963693085.1. Taxonomy (NCBI): domain Eukaryota; kingdom Viridiplantae; phylum Streptophyta; class Magnoliopsida; order Alismatales; family Alismataceae; genus Alisma; species Alisma plantago-aquatica. The sequence continues at coordinate 1,821,383,160 of OY856409.1, read as the reverse complement.
AGATGCGGTCTTCATCACACGGTCGGTAGCACCAATCCACAACTCAAGTTGGTACTATTGACTTTGACTTGGTACCGCCAATTTCAAGTGATCCATGCTTGAAACATCATCAAACGTCAGCCATCAATGCATCTGATCAATGGATTCGTGCTTGCAACTTGGTACTACTAATACAAAAGTCGGTAGTACCGAATCTGCCCGACTCAGCTATATAAGGAGGGGTGGTGAATCCATTTTCTCCACACCACTTCCTCCACTCCTCCTATAACTCAGAGAAAAGTTGCACTAGGAACCTATGATCTTCACCGAGCCGACGATCTTCACCGAGCATCTCCTTCCTCATCCTCCTTCTTGCATCAACATCATGGCACCAAGCAGAGGCCCTTCTACATTGGAGGAGTAAGGAGATTTGGTCCCTCAACCAACACGCATTCAACATCCATCCTCGGAGATCAAGGAAGTTTGTGAAGAGCTACAGACGAGGTTGATAGTGCCAACGCAATATGGAGATCACACATTGATCAAATGAGTGGGCTTCACTGACAACATGTGGTGGGTATGTCAAAAGTTGTTCATGGATGGAGATATTCCTTTCTTCAGTGACTGGTAGACTTACTCGGAACTCACCCTTGAGTTCTTAGCATTGCTGGAGGTTCTTGTCGCCCCCAAGCAACAATTAGGAGGCGAATGGCAAGAAGGAAAAGTCAGCTTCTGCCACTTCAACAACAACTACTCAATCACTTTGTGGGCATTCAACCACATCTTCATCTGGGCTCACGTCCCAAAATGCTTGATCCCTTCAGATTTTCACTACGACTTGACTTGGGAGCAACTGACTGAGGTGCCAGAAGGCTTTCACATTAGCTGGCATGTCAACTTTGTTACTGACATCGAACACCCATTTGCTCATGTTCTTCACTGTGTCTACATCAACACTATATTTGCTCGTTTAGGCCAAGATCAAGGGAAGGTCCAAAGGATGGACCTCTACTTCCTCTACAGGCTTTTAGAGGGAGATATCACCAACTTTGGGGCCTTCCTTCTCCTCCACATGATCTCAGTTCAGCACAACGTGAAGAGGAAGGTGTCGATTGTATTTGGGGGTCTCATCACCCCCATTATGCTGCATCTCTACCTTGACTTATCAATTCTCGTGCTAATGGAAAATACAAAGAAACTAAACCTCCAACACTTCTGCAAGGTGAGCCTCCTCAGAATACACCATAACATAGTGTATGCAAGCTGCACACGTCATGGAAAGTTCCAAGAGAGTAGCCTCCCTTACCCCATCTTCAACCTGTAAGGAGTAGCCCATCTTTGATGGCCTCTGGATGAGGGAGAGGAAGAAGACGAACCCATGGTAGTAGCTCATGATGAAAACAAGCAGCAAGATGATGACAAATCTGATGACGACGTTAAGGAGGTGGAGCCCACCATCCCCATCACCCGGAGAGTGGTCCCGCACAAACAGGCCCACACCTATGCTACCTCGATTTCATTTTCCCTGCCCCCTTCTCAGGAGGAGAAAGACCCATACAACATGGTGGGTATGCATGGGATGCAATAGGAGATCCAGACTAGACAACATCAACATCAGGTGATGTTGGCTGGTGCGCAAGAGATACAAGGACAGTTGTACCAAAACCAGCAGGCAATATATGAGAATGAACGACTTCTCTTGGCCAACCAAGAGAATGTTCACATGTGCCTGTAGTGGATGGAGTAGTAGCAACAACCCTTCTTCAACCATTACTGGAACCAGGGGTACTTTGGAGGGTACCTGCAATCACCATAGATACCATCGTTGGATCTATCATTTTAGGGGGTGTTTCCTCCTCATGACCTCAACATGCCACAACCACCTCCTCCATTTTGAGCGATGGTACATCTGTTCCACCTCTTGAGTGTGAGTATTAACTATGTGGACGTAGTCTTATTCAAGCTTAGGGAGGTGCTGGAACAACATTCTATATTAAGTTTTATTATATTTTTATATTAGTTGTTTTATTTTTATTTTGGTTTATGCAATGTTAGGATCCACACCTATCTAGTGTAATCCTGGAGCAATAATGCATGGCTGCGTATGTCGATTCATAGGTGTTTGTGCAAAAAAAATTTATGTCTTTATAGCTTAGTTGTGACATCTTTGTGCAACACCACTAGAGGAAGTGTTTGGTTAAGTCAGCTCTAGGATATAGGATATGAATGAACATCTAAATCAAATGGGAATGTGAATGAAGATGTTGTTGACACTAAGATAATCAAACCTTTAACGATATCTTAAATGGAAATCTAAGAGGGAAACCTTAAGATTACCCTATGCACAGGTCATTAAAGAGGGACATATCGTAATCCTATGAAAGGCATTGTCTCTTAGTTATGTGATTCCATCCATCTTTTCCATCCAATTTTGACTCACCACCTTAAGACGAACAAGTGATCCAACTTATTTCTTTTGATTGCATTGCATGGCATAATAGGTGACATGATAGATTAGCTTATTCTTGTTTGCATTTGAGAAAAAAAATAAAAAGAACAAAAGTTGCATTTGTATGCACGAACAACTTTAGTGCATACCATCTTAGTTGGATAGCAATTGCATATAGATTATATACATTTCATAACACTCATTTCTTTTTGTCATGCAGATTGTAGTCTCCGTTTATAAAGATTGAAGTAGGGGCATACCTCCACATCAAAAAAAATAAAAAAGAGGGTATGAATGGAACGATCGAGCATAAACCCAATCATGTCAAAGATAAGAGAAATTATGGGCTAGAAAAAAAATAATCTCAAAAATTTCTTAAGGAGAAAGTATGCCCCTGAGTCTTCTTAAAGAGATGAATTAATTCACAAGATGCATTTGTTTGTTCTTGACAGTCTCATTCTCTGTTATGAGATAGCTTCATACATGCATCATGTGTTGAAAAAAAAGACAGTAGGCATTAGGGATTCATGCATAACATTCTTTTCACTCATGTAGGTCATCATTTTGTTTGCATAAATAAGTTGGATGTACCTGTTATTCTTCAATTTTCACCCATCTCAGATCATTAATTGCTCTCATTGGTAGGCCATTCAAATGATTTATCTCCTCATCCATTATTATAAGGATATCTTCTTCCAAATATTTGGTAGTTAGGAGAGAGCAATTTAGATTAGGGAATAACATAGCTCACCAAGCGAATGACTGAATAATTATGATATTAACTACTTTATTGATAGTGTTCATTGATCAAAAGGTGGACATCTTGTATGGAAATTTTTGGTTGTTGTATAGCAGTTATTGGTTCAATGGTCATTAAAGGTTGATTTAGAGATTGTTTGGTGGATATGGTTAAGAAAAGAGTTCATGTGTTATATTCTTTTGTTGACTTACATCAAATAGATCTAAGAGAGTGTTGCTCGAGGAAGAGCAACATTTAAGCTTAGGGGAGTTTGATGCATGGGTTTTTAGTCATTTTCATAGGCATATTTTCCTTGATAATGTGTTGATTTGTCATTTATTTGATTAATTATGCATGAAGTGCTATTAATGTCATGTTCTATCTAAATGCATCAAATTATATGATTTTTACTATTTAAGATGGCTTAATAAGTATCATGAGTATTTATCCACGTTCTTGTTCATTTTCAGGTACAATCGAGCTTCAAAGACTCAGTGCTACCGACACCAAAAGTCGGTGGTACCGACTTCACATCAATACTAGACCAGAAGACTCACACAGGCTCCATACTACCGACACTCAAAGTTGGTAGTACCGAAACCTTGTCAATAAAGTACAAGGATGAATCGTGGAAACTCAGTACTACTGAGTTCTACCGAGTCCACAAACTCAGTACTATCGAGTCCACAAATTTGATACTACTGAGATGGCATTAATAAAGTAGTACTCGAGCGACCTAAAGATTATATGCTATTGAGACAAGTCGATAGTACTCACATGGTGATGAATCGCGACTACCCTAGAAACTCAATACTACTGACTATCAAGTCGGTACTACCGAGCCTGCCCGATCAGACAAATATGAAGATAGCAATCTAATCCAACAGTTGACATTATTTCATACCTCAAGTGATTCCTATGACCAGAGGGGAGTTCAGCCAGACCTGGGGATGGTAGTCATTTCCTATTGCACGACACCGGATAGAGAGGAGAGAAAAGAAAGGAACCAAAGGCTTCACCCGGGATTATCCGAGCACCTCTGGAAGGTGAATCTGCAGCCAAAAGATAGCAGATTGCATGCACGACGTAGTGGATCATCCGGATCAGCCAATTTCCATGGGTTACTTAGTTTTCTAATGTTCCCCACATTTTTCTCTTTCTCTACCATGTATTCATCAATGAAAACCATGTGGGGCTAAACCCCTTAATTCCTTAGGATCTGAGAGTGACCCGAATATGCATTGTAATTGATTTACATGCATTAATATCATCTTTGTCCCTATTTTCTGGATATAAATCTATGAAGGTGTCTTGTTCTATTTATGCCTGATCAACATAGATAGATTACACAGACCCTTAATGATTATGGGAGAGAGGTTAAGGGTTGGAAAAACATAGATTTACCCATTTATTGCACCCCTTGGGAAAGGTGGAGAATAAATGTGAGGAGAAATCCAAAGATTAATAGTAAAGCACCTAACGAATCAACCAATTACTATGGAAATGGGATTGGCATTAGAATTGGTAGTGAACTACACTGCGGGAGTAGGTAGTTCTGGCTACATGCTCTTTACCCAGGGATAGGGGTAATAGAGATTGGTGTGTGGAATAAAATGTGATGTTATCTATGATGAAACCATTATCCTGAGTAATTCCCTAAAATATGAGTATCTTAATTCTTAAGCTTGTTTTGTTCTGCAATTGTTTCCGTTCAATCAAGACAATTCACTTCTACCGCCCTAGTCGATTAGACCATAGTTAGTAGTAGTCTTATGGAGAACGTTTCTTTGTGTTCAACTCAAGCCTCAAAAAGGCCTATTTACTTCGATATGTTTACTTGCATATGACACACAGTATATACGTGTCAGGTATCACAACCATCGTCGCCCCATTCAACACCTTCACCACCAGCTTCACCCGATCACCATCAAGAACCAAATATGGAGAAAAATCGCCTGCTAAAAGGATTCACTGTACCGACTGCCATAAACATTTGTGGAGCCATTGATCATCCAACTATTGAGACCAAAAACTTCTCTATCAACCCCATCTTTATGTAGATGATCCAACAAAATAGATCTAGAGGAACTCCTATGATGGATATGAATCTTCATATACTTGAGTTTTTGTATTAGATGAACACCTTCAAGATTAATGGTGTTCTAGCTGAAGGAGTATGTCTACTCTTGTTCCTGTTTGCATTACGAGACTGATACGAGGTGTGGATCTCCTCTTTCCCCAACTGATCCATCAAGAGTTGGGATGAACTACTGAATGTTTTTCTTACTAAGTACTTTAATCTTAGTAAGGCCACTCAACTGAGGAGCCATCTCACCAATTTTATGCAGAAAGAAGGTGAAATGATTTATGATACATGAGAGAGTTTTAAGGATCTGCAACTCCTTTATCCTTACCATGATTTGACCAACCACTACTATAGAAATAACTTATAATGTCGCTTTTAACGACGTCGGTTGTATAAATACACCGACACCTAAAACATAAAGTGCCAGTTCAAAAATAAAACCGACATCTATCTATGAAGGGCGACCAAACACGCGTATCACTTTTATTCAGTGTCAGTTCCTTATTAAGAAACCGATGCCTAAAATTAACCACCAAATCCAAAATTTCCAGCAAAAAAAATTACCTCTAAAATTTAACATATGGCGTCGGTTATTAACTCTTAAACCGACGACGAAAGGATTTTCGTGAGATAGAAATTGGGCACATTTTGGTCATCGGTTTTACTACAATAACCGACGCCTATGGGTTTTCCCGCGTTGTTCGTGGGACAATTTTCACACCCCTTGGGTGTCGGTTTTTTAAAGAAACCAACGACTATGGTCAGAATTCGAGCACATTTTGTTTTTTTCAGCATATGAAGATAGTTTTCGGTTTTGGTATAAAAACCGACGACTATAATTGAGTATAGGTGTCAATTTTTTATTTATAACCGACACCCTTTGTCATAAGCATCATTTTTTTAAATTAATCGACACCTATTGGTAACTTAATAGCACCCGCGCGAAGCAGACTCTTCCCCTTCCTTTGTTTCATTGCGATTGAGAATAGGTTTGGCGATTCTGCAATTCCGCCGCCACCCTCTCCCGGCTCGCAGCACCACCCTCTCCCTATTCGCCGCCACTGGCACTCCCTACCCTATGTGCTCGCCGGCTCCTCTACTGCTTCCCTCCGCTGCCCAGACACCTGTTGTTGCCCTCTACCTCCGCTGCCCGGACACCTGCTGTGCCTAGATGCTCTGGCGCCTGTGGGACGTGTGCCTAGATGTTCTGGCTGCCAGCTCGTTGCTCGATTCTCACCGCCACTACTGCTCCTCACACTGCCGTTGCTCTTCTCCATGCTGCTAGCTGCTCGACAGGTAGCCCTCTTCTTCTTCCTCGATGTCCCTCTTCTTCTTCCTCATGCTCCCTCTCCTTACCAAATGGATTAAAGTAAGGCCACGACTGTGTGGGCTGGACACGGCCGTGGCTGTGTTGGCCGACCACGGTCGTGCTGGCCAGCACGGCCGTGGTAGGCCAAAATAGCCACGACCGTGGCCAACCCACACGGTTGTGGACTTGCTTTTATCCATTTGGTAAGGAGGGAGTAGGAAGAAGAAGATAATTTGCAATTGAATACTAATGCTTGACCTAATTTTGTAAATTTTGATGCATGTTAAATTAAGATATTAAAACCCTAATACACCTTTCACCATAATCTTGAATTAACTATATTGCTGAACTCTTGTTATCAATCTATGTAAGATATTAAAACCCTAATGTTAAATCTCCGATTTTGTAGTGATGTGTCACCCTAACATCTACATGAATCCCTATTGTATGATATAGATTCATGATAATGCATGAGCTAGTTTGAAATTTTGAAATCAATTATGAATCTCTCCATCCCTAGGTCATACTAATTTATGTGTAATCTTTATCTTGATGATGAACATGCATGGACACTCGAAATGTTGAAATCAATGTTACAGAATGACAGCACATGTATTTGTTGGCCTAGAAACCCATCCAAGATTTACTCGTTAGGAGTAAATCTTGGATAGTCCCCAGTTTGGGACTGTTCTTGAACACCTAATCTCACTTAGGATGGAAGTGTATAATGTGTATTTGGTTTTTAAGAAAATTTTGACAGCATTTCCATATTTGTTCTCTAAGTACGTATGTACTTAAAGAACAGCGGGAAAATGCTGCCGAAATTTTCTTGAAAACCCAATACACATTATACACTTACTAGTGAGGTTAGGTGTTCAAGAATGGGATAGGTGGTACACATTTATTATATATAAGAATGACAACAGATGCATTTGTTGGCCTAAAGTTTTAACCATGCAAAAACTCTAATCTGTTAACCCTAGACCCTAATCTTGTTGTAATATATACTTATTTTCTCTTTGATCATAGAATGGATAGATCATGGATGTCCATTCGCAATCGTTGAACCCCAGAGTTTATTTCTGGTCTTGACCCGTTTATTAGATTTGCTGAGGAACATAGGAAACAACCTGGAGATAGGTTCTACTGTCCATGTAGGCATTGCGGTAACAACTTGAAAGTCAGCACTGGTGACGAAATCAAAAGTCATGTCATGTGCAAACGGGATTATACAAGGCTATACATAATGGCACTGGCATGGAGAGATTTCAAACCTGAAACCAGTGGATGTCGATAGTAGTGCTTGTGTGGAAGAAGAAATTGCCTCTGATGACGTAGATGTGAATGAACTAGTTCCAGTAGACATCGTTGATGAGATGCTGGATAGTTGTGGGGTAGAGCACACTAATCCACCTCCCATTTTTAGAAACATTGTGCATGATGCTGAGATATCATTATACATAGGTTGTACTACATTTACGAAGCTTAGCACTGTGTTGAGATTGTATAAGCTGAAAGCTAACAATAGATGGAGTGGCAAAAGCTTCACGTCATTGTTGTCTTTGTTGAAAGAAATGCTTCCTGAAGGAAACGAGTTGCCAATCTCAACATACCAGGTAAAGAAATTGGTGTGCCCAATGGGAATGGATGCCAAGAAGATACACGCATGCCCGAATGATTGTGTATTATTTCAAAAGGACTATGTGGATTTGAAAGATTGTCCAAAATGTGGTGTGTCATGGTATAAATTGACGACTTCGGGGGAGTCCAAAATTGGTTCTCCTGCCAAGGTGATGTGGTATCTACCTATGATATCACGGTTTCAATGCTTGTTTGCCAATCCGATAGATGCAAATAATTTGAGGTGGCATGCAGATGTTAAGAAAAATAATGATGGGATCCTACGACATGCGTCTGATTCCCCACAGTCGAAGAAGATTGATCTATTGTACCCTGAATTTGGTGAAGAATTCAGGAATATAAGACTTGGGATTTATGCAGATGGGGTGAATCCATACGGGACATTGAGCAGCCAACATAGCACTTGGTCAGTCATGCTTGTTACATACAATTTTCCTCCCTGGATGTGTATGAAAAATAAGTACGTAATGTTGTCGTTGTTGATATCAGGCCCTAAATAACCTGGAAATGATATCGATGTTTATCTTGAACTTCTGATTGATGACTTAAAGAAACTTTGGGGTGAAGGTGTGATGACCTATGATGCTTCATGAAGAGAGACATTTCGTTTGCATGCTATGTTGTTTTGCACTATTAATGACTTTCCAGTATATGGGAATTTATCTAGATATAGTGTCAAAGGAGCTAAACTGTGTCCTATATGTGAAGAGAACACGGATTCAACAAGACTAAAACATGGCAGTAAGACTGTATATCTCAGTCATTGAAGGTTTCTTACAAAATTCCATCTGTATCGTAGGAAGCGCAAAGCATTCAATAGATTGAATGAGGAATGGAGTACACCTAAACCTATACCATGGGAGGTTGTTTATGAAAGAGTAAAAGACTTTGTCAATGAATTTGGTAAGAGATCACAATGTACTATGGCCACATGGAGTGACAAATCTTTATTCAAGAAGAAGTCAATATTTTGGGATCTTCCTTATTGGAGTTCTTTGACAATCAGGCATTGTATCAATGTCATGCACGTTGAGAAAAATGTCTGTGATAGTGTCATTGGTACTTTGTTGAATATACCAAGTAAGACTAAAGATGGGATAAAATCCAGACTGGACCTACGTGAAATGGGAATAAGGTCAGAATTAACATAATTATGTGAAATGGGAAATCGGAGAACATACTTACCTCTCGCTTGTTACACATTGTCGAGAAAGGAGAAGAAATCTTTTTGTGAATGTTTGGTAAATGTTAAGGTGCCACAGGGTTACTCATCCAACATCTGTAGATTGGTATCAATGAAAGATCTAAAGTTGATAGGTCTTAAATCTCATTATTGTCACACTCTAATGCAACAAATATTGCCTGTGGCAATTCGATCTATATTGTCGAATCATGTAAGGTTTGCAATCACCAGACTTTGCTTCTTTTTCAACAGTCTGTGCAGCAAAGTTATTGACCCTGATACTCTCGATAATTTGCAAAGAGAAGTGGTTGTTACCCTATGTCAACTTGATATGTATTTTCCTCTGTCATTCTTTGATATCATGGTACATCTTGTTGTCCACTTGACTAGGGAAGTGAAAATGTTGGGACCAGTTTTCTTGCATTGGATGTATCCCTTTGAACGATACATGAGCATTTTTAAAAGTGATGTTTGAAACTGTTATCGGCCTGAAGGGAGTATTATTGAGGGTTATGTGGCGAGAGAGGTTATGGATTTTCGCAATGACTTTCTCAGTGGTAATGACACTCCTGGTAATGACAAGAATATTGAGGAGCAATTTGGCAAAGGAATTTTGGGATCACTGGTGAAAGTAATCAGCCATGAGCAGTTGGAACAAGGTCACTTGTATATTTTACACAACATGGACAAAGTGAGTGTTTATATCGAGGAACATACTAATTTCATCAAGAGACAATATCCTCGAGCCAAAACAATGTGGCTTGCTAGAGAGCATAACCAGACATTTATTAAGTGGTTTGAAGATAAAGTCTTACATCAACTATCTCAAACACCAGATGATATTACTGAAACTATCAAATGCCTCACCTTTAAACCAAAATTGAATGTTATGTCTTATGAAGGATATGCCATTAATGGATTCACATATTACACAGAGCGCCAAGATGATAAGAGTGTCATCCAAAATAGTGGGTTCACCCTTCAAGCGTCTACTATGTTTTTTGCAAGTGCAAAGGATAAGAGTCCACGTGAAGCTAAAATGTCATATTACGGTGTCATTGAAGACATATGGGAGTTTGACTACATAGATTTCAGAATTCCACTCTTCAAATATAATTGGATTGATAACACCAAAGGAGTTATAGTGGATGAATTGGGTTTCACTTTAGTAAACTTTGAAAAGATTGGTGAGAAGGGTGAACCATTCATATTGGCATCACAGGCGAAACAAGTATTTTATATCGATGATCCTGCAAATGATAAATGGTCGGTTGTTCTTCATGGTAAAAGACAGTTCATTAAAGATCCTATAGATGAAGAAGAGTACTATGATAAGTATGATGACTCCAGTACATTCTCAGTTAGGTTGCCAACACCAGCAAATATTGAAGCTAATGATGACTTGTATGTGCGCGGAGATCACAATGAAGGATTGTTAATTGATAAAAAATCACAATATTAGAGGCATGTTTATTTTTTTATATGTTTTATTATTCTGAACGTGAACTTTACAATGTGAATTACTTTATAATGTGACTTTTACAATGTGAATTACTTTACAATGTAAACTTTACAATGTGAATTACTTTACAATTTGAATGTGAACTTTACAATGTGAGCTTTACAATGTGAATTACTTTACAATGTGAACTTTACAATGTGAATGTGAACTTTCAGATGGATGAGCATTCTCCTGATGACCATGCTGATGATTAACGTGAGGGTGAGGACATCAATGCACTGCCTCACAATGTAAGTTTTAAAAATATATCATATATTTATATCTACATGTCCATTTATGGTTATATCCTGTAAGTGTGTTTATTTTGTCAAATTTTAGGTTGATGATGCACATGTACCCTCTGAAGCACTTGAGGCACTTGATGAGCAGCACCAAAAAGTTGACAAGAGAAGGGGCATCACTATGATGAAGAAGTTAATAGCTCAAAGGGGTAATGGACCCAAACTTGTTGTGGATTTTGATAGTGCAAGAAATGCAATTGGAGTGCATCGCAATTTGTTTGTTTCATATCTTGGGTATGTTACTCACAGCCATTGCGGTTGTAAGATAGATTCTTGGCATAAAGTTCCTAAGGGGAAGAAAGACGTAATATGGAAGGATTTATGCGTGAGTTATTATTAATTTGCAATTCTCTTTTATAGATTACTAATTTTTTGGATAATAGTTAATAGCAATTCTATTTTGCAGAGTATATTTGAATTGGATGAAAAGTTGCATCGTAAATGTGTGATGCAACGCTGTGGGAGAGTCCTAAGGAACTATAGGGAAAATCTCACCTGCGAATACATAAAAGAAGGTGACAAGAGGAAGAATACAGCCACTGAACAGTGGAACTTCCTGGACCTAGAAGAATGGGACGCGTTTGTTGCTTCAAGAATAACTGATGAATTCAAGGTATTAGGCGTCACTCCCAATTTAATTAATATACATTGTTACTAACCAAATCATTAATATGCATACTAACTAGGCCCTCATTGAGGTGCAAAAAGCAAGGCGTGCACTGAATGTGCATGACCACACAATGGGTCCAATGGGATATGCAGCCATTCGCCAAAGACTACAGGCTGATTCTACTGCTCAGTCTGCTGCTACTCAGGAGTCCTCTACTATAGGTACCACACCTCTACCTCGCCATGATGTCTGGATAGCTGTGAGGCAAAATAAGAAGGGAGAAATAAGGAAGCCCGCAACTACTGAAGCGGCTGCAAAAATGGTAAAATACAACTCTTAGAGCAATCGTTCGAATATTGATTGTTTGTGGTGTTTACTTAATTACAAATTTTTGTTTTTGGCGATTAGTAGGAGCTGCACGAGCTGAGGAAACAAGGCAAGTTCATCCCTGAGGGCATAAGGGATGAATTGGCAGTTGCTCTGGGTAACCCAGAGCATCCTAGATGTGTTAGGGCTGCAGGCACTGGTGTGGACATCAAAGCATTCTTTGGGCCATCCCAGCACAAACATGTCCCAAAAGTGGAACTTTCACAAGAAGAGGTAACCTATTCTTTCTTTATAATGTTACTGTAAAAGAGAATTCAATAATCAGAAGCTAACGTTTCTTTTATCCGTGTATAGGTAGATAAGACAGTTGATAGAAAACTCGAAAAAGCAATGAGCAAGTGGCAGGCATCTCTGACTGCCACTCAGCAGACAGTACCTATGGTGTCCCACTTTACTCCTACTGCAGAGGTTGGGAGTAATCATGTAGACCCACCACCTACCACATCCATTGTAAGTATTTTTATGACATAGTAACTAGTCTTTTCAAGATGATATGTTTTCAAGATGATATGTATATAACATTCTTTACACATAAATTTGTAGGGTTTGAAGCCATGTCATCTAAAAAGTAAAGAATTTGTCATTGCAGAGGCATCGGCTTACCCATCCTTACCAGGGGAAATGTTTCATGGGTCTCTATTACTAGCTGTATGTTGGGTTCGTGTGAGCCCACTATGTATTTCCCTAATTTGATGGATCTTCCATTGTCATATGCCCACCCAGATTGTGAAACGCTTGGTGAGGCAGAAGGCGGAGTGATATTGTGGCCAAAAGTGGATGTCCTCAATACTGAAATTGTATGGTAAATTTACATTACGTTAAATTGTTAGTGTATGTATATGATATCAATTGATCTAAAATTATATATATATATATATATATATATATATATATATATATATATACAGGTTAAAAAGAAGACACCCAGAGCATCTAGGCCTCCACCTCCACCTCCTACATTACCAAGTTGGGTTCCACATGACCTACCTATCCCGTTAGGTCCTAATTGTAGGGGTATGACAATATGGTTAGGTGAACATGATATAAATTGCCCTATAACTATTTCTATAGATGCGGATGCTGCAGGTCAATCATACGAAAGCAACCTATTTATACAAGATATTTTGGAGTTGTTTCAATATGATTGGATGAATACATCTGTGATAAAGCTATGGATAAGAGATCTTCTTTATACATCCATATACCTTGTGTAGGATCTAGTGATCTGGTTTCTTATTTATTAATGCATACGTAATACATGTTTTGCAGCGACTTAGACAAGATATGTGTAGATTTTTCATTAAAACATGTAGGATTTTTTATTCCATCTTTGATTAGTCTAGTAGCTAAAGACCCTCCGTCAGTTCAACAATACTGTTGTGATGCTTTTACAAATTTTGCTCAAAATAACACGACGGTGATAATAGCTCTGTTGTGTGATTTATATATCATATTTTCACATGTTTTCACACAACATTTTGATTCATTCTGATTTAATTTAGTCTCTTTTCATATTACTTTTGCCATCAATTCATCAAAAATGCTTTACCATAACTTGCCTTGTCTTTCTGGTTTAAAAACAACTCATTTCAATGCTTTTTTGTGCAGAAACAGCAACTTGCACGGCGTTCAACTTGTTTGAACGGCATGCAAGTTCCCAAAAATCTTACTCGTTTTCCTACAGACCTTTCTGGAAACTTGAACGGGGTGCAAACTGAATCTGCACGCCGTTCAACTTTTCTGTAGCTTGCAAAGAAGTTTGCACGGCGTTCAAATCCATTTGCACGCCGTTCAGATGGAACGCGCATTTTACAGACACTTCTGGAAACTTGCACGGGGTGCAAGTTCCCTTTGCACGCCGTTCAGAGTACTGATAACTGCTGCTTTTTGTGAAGTGCACGGCATGCAATCAATCTGCACGTCGTTCAGCCGGCAGTTTCAGAATTTGGAAATTTGAGATTTTGAATTAAAAGAGAGGAGGGAAGTCGAGGGACGGTTATCGGGGGTCATTTGGAACGTCTTGCTCATCCCAGACACAGAGAAAAGCAGAGAGGAGGTGATTTTGAAGGATTCCAAAGGTTTTCTAGAGAAAGAAGACCATTGCTCTTCTTCTTCTCCATTTGCAGCAGCAAGGTGCAACAGAGCTTCTTCACTCCACAAAGCTTCTCGGGAGGGAAGTTTGTCCGGTTTGGAGCAGCTGTAGAAGTGGGATTTCGTCCTCAAGTCGGAATTCTACCTTCCTTTGGTTACACCTTGGGATTGCTTAGCTTTTCCTTCTCTAAACCATGCTAAACTCTGAAATTTCTACACATTTTCTACTATACATCATTATGGACGAGTAGACCCTTTTTCTTGGGCATGGGAGAGTAACTCCCATGTCATAGCTTGTAAGAACATATGAATTTCGTACGAAATGTTAGTTTCTTACATGTTCCAAAAGTTGTTTCAGATCTGAAATGCTTGTTTGTGTGATTGGCCATCATACTTGCATGTTTTATACTTTCTTTCATAATCTGAGAAGATGTGTTTGAGAGTATGGAGTTACTCTTTTGGCAACTTGTCCTTGACCACGAGAGTGGCTGGGATTATGTTGAGGAGCAAGGTTTGTGATTTGAAATGAAATACATACACGAGAGTGATGTATGGAGTTAAAATCGTCATCACTTCACCGGGAGGTGAGTGATGACTACAAACCTCCTTTGCAAGTTAATTAACATGTTTAAATTCGTATTTTAATATAAGCTATGATGTGATAGTGAAATCCTAGGTCCAAGATCCTTCCATATATGAATCTTAACTTTTCTTAAGTGATAACTTACTGTTTTGTTTTAAATCTATAATTTAGTTATTCTAATCCAATCATCTTGTGTACAACGATCTAGATTATTGAAAATCATAACTCTTGCGCCTAACTAACCAACGCTCCTTGTGTTTGACCTCGACTACAACTACTCTCGTATACTTGCGGGATATAGCTAGTTGAGTAAAAGATCATTCTTATGATTGAAACTCGTTAGTGTAAACAACCAACAAGCTCCATTCAATGTGGAGTAAGTTTACTTTGCTTATAATTTGGACTTAAGAAAATTACATTTTTATTGTGGATTTTGAGTTATTAATTTTTAACTTTTTTACCTCTAGTGGTATGCATTGGGAGTTACTAGTTATTGTCCCCGAGACGTTCACTGTCTATTATCTAGATCCTAAGGGGACTAAATTGAATTCAAAATATGGACACAAAATGAAAATGGTATTATTCCGGTGAGAAATATTTCATTTTCATATCCGTTAACATATGTTACTATATTACTATTTAATTATGTAATGTACTATGTTACATTAACATGTAGGAGTTTAGATGAGTTCAAAAAGGCTGGAGGAAAGGTCCCCAGGAAAAAGAACCAGCCAATAATTTGGAAAAAATTGGAAGTAAGTTCCCGACTGCAATGTATATATTATTTATGTGAACAGTGCTTAATTAGTTGTATTTTTTAATATTTTGTATATTTCAATTTATAGTGTGCTACACAAGACAATGGATGGGCATGTGCATACAATGTGATGTGATTTATACACATGATTATCAAATATGTCACAGTGGACATCGATACCATTCCTGATGTATTATATATAGTCTCATTAGATAATATGAAATATATCAATCTTATTTATATATTATTAATTATATATATACATCATTCTCTTTGTAGGTGTTTAAAATTGACCACACTACAGGAAAGGCCTTACCAGATGTACATGCTCCCTATATGACGGAAGAATTAAATGATGTAAGAGAAGAATGGGCAACAACCATACAAGTAGTGGGGGGTTTAACATATAATTGGGATGTTGATAGCGAATAATGACTAAAGAATGATATTTTGTAAATAAATTTCTGAATTATAATATATGTGAATGTTTCTACATGTGTCTGAATGTTTATACATGTGTGAATGTAAAAATGAACGAAACTGCTGGTTGCTATATGAATGTTTCTACATGTGTGAATATAAAAATGAATGGAACTACAAATTGCTACATGAATGTTTCTACATGTGTGAAAATCGAATGGAACTACAGGTTGTTAAATGTGTGAAAATTAATATTGTTAATTTTGCAGGTTTGTGGCCTGTTGTTGGATGATATCAATGGATGTCGTAAAACCTGCAGTTCATAACTGAACTGCAGGTTTCTCATCCTGCAACCAGCCACAACATGCCTGCAGACTCATAAGAAAAAAAACATTAAATAGGCGTCGGTTATTTGTTTAAAACCGACGACAAATGATTACAGTGTCAGATAAATAATTATTATCGACGCCTAATGCATGTTATGTGGCGTCGGTTATCAATAATAAACTGACGTTGATGGTTTTAGCGTCGGTTTCCCTACTAGTAACCGACGTCGATTTCCCTAATGAGGCCAGACACCACGGTCGTGCTGGCCAGCACGGTTGTGGCAGCGGGCCAGACACCACGGCCGTGCTGGCTAGCATGGTCATGGCAGCAGACCAGACACCACGGCCATGCTGGCCAGCACGGCCATGGCAGCGGGCCAGATGGCATCGGTTATCACTAATAAACTGACGCTAATAATGCCCCAGATGGCGCCCTTTCCATGGCGCAAAGGTTTATGGTGTCAGTTTCAAAGCTAATAACTGACGCCTATACCCCCTGCTGGCGTGTTTTCGGTGGCACGCAAAGGGTTGTGGTGTTGGTTTGAGAATCGACGTCTAACGGTTGGCCTTTTAGCGGTGCCCACATAGGTGTCGCATAAAAACCGATACTAAAGGCCTTAAATAACTGACACTAAAGGTCGGTTATGTACTAGTGAACTGACTACTGTTATAAACCTTCTACAATGGGTTATTCTACAATATGATCAAGAACAAAATAAAGAAAATAACAAGCAATTCAAGGCTATAAGTTCATCAATAGATGAAGTGATCAAGAGTATGAGGCATAATCAAAATACATGTTTGCCATGACATTAAAAATAGTAAAGGAATTCCATGCATGATTAATATTGACTACATTAACTAAGTAGGGTTGAGGCACCTACTGGACCCCAGCCTATAGGTGTGGGGAGAAATAACACATTCTTAGTCACCTACATAAATTATATATGGGGGAGAATAACACATTCCCCAGGGAAAAATAACACATGCCCTATCTATAGGTGATTGTACATAAGTACCACTACATGGATTAGCTAAATAGTCTAATAAAATCAACATGCTAAGAGAAACTATAGAAAGTAGAAGCATCATATATTTGAAACATGTCAGTGTGGTACAATACCCAAGAAATAGAATATCAATACCAATTTTTGAGGCAATTTAGAAAGAGTCATGAATAGAGAAATAGGGTTCATATAGTGCCTCATTAGGGAATATAGGGTTTGGCTTGAAAATATCCCAACTTATGGTGTAAGAATCCGCATACCTCTTTACTATGTTCAAATACCAAGTTCCACCACTTCTAGATGTTCCCAGTTCAACTTTGGCCTATTCCGATTTATTAACATTCATTAGTGTACATATTGCACATTATTGCATAGAAACCCTAAGATTGGAACTTTTTCACAAAACTCATATTTAGACTCTAAAAATAACACAATTGGAGTAGTTAGGTTCTCCTAATCAATAAAACATATCTTTATGTCAATTTTGGAGTTATGGTGTTTAAGTTGTAATTTTTATAGATTTTACGTATTAAAATCATATTTCGAAAACCACCTTTCAATAAACCTTGAAGTAGGACCTCAAAAGCATTTTTAATAGATATATCTCAATTTCTCGATTCCAAAACATATTTTTGTATTAATTTCTGACAAGTGGTTTAAAAGATATGAATTTTCCAATTCCGACCAATTAGAAAATGACATGTCAGCAATTTAGTTGCAAGTGAGTAAGAGAGAGGGAGGGAGAGGGGCCAAACCATGAGTTGTGCCTCCCACAACCTGTCCTAGGTCATCCTTTACCTTAGGAGGTATGTACCAATCATTTTAGGTTCATCTAGAGCTAGTAACAAAGTATCAAATAGCAAAGAAATGGAACCCTAAACAAGAACATCATCTAAGGTGGAGATCATCATTTAAGCATAAGAATATGAACTAACAAGCTCATAATAAGAAATAAATGTGGAGCAAGTTACATAACTTACCTCTAGTAATTAGATCCCAATCAGAAGGAAACTCGAGCAAGATGAGTTGGTAGCTCCTAGCACAAGCTCCAAACTCGGACAAGAATCACCTTCTTCTCAAGGATACAAACCCTAAGCAAGAGAACCATGGAAAGAAGAGTTTTTGAACTTTAGACGGATTTTCTCCATGAAATACCAGGTTTCCAACCTATAGGAAGGTAGAAGGAAGAAGAAAAGTAGGGAAAATAGAGGAGAAGGGGAAGAAACCTACTTGCCTTGGTCGGAAATGCCAAAAGGTGACTTTAGAAACCCTAGATGAGCTTAGATGAAACCCTAGAAGACCTTCTTTATCAATATGGTGTATTCTTCTATCTTGGGACATCTCCTTTGTGTACAAATAGAGATAGTAAGAATTTCTAAGTACGAGGGAGGTGATATGGATCAAATATTTTGATTGGGAGGTAAGGAAGAAGTATATAAAGCTTTATGGTTAAGGAAGAAGCAAGGCATGAGGTGTCCAAGATACTATCCATGTGTCCATGTCTAAGGGTGCCATGGTCATTCAAGCCTTTATAGATAAGGAATAAGTAAAGCATCAGGTGTCAAAGTTACTTTCCATGTGTACATGGCTAAGGGTGCCCATGGACATGCAAGCCTTTATGGATAAGGAAGGAGTCAAGCATGATGTGTCCATGGAGTTTTCCATGTGTCCATAGCCTAGAGCTTCTATGGCCATGCAAACAGTCGTTCCACATCTCCTAGAGACTTCTTATCCATCAATTGTCAGTTTTCTAGGCCCACCACTGACCTCTAAATAAAGAAACCACCACATTGGTTGATAACTCCTAAAGATAAGCTCATCCATAAAGGGGGGAATCCCTAAAATGCCCTTGAAGAGAAACACCTCCAAACCAAGGTAAACTTAGGCTCCCCATGGCCCAAAAAAACTTGATAATGATAAGGAAATATATAAGGATCATAAGGCATGTGACAATTTGCAAGGAAAACCTCCCAATTGGGTAAATTGCAAAAAAAGTCCAAAATCTGCATAAAAATTGCATAACTTGCATAAACAACATCCAAATTGGACCAAACTCAAAACTTAAGCATATCTCGTGATTTCAAAACACCTTATAAGGTTATATTAAGATTTATAGCACTTAATTATGGTGGTTAAGCTTGTTCAACACATTAAGCAAGGTTTGGGGCCTTACACTTCTAGCACGAATTTATTTACCATTGTTCCACTTAAGTGGTGATTTAGCATTTTAGATCCTTGAATAAGCTTTCACTGGGTTATTTGTGCATAAACCCTTCCATTGGTATAATTATTGAACAAATGTTTACCAACCCACTATAAATTCCACTTATTCATCAACGAGAACATAAAGAACAGAAATGAGAAGAAAATGTAGGGAAAAGGGTTACATGGAGAGTACATTTAGAATTCAGTATGTTACATCACTCCACCCCATAAAAAGGATTTTTTCCCCAAAATCTCAAACAAAAAGAGAAGGGTGAGTAGGCAACATCTCATCTCTCAACTCCCAAGTGGTTTCTTCTAAACCATGATATTTCCACTGACCTTTCACCAACTCAATCTCCTTGTTCTTCAGTTGCTTTACTCTGGAGTCCAGGATCTTCATAGGTATCTCCTCATATGTCAGATTCTCATGAATCTCTTAATAGTAAGCACATGAGAAGGGTCACATACTTATTCAACAAAGAGACATGGAACACATTATGAATCTTATCATAGGTTGGAGGAAGAGCTAAGCGGTATGCACAATCTCCAACCTTGTCCAAGCTTTCAAATGGTCCAACATAGAGGGGATTTAGTTTGCCTTTAACTTTACATCTAGTAATAGAGCGTATAGGTTTGATCTTCAAGAACACATAGTCATCCACTAAGAAGCTAACATCAGATCTCTTCTTGTCAACATACATATTTTGTTGATCTTGAGCAACTTTCATACGTTCTTAATCAGATGAACTTTATCTATCATCATTTGCATAGCATATGTCTTCACCAGAAAACATTCACCAACATCATCCCAATGCAAAGGTGAACGACAAGGTCTACCATAGAGAGTTTTAAAAGGTGACATATCAATACTTGCTTGGTAGTTGTTGTTGTAAGAAAACTTAGCTAATGGCAGATAGCCAACACATAAACCCTTCTCATGGGCTTACTATTGAGCCTTTGGAGTTTCATGATAATCTAACATATGAGGAGCTACTTATGAAGATCCTAGACTCCTGAGTAAATCATCTAAAGAACAAGGAGACTGAGTTGGTGAAAGTTTTGTGGAAATATTATGGTTTGGAAGAAACCAATTGAGAGTTGAGATATGAGATGTTATGTACTCATCCTTCTCTTTTTGTTTAAGATTTTGGGGACAAAATCCTTTTTAAGGGGTGGAGTGTTGTACCATACTGAATTCTGAATGAAATCTCCATGTAACCCTTTTCCCTAAGTTTTCTTCTCATTTCTATCCTTTATGACCTTGTTGATGAATTAGTGAAATTTATAGTGGTTTGGTGAACATTTGTTCAATAATTATACCAATGGTAGGGTTTATGTACAAATACCTCAGTGAAAGCCTATTTAAGTATCTAAAATGCAAATCACCATATAAGCGGAACAATGGTAAATAAATTTGTGTAGAAGTGTAAGGCCCCAAACCTTACTTAATGTATTGAAAAAGCTGAATTACCATAATTAAGTGCTCTAAACATTAGTCTAACCTTGTGAGGTATTTTTAAATCATGATATAAGCTTAAGTTTCAAGTTTGGTCTAATTTGGATGTTGTTTGTGCAAGTTATGCAATTTTTATGCGCATTTTGGACTTTTTTTGCAATTTACACAATTGGGAAGTTTTCCTTGCAAATTGTCACATGCGTTATGATCTTGAGATGTTTCCCTATCATTTTTGAGTTTTTTGGGCCATGGGGAGTCTATTTGTACCTTGGTTTGGAGGTGTTTCTCTTCAAGGGCATTTTAGGAATTTCCCCCATTATGGATGAGCTTATCTTTAGGAGTTATCAACCAATGGGGTGATTTCTTTGTTTGGATATCGACGGTAGACCTGGAGAATTGACAATTCATGGCTAATAAGTCTCTAGGAGATGTAGAACATCTATTTGTATGGCCATAGAAGTTGTAGGCTATGGACACACGGAAAGCTCCAAGGACACCCCATGCTTGACTCCTTCCTTATCCACAATGGCTTGCATGTCCATGGGCACCCTTAGCCATGGACACATGGAAAGTAACTTGACACCTCATGCTTTTCTTATTCCTTATCCCTAAAGTCTTCCATGACCATGGGTACCCATAGACATAGACACATGGAAAGTAGCTTGGACACCTCATGCCTTGCTTCTTCCTTAACCATAAAACTTTATATACTCCTTCCTTACCTCCCAACCAAAATATTTGATCCATATCACCTCCCTCCTACTTATAACTCCATCCTCTCTCTGTTTGGCCATATAGGAGTTGTCCCAAGGTAGAAGAAGGTGCCATCTTGGTCAAGAAGGTCTTCTAGGATTTCATCTAAGCTCATCTAGGGTTTCTAAAGTCACCTTTTGGTGTTTCCGACCAAGAAATGTAGGTTTCTTCCCCTTTTCCTCTATTTTCCCTACTATTCTTCTTCCTTCCACCTTCCTCCAGGTCAGAACCATGGTCTTCTATGGTGGAACTCCATCTAAAGCTCAAAAATCTGAAGAGGCCGAAGCGATAATGTTGTTGTGAAGGGGAGAATCCACATAATATTGGGCAGCTTGGTGAAAACATTTGCACTCATTATTCGATAGTGAGACATGAGAAGTTTTAGAAGAGTCCTGTAGTTGAGGAGGTGCACGACCAACTATTTGGACATATGCCTGGCCGGTTTAGGTAGGTACTTGAGCAACATGGGAAGAGCCCCTACCACGTCCTCTCATGTAGTGTGTTGGATAGTCATGCTTTGAATGGAAGACATCTTTAAGTATGGCCCAACTTGTCACAATAAGTGCAATTTGGGCATTTGCCTCTCCCACGACCACAGCCTCTGGCCACTGCAGCCATTGTCAGTGGAGGTTCAGATGCAACAGTGGGAGAGATGTGAGGAGAAAGCATCTCATACTGGGTCAAACATGCATATGCATGGTCCATAGATGGAAGTTTGGCACCAAAGAGGAGTAGTTGTCGGACTGCTGCAAAGCGAGGGTGAAGATCATTGAGGAAGCACCCAGTGAGGAGATTTTTCCTCTCTTTGGTGACCTCATCAGAGGTAGTTGGAGAGAAGAAATTCGACTGGT
The DNA here is from genome assembly GCA_963693085.1 of Alisma plantago-aquatica. Classification (NCBI taxonomy): domain Eukaryota; kingdom Viridiplantae; phylum Streptophyta; class Magnoliopsida; order Alismatales; family Alismataceae; genus Alisma; species Alisma plantago-aquatica. The sequence continues at coordinate 1,821,360,525 of OY856409.1, read as the reverse complement.
TTGATAGGGCCTTCATTGCATCGTAGTAAATTGACAGGAGAAGATTCCTTTGTTGCTCAGAGAAGAGTTTGTCCATGGCGTTGTAGATGTGTAAGCAGTTGTCCTCATGAGTGAAGAATTGCTTCATTTCATCCCACATTGTTTTGGCACACCTGTGACACGTGTACTTAACTGCAATGTCTGGCTTCATGCACCCCTAGATCCAGGAGAGAACATGACTATTTCCCGTAGTCCAGGCAGTGTCGGGCACAGCAGGGCCATCCTCAGTGATAAACTTGAGTTTATCCCGTGATTTGAGAAATATTTGAACAGCATTCATCCATAGCTGAAAGTTGTCATCATTGAGTTTGACAACAGTAATATGAGGCATATCATTATAGATAATGGTAGATGTTGGCTTCGCAACGTCACTCATGATATGACATTAATACTACCACAACAAGGAGCATGGTATATATAAAAAGTAAAGGTATTTGAATGTAGCACGGTACAAAATAACAAAATAGATATACTACCAGAATAGAAACTCGATAGGAGGAATGACACTATCGGGACATAACTCTGTAGGAGGAAAGCATGACTACCTAAATGAAACTTGGTAGAAAGAGGAATGGCACTAGCGGAATGGATCTCGGTAGGAAAATAGAAAGCACTACCTGTTTAATGGCACGGTATGAAACATGTATATAAATTCTCAATTTTTTAGAAAAATACAACCATCTGGATTAGAGGGGAACCACATGAAGAGGAGGAAAATTGCCTTTTATTATTTTGATGTTTTATAAATCAACACTATATATATATCAGGTGCCTCAAAAAGCTTCTCGCTTCATTGTAAGAACAAGTTAAATTGTGCAACTAAATCAGATTTGTTGCGTGCATATGCAACTAAATCAGATTTATTGCCAGACGCTATGGTGTCACAGAGATCAATGGATAGAAGGGAGCGTCCAATCTTGGCTTAGCCACGTTCTTGTACATGAGAATAATCATGCGTTCATGACAAGAAGAATCAAGGCACGCACAAAGGTGCTTGGGCAAGATCAGCCACGAGAAAGTGAAGGCATGTTGTCACGTATCTTTTCGGGCACTTTTCACATCGAGTTCATCAGGAGATCAGCCACGATCAAGCAGAAATGCGAACTTGCTCAAGTGTCATCACCGAAGGAAGACATAATCATATATTTACAAAAATTCAGATTGGATACGGTAGTCGTGGGGAAGGGAGAAAGGAAAGAGGGAGGGGAAAGGAGTGGGGAGGATTAGGGATAGGATATTGCTCTTGATACCATGTACAAAGGAGTGGTTTTTGTAAACAAATAAGTGTCATGGGTCTCATATGTATAAGAGTCAGAGAGTACATAGGCTAAATAGAGAAAAAGAAAAATGCAATGGGCCTAAGCCCAACTAATCAAATATACTAACATGAAGCACTAAACTTATCAAACCATACTCGTGGTGATTGTTTCAGGTCATATAAAGATTTCTTCAATTTGTACACTTTCTGACACTCCCCTTGAGCAACACACCCAAGAGGTTGCTCCATGTACACCTCTTCAAGAAGATCACCATGAAGAAATGTGTTCTTGACATCCAACTAGAGAAGAGGTCATTCATAATGAGCAGCTCTAGAAAATGTGCATATGAGTGTATCCTTTGGCCACCAACTGAGCCTTCAAGCGGTCAACAAACCCATTTGATTTCTTTTTAATAGTATACACCCAAAGATAGCCTAGAATAGGCTTCCCAGGATCAAGATCCACCAAGTCCCAGGTGGAGTTCTCATAAAGAGCTTCCATATCATTATTCATGGCTTATACCCAACCATCATGTCGGATTGCTTCTGCATATGAGTGAGGAATAGTTGCAAAATCTAAATGAAGAGAAAACATGAGTGATGTTGGTGATAGATGGGATACTTGGTCTCCAAAATCATGTATTCATCCTAGTAAGCATTGGGTGTGTTAGTCAAACAAAATGAACATGTGTATAAATTACTAATCTATGTTGTTCTTACTCTAGTCCTGATCACCTAAATGACATATTAGGATCTTAATAATATTAAGTGGGTGTATGATCAATTAGATATATGTTTTTGTTTGCAATATTCATCTTTAGATACATAGGTCTCAGTAAATCTTAGGTTGCATACATGGTGGGTATTTTATTCCTCCAACTTATGTCTTATAATATCTTACCCATTTAATTTCATTATAGTTCCATTTGTACCAATAAGGTTTAGTATACTTGTATCCCATTGGTATGAATATGCTTATAAGATTGTTTTACATTTCCAATTACCATAAATTATGTATGTGCATATATGTGAATATAGGGTTTGTAACATATGAAAGGAAAGTGATAGTATACTATGTGTCCCTATAAAAACTATTGCAATTTGGGAAGCACTACTTACCCACTTATTAATTCATGAAATTATTTATATGTTTGTGCTAATATAATAAACACTATGAATAGTAGGTTATCTCACTTACATCACTATGATAGCCATCCTCTATACATCTAGCATGTGTTGATTATTATTTCATATTTTATTTAATAGCTTTATACTAACTAGCTTCTTGAAATAGAATGTTGCATACCTAATATTTCTAATGTTAATAATCTACTTCATGTACTATGATGAAAATGATTAGGGTAAAAATATCAAAGAGTATGATTATCACATTATTAACCTAAAGATCTAAATTTCATTTAGATTCAATATTGGCATCATATTATTGAAATGATGTGCTTCAAATTTCATAGTTACTACTTAATCTCTCGTTACTAATGAATTATGTAAATCATAGATAGAGGAAGTGAATTGACCTGTCGATGATCTATGAACAACACTCTACATCTTTCAAAGTTTGTTAATCTCTGACACCTCCACTAGATTAGGTTCACAATGGCTGGAGTTTACTTGGTTATGGTTGTCAAATAAACAGGTTGCAGACAAAGATCACAATAGGTCTAGGTGACTAGTTGAATGCCTCAAATGCACGTGATGATGAAGAACAAGGAGTGGTCCCTCTATGCCTGAGGATGTATGGAACTAGTTGTGACCACTATGCCAGGTAGAGGTGCACAATGGGCATATATAGGAAGGAGAAGAAGGTGACGCCAATGTGTTTCAATGGTGGTCTAGTCTGGGTGTTGATATGTGGATTGCTAGCTAGATTGTGGCAAGGTGCGGAGGGGGGAGTTTGCTGGCCGACATGTACTAGGGCATGGAAGCCCAATGGTTGGACATGGAAGGAGGTGATGAGATGTCATCTATAGGTCGGTGTCACCCTAGGTGATAGTCGTAGGTGGGTTGGGCAACATATTGGTGAAGGTCGCTTGGCAGATTGCATAGAAGTAAGGCATTAGAACTGTAATATTATGGTTTCTGAGGTGACCGTCGAAGTCAGAGTTGCTCACACCTCACTGGCAAGGCGATCTGAGTCAGGATCTGACGTGGAATTCTAGGTCCATCAGAGATGATGCTAGCAGCAGATCCATGGAGAGAAGACACTTCCAACATACATGACCATGTGGGGATACTTTTGAGTCAACAAGGGTTGAAGAGGGATGGTTGACGATGTCCTCTGGTTGTCGTTAGCTGTAGGTCATTGGCGAGATGGACTGTTATTGGTGAGGGACTCCATGTGACCTGTTGTAAGTAATGAGGGTGCTATAATTAATAAGGGAAGAGAGGAGGATAGGAAGAGGAGGTAGAGGCATCATGGAGAAGGAGGGTGTCGGTGGGTTCTCTCTATAAGACGCTGAACATAGGGGTGCTAGATGCTGGAGTCAGTGGTGATTCACGACCATGTGTTGGATAGTGGATCAACCATATGCACAACTCTTGGCGGTCGCGATCTGCTTTTATCAAGGACATTAGATGCCAGATTAGTGTTGCCTCACCTGGAGGTGGCGCCCGCAACTGTAGGTGGCTAGAAGAGGCACCATTGTACCTGGTTGCCATCAAAGATTGCTTGAACTGTTACCTAACATGTTCGGCGGTCGTTTCCTTGCTATTGCAGCCGCTAGGAACAAGGAGAAGGAGGCTAGGGTTTTAAGGGGAGAGGAATGAAGGTAAAGAAGAATTTATGAGGAAGGGGAGGTGAGGAACCTCTAGGTGATGAATGGTGCGGAATGAAATAGAGGAAGGAAAGCAAGGGGAAAAGAGGAGGAATTTCGAGATGAGCGCCCTCCGTTGCGGCTGCCGCTGCCCAACCCTAGGGTTGTGTGGTTGGAGGGGAAGGAGTAATGCATTAGGCATTACGTTGAGGGGAGAAATAGTTTTAGGAAATATATAAATGTTCAGTCAATTACAACTATTAATTCCTAAGTCAATTAAGGTTTTCGATACTAACTTCATTGGGATAGTGATTAACATTTGATTGACATGCCAATAAAAGGGTATGCTAATGAGGAGTCATGGAATTCAATTTTAATATTAGCTTCCTCTTTTGAAGATATTAGGCATTCCTTTTCATTGTTTTTGTATTAAACGCTCACTTAGTGCACTTACTCCTACTAAGTCAATTGTGACACCATAAGTCCTATCAATTTAATTTATTTCATATTATAATCATAGGATTATTTTGGAGGGTTGACATAGAGTTAACAAGTATTAAATGGTTTTCTTATAAGATTGACCCACTTGTCAAAGTAATTTTTTTTAAATAGCCAATCATTCATCCCTTGGTCGGGGGGTTTTGAACCTATGACCTCTCGGTCTTACATCAATACTTTTACCAACTAGGTACCACCTCTTTTGGCAAAAAAATGACCATTCGTCATCCCGTAGCCGGGGGGTTTTGAATTTGTGATCTCTCAGTCATACATCAATAAATTTTACCAATTGGGTGCCACATCTTTGGCTCAAAGTAATTTATTTATTTATTATAAAACTTTATATAAAAGAAAAAATAAAATTTCATGAGTTTATTTGACTGTAGTAACCTATAATATATTCTCTAATTTAGGGAAAAGAAGCATAATGTCAAGATATATGGAAAAGGGGTTCGGAAAAAATATATTACGTTATAATCCAAGATTTGAGTATGTTACAACACTCCACTCCTTAAAGAGGATTTTCTCCCCGAAATCCACATACTATAGTCTAGTTTACTAAGTTATATCTCCTAATCAAATAATGTATTTCTACTTTACTTAAGTAATTGACCATAACATCAAATTTCATGTCGACCTTATATTACACATCTAAGGTGAATCTATGTTGATCCATACCTCATGTCTCCATAATACAACTATTAGAGGTTTAGCTAGGTAGGTAACACCAATCCTAGGATTAGGATAAAAAGATTGTATTAGTCATGGTTACATGGACTATTATGATGGGTTGACTACTCACTTATCATGTCATGATGTTACTAGCATAAGGTCTGTAGGTTTTACTACCATTTCTATTTTTTTCACCATCTAACTTAGAATGGTCAATTTCTAATAACTAGGTTTTCCTTTGGGGTCATACATATAACAAACACCAAGTTAATGGACTAAACTTGTTTAGGAACAAGGACCTCAGCATATCACATCATGATTACTATCAACATCATAATCACTTTTTTTACATATAACTTAGTACATTATCTAATTAAGTTCATCCTTTAGGATTAGTGAAGATTTTTTTAGTGAAGTATCTTTTATTATAGAATAATTAGATATTATTACTCACCACCCTAATTGGTTGTGCCAATAATTGTTTAACATTGCAAGAGTTTCCTATTCTAATAACCATTGATTTCAACTATTCACTAAATTAGGTTACAGACCTAAGTGTATAAGGCTCCACCCCTTAAAAGGACTTATCTAACCATATAGAGAAATGAAAGGGGTAGCTGACTAAATTATATCTATTATGTTTGTTCTTTATGCCTAGGGTCAGAGGGTTGAACATTTCCCTAGTTGTTTTACTACCATGGTAATGTTACAAGTCTGTGTGAAGTAGATAATCAAACTACTCCTTGTCTCATGCATCAGATAAATTAATGACATGGTGGGATGAGAGAGTGGTCAACTCTTTGAGGATCGACCCTAGATGTAACTACATCAACTAACCTTAGTGACTGTATACATCCAAAGTTTCAAGAAAAAGAGTGCCCACTATACCTTCCAAACATGTTTATGCATTCATATGTCCTCAAAAAAGAAATAACATGGTACAAAGTTTTATTATGTGATCCAACTATGTGATCATTCCTGTATAGGACAAGGGAGATAAGCATAATTCCTACCTAATGGGTATGTGAGGGATGAAATCCCTAGTATTGTTACTCGAAACCTATATCTTACTTTAACAATTCATTATTTATGAGACATCACAAGTTTATCTAAGATAGTATCCATTCCTTGGATGGTGGGTCTTAAGCAATACCATGTTGAAATAACTCCATGTGGTAGGAAAGACAAGCCTAACCTTGAGAATCTAGTTCATATCCTCATATTTTATCCTAGAACATCTCAAAATCAAAAATTGATGTTAATATTCTAAGTTTGTATCCATGTAGCTCAGTTCACATAATTCATGTATCATAGGTATGCTAGAAAACAACAAAAGTAAAAGGTTTAATGACTTGTACTAGGGTCACGAACAATTATGTGAGTTTAACTCAACCTACTCTCTATAGTAAATGAATTGTCCATTCCTAAGGTGAGAGGTAGAGACTACTTCCTAGGAGAGTAAACTTAACTTATAGAAAGTGATATCTATAAACAGAGGGTAGGATTGATAAGAGTTCACACAAAACTATGTCACCCACATACTTCATTTAGAAAACTACCAAATTGGATAGGGGGTGAAACCCTAATTAGTAAGCACAATTCAGGTTTAGGTATGATAACAACCACTAAAGGGTCACCTACCTATTAAGGAACAATCTAGGATAAATTGAACTAGTCTAGTTACTGACTGCTTAGGCTCTGATACTATTCTGTAAAGAGTGGGACCCGATAATGGGGCCACTCAATGATATAAACATGAGACATGAAATATTTAAGCAATAGAAAATATAACTAATTACAAAGTTACAAACTGTTCCCATGTACATAACTTTCTCACCCTAAGGGTGGTACATAGAATGAAAAGGTTACATCTATGAGCATATAAGCCCATCTACAGAGGGTAACAAGGTTGTCTCAAGCTATCCTTATGTTCACCAATGAAATCACGACCATCATGCATCTTTGTCTTATAAAGAACCTACACCTGGGTGGAGGGAACACCCAGAAAAAAGATAAACAAGATATGTATTAGCAAAAATAGAGTGCGCACATTAGAGGATTAACTAAGGCATTATTTGATTCACAAGTAAAGTAAGATGTTCCCATCAAAATGGGGGTCATGAAACCTAGGTAAGTTTCAATGAGAAGTAATAAGAGAAGGAATTTCCAAAAGAATGAGGCAATATAAGTAAACCATTAAACAACAATTCTTGCCATAATTAACGTGAGTATCACAAAAAATATTTGCATGCAGATATATTGGACTAAAGTAACTATAGTAGGGCCATGACACGACTAAGTTGACCTAAGTAAAATGAGTGTAAAAGCACACCCTAGGCGGAAAAGAATGCATTTGTATATATAGAAGGGTAGAAACGCATACCACAGGTAGAAATGCATACCCTAATGGTTATGCATAAGTGTATACAATAGTTAAACTAGTTGAATTACCTAACATGCATAAATAGAGTGGCAAGACTATTTACTTTCACCATTCACATTTCCAAGTGCACAACCAAGCAAGTAGGGCCATTGACCCAATTAATAGGATAATAATAATTTCAGAAGAATAACAATAAATTTAAATGGGAGAATATGGTATTTTACTAGGTGGTAAGAATAATAATAACTATTTTGGTACTTGCCTCATTATGGGAAATTTAGTCATATAAATTCCCAGTTATAAATGTGGAGGAGTACATACCTTATCTTCATGGTCAAAGGTTAACTCAATAGTCATACTTGGTCTCCAAAATCATGTATTCATCCTAGTAAGCATTGGGTATGTTAGTCAAACAAGATGAACACATGTATGAATTCCTATTCTATGTTGTTCTTACTCTAGTCCTGATCACCTAAATGACATATTAGGATCTTAATAATATTAAGTGGTTGTATGATCCATTAGATATATGTTTTTATTTGCGATATTCATCTTTAGATACATAAGCCTGAGTAAATATTATTTGCATACATGGTGGGTATTTCATTCCTCCAACTTATGTCTTATAATATCTTCCCCATTTGATTTCATTATACTTGCACTTGTACCAATAAGGTTTAGTATACTTGTATCCCATAGGTATGAATATGCTTATAAGATTGTTTTGCAATTCCAATTACCATAAATTATGTATGTGCATATAAGTGAATATAGGGTTTGCAACATATGAAAGGAAAATGATAGTATACTAGGTGTCCTTATAAAAGGTTTTGTAATTTGGGAAGCACTACTTACCCACTTATTAATTCACACAATTATATGTATGTTTGTGATAATATAATAAACACTACGAATAGTAGGTCACCTCACCTACATCACTATGATAGACATCCTCTAAACATCTAGAATGTGATCATTATTATTTCATATTTTGTTTAATAGCTTTATACTAACTAGCTTCTTGAAGTAGAATGTCACATACCTAATATTTACTAATGTTAATACTCTACTTCATGTACTATCATGACAATGATTAGGGTAAAAATATCAAGGAGTACGATTATCACATTATTAACCTAAAGATCTAGATTTCATCTAGATTCAATAACGGAACCATATTATTGAAATGGTGTGCTTCAAATTTCATAGTTACTACTTAATCTATCGTTACTAATGAATTATTAAATTGAATTATGTAAATCGTAGATAGAGGAAGTGAACTGACCTATTGATGATCTGTGAACAACAATCTACATTTCAAGGTCTACTAATCTCTGACACTTCCACTAGATCAGGTTCACGATGGCTGGAGTTTACTTGGTGATGGTTGTCAAACAAACAGGCTATAGACAAAGATCACAATAGGTCTAGGTGACTGGTTGAATGCCTCAATTGCAGGTGATGAGGAAGAACAAGGAGTGGTCCCTCTATGCTTGATGATCTATGGAACTAGTTGCAACCACTATGCTAGGTGGAGGTGCACAATGGGCATATATAGGAAGGATAAGAAGGTGACGACGACATGTTTCAATGGTGGTCTGGTCTGGGTGTTCCTCTGTGGATTGCTAGCTGGTTCATGGCAAGGTGTGGAGGGGGGAGTTTGCTGGTAAATGGATACTTGGACATGGAAGCCAGATGCTTTGACATGGAAGGAGGTGACGAGATGGCATCTACATGCCAGTGTCGCCCTAGGTGATAGAAGTAGCTGGGTTGGGTAACATATCGGTGAAGGTCGCTTGGGAGATCACAGAGAAGTAAGGTAGTATAACTGCGATCTTATAGTTTTTGAGGTGACCGTCGCAATCACAGTTAGTCGCACCTCACTGGCAAGGCAATCTGAGTCAGGATCTAGCATGAAGTTGTAGGTCCATCAGAGATGATGGTAGTAGCAGATCCATGGAGTGAGGTTGACAACCATGTGGGGATACTTTTGAGTCAACAAGGTTGAAGAGGGATGGTTGATGGGGTCCTCTAGTTGTTGTCAGTTGTAGGTCGTCGGCGAGACAGATTGTTGTTGGTGAGGGACTCCACATGACCATGTTGTAAATGATGAGGGTGCTATGATTAAGAAGTGGAGATAGGAGGATAGGAAGAGGAGGTAGAGGTGTAGTGGAGAAGGAGGGCATCATTGGGTTCTCTCTGTCAGACACTGAACGCGGGGGCACTGGATGTTGGAGTCAGTGGTGATTCACGACCATGTGTTAGACAGTGGAGCAACCATGTGCACAACTCTTAGCATAGGTGATCTACTGTTTTCAAGGATGTTGGGTTCTAGATTAGTGGAACATCATCTGGAGGTGGCGGCTACAACTGTAGGAGACTAGAAGAGGCATCATCATACCTGGTTGCCATCATGGATTGCCTGAACTATTACCTAACATGGTCGACGGCCGTTTCCTTGCTATCGTGGCTATTGGGAACAAGGAGAAGGTGTCTAGGGTTCTAAGGCTAGAGGAAGGAAGGAAGATAATAATTGATGAGGAAGGGGAGGTGAGGAATCATTGGGACATGAAAAGGTGGGGAATGAAATAGAGGAAGGAAGGCGAGGGGAAGAAGAGGACGGATTCAGAGATGAGCACCCTCCGTTGCGGCTGCCGCTACCCGACGCTAGGGTCATGTGGTTGGAGGGGAAGGAGTAATGCATTAGGCATTATGTTGTGGGGAGAAGTAGTTTTAGGAAATATCTAAATGCTCAGTCAATTACAACTATTAATTCCTAAGACAATTAAGGTTTTCAATATGGACTTCATTGGGATAGAAATTAACATCTGATTGACATGCAAATAAAAGGGTATGCTAATGAGGAGTCATGGAATTCAATTTTAATATTAGCTTCCTCTTTTGAAGACGTTAGGCATTCCTTTTCATTGTTTTTATACTAAACGCCCACTTAGTGCACTTACTCCTACTAAGTCAATTTTGACATCATAAGTCTTATCAATTTAACTTATTTCATATTATAATCATAAGATTATTCTGGAGGGTTGAAATAGAGTTAACAAGTATTAAATGGGTTTCTTATAAGATTGACCCACTTGTCAAAGTAATTAATTTATTTGTTTTAAAACTTTATATAAAAGAATAATTACAATTTCATGAGTTTATTTGACTCTAGTAACCCATAATACACTCTAATTTAGGGAAAAGGAAGCATAATGTCAACATATATGGAAAAGGAGTTTGGAACAAATATATTATGCTATAATCCTAGATTTGAGTATGTTACAATTGTCAGCCAACACAAACATACGATGAAGATGAAGACAATAACATATGTACCCATTTTGTGTTGGATAGTATCCTGAAAAAATAGTGTGAATTGTTCCAGGAGATAGCTTGTCTACACGTGGATCAAACACTTGAATAAATGTAGTACAACCAAAGACATGGAAGGGAATGGGAAAATCTTGCTCGTCTGGTTGTAAAATAGAAAAGGGAGTATCCCCATAAAACAAATAATAGTTGGTGATTAATCAAAAAACAAGCAGTAAGAAGAACATTAGACCAAAACTTCTCTAGCATAGACATCTAAAAAAGTAGCATACAATCTACATCAAGTAAATGATGATTTTTGCTGTCAGCAATGCCATTTTGTTGAGGTATACGAGGACAGTTCGTCTGGTGAATCATGCTAACTGAATCACAAAAACTAGAGACATTCTTTTGAACATAGTCTAAGGCATTATCCGTACGAAGAATTTTTATATGAGTATCACAGTGAACTTTTAAAAATTGATAAAAACTTTGGATGACCGACAAAAACTTCATCTCGAGACTTAAGTATGACCAAGTCATTCAGAATAAATCATAAATAAAAGAGAAAAACAACAAAAGCCATTGTAACTCATTTCTTTAACAAGACCCCAGAGATCACTATGAATAAAGATCAAAAGGATGCTTGGAGTGTTTTATAATATCATCAGGGAAAGACAAAATGATGCTTGCCTAGTTGACAAAAGTGATACTCAATAGAGTTGAGTGAGAATGAGCTAGGAATAAGATTTTGAAGACTTTGTGAGGGATGCCCATAGCGACAGTGCCATTATAAGGGAGAGAAACTGAGGATGGTAAATGTGGAGGAAGAGATCTGGCAAGTTGGAGATCACCCTCAAAGAAGGAGAGATCACCTTTCCTAGGTCCCCCACCAATTGTCTTCCAGCTCTTGTGATCCTTTACGTAAAGAATAGCCAAATATCACCAAGTATATTAGGAATCAACCAACTTAGCTACATACATTAGTTTGAAAGGAAAGTATGGTACATAATGTATAGACTGTAGAGTCAACGAAGGTGGTGTTTGTATAGATTCACAGTCATGTACTCTGTCTGACTGATTCATCAGCTAGAGTCATAGATAACGTGGGATATACAAATCTAAGGAGAGAAGCAAGGATCGCATATCCATCATATGTTGGGAGGCCCCAGAACCCACTACCCATTTAGGAGATGGGTGGGAAGCAATAAGTGATGTCCTTTGGTTACCTACAGTCGTGACAAGATTGACTCAGGAACCAATAGAAACTTTTGAGTGGTCTAAAGAAGACGATCATACTCCTTAAAGATAGTAATATCTATGCTCTTGCGACATTCAAGAATAGTATAGATGACATTAATCTAGAAAAAATATTTCTATGAGGTGAGCTTCACATAAGTAATTTGTGATGAACCATAGTAGACTATTGTAGTGGAAGTCATTGGCTTTAGGGCCCCATAGTGAGACGGTATCAAAATGATTGTAACCGCAGAAGTATTAGGTAACGACACGTTGAGACAGACTTCTTTGTACATGCCATCTAGAGTTTTAACATAGAATGTACTTTATTGGCCAAAGATGATAGACTAATGACAACACGTTGTGTGGCAATTTGACACGGCGTGTAAGGTGTTGAAGATGAGAAGTGGTTTTCTAACAACATGCCATGTAGAGATCCAACATGTCGTATAAGATATCAGAGATGAGAAGCAGTCTTCCGCCGACACACCATGTGGAGATATGACACCTAGTGTAAGATGTCAAAGATGTAAAATAAAATTCCATCAACACATGTAAAAATATGACACTCTGTGTAAGACGTCGAAGGAGTGAAACATACATCCATCAACATGTGGAGATCAGGTTGAGTAAGATGTTGACAACATGAAACAGACTTCCATCAACACGTCGTGTGGAAATCTGACACACCTTGTAACTTTAGATCTGAACAAAACCTAGTGACATCGAGGATAGTATTTGAACTGCAACACATCATGTCGGTCAGACAACATGTCTTGTCTGATGTCACTGACGCACATGATCTGGATAAGAATTGGCACCTCCAAGGAAAAATCAACCCCGGGAAGACGCAGTGGGTGGTGACGAGAGTTAGCACGATCACAAGGAGAAAGAAACGCCGGGAAGACGTGTTTGGTGGTGATGGGAATTAGCACCAATGTGAATCTAACACATCAAAAGCACCTAAAAGCTTGGGCACTCATCCACATATGGGGAATACGTGGAGAGGAAGAAGTATAGGTAGGGGTTGTTTCTCCCTCTCTACTTAATAGAATGGATGGTTCTCCTCCTCTTCGTTAAGCAACCACCTTGTTATATCAAAGACAGGGGAGATAGAGAGATCGGTGGCACCCGACAATGAGTTGCCGCCACTGTCGCCCGGTGGTGAGAGAGAGAAACAACAGACTGAGCGGAGAGGAGAGAGATAGAAAAGTGGAATTCAGTGGCTCTAGGATTACATGCCCAGAGTTTTCTCTGATACCATGTGAAAGAGTATTGGGCCAAAGTGATACCCTATTGTATCATGTTAGCCTTTATTGTATAGGAAGATAATAGACCTAGTAAGGAAAGAAAATAAGTGTAACATAATGAATCTCAGGGTCTTCCCTGCAATTTACCCACTTTTGAGCTTTTCTTTGCTTTCTAGTCCATTTGGACCATTTTCATAAATTTCCCTTATTTTATATTCTTTTTGGACTCCTTGTGCAATTTGAGCACAATTCAAGGTTGAAATCACCTTTTTCCCTCATTTATGATAATGAAGGGGTGTTTGCACAAATAACCCAATTAAGGAGATAAGTGAGGGTTAATAATGTAATTTGGTCATTAAGGATGGATATAAGTAGATAATACTAATTTGGAGCTTTTTGGATAAATATATTAGTAATAATAAGCATTTGAATTACTTATGAGTATATTAACCTCTTTACTTTCTCTCTCCTCCAATTTGATGATAAATGTGTGAAAACATATTTAAAGGTTGATATTTTGCTCTTAATACTCATATATATCTATCACCTCGAATTTGACTCACTAATTGCATTAATATAGTCATTTCATAATAATTCACACCATTTAATGTGTTAAAATACACTTTAATGAGCAATGTATTTATTAAGGGCCTTATTGGATATAAATACGAAATCTAATTATATAGCATCGTTGTAAATTCTAACATGAACCTATGGTCCAAATTTGGTGTCATTTGGACTTCATTTGACCCCTCAAATTGATTTTATAAGCTTTTATTATAGTGTGATTATAGTAGCCGAATCGATTTCATTTATATCGATTTGTCACGCTAATGTTCCGTTATTTTCGCTTGTCACGCGCCCCTTTCACCTTCAGCGCCATCCGACGGTTCTGATCCGTTTGACCCACGATCCAACGGCATCCGCATCGTCCTCTACCTCCAGCGGGCCGCGAGTCTGGGAACAGTCCCGACTCCCTGGCTTCTCGACCCCGCTCTCCCTCTCCACTCCACCGTTTCTTGCGATTTCTATCCCTTTGGCTTCGTCTTGACGAGTCGGTTCCAACGAGCCATAGCTCACCGCCTACATCTCCCTAAGTGTGAAATGCCCATTAGGGCTTTTCTCCTCCTCTCCACCTAGGAGTCGCAGAGCAGGCACCGGCCATCCCCACGCCTACTTAAGGGGCCGTGGAGCACCCCCGGGCTTCGAGCCTTCTTTCTCTCCCTCCAATTCCTCCTCATTTTCCCCCGAAGACCTCGACCTAGTCCAGCATCTTCCCCGGAAATAGTGACCTGCTGCTTGCACCTCCGACCACCTCGGGTCAATTGGACGATAGGTAACCATCTACGGAACTCGCTCTTCCCCTCTCTACCCTCTTCCTGTCTCGAGGTAGCCCCAAACTCCGGATCCTATAGACCACGGATATGACCTCCGCCGGCGCCTGTCATTTTTGGGTCTTTGTGGCTCTCTACCCTCACCGAAGCTTTCCCTTGATTCACCTTACATCCACGGACGTTTCCTAACCTTTGGTTTTACTTTTTCGACCCCTATCTTCGGGTTTTGATCCCCGTCTTGCTCCCCTGTTTCCAGGCATGTTGAGCCTGGTTTCTTTGCTCTCGGCCGTGTGGGTGTGGTTCCAGAAGATTGTTGCGACTGGTAGTTATCAGGGAATCCATTCCCGATTTTCATCTACCTTCTCTCATCATGGTTGCGGTTCAGGCTTGGGAGCCCCGAGCTCCAGGCTGTGCTCGAAATCCATGGATTCAAGCAGCAACAACCCAAGAGGTCTAATGACCCTGGTGTCCCCGCTGCTTCAATTGATAGATTAAAGTCACATGGGCATTCTCGTCTTTTTTCCTTCTGGTTTGTGTCTCGCTGGAAGAATTCAATAGATACCGAATGACGTTATTACCCTCGCTGTACCAATCGATTCAATTAAACATCCAGGGGTATTATCGTCAGTCCGGCCCTTGTTCTTGCTCTCTTGTGCGAGCAAACGATGGTTCCAAATGACTGATCTGCCCTCATCTTTTTAATTATTTTAATTTAACGAGCAGGGGTAGTTTAGTCTTTTCACCTGTTATTTACATCGAATTTTATTTTGATTTAAATACCTATCACTCTATAGTTTTCATGCATCTTGATTGGTCGATTTTACTTAATTCATAGTAAATCGATCCATTGTTAGAAAAATGCAAATATATAGTCAATGGAAAGGATTTTTAATGTAGAATCTGATTTTGTGGTTTTTGAAGTCTGATTCCAAAGTATTTTTCGAAGTTTTCCTAAGATACTCTTTTAATGGTTTAAATGTTCTAAAATGCATAAGTAATTCATTTTAACTCCAATTTGTAAAATAAAATATGTTTTATTATTTAGGAGAATATGACTAATCTTTTGGGCTTGGTTTTAAACCTTAAAATGTGGTTTTGTAGATAAGTTCCAAAATTAGGGTTTTTCCATATGCTTTATGTCTTTATATATATTAATACATGTGTAATTATGTAACTAGGGAAAAAGGAATGGTGATACAATCAACTTGGGGGATGTGATGGTAATTAAATAAAATAGGTATGTGGAACCTATTTTAGTATGTGAAACCTATTTTGTATGTGCACCCTATTCTAGTATGTGGCTCCTATGTATGTGAATCATATCATATGAATCCTATCAAAGATGAATGTGAATGTTTATTGTGCAAACTACCTATCCTTCATTTGGGTCTTTTCCAACCCCACAATCATTATTGTGCTAGCCTTGTTATTCTCCTAAATGCATTTTTGGCTCTTTTACTCCTTTGATGAATCAATTGCATTTGTGGCTCACTTATGTGAAATATTTAATCTTGTTATTGCCTATGTTGGCTCATCTTTTTGAAATACTTGGAAACATTGTATAATGTTGTTGCTTGTTGACTCATTGGAGTTCTTGGATATTGTGGTGGCCTATGATGGCCTATTTATTTTATTCTTGGGTTTTATTCCCAATGCTATGTTGTTATCTTTATATACTTTTCACTCTACTGTCAAGTGAATGTTATGCATGATATAGTTATTGGCCAATTGACAATGTAGTGTACATGAGTACAAACCACCCACAGGGCACTGGGGTTTTAGTCCCCCTGTCGGGCACTGGGGTTTTAGTCCCCCTGCCATTTTATATATTAGGCACTGGGGTTTTAGTCCCCCTGCCACTTTTTAGGCACTGGGGTTTTAGTTCTCCTGCCATTGGTGAGGTCCGGTAGGTGCCTCACCCTACATTGAGAGGATGTTGAGTCATAATTTATATTCATGCAATTGTAATATTTGTTGATATTTAAATGTGGCAGTTTTTCTAGAATCTTATTCACTCATTTGCTCTCACTTCTTGAAATCCCTTAATGGATTACTATGCTTAACTTTATGATTGCCTTTATCCTATTTTTAACACATACCTTTTATCTCTCTCTTGCTGGATGACCCCAACCATCCAGGCTAGGATCAGAGTGCGCAGTGGAAGCTTGGTGGACCAAGGCTAAGGATAGGATGAGAAGAAAAGGAACATATATGATCATAGTTGTTTTTATGTTTTAAATGATTTTGTTTGGAGACAATGTTGTGTTAGTGTAGTTTTCCTCTACCTAGATCCTTGTTTTTGTATAAAGATGTACCCCAATTGGGGGGAAATTTGTTATGTACCCTTTATACATTTTGAATAAAGTCAAGATTTAATTCCTCCGCTGCCACACAATTGGTGTTTTTGTTTATCATGTTTAATAGTAGAGACTTGGTCTTTACAATAAGAAAATACTACATGAATAGCTTTTGTTTTCTAACAGGTTCTATGTACTTGATTTTAGTTGTTGTCGATGTTATATGTTGATCCTTTACCACGAGCATATCTTCATTTGAGGAACTTTGTAATTTAGAAAGCAATTAAAATCATCTTCATATAAAGCTCTAGTTGCTTAGTTACATAATGTGATGGTATTTGCATAACTATTGTTACTTCATTTAAGTTTTTGTTGATGTTATATATTGATCATTTACCATGAGCATATCTTCATTTGAGGATATTTGTAATTTGGAAAGAAATTAAAATCATGTACATATAAAGCTCTAGATGATTAGTTACATAATGTGTTGGTATTAGCATACATGTCGTTAATTAAACAGATCTCTACTTGTTGTAAGAAAATGGGAATCAATTTATTGGTGATATTGATGCGATGATTTTGAGTCGCATTTAGAGACCTATTTCATATGTGTTTTGTGCTTTAATTACTCATTTTCATGGATATTATTGCATAATTCACTTTATTTGGTCTTTGCCATCATTTTATATCAAATCCCCTTTGTTTTACTATTTTGAGCATTATTTATTATCTTATTATAAATTGTGTGGATTTATTTGGGCTTGTTGTGAAATTTCAGGAAAAACAAGTATCTGCTTCCGTCGATACCATCGACGGAAGTCGATAACATCGACCAAGCCACAGGTTGTCAGCCGAGAAGAGCAATACAGAGTCGATACCATCGACGGAAGTCGATGGTATCGACACAAGGAGAGCTACAGCGTCGCTAACCGACAACAACCGATGCTAAAGGAGTCGATACCATCGACACCCAAGTCGATGGTATCGACATCACCACAGGCGCTCAGAATAAAAGAAAGGAAAGCTGCCGCTAATCCGCTGGGTCAATACCATCGACCCGCGTCGATGGTATCGACGCCGGCAGATATGCGTTGGATCTGTTTTGATCTCGATCGGACGGCTGTTGTTATTTGACGACCTAATTAGGGACTTATACCTAATGACGGCCGCCCAGACGAGAGGATCATCTCATTTTGGATTGCACGAGTGCCGAGGAGGAGAGAAAGGAGAACGGAGGCCGAGAAGATCATCCCAGGTGATTCGGACGCTGCCGAAGACGATTTCCACCACCGACAGGCGGGGAAAGCTCGTGTTCTACGCCAAGGATCCACCGGTTCTTCTCCGTTCAGGGGTTTTCCCATTTATTTCCCGTTTTTCTTATAAATTCCCCAATTTCTGCCATGTATTCGTGTGATATGAACATGAGAGGCTAAAACCCTCAATCTTTAGGACCGGGAGTAGCCCGGGAATGCATTGTATGACATTTTTATATCAATAATTCATATTTTTCTCTCAAATCCGTGGTATAGATTCATTTTCTCCATTTCTATTGTTATGCTTGATCACCATAATAATAACTTAGTGCCCTTAATCACTTCGACAGAAGGGTTAACGGTTGAAAAGAGACGAAATCTACATTAATTAATAAAACCCTTGACAAAGGAGTTGTAAAATTAATGGTGGGAACTGAGAGACCGTTTTTAATGCGCTTAGTTTAGGGGAATGATTACTACGACGGTGGAATCAACCTAAACCTAAGTAGTGAATTACACCACGACAGTGGGTAATTTTCATTTCAGGCCATTACCCGGATAGAGAGAGAAGTGTGAGGAATTATATGAAACTTAATACAATGTTGACCCGCGGTGAAACCGCCATCCTAAAGATATCCTTTTGAATTGATTAAATTAACCTTTAATCGATTGTTTTCTTTGTTTGATTTTTTATTTTCTTTTTAATTTGAACACAAAACCCTACTTTGTTAATCGGTCTAGCTGATTGCGATTAGTTAGTAGAAGTCTCCAATAATTCACGTATCCCTGAGTTCGACTCGGGCCTCACAAGGCCTATATTACTCGACGCGTATACTTGCGTTTAAGCGCGTAGTAAAATACACGTCAAGTTTTTGGCGCCGTTGCCGGGGACACGGCGAATTATTGGCACTTTGAGTGCTAAGAGTGGCCACTCTAGGCTACATTTTTTGTTATTTCTTTTGAAACAATTTTAAAAATTCCTATATTTCTCTATAATTGTGTTTACTCGTTCAAAGCATTGTACTGAACCCCGAATTTTCATATTTCAGGTACGTTGCATGGTGCATACGCGTAGTCGAGACTACGTGAATCGCACACCTGAGGTTCCATCTGCGGGACCAGAGGACGAGGATTACTACGAGGAGGAACACCACAGTGATATAAATTCTGAATCTGAGCAAGAACAAGAAGAAGTAATGGCTGAAGCACAGACAATATGGGAGAAGATCAAGGCGTCTTCTTCCTCGGCATCAAAGGGGCCTATAAAGAAACAGGGGCTAAACATACCTACATACAAGATCGACCCAGTACTGATTAACTTGGTCAAATCCAACGCATTTCACGGACTGAAAAATGAAGATCCAGTGGCACACATTAGTCAGTTTGTTGAAAATTGTGATATGGTGAAGATAGATCAATTTCCACAGGATGTGATGTACCTCAAGTTATTCCCGAGTTCCTTGGCTGGAGTAGCAAGAGAGTGGCTTCATAACCTCGACGACGAGTTTGTTGAATCATGGGATCACATGGTGGAGGTTTTCTTCGAGAGGTTCTTCCCTCCTGAGAAGACCAATGATATGATCAGGAAGATTCACAATTTCACCCAACAGGCGGGTGAAACTTATTCTGAGACTTGGGAGCGATTCCAAGTCATGTTGAGGAGATGTCCACACCATGGACTGGACAAGGAAACCCAAGTGAAGATCTTCTACTTTGCTCTCTCCGAGCATGATAGAAGCAATTTGGACTCGGCTGGCTCCGGATTTTTCTTAAATAACACTGATATAAGATGCTGGGAAATACTAAAGAATATGGCACAAAAGCAATCTTGGGGAGAAAGAGAAAGAGGCCCAGTTGAGCAAGCAAGAGTTGCTAGTGAGTCAAAGGCAATGAGAGAGCTGAACGAGAAGATGGACCTTCTCGCAAAGAAGTTGCTGCAGAAGGAAGACAATGAGTCCGAGGATGAGGCTCAGGTCAAGTATATGAGGCAACAGCAGGGGTACAGGAATAACGATTATTCATGGCGGAAGGACAAGAAATTTTCATGGAAGGATCCAAATAACTTTCTACAGGATCCGGACGCCAAACCTGCACCGGTCACGGAGGACAAGAGCACGGAGTTGCTAAATCAAGTCATAAAGCAAAATCAAGAGTTGATGAACACTTTTGGGCAGCAAATAAAGCAGCAGGGTGAATTTATGAAGCAGTTTGGGCAGACTTTGCAGAGCCACGGGGCTCAAATGAGAACTATAGAGACTTCCATGGCGCAGATGGCAGCCGAGATTGCAAGCTTGAAGAAGCCGGCACATCCGGGTTTTCCGGGGAACACCAATATTCTCGGGGGAAACCAACAGGCCAAGGCCATCTTATTGAGGAGCGGTAAGAAAGTGTTAAATCCAAGGGCGGATGACACAAGCACACCACATGACACAGTTGAAGAAGCAACAGTCAAAGAGCAGCCCGCACCTGTCATAGAGCAAACTGAGGACATAGCTGAAGATGGTAAGGAAGAACAAGCCACTGAGGAGGAACCACAGAAATTGACTCCCTATGTGCCACCTCACCAAAGGGCATATACCGTTCCGGTCCCCTATCCCAATAGTGCAAAAGCAAGAAAGGTGGATGCACAGTTTAAGAAATTTCTGGACAGCTTTAGGAAGTTATCAGTGAATATTCCTTTGCTAGAGGCGATTGAACAAATCCCGTCTTATGGGAAGTTTCTCAAAGATGTAATCACCAAGAAGAGAAAGATACCCGACACTGAGGTCGTGGTATTGAAGGAGCAAGTGAGTGCTTTTATTATGGGCACTTTGCCGCCAAAAAGACAGGATCCCGGTTGTTTCAATATTTCTTGCTTTATCGGGAAGTTCAAATTTGGCGAGGCACTTTGTGATTCCGGAGCAAGCATCAATCTGATGCCCCTTTCTACGTTCAAGAAACTTGGATTGAAGGAGTCGAGACCAAGTAACATGACCATCCAATTGGCTGATAATTCTATGGTGAAACCGTATGGAATCTGTGAGGATGTTTTGGTAAAGGTAGACCGCTTTGTTTTTTCGGCTGATTTTGTCGTTATGGAAATGCAGGACGAGCACGGCAATGAGTTACTACTTGGTCGCCCATTCCAAGCTATAGCTGATATGATCTTGGAGATGGGGAGAGGTCGCTTGACCTTGGGCATTGCGGATGATCGCTTTGAGATGGTCATGCCCAATGGTAATGCATCTAATAAAGCAAAAGCACATTGCAACATGATTAAGCATGTGGAACAAAATATCTCACTTTGTCTTGGGAAGCCATTTTTGGATATGGCTCATGTTATGAGCAGGATAGATAATGGGACCCTAGCAGTGGACCTTATGGAGCAAACTAAAGTTGTCTCTTTATGCAAGGCTGTTGGGTTTCCAAATGATGAGAATGAGGACATTCCATCTTCATGGGAGGATGATGTGATTATTACTTCCGTCTTTGATGCATATCCGGAATTGCCTTTGGAGGCATGTTTGTTAAATGTCACTTATGATTGGATGCGGAGTACTTCACTCAAGGAGTGCGCCAAAATGCTTCAAATGCTTCCATGTTTCTACACGAGGCACTATGAAGATTTGGGTACACTTCCCCCACCGCTACAATCATCTCTTATTTGCCCACCTGATCTGGAATTGAAGCCATTGCCCCCGCATCTGAAGTACGTCTTTCTAGCTGAGGAGGACAAGTTACCAGTGATTGTTTCTGCATACTTGAGTGCGGATGAGGAGGAGCAACTACTGATAGTGCTCAAGATCCACCGTGGAGCTTTTGGGTAGTCTGTGGCTGACATCAAGGGGATCTCCCCTACACTTTTCCAACACAAGATTCGGCTCGAGGAGGGAGCCAAGCCAGTCATACAGTCTCAAAGACGTCTAAATCCAAGCATGATGGAGGTTGTCAAGAAGGAAGTCATAAAGCTTCTTGCTGCAGGGATCATTTATGCCATATCCGATTCAACGTGGGTGAGTCCCACACAGGTAGTCCCTAAAAAGGGGGGAATCACTGTCACTACAAATCTTTTGAATGAACCTGTCACCACCCGATTGGTAACCGGGTGGCGTGTTTGTATTGACTACCGCCGATTGAATGCCGCAACTCTTAAAGATCATTTTCCATTGCCATTTATCGATCAGATTTTGGAACGTCTAGCTGGTCGGTCGCATTTTTGTTTTCTAGATGGCTATTCGGGGTATAACCAGATTTCTATTGATCCTTTGGATCAAGAGAAGTCTACGTTTACATGTCCCTATGGGACGTTTGCTTACCGCCGTATGCCGTTCGGTTTATGCAATGCGCCGGCGACTTTTCAACGCTGCATGCTCGCCATATTCTCTAAAATGGTAGAGCGGTGTCTTGAAGTTTTCATGGATGACTTCTCGGTGTATGGAGCGTCTTTTGATGAATGCCTTTATAACTTAGATAAGGTGTTGCAGCGGTGCGAGGACACACACTTGGTCCTCAATTGGGAGAAATGTCACATGATGGTGACGGAAGGAATTGTGCTAGGACACAAGGTGTCTAGCAAGGGTCTTGAGGTAGACCCCGTAAAAATTGAGGTGATTTCTAAGTTACCCCCACCAAATTCTGTAAAAGGGATGAGAAGTTTTTTAGGACACGCCGGGTTTTATCGGCAATTTATTAAGGATTTTTCGAAAATCGCAAAGCCATTATCGGAATTGTTGGAAAAAGACGCAGTTTTTGATTTCAATGAGAAATGTCTTCACGCATTCGAGGTTTTGAAGGAAAAGTTGATTTCAGCTCCGGTTGTTCAAACACCGGATTGGACAAAGCCATTCGAGTTGATGTGTGATGCGTCCGATTATGCTGTGGGAGCTGTTTTGGGGCAAAGGGTAGATAACAAGCCTACTGTGATTTTCTACGCCTCAAAAACGCTTAATGATGCTCAATTAAACTACACAACCACGGAAAAGGAGTTACTGGCCGTCGTGTTCGCCTTTGAAAAATTTCGACAGTACTTAGTGGGTTCTAAGGTGGTTGTGTGGACTGATCACGCTGCAATAAAGTATTTGATGGAGAAGAAGGATGCGAAGCCTAGACTAATTAGGTGGATTTTTCTCCTACGAGAATTCGATATTGAAATCAAGGACAAGTCGGGAATTGAAAATGTGGTGGCCGACCACTTGTCTAGGTTAGAGAGGGTTGATGAACAAGGTTTGCACATACCCATTACCGAGACCTTTCCCGGTGAGCAACTTCTAAAAATTGATTCTAAAGAACCATGGTTTGCGGAAATTGTGAATTATTTGGCTTGCGGGATCATCCCGGAGGATTGGTCCTATCAAGAGAAAAAGAAATTCTTTCATTCATTAAGATATTATTTTTGGGATGACCCGATTCTCTTGAAGCAGTGCAGGGATGGTATTCTTCGCAGGTGCGTGCCGGAGGTGGAGTACGAGAGTGTGCTCCACCACTGTCATGCGTCGCCTACAGGAGGACACCATGCTAGCTCACGGACAGCAGCTAAGGTGTTGGAGAGCGGCCTTTATTGGCCCACTTTGTTCTGGGATGCCTATGATTTTGTTAGGCAATGTGACCCGTGCCAGCACGCAGGTAACATCTCAAGGAGACAAGAAATGCCTCTGAATGTATTTCAGGAAGTTGAGGTATTTGATTTATGGGGCATTGACTTCATGGGACCCTTTGTGTCCTCAAATTCAAATCTTTATATCTTACTTGCTGTAGATTATGTGTCGAAGTGGGTGGAGGCAATCCCCACAAGGACTAATGATTCAAACGTAGTGTGCAGGTTTGTCAAAGAGAACATTTTCTGCAGGTTCGGGATTCCCCGAATGATCATAAGTGACGGAGGCACACATTTTCGAAATCAAAAATTCGCGACACTTTTAAAGAAATATGGGGTCAAGCACAACATCGGCACCCCATATCATCCACAGACGCAAGGATAAGTGGAGGTATCAAATAGAGAAATCAAGAAGATTTTAGAAAGGACCGTAGCATCTACAAGGAAGAATTGGAGTGTATTGCTACCGGACGCGCTTTGGGCTTATCGAACGGCGTACAAAACACCTATAGGCACCACGCCTTTTAGGTTGGCGTACGGCCGGGCTTGCCATCTTCCGGTGGAATTAGAACACAAGGCCCATTGGGCGCTAAGAAGGCTGAACTTGCGCTATGATGAGGCCGGGAGAAAAAGGATGTTTGAATTGAATGAATTGGATGAGCTACGCATGACGGCATATGAGAATGCCCGCATCTACAAAGAGCGCACAAAGCTGATCCACGATCGCCATATTGAGATGCGCACGTTCAAGAAGGGAGACAGCGTTCTATTGTTCAACTCCCGTCTCAAACTGCATCCCGGGAAGCTGAAATCCCGGTGGAGTGGACCCTTCATTGTGGAGGAGGTGAAACCGCACGGAGCGATTCTCGTGCGTGATGGAGATGCCACGTTCTTGGTAAACGGGCAACACTTGAAGTTGTATTTTGGTGAGAATTACAAGAGGAAAGTGAATGAGGTCAAACTCATTTCACTTGTGCATTATTGAGATGAAGGGAAGACGTCTAGCCTAAGACGCTAAACAAGGGCGCTTGTTGGGAGGCAACCCAACCATTGGTACAGTAGGATAGGTTAATTTTAGTCATAGATTGTTTTTATTTCGTTTAAATTTTAGTTTAAAAATGATACCTTGATCCGTTTGTTGAATGTGCAGGCACAGGCAGGGTCGATACCATCGACACATCCGTCGATGGTATCGACATGGGTTCAGGTTGACACCAGCAAAAATCGCACTGCGTCGATACTATCGACACCCCCGTCGATGGTATCGACATGGTCACAGACAGGTCGCAATAAAAGTGTCGATGGTATCGACACCCCAGTCGATACCATCGAGATCTCTGGAGATATTCAGACGAATTTTGCTCAGTCAACTCGATACCATCGATGGCCTCGTCGATGGTATCGACATCATCACAGGTTGAATGCAACACAACGGCGGTGTCGCAATAAAAGCAAGTCGATACTATCGACATCCGTCGATGGTATCGACGGACATGTCACCGATCTGCACACAGACATCGACGACGATCGCAACAGCCACGTCAGCGATCCGGGTGCTGCGTCGATACCATCGACTTCCGTCGATGGTATCGACCCGTCAGCAATCCGGGTTTCTTGATCCAGCAAACGTCAGCCGTCGATACTCGCGAGGGAGGCGGATACCCGCGAGATGTGTCGATACCATCGACCCGCGTCGATGGTATCGACGGGTCAACAGGGGCGCCGATCAAGCCTATTTAAGGGGACTTGCAACGTCACTTGACGTCACACCTTCAGAGCAAGTATCCTCCTTTGCGCCAAGCACTCCCCCGAGCCCTCCAAGACTGAAGAGAAGTGTCATCGAGCGGAGATCTTCATCGAGCGGAGAATTTCTTCTCCATCTTCACCGAGCACTTTTCTTCTAATCCCATCTTCTCGCAACCATGGTGCACACTGCCAGAGCGTCGTCCTCAAGCGCTCACCCTATGGAGATTGAGGAGTTTGTTCCTCCCCCACCCGCTTCCATCCCTCATCCACGCCTAATTCATGCCAACATGGATGTGAGGAAGGTCTACGAGGATATTATGAAGCGAAAGTTCGAGCCCACCCGGTATGTGGACCGGGGCATGATCCAGGAGCTGGGGTTCGAGGCCAACTTGGCCTATGTGTTGGCTGGGCAAGCGCGGCACACCAATCGCCTTTATGAGCAGATCGAATGTCATGCGGATGGGCAGCCATTTTTTGGTGAATGGCCCACCTACAAGGAACTGGTGGCTGAGTTCATGGCGTCTCTTGATATCTGCGTCATACCAAATGACGTGGTACCATCGGACCAGACGTGGATCAAGGGAAGGGTGTCCTTCCGACTCTTCAACAACAATTACAACATCACGTTGAAGCAGTTCAACGACATCTTCAACTGGAACCACGGCCGCAACGATCACCGACGCCCCGACGCCCGCACCGACTACGACAAAATTTTCGCCGAGCTAGTTACAGTGCCGGCAGGGAAGACTGTGAGCTACCATAATGCAGCGGTAGCGGATTTTGAGCACCCGTTCGTCCGGGTCCTGCATAGGATGTTGAGCTTGACTTTCTTCGCTCGAAGCGATCTTGCTTTGAGCAAGTTTCAGGAGAGTGACCTGTTCTTTCTCTACGCACTCCTGAAACATCAAGAGTGCAACTGGGGGGCGTTCTGGCTACAGCGCGTCCTGGCGGTGAAGCGGAGCACAAGGAAAGCTCCAATCCATTTTGGTGGTCTTGTCACCAAGTTGGCGCTTTACTTGGGGCTGAACCTTCAGTCCATGACTCCGATCTTTACGAGGAGCAAGGTGAACGTGCAACATTTGCACCGTTCAAATCTCATTCTTCTCCGGGACGGGTTGGCGTACGCTCATTGCCACGTCAACCAATCTTATCAGGAGAGCTCCCTACCGGATGACGTCTTCAACATAGAGGGCAAGCAGCACTTCCGGTGGCCAATCATAGCCATCGAGTCCTCCGAGGAAGATGGCGGTGGTGACGAGCAAGAAGGCGAGGCTGCAGAGGAAGAGGAGGCTTTCACACCTCTTCGTGCACGTGTGGCACCACGGAAGCGTCCTAGGATGCATCCGGGTGCATCTTCATCATCTCAGCCCCTGCCGCCATCACCACAGTACGAGCAGCCAGCTGCGGATCCCTATTCCATGCAGGGGATGTACACCATGCTGTAGGATATCCAGTAGACTCAGCAGCAGCACATGGGTATGTATACCGGCATTCATGAGACTACGAGCCGGGTACTTGACAACCAACGGGCTATGTTCGAGAACGAGCGGCTCATCCTCGCCAACCAAGAGCAAATGCACAACCGGTTGCAGCGGATAGAGACACAACAGGAGCCCTTCTTCGACCATTACTGGAGTCAAGACTACTTTGGAGGCTATCCACAGCCTCCACCGAGGACCCAATATGATCCAAGCTTCCAGGGGGAGTACTCGTCTTGGGATCCTACGGAACCGCAATACCAACCACCGCCTCCACAGGATTGATCAGGGTATCATTGTTCCACCCTTAAGTTGGTTTTTTACTATGAGGCCATAGTCGATTTCAAGCTTAGGGGGGTGGCTGGAACAGCTCTATCTTTTATCTTTTCTTTAGTTGTTTTTAGTTTTTGCTTTAATTAGTTCTTGCAATTTTAGTTTGTTTTGGATCCACATCTATCTAGTGTAATTGTGGATGTCTTAAAAAATTGTCATCTCGCTGTTTTTCATGGGAAATTTAAGGGAATTTAAAAATTTCTGGGTCTTTTGGATAGCTTAACTTGGTTGTCCTTGGGAAACTTGTCCTATGAAAATGATTGATTATGTCAACTTTGAAGCAATATGTCACACCCACACTCCCATTGACTCATGAAAAGTGGATAGTAACGGTTGTTTGAGCCTAACCTAATCAAATGGTAATGAGACCTTTATTGGATATACGAGAAAGAACCCTTTGAACTACTACACATGTCAGTAAGGAGGGACACATGATATTTTTCTAAGGTTCAGTAACTTAATCTTGTGATCATTCCACTTCATATTTTTCCATAATCCACCAAAGAATTGGAAGTAAAGTACAGTTTTAATTCCTTCTTGCGTGCATAGCATGTAGATAGGATTTGTATTGTTATTTTCATACTTTTGCATAAAATGGAAAAAAAAAGTATAGTGATTCATGCACATTACATTTAGGTGCATGTCATGTAGTTGCATTCAGAACTTTCATGATTTTCACGCATAAGTACACAATGTACCTCATGTTGTCTTAAAAAGTGATCTAAATTGTTCCATATGTTCCATACCCTCGAAATAGTACAAAGATTTCCAATCATGAAGAAAATAGCCTAACACATGTATCTCTAAGCAATTATGAATATGTGGGCTAAGAGGCTAAAAGAAAAAAAAATCTGAAAATCTGAAGAAGAAAAAAAGTGAAAAAAAAGAGAATTTAGAAGGAAATGGAATAAGAGGGAGAAAGGAACGTGATATCACTTGCATAACAAGGAAACTGAGTACATGATGTGGCTTGATTAGATTTCTATCTCTTTTTGAGGTGGAAGGTTAGTGCATGCATCATTCCACCCAATTTTAAGCATTAGGGCATTTTCAATGTGCATTTGCATCATTTAGGACATTTTGTTTTATGCATTTTGAAACTGTGTAATACTTCCAAATTCTTCCATGAACCACCCATTCCATCCACCCGTTGCTCAGATTGGTAGGCCACCGTGATTTTCTCCTCACTCATGTTTATCAGGAGAACTGCTTCCATGTAGATGGTAGTTAGGGCGAGCAACGTAGTGTAGGCGATCACAAGATGCACTAATGCTGAATCGGAAAATTTTATTATGTTAACTGCCTTATGTGATAGTGTTCATCGGTTTGAAGGATAATTTATTTTATTGATAATTATTGTCGCCTGTAGGGTAATTACTGTTATGTGATTAGGAAAGGCCGGTTTGAGAATGTTCTGTGGGAGTCATGTGGAATGTGGGGTGATGTATTGATTGTTAGTTGACATCTGCAATCTTATTCTAAAGATTAGTTGCTCGAGGGCGAGCAATGTTTAAGCTTAGGGGAGTTTGATGCGATGATTTTGAGTCGCATTTAGAGACCTATTTCATATGTGTTTTGTGCTTTAATTACTCATTTTCATGGATATTATTGCATAATTCACTTTATTTGGTCTTTGCCATCATTTTATATCAAATCCCCTTTGTTTTACTATTTTGAGCATTATTTATTATCTTATTATAAATTGTGTGGATTTATTTGGACTTGTTGTGAAATTTCAGGAAAAACAAGTATCTGCTTCCGTCGATACCATCGACCAAGCCACAGGTTGTCAGCCGAGAAGAGCAATACAGAGTCGATACCATCGACGGAAGTCGATGGTATCGACACAAGGAGAGCTATAGCGTCGCTAAACGACAACAACCGACGCTAAAGGAGTCGATACCATCGACACCCAAGTCGATGGTATCGACATCACCACAGGCGCTCAGAATAAAAGAAAGGAAAGCTGCCGCTAATCCGCTGGGTCGATACCATCGACCCGCGTCGATGGTATCGACGCCGGCAGATATGCGTTGGATCTGTTTTGATCTCGATCGGACGACTGTTGTTATTTGACGACCTAATTAGGGACTTACCTAATGACGGCCGCCCAGACGAGAGGATCATCTCATTTTGGATTGCACGAGTGCCGAGGAGGAGAGAAAGGAGAACGGAGGCCGAGAAGCTCATCCCGGGTGATTCGGACGCTGCCGAAGACGATTTCCACCACCGACAGGCGGGGAAAGCTCGTGTTCTACGCCAAGGATCCACCGGTTCTTCTCCGTTCAGGGGTTTTCCCATTTATTTCCCGTTTTTCTTATAAATTCCCCAATTTCTACCATGTATTCGTGTGAGATGAACATGAGAGGCTAAAACCCTCAATCTTTAGGACCGGGAGTAGCCCGGGAATGCATTGTATGACATTTTTATATCAATAATTCATATTTTTCTATCAAATCCGTGGTATAGATTCGTTTTCTCCATTTCTATTGTTATGCTTGATCACCATAATAATAACTTAATGCCCTTAATCACTTCGACAGAAGGGTTAACGGTTGAAAAGAGACGAAATCTACATTAATTAATAAAACCCTTGACAAAGGAGTTGTAAAATTAATGGTGGGAACTGAGAGACCGTTTTTAATGCGCTTAGTTTAGGGGAATGATTACTACGACGGTGGAATCAACCTAAACCTAAGTAGTGAATTACACCACGACAGTAGGTAATTCTCATTTCAGGCCATTACCCGGATAGAGAGAGAAGTGTGAGGAATTATATGAAACTTAATACAATGTTGACCCGCGGTGAAACCGCCATCCTAAAGATATCTTTTTGAATTGATTAAATTAACCTTTAATCGATTGTTTTCTTTGTTTGATTTTTTATTTTCTTTTTAATTTGAACACAAAACCCTACTTTGTTAATCGGTCTAGCTGATTGCGATTAGTTAGTAGAAGTCTCCAATAATTCATGTATCCCTGAGTTCGACTCGGGCCTCACAAGGCCTATATTACTCGACGCGTATACTTGCGTTTAAGCGCGTAGTAAAATACACGTCAGATATCTAGACCAATATCAAATAATATCAATATGCCAAACTTAGCTTCAACCCTAATTAGATCCATAGTCGAAGTAAACTAGGTAAAGTCAATTTAAGTGGGAAGGATATTTTAATGTGGATAAGATATGCTACTTGTTGGATATTAGAGTTGTAGGTTGCTTAACTGCCTAGGAGAGGAGCCATACTTGTGTATACAAAAGTACGGAAGTATGAAAAACCTATCACGTGAATGAATTTACACAAGAGGTCCATCGAAAGAAACTAATCACAAAATACTAATATTGTTCGAGTTAATATCCCTAGCTTAACTGAGTCCATCTCTAGCTGTAAAGTTTATCTTTTTTGTTCCTCAAGTATAGCCGCCAACCGCAATAGGGGCACTGCCGTCACATCTAGCGGTCAAGTTGTCAGACAAATCCAAAAAGCTAGTTGCAAACACGTATAGGACCTACAGCAGGCTTTCCGACCCACCCGCAATCGTCATTGTCGTAAGACAACTGCATAGCGGGAGGGCAACAGATGCAGCCAAAAGCCACAACAGGCAGCAGTTGTCAGCGGTAGCCAGCAGCTATAGTCAGCGATCTGGTCAAGAGCCACTGGCTTGGTCCAGCAACCACCACATCCTACTAAGGTTGCAACAACCAATCAACCTTCATCGCCAGTCAACCACGTACATGGGGGCACCGCGGGGCGCTCAGTAACGTGGGGCATTTGTTGTATCCCGAGGGTTTTTGCCTAGAGTCGAACTCAGGTCCCTTCATTGGGGATTGCCGAGCCACACCACTTGAGCTACTCTCTCACTCCTGGGTGAGCAATCTTTAAGTTAGGGAATGACTTTTCTACCTTTCACATAGCATCTTATATATAATAGCACGCACACACACTCTCGTCACACATCTTATCGTGCAATACTCTATAAACACTGCACATCCTAGCTACTAGTCATTAATATGGCTGAAGAAAAGGCTCCTCAAAGCATAATCTACAATGATAATGTGTTCACCTCCATCACTAAATTAAATAGAGATAAATTATTTGTTTGGATGCATTGTATCTACATAATTCTCAAATCTAGAGGCAAAAAAATCATTGAGAACTTGTGAGGAAACCCCTTGAGTGGAAACAAGGGAACAACCAAATTCAAGCATTAGCTATGGAGCAACATGGAGCTCTATATTGACTTCAAATACATGTTCCACAAGAACTCTAAAGATCGATGGAGGTTGCTTGTCATTTTACCCAAGAGAAGAATACCATGTGTATCCAAGGTTTCAAAGTGTGTGACGTGTAATGAGGTGTATGTATCTCAATGAGGCAAGGCATAAGCCTCAAGGCGATCGAGGCATAAACGTCAAAATATTCACGAGACATTCATAAAGAAATAATAAATATATATATATATATATATATACATATTTATATGTATTTACACACACACATATATATAGAGAGAGAGTTAGGCTAGAATACACTCGAGTGTACATATCGTACGAATATACTCAAGTGTGTTTGCATATCAAGACTATTTTTTTACAAAATATAAACCATTGATCTTCATTGTCATACTATAACTAGGCTACTTACAAATTTTGAGCCCATTTGGATGAGTGTAAGTCACTCATCCGAGGGAAACAAAATCGACGTGCAAAATTAATTTGAAATGAATAATTTTTGTGATCTTTATAACATGACCTATAAATGTCCAAATGTGCTCAAATTTTGTATATGAGCTATTAACAAGATGTTTAAGAAGATCAACAAATTAGATTTTTGAAAAAAATATTGCATCATGAAAAACTACTTGAGTGTATTCAGCTTCGAATACTCTCGAGTGTATTCTAACCTAACTATATATATATATATGGGGATTTATTTAATACCCACGCAGGTAGCTACCCGCGCACCCTTCCTGATATTTTTTTATTTTTTTCACAATTGTAGATGAGCATTTTATCTAGCTCCCCAAAAAATTTCATCCAAAAATAATATCATTTGCCCCCCCAATCAAAAAGCCCATCCATATACTTACTGACTGTATATTTTATGCGTCGTTACTTTTTGGGTCTTAGAGTTACTCTTGTGTACCACATAGTTACTCTGTTGATCTTAGAGTTACTCTTGTGTACCATATAGTTACTCTTTTGGATGGGCGGGTAGCGAAAAATCAGGCTACCCGTGCAGGTATTAAAGAAGAGCCATATATATATATATATATATATATATATATATATATATATATATATGGGTGTTCATTCACTGCCCGCACGGGTAGCATGGATTTTCGCTACCCTGCAGCCAAAAAAGTAACTCTTCTAGCTAAGAAAGTAACTCTGTTGTAAAAAAAGTAACTATGGTGTCAAAAAAGTAACTCTGCTGGCCAAAAAAGTAACTCTGTACAAAATATACAACAGATATATATAAGGACGGGTTTTTTGATTTTGGAGGGGCAAATGATATTATTTTTGGCTCAAATTTTTTGAAGAGCTAGACAAAATAGTCCTCTATAATTTCGAAAAAAAATTGAAAAAAAGTGATCGGAAGGGTGGGCGGGTAGCTACCCGCGCGGGCAATAAAGATGGGCCCTATATATAAATATAAATATATATATATGGGGATTTATTTAATACCCACGCGGGTAGCTACCTACGCACCCTTCCTGGGTTTTTTTCACAATTGTAGAGGAGCATTTTATCTAGCTCCCCAAAAAATTTCATCCAAAAATAATATCATTTCCCCCCCCCCAAATAAAAAAAACCCGTCCATATATTTACTGACTGTATATTTTCTGCGCAATTACTTTTTTGGTCTTATAGTTACTTTTGTGTACCACATAGTTACTCTTTTGATCTCAGATTTACTCTTGTGTACCATATAGTTACTCTTTTGGATGGGTGGGTAGCGAAAAACCAGGCTACCCACGCGGGTATTAAAGATGAGCCATATATATATATATATATATATATATATATATATATATATATATATATATATATATATATATATATATATATATATATATATAGAGAGAGAGAGAGAGGGGGGGGGGAGAGAGAGATAAAGAGAGTTCATTTTTAATACCCACGTGGGTATTTTCCTATTACTACCCGTGCTTAAAGACACAGTGGCGAGTATTGTAAATAAAAGCAATATGTAAGCCAATCTCCCTTATTTGAATTCCAAACTCTATCGACATTCATCCAGAACCGGCGATCTCGTCATCGTGTATCTAGCAATAGCATCGTGTTGCCTCTCACTACTCCCAGGTCTACTGTAGGGTCCGAACTGTTTAGGGTTTGATTCCTACATCAACAATCAGAATAAAAGTGAGGTGAGTCAAGGAACTAGCGACCGCTCCGACGCCTTTCTACGAAGACTCCGTTGTTGACGCTGATAGGTATGGCATCCTTAGGGTCGTCGTTGGCCTCTCAGAGGGTCCGAAATTTACGCTTTCCTAAACGGGTTTGAGGTCTTTGCCATGTTAGGACCCTGGAAGTCCTCAGAATCGGGAACCACATAAGAAAAGACCATTCGTCGCAATTCTTATCTTAATGGCGGTGGATGGAGTGGGGATTATTGCCGCTAAGACATTCATGTTACTGAGAAAGAAGCAGGATATGGAGGGGAAGACGTGTAAGCCAATGATGACGATAGCTCCTGGCACTCCATCCACCTCGCCTTGGGCACCGTCAATCACGAATGGCACAGACAGGGGAACCAGTAGGTTCACAGACCGGAGCTCTGACATCCAAATCTTCATGGAGAATACTACATCAATTGGGTCATACTGCCAGTTTCTAGTATGTTCGGAATGGTTTTGTAACGACCCCGCCTCCCGGTAACCCCCAATTAAGGGAGACCCGAAGGTCAAAGCCGTTATTCAATTAACAGGATCAAAGGTTCAACAAATAATCAATAATAATTATGAAATTCTACTAACTAACTGGAATTTAGTATAAAATTAAAACTTTACTTACCTTTGAAAACTTTAGAAATCTATCTATCTAGAGCTTGTATTATTCTATCTAATCCTCCTTGCACGTTATTTCTTATTTCCACAATGTGTCACTTTACTGTTTGTTCTTTCAAATGTTGTTCCTAAAACGTCCACAAACAAAACGTCAGTCAGTATATCGAAATATACTGGTATGTGGGAACAACCAAAAGTTTGCACATAAGGATAACAATCTAATTATCACAATCAAGTTAATTAACAAGCCAATTTACACTTTTCAATATGACATTCTCCACCGCTTTTGCCCTAACCCTGGCATACCCACCTTAGGGTTTCCTTTGCCAATGACTTAAGGCCACCTTCTCAATCCCGATCTTGGTGCCTGGGGGTCACCACTCATGGTGCCCACTAGTCATGCAATATCATAGGCCACCTTCTCATTCCCGAGCTTGGTGCCTGGGGTTACCACTCAAGGTGTCCATCAGTCTACCCATCTGGGCCTGACCTTTGACATCATCCATCAGGGTGGCATGTAGGTGCAAGAATCCATACTTCAATTATTAATGTGATAATCATAGTGACTTTATAGTTTGCAAGTATGAACATCTAATCTGATAATTTGCATTCAATGCGATTATCATCCGAAAAATCCTCAGGAAACTAAGGCGGTTATTCATAATTAACCACATACCTGATCTGATGATTGAACAGAAATATCCATGCAAATAAGAATCCAAGCAAGCAAGCATTTTCAACAAGATCCTAAAATAATTACGTAATTCCCTTTTTATTATTCATGTCATCAAGATCCATTAAACCTAGATCGCTTCCTAGGGTTTCTAATTCACTTTTAGGGTTTCTATTGCAATTAGGGCTTCCCTTCATCTTTTACTATTTTAAACCCTAATTTAACGCAATTGATTACAAACCCTAGTTATCTCAACATCTAATCCTCAGTTTCGGATTAAAGGTATAATTAACCATTAAATAAGTCCATTAAGCCTCTTTTACATTAAAGCTACAATTTTCACCCTTTTAATATATAACAAGATCATCATATGCATTTATCATCAATTATGGTCCAATTCACATATGAACTTGATTTGCCATTAATTCCACCTTTTATTCATGAGAAAACCCTAATTACTACATTTAGGGTATTTATCCACAAATTCGGAACTTTAATGATCGAAATAGCTTATAACCATGAAAACTCAATTCTATACATGAAATCGAATAATTAAAGCCATTAGTAGTCCTAATTACCAACATTAGGATTTCAAGGCCCATTAAAGCCTATTCATGCATATGAAACTCTAAATTAACTAATTATATGCAAAGTTCATCCTTTTTCTTCCTAATGTTCCTTTTTATCATTAACAGGCTAATATCAACTTTAATCATCTATTAAACCCTTATAAATATATTATTCATCTCAAAATAGGGTTCTTTAAACATTAATACATTATAGTTGATGTCTTCTATTACTTTTCGAATTGCAAAAGGAATCAGGCTTCAATTATATTTTTAATGGATTCCTCTCATTTTTCTGAGCAAAATACATGTATAATGTGCATCTATCTAGCTATCGTTAATTAGTTATGAATTTAGCAAATTTGACTTACTTGAACCAATCTGGGAGCGCCATGTCACCCTATGCATGCAACACGGCTTGTCTTTGAGTTTATAACCATATTACGATAATACCCCTGGTTGACTTGTTCGTTGCTATTGCCCGTGGAGGGCAGAATCGTCCAACGGCCGCATCGTCTTCAAGCTTGCGCAAACCCTGCTTGTGTGCCGCCCTGCTGCACTTCGGGGCTCCGCCTCCTCCATCCTAGGACCCATGGACCGCCGTAGAGGGCCGCCCCTGCTCCTCTACCTCCGACGCACCTAAGGCATCACCCAGGTCGCGCTATATTTGGCCAAAGCAGGCATACTCTACCTGTCATGTGGGGCCGCCATTGCTGCCATGACGTTGCAGTTGCGCGCAAGTCTAGGCTTGCCCTCGTGGTGGAGCTATGCTCTGGTTCCGTGGGGCATCAGGCTCCTCTCTACAACTCCACATTGCCGCCTCTTGCTTCAGGTTCATGCCGTACCTTTTAGTTAGGGTTTGGTTGCCAAGATCATGAAGAAGAAGAGGAAGATAGGAGGGTATGTGGGATCTCTCCCTCCTGGACTCGACCCATAGCTCTCCCTCCTTTTATAGAGGGGGTGACGAAGCCTTATGATGGCTATCCTCGAGTTGCCAAACCCTTTCCTACTAGGAAGTTATATTCCTTCATGAAAAAGCAACCTTCTCTCTCTTCATCA
This sequence comes from Alisma plantago-aquatica, assembly GCA_963693085.1. Taxonomy (NCBI): domain Eukaryota; kingdom Viridiplantae; phylum Streptophyta; class Magnoliopsida; order Alismatales; family Alismataceae; genus Alisma; species Alisma plantago-aquatica. Next base: position 1,821,323,760 of record OY856409.1, on the reverse strand, counting down.
ACTCTTAGATATTCCTTTTTCTTTAAAATATGAGGATTTTGAAAATTACTTCTTTCATTCTCTTAAAACTTGCCCTTTATTCTAATGGCACGAAATTCTATTTTCATTTAATAGGAAAATACTTTCTTTTTATCAAATCACAAAATTCATTAAGAATGCATCACATTATCCTTTTATTTTGCAATTTTGGTATTATCTCTTTCCTCTTTCTTCATTGGGACTCCTTGGATCCCAAGGCACTCTATTATTTCGAAATTCTTTTTATTGGACACTCATTATCCTTCTAGATGCATCTAAATGTATTATTCTTCATTATTTCCCATTATCTTGTTTAATAGTTCTTTTTGAGACTCTTTCTTTATTTCTCTTTTATTTTCCTCATTGGTATTCCCTTTAACATTAGAAATCCTTGGGATACGAAATTCCACAAAGGATAACTCAATTATTCCTCTTTTCACTTGTTTTCCACATTTTATCATTATTTTCAATTTCTTTCTTAAGAAAGAAATACTTTATTAATATTTTCTTTTCTTATTGCTTTTCTTTGCAACTTTGGACTCCTTGGAACCCAAGGAACCCAAGAGGCATGAAATCCCTCCTTGGATTTGCCTTCTAGAGGTTTCCACATTCTTCTTTTCTCAAATATTCAATTATTCATTCACTAATTGAATTTTTTTATTATTTCGGCCCAATAGCCAATAAATCCCACAACACAATCATCAAGGCTATTGTAAATGAATTCCATTTATATCATTTGTTGTTCAAATAGCTTTAATAGAAGAAATATATTTCTCACCAAATGAACCCAAAATATTGGGTTGTAACAGGTTTCTTCCCATGTGTTCGTCTCCTTGCCGTATAGACACCAGATGAAGGGGAGCTACACACCTATGCTTACGATTGAGATCTTTGTCATACTGACGACATATAATATCTTTTTCATCTCTAGAGATAGAGTCGGGCTAGAATACACTCGAGTGTACAAATCTCACGGATACACTCAAGTGTGTTTGCATATGAAGACTGTTTTTTTACAAAATGTAAACCATTGATCTTCACCATCATACTATAACTAGGCTACATACAAATTTTGAGCCCATTCGGATGAGTGTAAGTCACTCATTCAAGGGAAATAAAATCGACGCACGAAACTAATTTGAAATGCATAATTTTTGCGGTCTTTATAACATTATCTATAAATTTCCAAATGTGCTCAACTTTTGCGTATGAGCTATTCACAAGATGTTTAAGAAGATCAACAGATTAGATTTTTGAAAAAAAAATATTGCATCATGAAAAACTACTTAAGTGTATTCTACTTTGAATACATTCAAGTGTATTCTAGCCTGACTCTCTCTCTATATATATATATATATATATATGTGGGGGGGGAGGGTGTGTGTGTGTGTGTGCGCGTGCGCGTGTGCGTGTATGTGTGTGTGAATGTGTGTATGCGTAATATGAATGTGTATATATCAGAATAAAGTAAACTAAATAGAAAGTACTTATCTATGTTAACAAGGAGAAATAGGAATTAAGAGAAATGTCAATAAAAAAGACCATAAAAATAAGAGAACTATAACAAATAATGAGATGCTAATCCTTTGTATCATAGTCAAATTTTGTATCTTGTTAAGGAAAATTAGGGTAACATAATTCATAAGTAGAAATCAAGATACATAAAATGAGATTTGAAAATCATCAACATATTAAAAAATGTGGAGTGATGTAGTTTGAATAAATCTAAATCATCGACAACTTTATGCTTTGAATTAATGAATAAAAACTATGTAAATTCACTTTTTTGAAGTTAAATAGACAAATTTTATTGTGGAGGATCCATACGGCATCTACATGAGGGGAAAAATAAACTACAAGACCACACAAAGATCAAGAACAGATACAAACCACCACAAAAACTCATATCGGAATCTGATAAAAACAATGATGTATAGATCCCTCTTCTCCTTCGCTGGCTAAGGCAGCTTTCTATGAGGAATACCTTCAACCTGAGTATGTATATGTGGTAGAGTACCTGCACCAAATCGGTGTTCCAAAAGGATATTTTTCCCGCACTTGCTGCCATACAAACTCCACAACAAAATTGACCGAGAAAGAAAATCTACCACGAGAAGAGAAAGCAGCGCTGATTAACAGCGAGATAGACAAACAAGAGAACAATCTAAATAGAAAGCCAGTAAAAGAGAAAGGGGATAGGAAACTCATCGCAGCCGGGCTCAACGACAGGGAGGAAGAAGACCACTGCCTCCAAAGACACCACGCTCACACACCTCCCGAATAAGAGACCCTACTGATGACGGGCGAGAAGAGGCCGAGGGGGAGCAGGGCACTGCTTTGCGACGGCCAAACCCCCTCCCCCCAGCTAGCCGCCTATGGAGGAAGAAACCCTAGCGGCGCTAGGGTAAGAGAGCAAAAGCCAATTAACTTAATTAGATGACTATATGTAAATTCACTTAAGAATGATAATTGATTACAAAATTTATGAATAGAATTTTTTTGGAAAAAAAAAGTGTATGTAGTTGTCTCAAAATAAAGAAAGTTGGTCGTTAAAATAAGACTTTATCATCCAAAACCAAGTCTTAAACTCTGCTAAACTCATAGCCTCAATGCCCTGAGGTAGTGAGGCGAGCCTCAGTCTAGGACATCGAGGCATAAACCTAAAGGAACAAAAGGGATAGTCTCGCCTCGAGGTGTAATCCTTAAAAGTCTCAAGGTGGGCTTTTTAATACTATGTGTGTATCTACAAAGTCAAGGATAAATTATTACTAAACATCATGGAATAGGTCTTGAGATAAAAATTACGATTATATTCATGTAGTAGCACAATAGTTGGTTCTGATGAACATATGAAAGAATGGGTTGGTATCATCATTGCCTTTGTCTCCATTTGCAGCATCATCCTTACTAGATATTAGTTTCCTGCAATGGTCATATTACCACCTTCAACAAGCTGATGTGCATCCACAACTCAGCTCTACTCTTCTTATTGAACCAGAAAACTCCATGGCTTTAGCTATATGTGGGCGTGGACGTAGCCCCATACCTAAATGTACAACAAATTGGTCATCTGAAGGAAAAGTGCTACTCAAAGAATGGTCACCCATACAGGCGATGTAGCACCCCAATTTCTATATCACGAGTGGAAGCTAAACATTTTTTCAACTTAAGAGTGTCACAAACATGATATGCATTACAATCATAATGGAAAGAACCCTTACGGACTGTGTATGAAAGGAATCCTCGTCATATTCTTTGTAAAGGAAATGTTAGTACATTAATTCCTAGAAAAAAAATCTGAATTTGTAGATGCAAACTCTATTTTGACTAAACCTCTTAAGAGTTCAGTACTTGTGGATGTCTCTTCCCTAATCATGAACATATAGGAAAAATTTTGTTAGAGTAAGTGGCATTGAACTCTATTACAATAGGAATAAGAGTGAATAAATGACTAATAGATAACCTAAAAATGATGAAACATCTTTTATTTACTTATTTTATCTATCGTGGCCACCATTATGGTGTGTCACACCCTCTGTTGGCACGTAGTACCCTCTATGACATCAAAGTGTCCTCTATGGTGCATTATACCTCTTTTGGCACATTGTACCCTACATGACACTGAAGTGTCTAGCGTGTTGCGCCATCTAAATCATCTTGGAATCTCTCGTGAGAACTTATTATATAATGCATTTCTGAATCTCTTATCTTTAAATCTGGATCTATACCCTAAATCTGAAATATGAATCTAAATCTGAAATTCTTTGAGAAAATCTATTTATATGTACATGATATATTGAATTACTTTGTAATGATATTTGAAACCTTATAATTCTTACCTATCTGAATCTGAAATCTTTATGTATAACATGTAAATAAGATTACTGAAAGTCTATAGTGCACAAGCTATAATTACCTCAGTGTAAGAACTTGAAAATCTAAAAATAGTTTAGCACTTTAACTATTGCATGTTAAGGAACAGTCTCGATCTGAAAATTTAGACTAGTCGTCTAAATATGATATAATGACAATAATTCAAAGGGCATGCCCACTTACCTGAAGAGTGCAAGAGAAGTCCTAACTTGTGCGAGGAACTAGTATTGAGTTCATATTTCATGTGTGAACTTACATCATGTCTCTACTAGGAATCTGATTTTCCCTTCTTGATTATAATTTAAGACAACTAAGGTTTGAATCTGTTATTATAATTTTTTGCTACATTTACTTTAATTTTAAACCAAACCCATGGTATTCATTTCTCTCGTCAATAATTATTATCATTTGGGTGTAACATATCCTAATTAGCATATCATTATCACATGACATTTTAGGTACTTCAACTTTGGGATTCCACCATTAACGTACAGTTTAGAACTAATTCCTTTATCATTCATCTTATGTCATTCTAGTCAAGAATCGCTATTGATCTTACACTTCCTAGTTATGCTCCCACATTAAAATAAACTAGACATGTGATCTAGAGATTCATAGGCTAAAAGGAATCTTTCCAAAAAATACAGTGTATAAAGAATGTATATAGGATAAGGAACATTTCATCATATTTATTTTAATCAACCATAATAACTAGGCAGTAGCACTACAGATCCTACTATCTATACCCACTCGTTGACCCAGACACAAGACTTTGTGCCCAATCTATCACAATACAATATAGAGGAGAGAGGTAGATGAGAGAGAGAAAAGTGTTTTGTTCACAACTTTTGGTCTATAACGAACTTTTTACTGAAATAAAAGAATGAGATTCATCACAAAAAATACTTTATAACAAGACCAATGTTGACATACTTATGAGAAAATGATAACATGAGAAAACTAAAGTGTAAAAAAGTACATCGCCCTAAAACAATGGGTACTATATCCCAAAACATTAGAACCAATGTTTTGAGGTACATTATTCCCTTTTGGGGGTACATTACTCCCATTTTGGGATACAATACCTGTGTTTTGAGGGATATTGCCCATATTTTGGGGTATAAAACCCTATGTATTGGGATATAGTACGTCTGCAAGTAAACATTAAAATTGTTAGAGAGCCTATTTACTAAAGTTGTTTGTTATAGAGTCTATTTACTTAAGTTGTTTTTGTGTCTTTGTAATATGGCCCAATTGTGTGTTGGTCCATTAGGGTTTCTCTTGTGTCTGTATGCTTCCTCCTTATCCTATATATAGGAAAGAGGGGTTGTCCTTCTATTAATAAGAAAAATCTACACGTAAGGGGATTTTCCCATTATATCATTTTCAACATAGTATCAGAGCAGGCTTTCCTGAGCCACCCCAAACCCTAAAAGAGAGAGAGCACAAAGGAGAGTTGTCTCCCCTTATAGGCGGTCTCCACTGCTAGATCATCCTTTGAAGTTGTTGCTACAGATCTGCATCCTTGCTTCTTCTTGGGTCCATCTCCTTTGAACCGTCTCAATCTTCAACAAAAATCATCCTTTTAAGTTGTTGCTACTAGATCTACTTGGGAATGCCATGACACTACCATGATTTACTACCTTTAGAGCCATCATATCTACCCTACTTGTCGCCTTTGTCTACACCGCCACTGATCTACATGGCTGATGATCTACTTTGTTATTGTTGGTCTAGTTGCCTTTATCATCTACACCGCCACAGAGAACCAAAATCTTGGATAGATATCCCTTTTCTACTAATCTTAGGGACACATCATCCCTATATTTCTATGATGGAGATCTGAAAGGGTGTCCCCCTCTTTTGTTGTTGTCTCTAGGACTTTTCTGGTGTTATTCACCCTGATAACATGGTGTGTTACTTCTAAACACAACATGTAGGCGGTGTCTATTTTGTTCGCAACTTCATTCACTCGCTGAACAACACGATATTTCTCCTTACAGACACAACATGTCATCTGTGTTTTATCAGACTCTGCCTGAGATTCCATCAACTGGCACGAAAAGTCACTCCATGACGCAGTGTGTTGCATGCTTCCTACTGGCGCTGATTTTTGTTGTTGTAGTATCAAACACAATGTCTCCTTATTGACATGGTGTGTCACCTGCTACTGGCGATTACTCTCTCAAGTTTTGTCAACTGACACATCGTGTCGCCTACTACTTGTCGACATTGATTACTACCGATGCATCTATTGATGTGTAACACGGTGTGTCTCTTCACTGACATAGCATGTCAACTGCTACTATTGCTATTACTTGGCGTGTTTCACTATCTATAATGCTTATTTTACATGGAAAAGGTATCTATACATGGCGAGTCCCTTCTTTATTTTTACCAACAACATTTATCTTCTTCTTCAACACTTTTATTACTATCTTTTGTTGTTTCACACCCCTTCCCTTCCCAGCCATATATACCTTTTGCCTACCTCCTCCATACTTGCTCTACCCCATATACATATCGAACCTACTAATAATTAGATTTTGTGATTTTTTACCTTTTCATCTATGTAATCAAATCATATTGCACCTTGACTTGAGAGTTGTCGATTACCTCCTTCGCATACCTACATATACCCTACCTCTACCATTATTTTTTATTCTCCACCCAACAACTGTCTTGACTTTTTTGCATTGGCATAAGGGGGAGAACAAAGGATGATGAGTAGAGGGAAAAGATGAGAAGGAAAGAAGAAGAAGAAGACTTTCATTCTACTGTTCTATGGATCTTCATGCTACATTTACTATACGGATTCTTCTGATTTTGTTGTTCCATTGATCTTCATGCTAAATTTACTATATGGATCCTTCTACTACTACATGGTGTTCCTTTTGCTTCTATGTGGATCCTTATTGTTTTATGGATTGTTCATGTGGAGCTTTCTGCTGCTATTATTGCTTATTCTTCATCATCTCGACTGTTGTTGTGGAGTTGTCTACTTTCTGATGCTATTTGTTGATTGATTTTCCATATGGTGACATCATTCTTGCTACTTGTGCTATGATTAGCACATTTTACTTGCTTCTTTGTGCTTTTGCACTATCTGCTATCTGTGCTCTGTGTGCATGTTGACTTTCTATTGTGAACCAACACTCTTTGGACTTTGTCAATCAACACACTTTAGACATTGACATCTACTACTATGCTGGAAATTATATGATGAGATGATGATGATACTACATGCGTACGATGGAGCTTCATTATATTCTGCTAAGGATGTTCATCTTGGAGTCCTTTTTGCTAATTTTTACTTCAGGAACAATGGTCTTTTATCTGGCTGTATCATCTATTTTCTGCTACTGTATTTCAGCACTCTATGGCTTGTATGTGCCTTATGTGCATGTTATCTATTGCTTCCTATGCTCCAGCACTCTCTGGCTTGTTTGTGCATCGTGTGCACATTGTCTACTGCTACTTGTGTTCCAAGACTCTCTATTCGACTTGATGATGATGACAGCGGTTGTGATGAAGACCATGATGCCTACTTGTTGACGTTTTATCTACTCTAGATGCTACTTCACATTGATCAAGAAGCTCTTGCTACCTACTTTTGGATTATCTTCTTGAGGGGGAGTATTTGAGTGTTGAGTGATGTATTGTAATATTTAAGGGGAGAAATTCTTTTATGGGCTTGATTATCTTTCTCTTGATTTGTCTGTAAGGGTTAGGGTGCATAATGTGTGTACCCTGTATATTTATAAAGATTTCAATTACATAGAGGTCCACATAGAATAGGAAAATAACAAGTGAATATAAAGAACTTAAATAAAATACTATTTAACACTCCCCCTCAAGTTGGATCTTAGACATCAATCATGCCCAACTTGTCCACAAGAGAGCTGAAATGTTTCTTAACCAATAGCTTTGTGAAGATATCATAAACTTGGTCCTCTGAGCGAGTGAAAGGAGTGCAGATATGACCAGTCAAAATAGATTCTCTGATAAAGTGGCAGTCAATTTCAATGTGCTTAGTCCTCTCATGAAATACATGATTATTTGCAATAAAAATAGTTGCTTTATTGTCATAGTGCATAGGAATAGGAGCAGAAGATCCCACATCAAGTTCTTTTAGAAGAGACTGTACCCACAGAAGTTCACATGCAGTTGAGCCATAGCATGATACTCGACCTCAGCACTATATCTAGCAACAACATCTTGCTTTGTGCTCCATCAGGTAACCAGATTTCCACCAACAAGAGTACAATAACAAGAAGTAGATTTTATGTCTATCTTACTTCTAGCATAGTCAGAATCAGAATAGCCTTCAAGAGAGCAATGACCATGTTTTCTATAAAAGGGCCTTTACCAGGATCTTTCTTCAGATATCTCAATATATGACACAGTGCTTCCCAGTGACATTGTCTAGGCTTTTCAAAAATACCTACTAACAAGACCAATAGTAGTACAAATATCAGCTCTAGTGATAGTCAAATAGATTAGTTTGCCAACCAATTTTCTATATCTTTTATAGTCAGGATACTGGGGAGTTTCATCATCATCCCAATTCACATTAGGATCTAAGGATGTATCAGTAGGCCGAGCTCCAAGCATTCTAATTTCCTGTAGAAGATTAAGAACATACTTTCATTGTGATAGAACAAGAACATTAGCAGTCATGAAAACTTCAATCCCCAGAAAGTATCTCAGTTTGCCTAGATCTTCAGTGACAAAATGCTTGCATAAGTAGGCTTTAGTAGCATTAATTTAAGAGAGATCACTTCCAAATAAAGTAATATCATAAACATACACAATAAGAACCACAATACTAAAGGATGTCTTTTTAATAAAGACAAAATGATCAACATGAGATCTGAGAAAGCCATAGGTAGACAGAATCTTGCTCAATTTATCAAACCAGGCACGCGGACTCTGCTTGATTCCATAAATAGACTTTTTGAGGTGGCAGACTTTGTGTGACTCCCCCTGAGCAACAAACCCAGGTGGTTGCTCCATGTAGACTTCCTCTTATAGATCACCATAAATGAAGGCATTCTTGACGTCTTGCTGGATAAGGGACCAATCTAGATTAATTGCCATAGAGAGAAGAACCCACACAGAATTTAGCCTGGCAACAGGAGAAAAAGTTTTGAAGTAATCAATACCATAAGTCTGAGTGTACCCTTTCACCATGAGGCGGGCCTTCAGACGTTAAACAGTTCCATCAGGATGACACTTGGTAGTGTAAACCCAATGGCATCCAATAGGTTTGCAATCATAAGGAGGATCAACCAGATTCCAGGTACCTCTGTCAGTTAGAGCGGCCATCTCCTCAGTCATGGCATGTGTCTAGGTCGTACTTTGTAATGCGTCATGAATAGTTTTGGGTACATAGGCAGTAGAGAGAGCATCAACAAAATTACTAACATGAACACTCAGGTGTATAGTAGAGAAGTAGTTAGCAATATTATGAGATTTACATGATCTAGTACCCTTCCTAAGAGAAATAGGGTAAATCTAAATCAGAAGTTACCTCAGCTGTTGCACCCCGATCTCACAATTTCCACTAATCATGAGATTAGGGCATAAATTGAGGATTTAACGTAATGCAAAGATCACCCTTAACTTTTTCTTCTCTTTCAAAACTCTTTGTTTTCTCACATTGAACCACATAAACCAACTTTATAAGGGAATCTAAACATTGATTTCTCTAATCTGATTTCAACAATAAAAATGCATGTATGAACATTCATTATGATCCTCATACTTTTAAGCACATAAGACTTGCTGATTTGCACATATTGCTAAAAGAGGAATAATGTTATACATCATCATTTACAACTCTCTCTTATTTCTTTACAAGGACCTAGAGTGACAAGGACCGACTAAACTTAACTATACTCAGAATTAACTCTTATGGCAGATCTACTCTGATACAATGATATATTCTTCAAGTCCATGTGATTTCCCTAAAAATTGTGAGTAGAGGGGTGAGCCTCCTCGCTCAATGAATGAGTACTTCAAAGAAACAGTCTAAAGCATTGATATAATTACAAATATACTTTTGAGAAATTGATATCAATTATAATAGCATTAAGCTTTAAAGAGTCTAATAATTGATAATTATAAATATGGCAGGATACTCTAAATATCTATAAGAGTGAATCAATATATGAAATGCTTAATAAATCATAAAGAGAACTAATAATTCAGAAATATACAAAGAATAATTGAATAATTGTACACACTTGTTTGACCTCTCATTCATTTTATTATGCCCTGATCATATGCAGTGTACTCTACATATGAAGACTCATAGTGCACTATGATCACACCATACAAGACATAGCAGACACACCTGGGAAATGCTAAGTCTGACTACTCTCCTGGTCTGCAATAGGGAAATGGCTCTCTGGCCTAAACTAGACTCCTCATCTATCCTGAGCACACAGGCAGAGAGTCAAGCCACCTCTTGGCTTTTCTGTACTCTAGTGCCACCAGGACTTCTAGTTGATGTTGGACATTACAAACTATAATTTAAGGAGACTTCCACTAGGGCTTCATCCCCCGTGCCACCTGATAGAACGTTCTGACCCCCATATACTAGATGATGCTAGGGTTAGGTCATTTCACCCCTAAGGTGCATACCTCATAAAGGGGTTCTACGGTGTTCAGGGCTCCTAAGTCTATTATTTTATTATTCCTAGAAAGATCTTTTCTACATTATACCCTTCTCTTACTTATACTTGACACTGGTATCCATATGGTGTCGCGTCTACTTATTTGAAGTTATAATACAACATGTATATCATTCTAAACTTGGCAGAGTAGTATATTCAAAACACTATAATATACTGAGTAATCAACATACTATACATGCAGGAAGACTAAAATTCTTAAATAAACAAATTACATGTCCACTTGGCACATACACACTAGAATCGTGCAATTTATCATCTTATTACACTGATAAGAGTTAATTACTTGACATATGAGTAATCGTCAATAGCACCTGTAACTTATCTATAATTTCTCAAAGAACGTGCATATTAACCCAAATCTTGAGTTGTGCATCTCATAACTCAATTAAGAGTTAATTACTTATCATGATAAAAATTATTAATAATAACTGAGAACATTGATATCACAATACTTGATTCATTGAACACCCTACCCTTAGGGTTTCATTTAATCACAACAAATGCTACAAATAAAGGTGTAATACATCTATCACGTACTTTTCAAAACTTTACAACACATGATACATGGGATCTCAATCCCTTATCACATTACTGATAATTCTCATCCCTTCACATCATTATCATAATTACTGGATCTGGGTATTCAAACCCTTAGATCATCAGATAGCATTGTTAGCTCTGTAACAAGTAACCATTACCTCTAGGTCCTTAGACTAAGGTATTCATTTCACTGGTTGTACAAGTATTCTCATGGCTCACAAGGCCATCACACATCTTGTCACCTCTCACTAGGCAACAACTTATTCACATGGCTCCCATAAAGATTTCATGCGAAATAAACATTCACTGAATAAAGACTACTATCAACAAATCATATAAAATCAATATATGTATGAAACCTTAGAACTGAGCTGAATTTGGGTTTCCATGCCATTCACTGGGATATCATGCATCAATAATAACATTAAATAAATAAATTCTATCATGTCAAGAAAATCCCTTCAAATGGATTTCACGATATCTATTCGCAAATATCCAACTTTCCTCGCATCTAGGGTTTCACCCTCTTCACTGAGATACCAAACAAACACTACTCACTTTAAAAAAAATTCAAGATAGTATCTGACATATATGTACTATGGATTTAGATAAACAATCATTCAAAACCAAGGGGATCTAGATAAGCAACTTTCTCTATTTACTTATATAAAAAATTTCAGTCATAGACAAATTCCCTATATTTCAGCTTACTCTTATAACCTCTACAAATACTTAGTGAATTCTCATTAGAATGCATTGTTTACATTTATAATAGGATTTTATCATCTGAAATTCATTCAAACAAAGGAAGAATCAATTTCATATCATTTTGCAACAACTTAGAACAAATAGACAATTCAGGGTTTGTAGTCGCATACTAAGCAATTAAAGATTATGGTTGATTTAACCAATTTTCCTACAATATATTGTTTAAAGGAAGTTCCCACTCACCCTAAGGTGTTAAAACACCTTAAAAGTGTATCCCATATCTGAAAATCTCGAATCCATATCAAATCCCTAGCAATTCACCCAATTCTTCTTCCTTTCAACTCGAAAACCCTAAAAATGAGGGATTATGAACAAAGAGTGAGAAAAGGGGAAGTTTTGATACCATTTTGGATCAAATCAGAGGAGGGACAGAATTTTGACATGTGAGAGAAGATTCACCATGAAACTATATTCAAAGAATCTAAACTTACATGATTTCATCATTCCTCAGACCGCAAAACCCTAGGTCAGCATCTCCATCAATTTCTCCTCTCAAACTCTAACTCTCTCTAGGATTTCATTTCTCTGGATTGAATCACAAATTATGAGAGCTCCTTATGTCTTAGGTTGACCATATAGAGAAATTGAGCTGCTTGGGTTAATTTCACATTGACCCCTCACTAAACTTTTTCTTATTTCAGCATATTTTTCTGTCATAAAAAGGTTTCTATGAATTCGTGTATTTCAGAGATCAAACCTTCTCCAAAAATTATGATAATTTAGCATGTTGTGTATAATTGAGTTACAAAGCTTTTGTTAAAATTTGAGATCATTCAAGCTTCCATTAAATAACTAAAAATCAAATAGTGCACTACTATCCAGAATTCTACAGAAATGTCAGTTACTCTAATTCATCTACTGATAAGGTCTAAACGCATCCAAAAATTATGAAAATTTTACATGTTATTTATAATTGAGTTTAAGATCTCAGTTTAAAATTTCATATAATTTGGAGTTAGAAATAAATAATTAAAAATAAAATACTACACTACTAAAAAAGCACTCTATCAGCATTTTGGTCAAAGTATAGTTCGGCCGAGAACCACATTCAAGGAACACTCACATATTCTAAAAAATTTCTCCAATATGAATTATTGAGTTATTCATATCATATAAAAAATTCAATTAAACACAAAATTTGTAGAAAATATGAAAAATCATTTACCACACTGCTATCCTGATTAAATTCCATACTCATGTACCATCAAAACCCTAATTTCAGCCAACTAGGGTTTATATTTCTCAAACCCTAATTTCTCAAACAATAGAACACTTAATGTTCTTATTAGGTTTAAAACATAATAATTGAATTATCGTCATTTATTAGATTTAAGCAATGATCAATCCAATTAAGCATATAATCATCCAGGTAAACCCTAGTTTATCAATTAAGCTCAGATGCGGTCATAACAATTCTCCTCCCCCTAAAAAGGTTTCGTCCCCGAAACATAAATATGCAAGTAAAGTACATTCAAGGTTTATTTTAAGCTTCTAAAATCTTACATGTCATTATATTCTTATATTTCATACTTGAATGCAGTTTTCAACATTAAGTCCTTTGTTCCTTTACTAAATCACAACATGTTTGAAATAGTTCTCAATGATAACAAACAAATTCTCTATGCCACAATCAATCATAGGATAGAGAGAGAAACAACCATTTCAATATTTTCATACTCTTGAGGTGTTACCTCAACATCGATAATCTGATCCAACTATCTCAATTCATACTACTAAATATGTACTATTGTTATGTATTACCTCTAAATCACGAAAGAGAGTTCACCATGTTCTTTTGAAATTTACTATTGTGCTACTCAAATAGCAAAATGGTCTTGAGTTAAAAGACTAGATTCAACAACAATTGTACATTACTACTCACGACATCCCCATTGGATCATGGATGCATAAGGTGAAGCATTACCATCACATTCCATACTATTCTCAAGTATGAACCCACATATAATTCAAGGTGTAACCATCAGGTTATAGCATACTAGGGTTTCAACAATAGTAACATAGTACTCCATAATTGTATTAGTCATTCAAGGACTATTCATACCCAATTACCACCACTTAGTTATATTAAAGCTAGGTATAACAAGCTACACCTCATTATGGTTACATATCAATACAATATGGTTATCATCCCTTCTATTCATATGAGTGAATAGGTAAGACTACCTTATTCAGGGTAACCCTCCATTTGTTCCATCATCATTCAACCCATATCACCATACCACAATTGTACAATACTAAGATGGATTACTGGTATGAATGACTTAAACTATCAGACACCTTTAATTAACATATTGCTTGCACATGTACACTAAAATCATACGTAGAACCAATTTACATCCCTTAATATACCTTCAACAAATTATACTTCTAAAAACAAATTCACATATTACTAAAAGCCATTGTTTTCTCTTATCTCTCTCCTCATTCATTACTGCTTACTTTTTGCTACTTATCCTTCTCATTTTAATCATGTAGATTAAACATCCCAAAAATTGAAACATACAAGGTATGAATAGATTATTCATCATTCTTGCTATTACTACAAGAATTTATTTCATATCACACTTCACTCATATTGTATTTCTCCTTTTGTTCAAAACACACCTCTTATATTTCAAATCTATTTCTTATCCTTTGCTCTAAATCATTTCCATATTGTTTATCTACCTTTTAGATTAGCTAGGATTACTACCAGTGCTAGTTTACTTCTCATAGTGCAAATTGCATGATCTTGTTTTATAGAGATGCTAGTATTCAAGGTCAAATCACTAGTGACAACCCTTAAACTACTACAACTCTAAACATTCTAGGGTTTGGCCTTTATCAGTAGCATGATGTTATTGTGGTGTGACTATGCTCCCTTAATTTGAAATTCAAACTTTGGATCTCACAAGTTTTTACTAAAGCCTTCCTTATCTTATCAATTGAATATCCTTCATCTTAATTGGCCATTCAGATATATTACATTCTCAGTTTACCCTTCTAGGGTTTCATCATCATATTGTGTGTCATTATTACATTCACTAGATGCCTCTACCATGGTGGTTATGCATCAAATATGATTCATTTTCTTATCACTTCATTCCCACATTTCTCTCATTAAGTAATATATGGAAGAGAAGATGGTTCTGAGACTTAGAATTCTTATCTTCAAACATCCCATTAATACATTTGTCATATGTAGGTTTAATTAGTTATCAACAAGGATACTTGACTAACTAGCACTTGATTGAATCTCCTAACCTCTTTATTTTATAATCTATATTACTCCACCATGTTTTAAACCCTTCCTTACTTTCCATAATCCTCTTACCATATACTACTCTTCCACCTGTTATCTTTAACTTCTACTTTTCTCTTATGATCATGTTGCTTATTCATGTGTATGATCATGTATACCATGTTGCACATATTTCTTTTTATCCTTCTACTAATGTGAAGTTGAAATTCTAAATCAATAATCTCTCTACTAGTTTCAACTCATGTTTAATACATTACATATCCTTCATTTTAAATCAAACGGCTCATGCATGTGTGAAACATAGTTTCTCTTATATCAAGTTTTTTCTTCCTGAGTATAGTCTACCTTTGTATAACTTATTCATTTTGTTAAGCTACACTTTTGTTCTTTTTTTTTAGAAACTAGTTTGTTGTTCTATAGAGACTTAGAATCCAAAGGTAGTAAGGATGAATGTATTAAACTTATTAATAAAGGTATACATTCCACACTCTCAATTATATCATAACCCTCATTCCTTAATCAAGATCATTATTTCCAACATTTCTCTTTATATCAACTAAGTTTCTTATCTTAGTTTTATGATTTACATGCTCATCTAGTTCTCTTCACTTTAACTCTTCTGAAGACTCTTCACTTCTATGTACTTATTGTATACTTATCTCTTTTCTTCTATTTTCCCTTTGCTTTGGAGTACATAAAAACATTGTACTCAGTTATATAGTCCATTCCTCATGATTGATTCTTACTATCTTGGCCCCTTACATACTTTTCTCATATATTTTCCATATTTCATATTTAGAGTTCATATAATACTAATAATTAGACTTAATATGAACGTTATGTCGTGTTCCTTTATTCCCAATTAAGGGTTTCTCATATGAGGCCCCAAAGTTGGATCTCAGATATCAGTTCCAACTGATTCTTAGCTATCCCATTCTTTCCCTTATACTTCAAAATCTTAGAGTATATACATTCATACTAGAATTTAGATCTAATCTATCTAGAATTTATTCTTGTTATGTTATTAATAGGAGTCATTAGATCCCACTAATGCATCTTACCAGTCGGACCAGGCCGAACATGCAGTCCTAAAGCCAAGAGCTACTCAGGATTACTCAACTCCTATTCATCTCAAATGTGTGGAAGAAAACTTATCCACTTAGGAAAGCTCATTCAAAGATCATTTATAGTCTACTTAATACAAAGAATGTAATCAATAAATGCTACAACTGCATAGTGTACAACAAATCTTAAAGACCCATATATATTTCAAAATACTGAATATCTGAATTCAAACATATAAGAGCTTTTCTATTCATCTCCAATAAAAAAAATGAAATGAAAGTTCTACCACATTTTATATTTATGCTCTTAATTCATGTTACTTATATTGTTTTTAACCCTAATATTTCTTGGGTTCCTCTCTAGACCATCCTTCCACTATATAACTGGCCAGGGTATACATGAAAGAATAGACATAGTAGCTTGATATTGGTTGATCCAAGTACTCAGATACCAGGCCAGGATATCCAAATACTCAAATCCCCAGAGCTAACATCATAACATCTCCTATCTGCCACACTTATGACTCTAACTTACTAACTTAATGGTCCCTGACAACTCAGACTAAGCTCTGATACCAAGTTGTTACACCTCGGTCTCACAATTTCCACAAATCATGAGATTAGGGCATAAATTGAGGATTTAACGTAATACAAAGATCACCCTTAACTTTTTCTTCTCTTTTAAAACTCATTGTTTTCTTGCATTGAACCACATAAACCAACATTACAAGGGAATCTAAACATTGATTTCTCTAATCTGATTTCAAATGTAAAAATGCATGTATGAACATTCATTATGTTCCTCATACTTTTAAGCACATAAGACTTTCTGATTCACACATATTTCTAAAAGAGGAATAATGTTATACAACATCATTTACAACTCTCTCTTATTTCTTTACAAGGATCTAGAGTGACAAGGACTGACTGAACTTAACTATACTCAGACTTAACTCTTGTGGCAGATATACTCTGATGCAATGATATCTTCTTCAAGTCCATATGATTTCCCTAAAAATTGTGAGTAGAGGGGTGAGTCTACTCGCTCAGTGAATGAGTACTTCGAAGAAATAGTCTAAAGCACTGATATAATTACAGATATACTTTTGAGCAATTGATATCAATTATAACAATAGTAAGATTTAAAGAGTCTAATAATTGACAATCATAAATATGGCAGGATACTCTAAATATCTATAAGAGTGAATCGGTATATGAAATGCTTGATTGATCATAAAGAGAACTAATAATTCAAAAACATACAAAGAATAATTGAATAATTGTACACACTTGTTTGACCTCTCATTCATTTTATTATGCCTTGATCATATGTAGTGTACTCTACATATGAAGACTCGTAGTACACTACGATCACACCGTACAAGACTTAGCGGACACACCCGGGAAATGCTAAGTCTGACTACTCTCCTAGTCTGCAATAGGGAAATTGCTCTCTGGCCTAAACTGGACTCCTCTAACCTGAGCACACAGGCGGAGAGTCAAGCCACCTCTTGGCTTTTCTATACTCTAGTGCCACCAGGACTTCTGGTTGATGTTGGACATTGCAAACTATAATTTCAGGAGACTTACACTAGGGCTTCATCCCCCATGCCACCTAATAGCACGTTCTGACCCCCGTATACTTGACGCTGTCAGGGTTAGGTCATTTCACCCCTAAGGCGTAGACCTCACATAGGGGTTCTACGGTGTTCAAGGCTCCTAGGTCTATTATTTTATTATTCCTAGAAAGCTCTTTTCTACATTGTATCCTTCTCTTACTTATACTTGACTCTGGTATCTCTATGGTGTCACGTCTACTTATTTGAAGTTATAATACAACATGTATATCACTCTAAACTTGGCAGAGCAGTATATTCAAAACATTGTAATATACTGAGTAATCAACATACTATACATGCATGCAGACTAAAATTCTTAAATAAATAGATTACATGTCCACTTGGCACATACGTACTAGAATCGTGCAATTTATCATCTTATTACACTGATAAGAGTTAATTACTTGACATATGAGTAATCATTAATAACACCTGCAACTTATCTGTAATTTCTCAAAGAATGTGCATATCAACCCAAATCTTGAGTTGTGCATCTCATAACTTAATTAATAGATAATTACTTATCATGACAAGAATTATTAATAATAACTGAGAACATTGATATCACAGTACTTGATTCATTGAACACCCTACCCTTAGGGTTTCATTTAATCACAACAAATGCTAAAAAGAAAGGTGTAATACATCTATCACGTACTTTTCAAATATTTACAACACATGATACATGGGATCTCAATCCCTTATCACGTTACTGGTAATTCTCATCCCTTCACATCATTATCATAATTACTAGATCTGGGTATTCAAACCCTTAGATCATCAGATAGCATTGTTACCACTGTAATTGTTACCTCTGTAATTACCTCTAGGTCCTTAGACCAAGGTATTCATTTCACTGGTTGTACAAGTATTCTCATGGCTCACAAGGCCATCACACATCTTTTTACCTCTCACTAGGCAACAACTTATTCCCATGGTTCCCATAAAGATTTCATGCGACGTGAACATTCACTGAATAAAGACTACTATCAACAAATCATATAAAATCAATATATGTATGAAACCTTGGAACTGAGCTGAATTTGGGTTTCCATGCCATTCACCGGGATATCATGCATCAATAATAACATTGAATAAATAAAGTCTATCATGTCAAGAAAATCCCTTCAAATAGATTTCACGATATCTATTCACAAATATCCAACTTTCCTCACATCTAGGGTTTCAACCTCTTCACTGAGATACCAAACAAACACTACTCACTTTAAATGAAATACAAGATAGTATCTGACATATATGTACTATGAATTTAGATAAACAATCATTCAAAACCAAGGGGATCTAGATAAGTAACTTTCTCTATTTACTTATACAACAAATTTCAGTCATAGACAAATTCCCTATATTTCAGTTTAACCTCTACGAATACTTAGGGAATTCTCATTAGAATGCATTTTATACATTTCTAATATGATTTTATCATCTAAAATTCATTCAAACAAAGGAAGAATCCATTTCATATCATTTTGCAACAACTTAGAACAAATAGATAATTCAGGGTTTGTAGTCGCATACTAAGCAATTAAAGATTATGGTTGATTTAACCAATTTTCGTGCAATATACTATTTAAAGGAAGTTCCCACTCACCCTAAGGTGTGAAAACACCATAAAAACGTATCCCATATCTAAAAATCTCGAATCCATATCAAATCCCTAGCAATTCACCCAATTCTTCTTCCTTTCAACTCGGAAACCCTAAAAATGAGGGATTATGAAGAAAGAGTGAGAAAAGGGGAAGTTTTGATACCATTTTGGATCAATCATAGGAGGGATATAATTTTGACATGTGAGAGAAGATTCACCATGAAACTATATCCAAAGAAGCTAAACTTACATGTTTTCATCATTGCTCAGACCGCAAAACCCTAGGTCATCATCTCCATCAATTTCTCCTCTCAAACCCTAACTCTTTCTCTCTCTCTAGGATTTCATTTCTCTAGATTGAATCACAAATTATGTGAGATCCTTGTGTGTTAGGTTGACCATATAGAGAAATTGAGCTGCTTGGGTTAATTGCACATTGACCCCTCATTAAACTTTTTCTTATTTTAGTAGATTTTTCTGTCATAAAAAGGTTTCTGTGAATTCGGGTATTTCAGAGATCAAACCTTCTTCAAAAATTATGATAATTTATAATGTTGTGTATAATTGAGTTACAAATATTCAGTTAAAAATTAATATCATTCCAAGCTTCCATTAAATAAATAAAAATAGAATAGTGCACTTCTATCCAGAATTCTATAAAAATATCAGTTACTGTAATTCATCTACTGATAAGGTCTAAACGCATCCAAGAATTATGAAAATTTTACATTTTGTTTATTATTGAGATTCAGATCTGCATTTAAAATTTCAGATCATTTGGAGTTACCAATAAATAACTAAAAATAACACACTACACTACTGAAAAGCACTATGTCAACATTTTGGTCAAAATATAGTTTGACCGAGAACTACATTCAAAGAACACTCAAATATTCTGAAATTTTTCTCAAATATGCATGATTGAGTTATTCATATCATATCAAAAATTAAATTAAATACAAAATTTGTAGAAAATATGAAAAATCATTTACCACATTGCTATCCTGATCAAATTCCATACTCATGTACCATCAAAACCCTAATTTCAGCCAACTAGTGTTTATATTTCTCAAACCCTAATTTCTCAAATAATAGAATACTTAACATTCTTATTAGGTTTAAAACATCATAATTGAATTATCATCATTAATTAGATTTAAGCAATAATCAATCCAATTAAGCATATAATCATCCAGGTAAACCCTAGTTTACCAATTAAGCTCAGATGCGGTCATAACATCGGCAGTGGCAGGAACTTCTAAATGAGAAGATTGGTTGTTAGTGGGGGGGTCTTGAGCAGGAATAGACTGTAGTGTTCGATTCTTGCGTTGGTAAATAATGAGAGGAGGAGACGTAGTCTCATCAGGTTGCAAAATAGATGTAGAATTACTAATAATGGGAAGAGACACTGTAATGAGATCTGAACTCAACATGTTCCCCTTAGTAGAGTAGTATGGAGTGTCTTCAAAGAAAACTATAAAACTTCTCATGAACCATCTTTTAGTAACAGGACTATAGCAACGATATCCTTTCTGAGTCCGTGAGTATCCTAGAAAAATACATTTTTCAGCTCGAGGAGACAACTTGTCCTGAGTCGGTCCAAGCAAACGAACAAAATAAGTCGACCCAAAAATACTCAAAGGTAAATAAAATAGAGGAAGATGGGGTTGTAGTAATTGTACAATAATTTTATTCCCAATAACAGATGAAGGCATATGGTTTATTAGAAAATAGGCAGTAAGAACCGCTTCTAGCCAAAAATGTTTTGAAACATTAGAATGCAGCATGAGAGTTCTAGTAACTTCAAGTAAATGCCTATTTTTCCTTTTAGCAACACCGTTCTATTGGGGTGTATAAGCACAAGATGTCTGATGAATTGTACCCACAAATGACAAAATAATCCAACATTTTTTTGAACAAATTTCAAAGCATTATCAGTACCTAGGATTTTAATAGGCATAGCATATTGAGCTTTAATTTCTGCAATGAAGAACTTAATAGTAGCAAGAACTTGGGATCTATCTTTCAACAGAAATAACTACGTAGCACGGGAGTAATCATCAATGAACAAAATAAAATATTTATTGTCTGACAAACTTGGAACATGATAAGGACTCCATACATCAGCATGAACCAAATCAAGGATCACATAAGGGGTCACTAACGGTAGGTAAGTGAGAGAAGCTCCAACTTCTCTCTAAAAAAATCACTCTGGTCCATCCCCATCTCAGCTCGGTGCCTCCGACCCCTTCCGACGTGTTCCCCTCCACCCCAAAGCTTTCGCCCGGCCTCTCTACTGGCGACGATCATCCACACTTTGTCAGCGTCAGACTCTCCCCATCCAGGTATCAAAAAACAATTTTCAAGTTTTTCCTTCCTCGACCTACTCTCTACTTGTCGGCGGTGGTTGACATCCTACAGCCTTGAGATCCTTTTTTCCAACTCTAGAGTGCTTCCTCACCGCTGGGCTCCAGTGCTTCCCAGCATGCACTTGGGTTTCCTGAGATTGAAAACAAAATCGCCTCTGCTTTTCTGATTTTGCTCTTCAGCGATACCAAATCGAGTGCTTCATCTCCTACCTCCACCATGGTCTACCAAATCTTTGCCTCCGGCTACCTATCTAAACGGCGCCTCTTTTCCTGAAAAGGCTCCTTTTTTTCTCCACAACAGTCCGCAATAAATTCTGAAAATAACAACATCCTTTGCAACACTCCTTGGGCATCACAAACGGTTTACAGTTACATGCAGAAGTTATTTCATTGATTACGCCTTGTAGAACATCTAAGATCGAGCTTACCCACGAGCTTCATACCAGCTCAGCTAACATCTCCACCCTCATACAAAAATCTTGCTTCAAAAATCCAAAATTCTATTCTCTCTGCCGGTTACTGCTTTCCTTCCCGAGAACACCTTTGGCAGTCAGATCAAATCAACACAATAGTCGGCCCAGAGATCAGCAATAAAGACCCATCTATTGATCTGATAACATCATGCGTACAGGAGGCGTGCTCACCCTCACCTCATGCATAAATTCACCTTGCATGCATAGAAACGGTAAGACTTCAGCCTTCCATTGTGCTCTAAGGAAAAATAAACCCTTGGTGACAAACGGAAGCACAAAAACTCCATCATCTCCTGCCAACATGAATTCCCGTTTCTCCTTCATAGAAATCCCTCTCGCAGATCCATCCTATTCAGCGAGCATCCCATTACCACGAGCTTGGATCTACCACAAGAACGACATCTCGTCTGGCACCTGTATGATAAACATCGGTCATCGCTCCTTCCAGGTGAAGGTCTCGTGGTCCATCCCCACCAATCAAACTTGGGGCAAAAAAACTCCCTTCCTCCTCATATCGGAAGGCTGGAGCGACATGCGCGACAAGTTGAAACTCAAACCTGAATGGTCTATTTTCTTACAGCCGATGGAAAATCGCACTTTTCGTGCCTGGGTGCGTGACTTCGTCCATAACACTCCTCCAGAGCTAGCCTATCTTTACAAAAAACATGATCAAGATAGCTCTTCATCCTCCAACTCGGCAGACCAACTCTTTGTCAGGGATGAGTACCAACCCCCCTTGGGAGCAAAATCATGGCCTATCTCCATCTCCTGAGGCTCTGAGGGCGACGATGATGCAGTCACATCCTCTATGGAACAAAAACAAAGTTCAATCGTTGAAAGGTACAACCTTTTCCCCTCCCCATCGTTTAAGGAAAAATATAAGCCCAATTTATCATCTTTACATAAAACCCTAATCCCTCGTACCTCCCAGGTCGAGGATGTCATCCCAAATGACTTATTTTTCCTTAACTCTGAATTCCCTGTTCTGGGACAAGCAAAATCATCCTTCCTCATAAACAATCTCCTAGACAAAACCCCCACCGCCCAAATCTGGACATCGGTCCCCCCAAAAAACCTTTTAGAGCTCTGCACTGTTCTCTTTGCCTCCGTAACAACCACTCGACATCCAGATGCTTTTCTCGCCACAGATGTTTTGGATGCCACCAGATAGGTCACATAAAAAGATTCTGCAAAACACACCTCCTCCCAAACCAGGACAAAAACCGTGCAGATCCCATCTCCTCCTCCATGCACTCTATCTTCACTAGTTTCTCACCTTTTCACAAAACCTCCACTGTCCCAAAAAAGCCCTTTTCTGGTCCCTGGCACAACTCATACCTCCCCAAACATCATTACTTTTCAAAAAACCCCTTTGCATGCCTTGCAAATCTCCCGCCTGATCATGCAAATGCTACCCCTTCACGCCATCCGAATACAAACTCTTGGACTCCTACTATATCTAAACCCTTTCATAAGCCAAATAACCATACAGCCACTACGCTCAAACCACAATCCAAAAACCTTCCTCCTCAAACTCCTTCTCAATCTCACAAAACAAACTATCAAACTGCCTCACCAAACATGAAAGTCCCTGACCACCTGGAATATGTGATCGCTCTTGACCTTCCAGCCAACTCCATGCGCCTTCTCAAGGTTCTCACCCTAAGAAGAATTCTCATATCAGTTGAAAACAACCTTGACAACAACCCTATCAATGTCCTGGATATTACCCGCGCCTTAGCCCTTCTCCTTCCCGGTCATACCATCCTAAAACCAAAAAATTTCTCTCCCACCCAGCTCATCTATACCATCCCAGAAGGTACCAAGATAAATAACCTCTTCAATCAAGTCCTCACCATACCATGTGGATCGAGCTTCATCATGGCCAGACTATCTAAATGGTCTGCCAACCTAGGATCATTTCCTGCCCCCGCAGGTGGCTCCGACTAGGTCGCCATTTCAAATCTCCCTCCTCATCTTTGGGAAATTGAGATCTTCAGAGGCATTTCACACTCTATCGGGGCAAAACTACAATACATCAGTCCTGAAACCTTACACCCTTCACAATACATCAAAGCTTATTGTCTCTTTGCTGTCAAAGCTGCTATCTCCCTTCCTCTTTCTATCAATATAAGAATTGGTGAATCCATCTACCAATTAAAACTTTCTGTTGAACATCCTACCATTAACAGCACTGCCTTTTCTGACCTTACATCACATTCACCATCTTGGTTTAGCCCAAACAAAGATAAAATGTCTTCCTTGCTTTCCAGGGCATCAAACGACCGAAACCATGTCTAGATCCGGAAAAACTCAAACCAATCTGAAAACTCTTACCTCCAGCCATGTAAGAAAAGAACCAGATCACCCAAACCTTATCTCCATGATAACAAATACAAACCTAGAGGTTCCACTTTCCCATCTCCTTCCTCTACAAAGGAAAGCTGCCCATCCCTAAACCAAACCCAGCAAGAAACAAAGAACCAAGCCTCTTCTCAGCTCAAGGATGAAAATTCTTTGCAGAGTGCGGAGCAGGAGAGCCCAAAACAAAGACATACTTCCAGCTACCTCCAGAAGATCATGCAGCCAAACCACAAAGACCCAAAAGGATCTATCATCATCAACAGAGTAAAGAAAGGTACTACTCCTATAATCTCTCCCCGCTCATTTAGTGACATTTCTTCTGCTTCTTCTTTATCATCTACTCCTTCTTATAACGACAAAAATAAGACTTAGATTCTATCGATAATTTAGCATCTTGGTCAAACATAAACAACTTCACTTAGTTTGCAAATAAGATTGGCATTCAACTTGACGATGATGATGACACACATAAAGTTCTAGACAACCTAGAAACCTTTATGGGTTGGACAAAAAGAAGACTCGCTCCTGCTGTCTCCAAAACATCGTCCTTCTAAATAGCCTTTTAAACACACATCATCCCAAGTTTTAAACATGAAAATCTCTTCTTGGAACATATGTGGAGCTGCAAACCTCCAAAGGAGAAAAAAAATACATTCTCACATTTACAAAAATAAAATTGACCTTATTACTATTCAAGAAACAAAAGCTTTTCTTTCCCCTTTTGCTCTCAAAACAATAGGGGGTAATAGAATCACAAACTGGATCCAATTACCTCCTGAGGGTTTCAAAGGGGGCCTCATTGTTGGTTTTAACAATCAATCTCTTGCTTCACAAAACACATCAATCCTAAACTTCTCAATAACCATTGAATTCAAAAACCTCTCTGATGGATATCTTTGGTTTTTCTCTGGTACCTATGGGGAACCTGGACACAACAAGTCCTTGCACCTTGCGGAACTAAATCACCTCTTTACAAAATTTCACTTGACTCTCTAGGTTTTGGATGGAGATTTTAATCTGATCACTCAAAACTCAGATAGACTCAACTCAAATCATTCCCCACATTCGATGTCTGCTGCTGACAAAAAATTTAGTCAGATGCTTACAAACCATTCTTTGATCGACATCAAACCCTCAAACACTTTTTACACCTAGTCTAGAAACCAGACATTTTCCAGACTTGACCATTTCATTTGCTCAAACCTATGGGAAGATAAACACCTTCTATCATCAGTTCATATCTCCCACCGAACTATATCTGATCACTTCCCCCTTATCCTTGACACATCTTCTACCTCGTGGGGCTCACGACCTTTCAAATTTGAAAACTGTTGGCTCTCCATAAACAACTTCTCCAGATCCTGTCTTGAATCATGGAAACTTGTCGACTCACAAACTGTTAACATTGGTCTACATATCCAAAACAACACAAAAAAAATAAAAACTCACATCAAAAAATGGAAGCACCAAAACCAAATAAACTTATTTGAATTACAAAAAAATCTTGAAGATCAATACCTTTTCGTAGACAAGGACCCAAACGCCAACCCTGCTCTTGTCCTTACCATCAAAGCCGAACATGACCACATTAATAATTGTATTGACACCAAATGGAGACAAAGGGCTAAAATCACTTGGGCTAAAGAAGGGGATAAAAACACAAATTTTTTTCACAAAATCTGTAACCAAAACTTTCGACATAATGCCATAACCCATCTAACAATAAATGGTAGACTCACATCACACAAAAAAACCATCATAACTCACATAAATAACCATTTTAAACATATCTTCAATAACAACCACAATCCCACATGTCTAAATAACTTATCTTGGAATACTATTTGTCAAAAAAACATAAAAAATCCACAAGAACTCATAAAATCCTTCTCCCTCGAAGAACTGCAGTCTGCTATCTCAGACCTTGGAAAAAACAAATCTCCCAGACCTGATGGACGAAACTCTGAATTCTACCTGGCAAATTGGGACCACTATAATAATGATTTCTTTGCTTTTCTATCTGCATTCCATGCTAGTTCAAACCCTCAAAATATCATCAAATTCATAAATAAAACTTTTATCACTCTGATTAAAAAAAATAGTCAACCTGACCACATATCTCACTTCCGACCAATCAGCCTTATAAATACCTCATATAAAATCATAGCTAAAACCCTAGCAAACAGAATAAAACCTCACTTGGAGGACATCATCCCTCTTAACCAAACTGCCTTCCTAAAAAATAGAAGTATTCAAGATGCCTTCCTGATGGTTAATGAAATCATTCATCTTTGCCACAAAAACAGAACCCCCCTTTTAGCTATTAAACTTGATTTTGAAAAAGCCTTTGACTTTGTTAACTGGCAATGTCTTTTAAAATCTCTAAAGGGTTTTGGTTTTCCCGACATTTGGGTAAATTGGATCCATGCTTGCATCTCTACAAACCATTTCTCTACTATCATAAATGGCGTTCCATTTGGTTATTTTCATAACACAAATGGACTAAGACAAGGAGACCCTCTATCTCCTTATCTGTTCATCATCCTTACAACTATTCTTTCCCGTATGATCCAATTGGGCAAACAAAATGGTCTCATTATTTCTCCTAGTGAATGCAAGGAAAATATCATTCAATTTGCAGATGATACCATTATCTCCTCCTCCCCAGATGAAGCCTCTCTTC
This sequence comes from Alisma plantago-aquatica, assembly GCA_963693085.1. NCBI lineage: Eukaryota > Viridiplantae > Streptophyta > Magnoliopsida > Alismatales > Alismataceae > Alisma > Alisma plantago-aquatica. Next base: position 1,821,296,420 of record OY856409.1, on the reverse strand, counting down.
TAAATATCTTCAGAATCATTGGCATCTTCTCATATATCTAGGGGCTTAAAATAAATATGCAAAAATCTTCCATCTTTGGGGTAAACATAAATCAACCTACTTTGGAGCACTTTAAAAACCTCTTAAAATTCAAGACTGAAGATTTTCCAATCAAATATTTGGGTCTTCCCATTACTCCATACAACATAACAAATGCTATCTGGACCCCTATCATATCAAAAATTAACACAAAACTCACAAATTGGACAAATAACTTCCTTAACCTCTCGGGAAGACTCACCCTTCTAAACACTGTCATCACTCCTATCACTACCCATTTCCTGAGCTGCATTCCCCTGCCCACAAAAACAAAATCCATATTAGACAAAATTAGAAGAAATTTTCTGTGGAACAACTCTCACAAATCGGATAAACCAGGAAAACAATATCATCTTTTAAATTGGAAAACCATATCGGCCCCTCTCGATCAAGGTGGTTGGGGCATCATCAACATTGAAACACACTCACTCTGCCTTATAACAAAAATCATTGATAGTCTGATCCAAAAATATAAAAAAAATCTGGACCCAACTCATCAAATACAAATATTACCAAAGCTCACCTCCCTGGCACCAAATCCCTAAGAAAACAGCCTCCACACTTTGGAAATTCATCAACAAAAACATCCACACGATAACTCAAATCATTAACACTCCCCCACACTCGCACAAAAATATATCGTTTTGGTTTGATCCTTGGTTCGAAAACAACTCAGTCATAAATCTTCGACCAAATTGGACTATTCCAAACAGACTTCTCAACATAAAGATTGAAAAAGCTCTACATCTTATCACCAGCAATAGATCAAATTCCCTTAAAAGATGCATTCTTTCTCAGATTAGTCCAAACGACTTCAGATATCTAGCTCTCTCCTTGGAAAATAACACCTCAAATTCTATCACTTGGAAATGGGGCAACAAATATTCGGTTAAAAAATCCTACACCTACCTTTCCTTCAGAGGTCTTTCTCCATCTACATCAAAAATATGGAAACAGAAATGGCCACAAAAATACAAAACTTTCCTTTGGCTTCTACTTCACTACAAACTTCTCTCAGGTGAAAATATTACAAAAAAGGGTTTTATTGGCTCTTTCAGATGCCCACTTTGCGAAAAAAACAGTGATTCGGTCGATCACATCTTCTTCAAGTGTATCTTCTCACAAAATATCTTCACACATTTTACACGATACTACCTTCCTGACCTCAAGGAAACTACTTTTCCCTTACAAACAACACCAAATAGACTTTACAAAAATTACAAAAGTAGTGATATTTTCACCACTATCAGTTGGAATCTTTGGAAAGAAAGAAACAATAGAATTTTCAACAACAAAAAGAATTTGGCACAAAATATTATATCACAAATAGATGCAGATCTTTACATTCTAATAAAATGCAGGTAACCTAGCAAATGGTGGACAAGACGAATCTGAGGAAGGAGAATCTGAAGCAACTTTTCTGTGTGATCTCAAAGCCATAGTTGACGATGAAACCAGTGTCAGTTTAGTGCAACAACAACTGTGATTCCTTACTCAGGCGGAATTTTTTTACAAATGAGGGTTTATCATCTTTATAACATCTAGATGCTTGTTATGGGGTTCCTCTCCCTCATTATCGAAACAATGCTTTTTCTCACTAGGCTTGCATGCTTTCGGTTTTTTTAGTTATTCTGAACATTTTCAACATCTTGTAAGGTTCTCACATAAGCATGTTTTGCTTGCTTGATGTGCTTTCAATATATGACTAAACTTTTCCTAAAAAAAAGCATGAACCAAATCAAAAATATTTTTGCTACCAATATGAGATTTTATAGGGAAATATTATTCTGGACTGTTTGCCTAATTGACATGCCTCGCACTGAAAATTGTGTGTGCCTACACTAGAAATAACATGTTTTAATTTATCAGCTAACGGATGCCCAAGTCTAAAATGTCATTGTAATGCAAAAATATAAGACGGCAAGGATAAAGCTAGAGTTGTAGTGTCAATCTGTTTCAACTCATCCAAGTAGTAGAGACCATCAGGTCCTACATGCCCCCCCACCAATCTTCATCCTCGTATAAAGGTCTTGAAAAACACAAGTACCCGGTACAAAGGTTAGACTGTGGTTCATATTGCGTACTATTTTATTGATAGACAACAAGTTTAGCAGAAAATTTGGCACATATAAAGCAGATCTCAGAAGGACTTGAGCACAGATATCACCAATTCTAGATATAATAGATTTTGAATGGTCAGTAAGCATAACAACAGACTTAGAACAAGGCTTAGTCAGTCTATAAAAAAGAGAATGATTGCCACAAATATGAGAAGAGGCTCCAGTACTAGAAGGAGGAGCACTCAAGAAGGCAGAATCACAACCATTGTAAGCGACAGCGTGACCTCCTAATTCAGCAACAAATGAAGAGGAAGCACCGATCTTCTCAAGTAGGAGACGTTCCACCTCAGAGCGGATGAACTCAGTAGTGGAGGAGCTCAAGGTAGCAGCAGAATGTGTTTGAGAAGTGCCCTCAGACACAACATTGGCCCATAGAGGTGTGTCATATTTCTTCCAACATCTATCTTCAGTATGGTTGTTGCATCCACATAAATCACATTACCGTTGAGCAGCGACACCTCCAGATGCATCAGTAGATGAGCCACAACCAAGGGAGCCACGTCCAAGCGACTCACGTCCCCGTTCAGGAGTAGAAGAATGATTGTCTGGAGGTTGACTGTGACCCCTACCACAACCATGGCTAGACATAGCAGTAAGAGCAATAGTGTCACCAATGTCAGAAGGCAGATCTGACGAGGAAGTCAGCAGTCGTTGTAGACGCTAAAAAGCACTCTCCATGGGTAAAGGATCACTAGCGAGGATCTGGTCAACCACACCAGGATACGAGTCAAGAACCCCACTGAGGAACTCGACAACCTGGAGTTCCTGCCGTTGCCGCTTCTATGATTGAAATAGAAAAACTAAGATGACAGATTTTGTGGAACCACAATTTTTTTTGAAAATAAACTAAAATTTAAAAACTGACTAAAATTAACAAAGCCAAAAAAACAACTAAGAAACTATAAAACAAACCAAAAATTACAAAAGTAGGCTAAAATTACAAAAAAAACTAGGGAAAATCCTAACATTATCTTAATAGAAAAATATAAAAGTTCCATTGTCTATGATAATGACATGAGAATTTGATGTGTTGGATTATAGCACAAGAAATCCACCAAAAAAAATTTTCTTTCAAATTTTACCTTATCTAGCATACAATAATCACCACCCCAAGTGGACGATTCTTATCATGTATTGCTTTAGGATCAAACCCAAAAGATATTATTATTAAGAATAAAATGGATTTTTAGCTTAATTAAGAAAAGTAACTAAAATGAATGATAGTTGGAAGGTTTGTATAGTTAACTAAATTAATTAAGAGAAATAAATAACACTAAGTAATAATTGATGTGTAACACTATGATAAAATTACTAGGATGACATGTTTCACCATCATTACCTATGTGTCTAATCTTTCATGTTACATCACTCATTCATACAAACATTTAGATCCGACCCAAGGAATTTCATATCCTTTCGGAAAATATTTCCTCATAGGTTTGAGATATTGTTACCTACATATACTTCAATTTGTCGCTCTGATGAACTCCATTTATTAATCTCATACAGAGTTTAACGATACATATTGGTATTCTAATCCTAGTTTTCAAGGTTTCTATGTCTATGATTCTAACAATCATGAAGGATTGGTAACTAATATATGCAAAATGCAATAAACTAGTTGATAATCAATCATAAAGTCTATATGATTACCAATTTATAACATAAGAGTACAAGAAAGGGCTACAAAGATAATCTTCGCACCCCAGTAAAAGATCTATTCTCTAGTGTTGGTCATAATATAAAAACAAAAATCGAAGAACAATATCATGGAGAAGTAGAGACATAGAGAAGAAGCTTAGTGGTCTTGTCACAAGTCCTAAACAATAACTGTAATTTCCCAGTCTCAATCTTCAAACAAGCGCAACTCCATGTCAAGTTGTCGACTTTTGTCTCCTTGGTGACGACTAGGACTATGAATGGGAGAGATAATGCATAAACCTTTACCCCGTACGTCCCCGGAGTGTTTTTATACCATCCCACAAGATATCAGATCCATCGAAACTTTTAATAATTGTCATCCATTTGTTGTATATTTATGTCATAAGAGTTCAAGTGACTAGAGAGACAATCGGCTGACCAAAAGCAATCAACAAATATATGTGTTGTGTAGATAATGAAATTACATTTCCATCCCGTCCTGAATTGACCAATTTTGACATCAAATGTGGGATCTAGAGTTATTTCACCAATTGGGTATTGATACTCTCTCTCATTGATGGAGTTAGGAATGATCATTTAATGTTTTGACTTATTTAATGGGAATTTCATTGGGAGTTTATGAGTTCTCCTCTTTTCCTTACATCAATAATTTTACTTACTACATCAAAATTTTAGAGAGAGCTAATGAATTCTCTTCTTCTTCTTGCATCAAGATACAAAATAAATATAAATTAATTAAATATCAAATAAATTAAATAAGCAACTAAAAAGATAATGCAAGTATAACCTCAAGTGAGATATAAACAAAATATGCAAAAATAAATTTGAAATATAACTAAGAAGCATGATGAATATACATTCATCGGTAACATGGCAACAATACAATTCATTGGTTTGGGATCTGATGATGCCCCTCTCTAATGTATTTCATTCCATTTTTGAAAATTAGCATATCTTCATAAACGGATAAATAAGAATTATGACCACATGAATGATTAACTTGATGTGTGAAATGGTTGAATGTTGAGTTAAGGTCTATTAGTAATCAATCTAGATTCATATAAAAACACCAATGGTTATTGTGCACCCCCATTCATGATCTTGATTCCATGACTCTACTAGACCATAACCCACAATATCTAATCTTAAATGGCTTGATGGGTTACATTTTAGGGGAACAATAAGTAAATATAGGGTTTTACAGAAATCAAAAGTTAGGAATATAACTAACTAATCTACAAGCTAACTAGTGGAATTCATTAGGTTGCTAGAGGGCCAATGCTCTAACAAACATAATGGGGTTCTTTGTTGACAAGAAACCTAGGGCTTGAAATGTATAATGTGATATATGTGGATATTAGGAATAACAATTGAAATTAGTAGATCATTAGTGAAAGATTACTGATATACAACACACCTATTACACTACCATTGACACCTTTGCCTTAGGAGCTACAGAAATTGTGGCATCCAACTTACAAAACACAAGATTAACTAAGCGGAAGCGAATCATTTGCAGTGGATTACTGAAAATCACTAAAAATTAAAACTTTTTGCAAAGAGATCCAAACATAGGAAACTCTTCCATTAAGAACCAAAGTATAATATTTACATCCTGATTCAAAAGTACATAACTTGTACCCTCTCTTCTCGAGGATTACAACATCAGCTTTCCTATTCAACATTATATACAGACAGTATACAAACCTCGAGGCATCAAGCCAAAATCTCAAGTCAATGATAAAAACACTATCTACTGACTCCGAGGACCTAAGAGTACAGAGACGACACATATGACTACTAACTAAAACTTGGCAGACATTGTCTCCACCTGAGACATTACTGTTGTCCCTGATGCTACTGTTGATCTTTCTCTGTTATAGTGTTTATGCTTCTTCGTCTGTGTCCACCTAAAAACATTGGATCCCACGGGGGTGAGACAATTATAAATTGCCCCAGCGGGAGATATAACTCTCCGCCAAAACATTGTTATAGGTGTTTATTATAATGAAACTAAGCATGAGTTCTTATATATTAACATCAATATTAATCATTGAATGAACAGAGTAAAGTAATATCCCTTCTTAAGGAGAGCATTGTATCTACTCATGGTAGATTCATATTTCATGAATCTGCTTGCAATGAATATAAAGAGATATGAATAACATTTATCAACTGAAAATGCATAAAAGAAATGTAACATCAGCCAATGAATTTTCCGTATTCAATCCTTAAGAAAATATGCTATACGGCTGATTACATTTTACAATCACATTTATGCCCTGAGGAGATGAGGTATACCACTCATGCTCCAACCAACCATTGCAAAGTCAAAATCGGTACCATACAAGGTCAATGGTAGAGCCGGCTACCAAGACCTCCCATATCTCAGTCAGCGCGAGATTACATGCAGGACATCTTGTGTCTCTGCTATATAGCTTTCCAGGGTATACTGGCAACTTCGCTATTAGAGTTACAGTGGCGTGCTGTACTCTCTTCGTGATCATGAGATTTCATGTTTATATCCATCGATCCGACATTAACAATATTGGGAGATGTGTACTGCATCTGTCCCAATCTTCAGGAGATTTGTGATACATCTATCCCGGTGCAAGTAATGAAGGATTGAGAGGTTTGTTATTTACCTTTCCTCAATTCCCTCATTAGGACGTCAGGATATATTCGCCCATTACCCCCACATATTCAAAATATGTGTTCTGGGTTTTGCCGCAGAGCACCCGTTTCACCATCACCTATTGCTGATGATGATGGATCTATGGCCAGGGCTCTACATGATATGATTTCACTTGATTAATTAAGTACATTATCATTTTCTTTTAGCATCAGTCAAGTTCTCAAACATAACTTATTCAGACAAATGCCATTAAGAAACAAGTACTATTTTCATCAATCACTTGTCAGTCTATATAAGACATTGGGATCTCAGTCCCTCATTTCATTTCTTTGAAAGTTCACTTCCCTCAACAACATCATTATCATACTTATCAACTTTGGGTATTCATACCCTCAATTCAGCACTATCACTGTTACCATTTATTAGGTAACTATTACCTCTGGGTCCTCAGACCGAGGTATGCATAATACTTGTTACACAAGTATCTCACATGGCTCTCAAAGCCTATTAAATGTTTTTCCACCTTTCACTAGGCAACAACTTACTCATGGAACTCATAAGGTTCATGCATATTTTGTTACTTTTACTAAGCAACAACAACATTAGGCAAAAAAGGCCATACAACATGTTAATTATATAAAAGTCATAGCTCATATCTGGCTATGTTCATCATCTCATGATGTCTACATGGTTAATAGACATGATAACAGTCATGTAAGTCATTTGTCACATCATATGAAACATTAGTGACACCACCATCCTTTATCAGGATTAGGGTTATCTATCAATTAGGGCTTTTCATTCCCTTTACCCAAAATTAGGGTTAGGGTTTCCCGTCATGCTTTAATTAGGGTTTCATGCTCACATTATTAGTTCAACCCTAATGTATTACTCCACACCTCTAGGATCATCCAAGACATCATAAGTATTTTCTTATGATTACCATTCTTATCATATATCATTAATGATCATCAATTCAAAGCATGAGTTCATTTCTCATCCTTGTCATGATATAATTACATTATACTCATTGATTAGCTTACCCCATTCTCAAGGTATATTGGTCAACACTTGTCAAAGTACATTGAGTTCATCACATCTTTATTGTAACGATTGCATATCACAACTTTCATGTGTTTCTTAACCAAGAGTATTGGATTAGAGGTTCATCAAGGTAAGTCTACAATGAAATGCAAAATGTGATATCTATCATATCTGAATGTATCACTTTCTTTTCATTTCCATCTTCTTAAGTTAATCAACTAACTTTGTATTAAGGTATTTCCCTCTTAATACTTTATCCACTAACTTGTTACTTTCATCATATGGTGCATGGGTCACACATTAGAATTGTCCAATTATCTTTAATGATATGGACTTATCCAACTGATAGACATTGTTGATATAGGATAAACCATTATCAACTATTTTAGGTATTTCAACTCTTAGGATGTTATCCACATCATTATTTGGTATAGCATACATCATTCCTAAAAGTTTCATGTCCTCATCATTGTAAGGTGTATAGGCTATTACTCATGTATAGAGATAGTTGTACAAGGATCTAGGCATCATCTTGTCTCTTAGATCCTTATTCATTAAAATCACCACATTATCATTCACATGGTTCATCAACCCTATCCTTCATGTTTATAACATATTCATCTTATTTAATTGTTTTAGCCACACCTCTCTTTGGTGTACTGGCTATTAAACCATCTCTAGGGTTTCATATATCATCACATGACATCACCCTGAATTGAGTCTTAGACCATATCATAATATCAGGGTTCCACATAACATCACTTAAAACTAGGGTTTCATATTCAATAAACCATAATTAGACTTACTGTTAATCACAATTGGGGTTTTTCATTACATCACCCCCAATTAGGGTTTCTCATGTCATCACCCTCCATTAGGGTTTCTCATGTCATCACCCTCAATTAGGGTTTCTATTCATATCACATCACCATAGATTAGGGTTTACTATTCACCCCAAGTAGGAGTGATCATCAAAGTACCCTGGATTAGGGTTTATCATACCATCACTATGAATTAATCATACCATCATCATGTAGCAAGATTACCTCCATTAACATCCTCAGTTAAAGTTATGATTCATTAACTCTCATAATTAGGGTTTCATGATCTCACTATTAAGGATCATACCCTAATTAGACATTCATTCATATAGGAAGTCCACTACTTGATTATCATTCATGTAGGAAATCTTCTCTTTCATCTTCTACAAGATGATGTTTGCTTCAGCCTTGATTAAGCTAAGTCAACTCAATCTTGAAGAAGAATTGACATCATGGGTTATGTCATTGTCACCATGATCATTAGGGCTTAGCTAATTGAAGGGTACTAATCACCCTATCTCATTAAAGGTACCATTACTATAAACACCATTGATTTACATCATGCAATTGATCACTTAAACCATTGACCTTTATTCACTTTAAGTGTTTATACAATTTGATTAATTACCTTCCAAATGATATTGGTCACTTAGACCTCAAATGGTCTTGACCAATTAGACCTCAAACGGTCTTGGTTGAATACTCAAAACCGTTTAGAAAAGTAGGTGGTGAAGACTGTTTGCCAAAGTTGACTTTCTGAAACCACATGAACTCAACCGATTTTGAAACCGCATGCACCTAAATGGTTTGGGATCGTTTGGTCCCAAACAATCTTGAGACCATTTGGTCCCAAACGGTCTTGAGACCGTTTGGTCCAAACCATCTCAAAACTGCAAGGACCAAAAAGGGTCTCAACCACTCTAATTAAATTAGGGTTTCCAATGTTGAATCCTTCAACCATTGAATTCATGTAACCAATCATCAATTGAACCTATCACCATACTTCAATTGAGTTAATTAGGTCAACCTTCAACTGATTTGAACCTTAATTGACCCTCAATTGATCATTAATTAGGGTTTGAATCAATTGGATTAGGGTTTGGAATCGATGATCCTTCAACATTAACCAATGTGAAACTAGTTACTTTAAAACTATTGGACCATCATCCAAATTGGACATGAACTGAACCCAAACGGTCTTGAGGTTGTTTTCATGACCTCCAAACGGTCTTGAGACCATTTTCCCATGTCAACATCAAAATACAAGTCAATCAATCAAAGTTTGGATCATTAGATTGATCACCGAATCAACATTTGATTGCACTTCAACTTAGTACATTTAGATCTTCAAACACCTAACCATAGTCAACCCTAGACCTCCAAACGGTCTTGGGTGACCCCCAAATGGTCTTGGGATCGTTTGGATGACCTCCAAATGGTCTTGAGACCGTTTTCCCATCATATCATCATTAACCATGTCATTCAATTAGGGTTTGGATCCTAGGATTGGTCACCAAATCAACACTTAATTGTATTTCAATTTGGTATCTTTGGACCTTCAAACACTTGACCATACTTAACCCTAGACCTCCAAACGGTCTTGGGTGACCCACAAATGGTCTTGAGACCGTTTGGGTGATCCCCAAATGGTTTTTAAACCGTTTGGGTCAATCAACCCAAAGCATCAACTCATTCAATTGCAAAATCAGCACTTAGCCGATTAGGGTTCATACCATATGTTTGAATCTTCAAATACCTAACCATACTCAACCCTAGACCTCCAAACGGTCTTGGTTGACCACCAAACGGTATTGAGACCGTTTGGGTGATTCCCAAATGGTTTTGAAACCGTTTGGGTCAATCAACCCAAGTTTCAAACTCAATCACTTATGAAATCAGCACTCAACCCGATTAGGGTTTAGGTGATTGATGGACCTTCAACTCATTAACCAATTGGAGTTAATCAATAATAATTGATGGGTATTTAACCTAGATCATTATGAACAAATCCTCAAATGGTAAACCCTGGTCAACATCACCAAACGGTCTTAAACCATTTGCTTCTATGCGGTTTAGTGAAACCGTTTCATTCCAAACGGTTTGAAACCGTTTGCTCCCAAACGGTTTGTGAAACCATTTGGACATTTGATTGAAAGTGTTTGGTCTAGATATTTGGGGAGGTGTGTGATTATGATGATGTAATCATCATCAAGCTCTAGACCCATGAAACCTGCTGTGATTTCCATGGAGATTGCATCAATCAACCAAATCAATATTTGTAAATAGAGAAATGATCATTATTTGATGGGGAATTGAATGCAATAACAAAGTTAGGGTTTCAAGTATAAAACCCGCCTCCAATTGAGCTCCAAAGTTCCAAGATCACGTCAACAATGGTGGATGAAGCTTTTGTAACTCCCCTTAGGCTCGTCCTCAAGCTTTTGGTTGAAAAGTTTGGCTAGGGTTGAAGAGGAGATCGAATTAAGAAGAAATCCATAATTTATTTTCGATTTCCACCATGGAATCAAGGAGAACGAAGGTCAAGGACTTACCAACAGGTTGGGGGTCGTTATATTCTTTCTCCCAAGATCCCAAGGCCGTTTTCAAAGCAAGGGGTGGATGTAAATCCGAAATTCCCTTTTATTCTATGGATAAATGAGCTTATATGTGAATTTTTATAAAAAATTCAATTAGGAGAGAGAAAGTAGGAATTATCCCCTCAATTCCCTTGCCACTTGACCCCTCTCCTTCCTTAGAGACGAGGATATCCTCTTGGCCTCTTATTCCCTTCAATTATCCACATTTTAAAGAAAATCAAAATAAGCACCTTAACCCTTTTTATATTAATATCCATGACTTAATGGATATTTCTTTTCCTTATAATAAGGTGAGTGGAAATTCCACCTCCTTGAGATATTTCGTGGCTCTTGCAAATAAAAAATACGAACACACATATCTGAACTCAACCATTTTAATTTTGGTTGAAATCCCTTTAATTAATACATTCATTTTTGCCCTAAATTGAATTAGTGTTTCAATTAGGATTAAATCTTGATTATTTTAATATCAAGATTCTCTCTCTTCAAACTTAATTCAAATGAGGCACCCCTCTCTTTTTATTTGCTCTACATGATGCCAAGAAACAGTAGGGACCTTATTGAAGTGGTAATTTGCATATTGAACCCTAGGTTTTGGGTAAATTGCACTTTACACCAAAACTAGGTTTTAATACACAAACATTGTCCAACAAGCTCTATCTTGGTGTCCAAGCTTGTGGAAACCATACCACTACATCATATTCATTCTTATGATGTCTCAACATCAGAGTAACATATTATTATGTAACATTTGCAAGTTAGCCCCTTAACTTGGGTAATTTGCACATTAGTCCAAAGTAAGCAAACATTACTTCAACATTGTTCAAACATGACCAAAATTGAAACATAAGTTCCTCTTGAGCCTTAATTACTTTTCAAAAGATAAGATCAAGCATATAATTAACTTTATTAAGCAAAACACCTAGGGTTAGTATATAACCCAGGTCAGGGATGTTACAAATTATCCTCCCCTTACAAGGATTTCGTCCCCGAAATCCCAAATAAAAGGAGAACATATATTATTCATGCATCATATCACCATGTCTTCACATAATATCTCATTATTATGGGGACATCATAGATTTTTGATCAACACAAAGTTATTTCACACAAGTTATCATGGAATGATTCACATGAGACACATACTCCCATGTTCCTTGGTTAATTCAACATTTCATTTTCAAGATTCGTAATTATATTATGTCACCCACTTGGTACTATAAGCCTTTTCATATTTTAATTGTGTCACCTTACCTGATGACACAGCACAAGCTTTCCTTATTTCTTGCACTAGCTATCTCATTAGTTGTGCATTTTCTTACCATAAGAGGTTACATATCAACCAAGAACTTTTCTCAAGGATATCTTCAATTGTTATGTTTATGAAAAACATAAACCCCTAACATGTGATGTTCATATTATTTTACATGTTTAATTTGATTTCATAGTTGATCATTCCAAGTGGTCAACATAAATCATCTGATATTTCTTTAGATACTAGGGTTTCTTACCTTGGTACTTATTTCATGTGTTAAAAACACATCACATCTTTGTCTTCCTTTCATCTTGGGACATTACTTGTTACATGCATCTTTACCTTGGGACCAGAGTCCAAGATAAATTGATACTTTTCTAAGTATCCATCACATAAACATCTTTATATTATGCACATCAAGTGCCCTATGACCCACTTGATTGCCATGTCCCTGAAAGGAAATAGAACAAGGAATCATACTCCTCTTATTATTTTATGTATTTTCAACTATTCATGAAACATTTACTCTTTATCTCATCCTAGGTTCCTTTCCCTCAATATAGGAATTCATAAGGATGATTACATAACATCATTCCTTTCTTTATTATTATTTAACATGTTTATGATCATCTCATGATCTCATCATATTTTCCCAATTCTTCATTATGGGAAAGGTCTTTATTATACTTACATCTTTATTGGACAGGGATCATTTCCCTTAGTCCCATTCTTATCTTATGATGAATATACTTTTATTTCCTCATACAAACATGCACATCTGAGGTTATCTCAGATTTCTCTTTCTCATACTTAGGACAGGACACATTTATTTATTCCATATTTCTTATTTCATGATACTCATTAGATTGTATCAGAATGCTTGCTTGATCAGGGAAATCACAAAGATTACAATCTAAGAGTTTCCATACTTACTTTATCATCAATAGTTGTATACCTGGCCAGGGTATATAAATACTGAGATTAAGTAGTATGCACTTTTATACTATCATATTCCTTCCTTTTCATATTATCACAAGTATAAGATTTAACATTACTGAATTTTATCCAGACATCTCTTCAATACCTCATCTTTTTCTCATAGAGGTAGAAGCAACATGAAACATATACAATGTTTATTATGCAAAATATAAGTCCTCATAGGACTAATCAAGGAAAGTTCAATCAATTACTTTCTCAGTTTAATCCAGGAAATCATAAAAAGACATATAAGAACAACATTTATTTTGTCTAACCTATCATGATTCGTGGATTATTCATTTCCCTAGGCTGATTCTACCTCAGAGGTTGATTCACCATAACATTTCTAGCTGAACAATTTCTTGCCATATGTCCTACTTGTCTACATTGGTAACAAATCTTGGGTGCTAGATGTGGTTTAGAGGCTTCTTTACCCTTTCTATATAGCCATTGCCTTGGTGCACTAGGCCCTGGTTGTACTGGTGGTACCAAAACCTTCTTCATTTTGGAACTACCAGGCCTCTGTTCCTGGATTTGGATAGGCCTTTTCTCAATTCTTACTTTATATTCCTTTTTTGGATAATTAGGTCTGATATGTCCAGGCTTCCTACACATATGGCAGATCCTAGTTTCAGATTGTATCCTATTTCTTTCATCATTATTCATTGCTCCAACAGGTTGAGGTTGAGCAGGAAACCTATTGGAGTTTAACACCTCATCATTGGGGGCTGGTATTGAGGGTTGCATTGCTAATGCATGATCTACTATATGTATCATAGTTGTTATGAATTGCTCAAACATAGTAAGGAAAGTTGGGCTCTCTATCATGGCTAGGTCAATCTGGGGATGTGCAGGTGTATGTTCTTCTCTGCTATGATCCCCTGCATCCCTTCTTTATGCAACATTGTTGCTTTCTGCAGCAAACTCCTCATGTAACCCAGTCATCTTCAAGTTCTTCTCCTCCTATATGAGCAGAAGACACTATCAGATATACTGGAAGACACTAGAACAGACTCTACTACATTAGTCCTATGTCTCTGTAGACTCAGTGAACCTAGAGCTCTGATACCACTAAATTGTGGCATCCAACTTACAAAACACAAGATTAACAAAGCAGAAGCGAATCATTTGCAGCGGATTACTGAAAATCACTAAAAATTAAAACTTTTTGCAAAGAGATCCAAACATAGGAAACTCTTCCATTAAGAACCAAAGTATAATATTTACATCCTGATTCAAAAGTACATAACTGGTACCCTCTCTTCTTGAGGATTACTACATCAGTTGTCCTATTCAACATTATATACAGACAACATAAAAACCTCGAGGCATCAAGCCAAAATCTCAAGTCGATGGTAAAAACACTATCTACTGACTCCGAGGACCTGAGAGTACAGAGACGACACATATGACTACTAACTAAAACTTGACAGACAATGTCTCCACCTGAGACATTACTGTTGTCCCTGATGCTACTGTTGATCTTTCTCTGTTATAGTGTTTCTGCTTCTTCGTCTGCGTCCACCTAAAACATTGGATCCCACGGGGGTGAGACAATTATATATTGCCCCAGCGGAAGATATAACTCTCCGCCAAAACATTGTTATAGCAATTTATTATAATGAAACTGAGCAGGAGTTCTTATATATTAATATCAATATTAATCATTGAATGAATAGAGTAAAGTAATATCCTTTCTTAAGGAGAGCACTGTATCTACTCATGGTAGATTCATATTTCATGCATCTGCTTGCAATGAATATAAAGAGATATGAATAAGATTTATCAACTGAAAATGCATAAAAGAAATGTAACATCAGCCAATGAATTTTCCGTATTCAATCCTTAAGAAAATATGCTATACGGCTGATTACATTTTACAATCACATTTATGCCCTGAGGAGATGAGGTATACCACTCATGCTCCAACCGACCATTGCGAATTCGAAATCGGTACCATACAAGGTCAATGGTAGAGCCGACTACCAAGACCTCCCATATCTCGGTCAGCATGAAATTACATGTAGGACATCTTGTGTCTCTACTATATAGCTTTCCAGGGTATACTGGAAACTTTGCTATTAGAGTTACAGTGGCGTGTTGTACTCTCTTCGCGATCGTGAGATTTCATGTTTATCTCCATCGATCCGGCATTAATAATATTGTGAGATGTGTACTGCATCTGTCCCAATCTTCGAGAGATTTGTGATACATCTATCCCGGTGCAAGTACTGAAGGATTGAGAGGTTTGTTATTTACCTTTCCTCAATTCCCTCATTAGGACGTCAGGATATATTCATCCATTACCCCCACATATTCAAAATATGCGTTCTGGGTTTTGCCACGGAGCACCTATTTCACCATCACCTATTGCTGATGATGATGGATCTATGGCCATGGCTCTACATGATATGATTTCACTTGATTAATTAAGTGCATTATCATTTTCTTTTAGCATCAGTCAAGTTCTCAAACATAACTTATTCAGAGAAATGCCATTAAGAAACAAGTACTATTTTCATCAATCACTTGTCAGTCTTTATAAGACATTGGGATCTCAGTCCCTCATTTCATTTCTTTAAAAGTTCACTTCCCTCAGCAGCATCATTATCATACTTATCAACTTTGGGTATTCATACCCCCAATTTAGCACTATCACTGTTACCATTTGTTAGGTAACTATTACCTCTGGGTCCTCATACCGAGGTATGCATAATGCTTGTTACACAAGTATCTCACATGGCTCTCAAAGCCTATTAAATGTTTTGCCACCTTTCACTAGGCAACAACTTACTCATGGAACTCATAAGGTTCATGCACATTTTGTTACTTTTACTAAGCAACAACAACATTAGGCACATAACGCCATACAACTTGTTAATTATATGAAAGTCATAGCTCATATCTGGCTATGTTCATCATCTCATGATGTCTACATGGTTAATAGACATGATAACAGTCATGCAAGTCATTTGTCACATCATATGAAACATTAGTGACACCACCATCCTTTATCAGGATTAGGGTTATCTATCAATTAGGGCTTTTCATTCCCTTTACCCAAAATTAGGGTTAGGGTTTCTCGTCATGCTTTAATTAGGGTTTCATGCTCACAATATTAGTTCAACCCTAATGTATTACTCCACACCTCTAGGAGCATCCAAGACATCATAAGTATTTTCTTATGATTACCATTCTTATCATATATCATTAATGATCATCAATTCAAAGCATGAGTTCATTTCTCATCCTTGTCATGATATAATTATATTATACTCATTGATTAGCTTACCCCATTCTCAAAGTATATTGGTCAACACTTATCAAAGTACATTGAGTTCATCACATCTTTATTGTAACGATTGCATATCACACATTTCATGTGTTTCTTAACCAAGAGTATTGGATTAGAGGTTCATCAAGGTAAGTCTACAATGAAATGCAAAATGTGATATCTATCATATCTGAATGTATCACTTTCTTTTCATTTCCATCTTCTTAAGTTAATCAACTAACTTTGTATTAAGGTATTTCCCTCTTAATACTTTATCCACTAACTTGTTACTTTCATCATATGGTGCATGGGTCACACATTAGAATTGTCCAATTGTCTTTAATGATATGGGCTTATCCAACTGATATACACTGTTGATATAGGATAAACCATTATCAACTATTTTAGGTATTTCAACTCTTAGGATGTTATCCACATCATTATTTGGTATAGCATACATCATTCCTAAAAGTTTCATTTCCTCATCATTGTAAGGTGTATAAGCTATTACTCATGTATAGAGATGGTTTTACAAGGATCTAGGCATCATCTTGTCTCTTAGATTCTTATTCATTAAAATCACCACATTATCATTCACATGGTTCATCAACCCTATCCTTCATGTTTATAACATATTCATCTTATTTAATTATTTTAGCCACACATCTCTTTGGTGTACTGGATATTAAACCATCTCTAGGGTTTCATATATCATCACATGACATCACCATGAATTGAGTCTTAGACCATATCATAATATCAGGGTTCCACATAACATCACTTAAAACTAGGGTTTCATATTCAATAAACCATAATTAGACTTACTGTTCATCCCAATTGGGGTTTCTCATGACATCACCCCCAATTAGGGTTTCTCATGTCATCACCCTCCATTAGGGTATCTCATGTAATCACCCTCCATTAGTATTTCTATTCATATCACATCACCCTAGATTAGGGTTTACTATTCACCCCAAGTGGGAGTGATCATCAAAGTACCCTGGATTAGGGTTTATCATACCATCACTATGAATTAATCATACCATCATCATGTAGCAAGATTACCTCCATTAACATCCTCAGTTAGGGTTATGATTAATTAACCCTCATAATTAGGGTTTCATGATCTCACTATAAAGGATCATACCCTAATTAGACATTCGTTCATATAGGAAGTCTACTACTTGATTATCATTCATGTAGGAAATCTTCTCTTTCATCTTCTACAAGATGATGTTTGCTTCAGCCTTGATTAAGCTAAGTCAACTCAATCTTGAAGAAGAATTGACATCATGGGTTATGTCATTGTCACCATGATCATTAGGGCTTAGCTACTTGAAGGGTACTAATCACCCTATCTCATTAAAGGTACCATTACTATAAACACCATTGATTTACATCATGCAATTGATCACTTAAACCATTGACCTTTATTCACTTTAAGTGTTTATACAATTTGATTAATTACCTTCCAAATGATCTTGGTCACTTAGACCTCAAATGGTCTTGACCAATCAGACCTCAAACGGTCTTGGTTGAATACTCAAAACCGTTTAGAAAAGTAGGCGGTGAAGACCGTTTGCCAAAGTTGACTTTTTGAAACCGCATGAACTCAACCGGTTTTGAAACCACATGCACCTAAACGGTTTGGGATCGTTTGGTCCCAAACGGTCTTGAGACCGCTTGGTACAAACCCCCTCAAAACCGCAAGGACCAAAAAGGGTCTCAACCACTCCAATTAAATTAGGGTTTCCAATGTTGAATCCTTCAACCATTGAATTCATGTAATCAATCATCAATTGAACCTATCACCATACTTCAATTGAGTTAATTAGGTCAACCTTAAACTGATTTGGCCCTTAATTGACCCTCAATTGATCATTAATTAGGGTTTGAATCAACTGGATTAGGGTTTGGAATCGATGATCCTTCAACATTAACCAATGTGAAACTAGTTACTTTAAAACTATTGGACCATCATCCAAATTGGACATGACCTGAACCCAAATGGTCTTGAGGTTGTTTGGATGACCGCAAAATGGTCTTGAGACCGTTTTCCCATGTCAACATCAAAATCCAAGTCAATCAATCAAAGTTTGGATCATTAGATTGATCACCAAATCAACATTTGATTGCACTTCAACTTAGTAGCTTTAGATCTTCAAACACCTAACCATAGTCAACCCTAGACCTCCAAACGGTCTTGGGTGACCCCCAAATGGTCTTGGGATCATTTGGATGACCTCCAAATGGTCTTGAGACCGTTTTCCCATCATATCATCATTAACCATGTCATTCAATTAGGGTTTGGATCCTAGGATTGGTCACCAAATCAACACTTAATTGTATTTCAATTTGGTATCTTTGGACCTTCAAACACTTGACCATACTTAACCCTAGACCTCCAAACGGTCTTGGGTGACCCAAAAATGGTCTTGAGACCGTTTGGTGATCCCCAAATAGTTTTGAAACCGTTTGGGTCAATCAACCCAAAGCATCAACTCATTCAATTGCAAAATCAACACTTAGCCGATTAGGGTTCATACCATATGTTTGAATCTTCAAATACCTAACCATACTCAACCCTAGACCTACAAATGGTCTTGGTTGACCTCCAAACGGTCTTGAGACCGTTTGGGTTATTCCCAAACGGTTTTGAAACCGTTTGGGTCAATCAACCCAAGTTTCAAACTCAATCACTTATGAAATCATCACTCAACCCGATTAGGGTTTAGGTGATTGATGGACCTTCAACTCATGAACCAATTGGAGTTAATCAATAATAATTGATGGGTCTTTAACCTAGATCATTATGAACAAATCCTCAAATGGTCAACCCTGGTCAACATCACCAAACGGTCTTAAACCGTTTGCTTCTATGCGGTTTAGTGAAACCGTTTCATTCCAAACGGTTTGAAACTGTTTGCTCCCAAACGGTTTGTGAAACCATTTGGACATTTGATTGAAACCGTTTGGTCTAGATATTTGGGGAGGTGTGTGATTATGATGATGTCATCATCATCAAGCTCTAGACCCACGAAACATGCTGTGATTTCCATGGAGATTGCATCAATCAACCAAATCAATATTTGTAAATAGAGAAATGATCATTATTTGATGGGGAATTGAATGCAATAACAAAGTTAGGGTTTCAAGTTATAAAACCTGCCTTCAATTGAGCTCCAAATCTCCAAGCTCACGCCAAAAATGGTGGATGAAGCTTTTTCTACTCCCCTTAGGCTCTTCCTCAAGCTTTTGGTTGAAAAGTTTGGCTAGGGTTGAAGAGGAGATCGAATTAAGAAGAAATCTATAATTTATTTTCGATTTCCACCATGGAATCAAGGAGAACGAAGGTCAAGGACTTACCAACAGGTTGTGGGTTGTTCTCTTCTTTCTCCCAAGATCCCAAGGTCGTTTTCCAAGCAAGGGGTGGAATTAAATCCGAAATTCCCTTTCATTCTATGGATAAATGAGCTTATATGTGAATTTTATAAAATATTCAATTAGGAGAGAGAAAGTAGGAATTATCCCCTCAATTCCCTTGCCACTTAACCCATCTCCTTCCTTAGAGACGAGGATATCCTCTTGGCCTCTTATTCCCTTCAATTATCCACATTTTAAAGAAAAGTAAAATAAGCACCTTAACCCTTTTTATATTAATATCCATGACTTAGTGGATATTTCTTTTGCTTATAATAAGGTGAGTGGAAATTCCACCTCCTTGAGATATTTCGTGGCTCTTGCAAAGAAAAAATATGACGAAACATATCTGAACTCAAACATTTTAATTTTGGTTGAAAGCCCTTTAATTATATACATTCATTTTTGTCCTAAATTGAATTAGGGTTTCAATTAGGATTAAATCTTGATTATTTTAATATCAAGATTCTCTCTCCTCCAACTTAATTCAAATGAGGCACCCCTCTCATTTTCTTTGTTCTACATGATGCCAAGAAACATTAGAGACCTTATTGAAGTGGTAATTTGCATATTGAACCCTAAGTTTTGGGTAAATTGCACTTTACACCAAAACTAGGTTTTAATGCACAAACATTATCCAACAAGCTCTATCTTGGTGTCCAAGCTTGTGGAAACTATACCACTACATCATATTCATTCTTATGATGTCTCAACATCAGAGTAACATATTATTATGTAACATTTGCAAGTTATCCCCTTAACTTGGGTAATTTGCACATTAGTCCAGTGTAAGCAAACATTACTTCAACATTGTTCAAACATGACCAAAATTGAAACATAAGTTACTCTTGAGCCTTAATTACTTTTCAAAAGATAAGAGCAAGCATATAATTAACTTTATTAAGCAAAACACCTAGGGTTAGTACATAACCCAGGTCAGGGATGTTACAGAAACAATTGAATACAACCACTTGTATTAAATTTGCACGTGGTATCGAGGAGATTCTCACACAGTGTTAATTGAGAATTCGCGCAGTGACAGAAGGCGAACAAGCAAAACATTATATATAAAAAGCCCCCACTGCCTCACCTTTTTTCTCTCTCTCTCTCTCCCACATCAACTCATAATGAAGCCCTAGCTATCTCCTCTACTTTGACCGCCTCCATGGAAACAAGGACAAGCTATCACCATACGCACGTCTATGCCGCCTGCCTCCTCTATGTTGAAAGTCGTCCTGGTAACAACGCCACAACACCATCGTGTCCATTCTGTTGTCATGGCCACAATGCCTACCTCCTCTGCAATGACTGTCTTTGTGGCAAGTATGCCACATCACAGTCGTGGCCAGTCTGTCATCACATCTATGCCACCTCCTTTGCCGTCAAACATGACTATAACAACAACATCACACTGCCACCATTGTGCCGACACCGCCCGATGCCACCCTATCTATGCGCCGTGACTCCCACATCGCCCCCTTCACCATTGATAGTATGCCACATCGCAGTTGTGGCCAGTTCTTCGTGACATCTATGTTGCCTCCTCCGCCGTCAAACATGACTATAAAAACAACATCACACCACCACCGCTGTATCGACACAGCCCGATGCCACCCTGTCTATGCGCCTTGACTCCCACGTCGCCTCCTTCACCATTGATAGTCGCCATCATAGCAACACAACACCGTCACTCGTCGATGTTGTCATTTTATCCATTTTCAATTCTTAGTCAGCCACACATGTTTGGTATTGTAATGCAGAAAAATTCGATATGTGTTGATAGAATTTTGATATTATGATATTTGTAAAAAGTTTTCATTTTTTTGCTCACTATTGAAGAATGTGAGTCTGTATGCATCATATGCAACAACATTAAGTTATGTATAAATATATAATGTTATACAAAATAATGAATGGCTACTATGTCTTGTATTAGACATTTTTTATCATAAAACTCCCCTGATTGTATGCACTGTCCTGGTATATATTTAGTCAGGTTGATGATGTCTTCTAGTAGTATAATGAACATTATATAATATTGTATTTGATATTTGAAAGGACGTAGTCAAATGTGCTCACCTATCACATTTAGAACTATATATACTAAATAAAATAATGATATTAACATAATCAATGTTCATAATTTATTTGAAATGATACACACTGTTCTAATTTACTTTAAGCCTGATTGTTGATCACTTTTAGTATTGTCTTGAACACAATTAAGTACTATTTTTAACTTGAGCATTAAAATGTCTGAAAATGTGATTATGAACGGGTATACGTGGAGGGAAAATGATGGGAACAAATTGAATTTGAAATTAATAATTTTCACTGTGGTAGAGAGAATAACTGTAAGTTGTTGGGTGGTGGGTGGTGGAGTGTCATTATTGTCTTTGCTATAGTAGTTGCATGCATCTAACAATACAGTCGCACTTGTAGACTTTTCACCTTAAAGTCTATGCCACACTGTGTTATAGATTTTTTAGTAGTGTTTCGTTATATTCTTAATAATACTTTGAACACATTTAAATATTTATTTTTAACTTAGTATCAAAATGTAAAAAATATAATTTTGGTCAAATTAGACATTTAATTTAGTGGAAGAAAAATGTTTTCATAATTTTTTTCTGGAATAGGACGCATTGTGCTAGTTTATTTCAGGTCTGTTTGTTGTTGAATTTTATACTGTCTTGAACATGATTAAGTATTTCTTTTAGACTTAGCAATTATATGTATACATATAAGGGTGCTAATAAATAACTAATATGCTGGTCCACACTGAGATCTTTTATTATAAGTCTAATTATTGATATATTTTGATACTACTTTGAATAGAATTAAGTACTTCGTACTATTTTGAATACATCTAAATGTTAATTTTGACTTAGAAGAATGTATTATTATCTTTGTTGCAACATCTGCATTCATGCAAGCCATGCAAAGTGCAGTAAAATTTCACATTATGATATGTTATAAGTTGACCCATGAATTGATTCTTTTAGTATTACTTTGTTGTATTATTAATATAGTTCTTAGATATACTGAAATAATAATTTGCACATATTTATAATGAATACAGAAGTACATAAACATAATCAATCAATTTTGTATTTTATTTCACTATTCAAATGAACATGTGGCTATACACATTGTGCTAGTTTATATCTCGTACATTTTTAATGACTTTTGACAATGCGCTGAATATATTCAAGTACTGAATCTGGACTTAGTCATGAAACATGTGCAAACTTGCATATAATCAGACCGGTCGCTATATTACTAACAAGTGGAGATAATTGGAAAATAATATCTTAAATTTTCAAATCTACTATTTTGTTTCCAAGAGGAGTAATAAACTAATAATTGCAAGTAGTTGAGCTAGGATTGCTTTATTGCAGCGACTACTTTATTGTAGTGGCTGCATCATGCAAAAAAGATTTGTAATAATATTGCATGAGCAGCAAGCACATTACCGATTTCACATTCTCGGTTCCCACATCGCAGAGTGTGAATAGTTAATACGACACATTCACGATGTGAGGGTATGGATGGGGGAAGGAGTGTGATGTAAATAATTCCCTTAAGTCATAAGTTCTGTGAAACTCATTGTCTGAAAATTGTAGTTTAGTTTCCGAAACTTAAGTTCCATTCATTTTAATGTGATTGATTTGTTGTAGTGTAAATATGAAATTCATTTTTTTAATTTTTACTATGTCTTATAAATAAGTAAGGATGGCAAAGACATAAAAAATCATATCCGTGAAAAATTATAATATTGTTAAATCATAATAACTTCAACAAGTAGTTACGGTGTAGATGTCACTCTTCTATTTTCTTTTATTATTATATAATTATAATCTTAATAAAAATATTATGTGTGTACAAAGTATTGGAATTATATCCACATTTTATGTGCTTGTAAATATAAGTTTTGGTTCAACATTGTTTAACTCTATGTCGAATATTAATTTTTGAATTATTTTTCTAGGAAAATTTTCTTATATTACTCCTGCATGGTTATAATTAATTTTCACTTTTAACATAATATTGTTTAATCATTAAGAATAAAAATATGATAGATAATCACATTGTTTCACATCGTGTGTGTTTCTTTTTCATGATGTTTGTATTTTTTATTTTGTAAATCACACTGATAATGGTGGTTATAGTGTAAAGTATTTACATAGTGCGATTATAGTGTATGGTATTTTGTCATATTATGTTATGATTTTAGCAATAAACTACATCCATACTGTTAATATTTCTAATCATAAAGATTTTATATGTGTCACTCACGACGAATGAAGAATATAATTCTATAAGAAATATTGTTAGTTGTCCGAAAACTCGTTTTTTGTTTCTTTTAAGAACTTAGACACTGTGTTTTGTATGGAAGTCTGTAACTAACCGGAAGTCATAGAACTCAAGTACCAACACTTACTTTGAACCAATTATGAAAAATTGCTTAAAGAACCCCAATTTATAAGTTTTTCAGATCAATTACGACAATCAGACCTTTAATAAAATTAATAAGTTTAAGAATGACTCATCACTTGGTCTAATAAATTGATGTGTATAGTGACGTTGCTGGACTCTTTGCAGACAAACATTGTTACTGGCTACGCAAAAAACTGGATGAATATTAATTATGTTTGTCAGCCATTATTTCTTTGGCGCCACATCGGCACGTTGCTCCTTTCCGCGACACGGGAGGAACCGGGCGCGGCCACTCTGGGAAATGCGACTACCCTTTCTCATCTACGGCCTTCGACGGCATCCCGGCGGCTTGTCATTCTCGGCCCCTTCAATGGTAGCATCCAGACTCGCCATTAAGAGACAAAGGGAAGAACAAGGAATTCTTTATCATACCCAAAGCACCTACCCAGCTTCGCTCGGCCTAGTTAGGAAACCCTCCTTCTTAAAAGAGCTTGAACCGAACCAGATGGCTAATGCCCCCAATGGCAAGGCACACTCGGTTGGAGTACATTGCAGCGAGAACCCAAGTCACTCGCTACTTCTTCAGCATCATGGCTCCACTTCTGATTTTGCTGTATATGACATGCATCTACAAGACTGCATCCGGAGATCCGCTGTAGAGGAAGCCAAGATGGTGTATTCCCACAGTAAAGCATCGGGTTACGCACCACGCGTTTTTATCTGCAACCGCCTGATGGGCTTATTTGTAAAGTCCGGTTCATTGGCGGATGCAAGAAACTTGTTCGACGAAATGACTTCGAGAAATCCTTGTTCATGGAGTACGTTAATTAATGGCTATTCCAGAAGCGGTAATCTTACGGAGGCTCGTTGGCTATTTGAAAGGATTCCTGACTCCATGAGAGATAGTTTCTCTTGGAGTGCGATTATGTCAG
This sequence comes from Alisma plantago-aquatica, assembly GCA_963693085.1. Lineage (NCBI taxonomy): Eukaryota > Viridiplantae > Streptophyta > Magnoliopsida > Alismatales > Alismataceae > Alisma > Alisma plantago-aquatica. The sequence continues at coordinate 1,821,271,164 of OY856409.1, read as the reverse complement.
GGTACGTTCACCATGGTCAGCCTACCGAGGCACTTGGGCTGCTGAGGGAAATGATGTCACATGAGAGGCGGGAATGCAACAAATTTATGATTTCAACTGCACTGGCTGCCTCAACCATGACGTCAAGTCTATCGTCTGGCAAGGAAATCCATGGGCATATATGTCGGTCAGAAATGAAAACAGACATTGTTGTCTGGAGTACTCTATCTGATATGTATGCAAAGTGTGGACGAATAGACCAAGCAAGGTATGTGTTTGACGCCACTCCAGACCGAGACACTGTGTCATGGACAGCAATGATGGGATGGTACTTTGACAAAAGTAGGACAGAGGAAGGTTTCTTGCTCTTTCTGGAGATGTTGAGGTCCAGAATCCCTCCCAATGAGTTCACTTGCACAGCTGTTCTTGGGGCATGCTCGCATCAAGCCATGGAAACTTTAGGCATGCAGGTCCATGCCTTTATGATTAGCGTTGGGTTAGAATGCCACCCATTCGCAGCTTCTGCACTTATACACATGTATTCAAAATGTGGTGATGTTGAGAGCTGTGAGGGGGTATTTAAAGAAATGGAGAGGCCTGATTTGACTTCCTGGACTTCAGTAATAGCTTGCTATGCTCAGAATGGTCAGCCTGAAATGTCTCTCAACTGCTATGAGTCGATGCTAGGATCTGGAATAAAGCCGGATCAAGTTGTGTTTGTGAGTGTCCTTTCTGCTTGTGCACATGCAGGATTGGTTGAGAAGGGATTGAGTATTTTTCATTCAATTGAAAATGAACATGGGATAAGGCACACTCCGGACCACTATGCTTGTGTTGTTGACCTTCTCAGTCGAGCTGGGAAGTTTGACAAGGCAGAAGAGATAATGAGCAAGATGCAATTCAAGCCAAATAAATTTTTATGGACCTCTTTACTAAGTGCTTCTGTAACTCACAGGAATATACTACTTGCAAGGCGAGCTGCTGATGCATTATTTGAAATGGAGCCAAAAAATCCTGCTACTTTTGTCACACTAGCCAACATTTATGCTAATGCTGGTATGTGGGATGATGTGGCTAGGTTAAGAAAGATGGTGCGAGATAGGGGGGCGATGAAGGTTCCTGGATCCAGTCAAGTTTTATAGCAGTTGGAACTGGATCACTTCATTTCTTGGTTGGAACACAATTCACATCACGTGGTCAGCCAATCTACATTGAAACTGACAAAAGGATGAAAAAAAACAATGCTCCTGCAGACATATCCGGGATGGATGGGGAAGGTGAGGATAAATGACAAAGTTTGTTATATCACAGTAACCAACTACAGTCGTGCATGGAATGGCACTGATACAACATTTTCTTGAGAAAAAAGGCTTCTATTCGTTTTGCATCATCCATCTTCCGAGTGAGAAGCCCTTACAATGAACTTAGAATAGCATCCTCGGTTCTTAAAATACAAGGTAAATTCTTACCTAAAGTAATTAATTATCTTATCAAAAGTTTTTAGTTAGTTTTGTTTATTCAAAATAGAACTAAATATCATTTCAGTATATATATCTTTCATTGATCTGATATATTATCCATGTTTCTCTATCATATTTTTATGTAACATCAAAATGAATAAAATAAATTGGAAATTTATTTTCCAACTGAACCGAGCAAAAGTAGTGGGTTAGCAAATTATTTTAGGGTTTTAGGGCTACAAAATTTTGTAATCATGCAACTGGCAAGTTCATTTCTAAATTGATAAAAAATAAAGTTGTACTGATAATTAGTGGATTATATTGTTGATTGTTTTTAACTAGAAGAATGTAACCATTCTTCATCTTGCCGCCTACTGCTAGTGGTCTCTTCCTTCCAATTCTCATTATATTAGTCATGTATTCATCCTCTCTCTTACAAATTGTCTGTACTCTGTCTCCTAATGTAAACATTCTTCATCTTGCCGCCTACTGCTGGTGGTCTCTTGCTTCCAATTCTCATTATATTAGTCATGTATTCATCCTCTCTCTTACAACTTGTCTGTACTCGGTCTCCTAAATTTTTTGTCTTGAACTCTTTTCCCATGCTTGTTTGTCTTCATTTTTTTGCCTTGTTCTACCTTATAAAACTTTCATCCACTACACACACAAACACACACTGTCTTTTTCCTAAAATTTCTCCCCTAAAGGGATTGGAACCCAAGATCTCCTGTTTAAGAACATAATATATATATATATATATATATATATATATATATATATATATATATATATATATATACTTGATCTGATTGCTAATCGAGAGTAGCCTAGCTTTTTGCAGCAAAGACCACATCACAAATTGGGTTTGAAATTGGCGAATAGTTCTTTTATTCCGCCTCTACGAATCGCCGACTTACGTAGTATAATGCATTCTCCTTTCCCTGTTTATTCTCTTGTGCTAAAATTCAGAGAATGTTCGCAGGCTATATATATATATATATATATATATATATATATATATATATATATATATATATATATATATATATATATATATATATATATATATATATATATATATATATATATGGCCGTTCATTCACTACCCATGCGGGTAACTAAGGTTAGTTACCCGTGCATCTGTTTTGTAACAGGAAGGCACATATTTGTAATGAGACAAACAATGTTGTAATGAGATAACCAAAATTGTAATAGAAAGACTCGTTTTGTAATACTACGTAAACTACTGTCATAAATATCATTTTTACTGTATTCAGAGGGAGAATAAAAATTTCACGCTGCACTTACAAAACGAGTCTTTGTATTATAATTTTGGTTGTCTCATTATAATTAGATTCCTTCCTATTAGAAAACAGATCCACGGGTAATAAAAGTTAGTTACCTACGCGGGCAGTGATATATATATATATATATATATATATATATATATATATATAGAGAGAGAGAGAGAGAGAGAGAGAGAGAGGCTAGAATACACTCGAGTGTATTCGAAGCAGAATACACTAAAGTAGTTTTTCATGATGCAATATTTTTTTCTAAAATCTAATCCGTTGATCTTCTTAAACATCTTGTGAATAACTCATACGCAAAATTTGAGCACTTCTGGACATTTATAGCTCATGTTATAAAGACCGCAAAAATTATGCATTTCAAATTAGTTTCGCGCGTCGATTTTGTTGCCCTCGGATGAGTGACTTACACTCATCTAAATGGGCTTAAAATTTGTATGTAGCCTAGTTATAGTATGACGGTGAAGATAAATGGTTTATATTTTGTAAAAAATAGTCTTGATATGCAAACACACGAGTGTATTCGTGCGATCTGTACACTCGAGTGTATTCTAGCCTGACTCTATATATATATGTATATGTATGTATATATATATGTATGTATATATGTATATATATATATATGTATATATATATGTGTATATATATATGTATATATATGTGTATATATATATAGAGTCAGGCTAGAATACACTCGAGTGTATAGATCACGCCGTACACCCCAATGGTGTTTGCCTATCTAGACCATATTTTTCCAAAATCTAATCCATTGATCTTCATGGTTACAATAATAATAGGCCACATGCAAAATTTGAACTCATTTGGATGAGTGTAAGTCACTCATCCAAGGACAAAAAAATCGATGCACAAAACTAATTTGAAATACATGACTTTTGCCTCCTTTAGATGCATGACCTATAAGTGTCCAAATGAGCTAAAATTTATTATATAGTATGTTCTTATGATAATTAAGAAGATCAACGGTTTAAATTTTTCAAAAATTTATTGCATCTTCAAAAATGACTGAGGTGTACGGTGCCTCCGGTACACTCGAGTGTACACTAGCTTGACTCTCTCTCTCTCTCTCTACATACATACATACCAATGTTTTAAAAAACGTTAAGCGGTAACCGTGCGGACAGCACCTTGTAACTAGTTAAGCGGTAAGCGGCCGATTAAGCGGCCGATTTTTTAAAAAACGGGTTTTAATTTCCTATATAATTTTATACAAAATTACATATATATGTATATAAATACTAATACTCTTTGGAACTTTTATATATATATAAAGATTCTAAACACACTACCCAACAGTAAAAACACCCAATTAGTTTAGCTATAAGACAATAATTATAGCCATAATATAATAAGCAATAGATTTGACATAGATAAAATACCCCACATACATGATTCAGAAATATTTTTGCATCACATGTTTACATAGTTAAGCAGTAAACAATAGACTCATTATTGGATACCTTTTTAACTTATTGTTATATGTGCATATCATCAATTAGTCATACATTACAGCAGTACAAATAACTAAAGTATGCATTCTAAAATTAGATAATAGTTACATATATTTTACTTGTATAAATTACACTTTACAACAGTACCCTATTATCCCAACTTGCATACAAGTATGCATTCTATTAGACTAGGCTTATCATAGGATATTTAAGTTTAATATATTATAGTCAGTAATACTTGGGGCCATATAGTTTATATAAAGTTACAGGTGTACAGAAAAATTTACAAAAAACGGACAAAAAACGGCCAAAAAACGGGAAAAAAACGGGCAAAAAACGGAAAAAACGGCCAAAAAACGGGAAAAAACGGCCGATTAATTACAAAAAAATTAACCGGCGATTTTAGCAAAAATTGAACGGGCTGGGTGTCTGGCCGATTAATCGGCCGTTTAATCGGCCGCTCAGGCCGTTTTTCATTTCACTGATACATACATACATACATACATACATACATACGTACGTACGTACGTACGTACGTACGTACATACATACATACATACATACAATGCGTTTGTTATGAGTCTATTCATATTCTTTTAATTAATGATCTTGGTGTATTTATCTTTTCCTTTTTTGTAGGTATTCGTTCAGTGCAAAGTATTGACATATATGCTTTATGCTATTTCTGTCTTAGACTTATCTTTTTCATTTTAACTTTTCCTTTTATCCCATATCTCTTGTTTTTGTTTTTTACCTACTCTCTTATCCTATAAAAGAGATTGCTTGGTAATTGTTTTGGACTCATCCAATAAACATTGCTTTATTTACTGGTATCAGATGTTTTCGATCCAACCTAGCCTCGCCACCCTTTCCCCTCCCACCCTACCCTACGCTTCCCTCCATAGCCACTGCCCTTTCCCCTTCTTTTCTCCACCCCTTTCCCCTTGACCCGCACCGTCTCTCCCCTCTTCCCTTCTCCCTCGCCACTAGCCCTCTCTCTCCAATCGCCACCATCTCCCCACTCCTTCCCACCGCCCCAACCTCCTTCCAGTTGCCGCCACCTCTTCTTTCACCCTCTCGCTGCTGCCAACCTCGCCCCTCTCCTCAATCTCCGTGTTGCCACTTCACCCATCTTCTTGTCGCCATCACTTCCCCCTACACTCCCTATTGTCTTCCTCCATCTCTCTCTACCACCACCCCTCTCTTCTACAATCTTCGGAAAATTCCCCCTTGACACATAAGAGGACGTTCTTTGTCTTCTGCCTACGCCACATGATGAATTAAAATCTCACTGTGGCGTAGGTTACTCTTTTCATATTTCTGCTGCCCCTATGTGCGTTCATATGATCCAGTGATTTAGATCATTTACTGTCGATGCCACCGTGGCCCTTGTGACTATCTTTTGTTTGTGCTTCCAGTGTGGTTATCCATGCTCCTTCTATCTTCTACTACTACTTAGTGATGTAGGACAGACTCCGCCTTTACGTACTTACGAGTGCAGCCGTTGTCGTGTCATTAGTTATTTTTTTCTAGTTTGCATTTTTTAATTATGTCTTTTCTTTAATTTGGGCTTTTGTAAAGTCATGTGGTTTAGTCCCACATTGGCGACCGCCCTTTTAGTCTTTCTTTTAGAAGCCTATATAAAAGCTCTATTGCATCTTTGTTGAAACATAGTTTATGAATGAGAATATTCCTTTTAGTCTTTAGCCGTATTTCTTCTTTATTTTCGTAGATATACATTAAGTGTATCAGAGCCTAACCCTACTCATTGATGGTGGCAATTATCAAAACATCATTTCACCTCATGGATTGAAGCGCATGGACTTGCGCCCAGAGCCCCATCCTCAACCACATAAAGTCCATTGGGTGAACCAAATTAGCTTGCCCATCACCCAACAATGCCTTGTGCCCATCACTCTAGGTGCTTATCCAAACCACATTTGGTGAGATGTGTTGCCTATGGATGTTGGCCAGGTCATTCTTGGTCGTCCTTGGATTTATGACTTAGATGCCCACATGAGGGATGTTCTAATGTTTATACTTTATACCTTCAAGCACAGGGGCAAACACATACGATAACACCAACTTGATTCATCTCTCCTATGAAAAGCGTCCCCCACCACACCCCCAGACCTCTAAATCCCAGCACTCTCTACACATTGTCACCCGAAGAGAGTTGGAAGAAGCTAGTCGCGAATCTGGATGCATGTATGTCCTATATATCAAAGAATCCACTCCTATCTCCGATTTTTAGCCCCCATCACTAGAGCTTATCTCCCTCCTCGATGAGTTCAAAGACATGACACCCACATACCTTCCTGATGAGCTCCCCCCTATGCGTGATATTCAACATGAGATTGATTTGATTCTAGGGTCTTCACTCCCTAATCGATCTCATTACTGTGTGAACCCGACTGAGCATGCTGAATTGAAACGCCAGGTTGATGCCCTCCTTCTCAAAGGATTCATTTGAGAGAGCAAGAGTCCTTGTGCGGTTCCTGCTCTCCTTGCCCCCAAGAAGGATGGTAGCTGGAGAATGTGCTTAGATTGTCGACCTATCAATAAGATCACTGTCAAATATCATTTCCATACTTGTTAAGGCGGCGAGGCGACAAGGCGCCATGCTTGAACGCCTTGTGCTTAGGTGCGCCAAGGCGTCGCTTAGGCGACTTTAAGAAAATTATATTTCTGTACAATTTACCTATATATACATGTGCTATGATTTTTGTAACATTCCCCCTTCATATATATGTTATATTTTACCTATATCTATACATATGTTATGATTTTATAACATTTCCCCCTTCATATATATGTTATCTTTCATATTGGTAAATCCATAAAAGTCCGGGTAATCCACTGATATACATTTTCTTCATTTATACTTGATGTCTATAGTGTATTTCCCTATTGTATACATACACTTATTGTTTGTGCATAGATATATACATATTAAACACAACTAAACATGTATGTGTACAGTTTCATTGCTGCATACATAAATATATACATATTTTAAAAGTTATACTTGGATGCAATTATGCAAAGATATATTCTGTGGTAATGTGTATTACAGGTTCTACTAATACTCAAAACAAACCTTATGTAAGTTATGTAATCCACCTATATCAGTTTAAACTTGAATAAGGGATTTAGGATAACAGTGATTAAGGATAGCAGTGCTGTACTTAGTATCAATAGATAATTTTCGTTAGGGTAATTATCAGCTGATATACATACATGTCGCAACTAATATGGCTGTTTGAAGTTCCTATGATAAGCAAGAAGGGAGTTAGTATACGTAGCATGATATTATATTGCAATTGAAGAGTTATTCAGGGTGAAAATATCCCTCAAGATTTAAATCACATTCAAGCTAATACTAAGAAAATTAATATAAATATCTAGAGTATAAATTCCATTTAATAATGATATTGTACAAAAAACATAGATAAATATATTTAAATTGAATATTAGAACAAGTGTAGATAAAATAAATACATATATATAGGGTCAAGGGTCCATAAAAACCATAAAGCGACATATTGGTCAAGGCGTAGGGCAAAGCAACCCCCCTAGGAACGACTTGACTCCTAGGCGGCCGTTTAGGCGCGCCTAGGCGCTCGCCTTAACAAGTATGCCCTATACCACGCCTTGACGACATGCTCGATCTATTGACGGGATCCCAGTATTTCTCTAAGATTGATCTCCGTAGCGGTTACCACCGGATCCATTGAGTTTCATGAATGGAAGACTGCCTTCTAAGCACCAGATGGATTATATGAGTGGCTGGTCATGCCATTTGGCCTGTCCAACACACCCAACTCCTTTATGAGTGTCATGAACCATGTGTTGCGGCCATTCATTGGTAGATTTTTGCTGATCTACTCTTATGATATTTTGATTTTTAGTAAGACCAAGGACGAACACCTGACTCATCTCCACTTATTTATAACACACTTCGCACTGAGAAATTGTATGTCAATCTAAAGAAGTGTTCTTTTCTTCAAGATAAAGTCCTCCTTGGCTACATTGTATCCGCTACCGGCATTGAGGCTGACCTTGCCAAAGTCAAAACTACCAACCTGCTATGATCTGTGAACTGCGTAGCTTTCATGGGTTGGCTACTTTTTATCGTTGCTTTGTTTGAGGATTCAACACCATTATGGCTCCTCTCATTGAGTTAATGAAGTATGATAAATTAGAGTGGACGCCATCCATCACACAAGCTTTTGAGGCTGTCAAAACTAAGTTAACTGAAGCTCATGTCCTTCGCCTTCCAGATTTCTCACTTCCGTTTGAGGTATCTTGTGATGCTTTTGGTGTTGGCATTGGTGACGTTTTGAGCCAAGAAGAGCCCCCTGTTGCCTTTTTCAATGAGAAACTCAATGACGCATAGCGTAAATACTCCACATATGATAAAGAATTCTACGCTCTTGTGCAATCTCTACGTCATTGGAGACACTATCTTTCTCACCAGGTGTTCATCCTCGGGTCTGACCATCAAGCCCTTTGCTTCCTAAATACCCAAACGAATTTAAGTGTTTGTCATGCCAAATGGTGTGAGTTTCTTCAGGAGTACACTTTTGTTCTCAAACACCGCTCTGGTCATTGCTTGACGCTCTCAGTCGTTGACCACCCTAAAGTCTACGAACGTTGAAGTTGTGTGGTTCGCCTGTCTGAAAGATCAATATCCCACCTGTCCTGACTTTGAAATTATACATTCCGACCTCCTCGATAGCACACCTGGCCTAGCTTCTGATTTTATCCGAAATAAGTTAACGGTCTATAAACTATGTCCAATCTTAATAGAACATATTAGAAAACTTAGTGGATAATATGTGCTCATGTTATTGAAATCTTTTAGTGTTAGTGAGCTATTGGGCTTAAATGGTTTAAATGAAACAAGTTTAGTTCCAAATTATATAATTAGGGAGTGGTGCCTTACCTTCACTCCTAGATAACAATGTAGTGTGTAATTGACACCAATTATCAAAGATCTACTTTTGGATTTTAGGGTTTCATGGGAGATCATCCTAGAAGCGTGAGAAGTGAAAAACAATATATGGTTGCAACATCTATGGAGGTTGAGCATAGAGCTATGGCTCACGCTGCTGTGAATTTCAGTGGGTGATGGTTGTCCTTCAAGAACTAGGGATTCGTGATAAAGCTCCAACCATTCTCAAGTGCGACAACCAGGCAACAATTCATGTTGCAAATAGCTATGCCTTTCATGAGCTTATCAAGCATATTGAAGTTTACTGCTATTTTATCAGAGATATGATCCGAACAAAGAAGATCATTGATCCATATTCAATGACTGGTGAACAAATAACAATGTCTTAACAAAGCATGTTCTTCCTTTACTTTTTAATCATATGGGGACAAGCTGGAAATGCATAATGTGTACTCCCCAGCTTGTGTGGGAGTGTTAGAATAAGTGCACATGTATATGGGCCTCGTTGAGCTAGCTCATTATACAACTTCACTAGTGTGCTTCTGGGGTACATCATGTCACGATACTCTCCCATATAAGTACCAACTAGGTATTCCTTTCATTCTAATGAATTTAATCTTTTCTTACCAACGAACTCGATGTAAAAAATTTGCTTCTTCATGGGGATCTTCTTGAGGAAGTCTACATGGAAAACTTCCTGCACATTCTCTTTAGGGGGACTGGGTAGTATTAGAGGAAGGTCTACCACTTCAAGAGGTTGTATATGGGTTGAAAGTTGAAACAGTCTCCAAGAGCATGAGTTGATAAATTCAGCAAACTCACACCATTGGGCCACAGTAGGCCTACTAGCGATTACTCCTTGTTTTATTCCTATGAGACGGAAGGACTACTAGTCCCAGCTATATATGTGGATGAGATGGTCATTAGAGGGGATAACTCAGAAGGTGGATCTAAGCAATCTCTTCAATCTGTACGAAAACTTCGTTATATTTTTAGGCATAGAGGCCTTAAGTATAGAAATGGGACTAATTCACCTGAAAGGAGATACCTTGATATTCTGCAAGAAATCGGGGTTGAGCAATGTAGAACCGTTTCCAACCCCCAGGGTACATCATGGCAAAACTATCCTAGTACATAATGACTACAGTGATCCTGAAAATTATAGACGAATCATGAGGAAATATGTTTACTTAACAATAAACTCACGCTAACGTCATTTGTTCTCTAAAATTAAGGACTAGGGTGATCCTGGAAATTATAGATGAATCATGAGGAAACTCATTTCCTTAATAATCACTCGTCCTAACATCATGCATTCTCTAAATTAAGCATTAGGTGTTTGTTCATAAAATCATGAGATATCTGAAAGGAGCACCAGGAAAAGGTGTTTCTTATTAAAAAAAATCTGTCCACACACAAATTGCAGTTGGAAGGATATATTTATGCCCATCGGACTGGTGGTGCGACAAACAGACTTTCCACTTCGGTTTATGTATAATATCTCAATGACCACTTGGTTGCATGGAAAAGCAAGAAGCAACGATTTGGCACTCGCTTGAGTACTACAGAAAAATAACCCATGGCTCATACATGTTGCGAACTATAGTGGGTGCAGTCACTTCTTACTAAACCACAAATATGACTAGAATGTCCCATGATTCTAAGATGTGATAATCATGTTGCTATTCATATAGCAGACAATCCCATGATCTGTGAAAGGACAAAACATGCAGAGCTTGACTGTCACTCTATTTAAAACTTAGCTATGGTAAAGAAGATAACGACACCTCATGTCAGGACAAAAGATCTTCATAAGACATTCTCTTCAAAATATTATCTAATGCCATTTTTGTGGAAAACTTGGTTTACACGACGCTCCATCTTGAGGGTGAGTGTTGAGATATAAAGTATTTCTTGTAAACTGGAATGCTTTCTCATAAATCAAAATGTGATACAAGTGGTCCTATATATTAAAAAAGACCGAGGTATGCTACAAGTGAGGAACAAGATAAGTTATACCAATACTAATGGGCTCAACTGAACTAGGTTCATTATCACTAACACTCCCCTTCAAAATGGAGAAAGAAGAGCATAGATCACGTATTTCCAGCTTGTAACACATAGTTCAAAGAGGAAGGAGGAAGAGGTTTCGTCAATATATTGGCTAGTTGGTTCACTAGTCTTCGCATAAAGTGTGGCAATCTTCTTTGCATGAATCATGTCCCATACAAAACGACAGTCAACTTCTATGTGTTTGGTGCACTCATGGAAGATCGGACTATTTGCAATGCGTGTTGTTGATTGGCTGTCACATTTGAGAGTGGCTAGAGGTTCAACAGGGATCCCACGTTCTTAAAGGACAATAGTTGCTCATGGAATAGCACACATCATGCATGAACCATAGCTCTGTATTTTGCTTTCAGGGCTTGAGCGGGTGACAACATGCTACTTTGTGCTTCTCCAGCTTATAGGGTGATCTCCCAAAAAGACGTCATGTGTTGGGTGGCCCTGGAGTTAACAATCTAGGGAACACTAATGGCTATCATGGAGACCCCACATTGCATGGTTGGAGACCAGATGAGCTAAGGATGTTGAAGCGATCGACAAAGTCATATCGAGTATGAGCAACATGAGTAGTACATGCCTCATGGCCTCACCCGGAACATCCTATTTTTGGGGTTTTATAACTGATGGAGTCAAAGAGACTGATAGTCATCGAGATAATTAAAACTCTATCTGAGATACAGCTAAGGTAATGTTTTATATTTGGAAACCCAATATGTGAATGAAGTAAAGTTACAAGGGACGCTAATCACTCGAGATGGTGATATTATGTTGCTTCTCAAGCACATGATCTATAGTGTGAGATTTGATGTAAGCGTACTAGTTTAAGAAATCATGTTATGTTTATGAATCATTTGCTATTATTCATGATAGGATGTTTTTGACCAAGAAGATTCATGGGTACATAATTATTAAGCACGAATATAGAAAGTAATTTGTGTGTTTATGTGGTGCACGATTAAGTAAATAGAGACAGATGTATCTTGAGGTATATCAAAATGCTCATATATTTCATGTACTCGTTTAGTTAAAAACCCATGTCTATAAAGCTGAGTAACAAATGAGAATTATTAGTACATGACAATGTCACTAAACTACACATTGAAGTTTAATAATATTTTGGAGCATTATCCAATAAATAAGAGATTTGTGGTTTAATAAGTATTGTTGAATGAAGTAATCCTTAGAATAAGAATGTTTTAGGGCTCAAACTTGGCGTAGAGTTATAATATATATTGGTTAAACCAGTGTTTCAAATATCAAGTGATATTGTTGATTATAAATTAGAAGATACCATTAAAGATGACACAAAGTAATTGGGACTGGATGGTATAGGCATTAATTTATTTACACATCAGATCATGATATAGGTGGCTCTTAGATTTTGACTTGGGTGCTGATGGTTGAATTTGTTATGAGCGGAAAGTCTCTGATAAGTATCTAGTTTATAATCCTATCAGCTACCACCTCCGCAAGATGCAGATCTAACGGAACAACCTTCCTTTCACGGTGATGACAGAGTTACATGTGAGATTCTTAAGATATGGGTATTAGATAGATCCACAGAATGAGGGGAGAGTGAGCCGTGCCTTTACAATATCAATGACTCCACCTACACGTTATCAACAGACGTTGCTCATGGTGAGACGATCTAGGAGCGATACTCTGAATCTTCCAACCGCTCATGGAGAGACTGCAGTCCTTTTTCAGGTTCGAACCCCCCTTTCGGTAGCCTTGGGTTCTCCATCCACCCATGGAAGGACACTTCCTCTTCCTCGTGTATTGTGGTGGCACTACAGCAGGGGCTAGAAGTTCATTGAGCTTTCTCCAAGCTGGCAAAGCAGGGCAAGCCCCATGATTAGTCCTCAAACCCTATACTACTCAACTGGGTGTCGGTGTGGCGTGGAGAAGCCAAACAGAGGATTCTTCACCTCCAGCCGCTGCTACAACATGCCTTGATGGTGGACTCTGCAAGAAAGATGAAAAGGCTGTGGCGTCATCTCCTCACATTGAGGATTTGCGGAGGCATATATCCCACTTCAACATCTTTGGCAACATAGAGGGACAGATTATATAATGAACTCAATAGGGACTACCAAGTGGGAGGTTGGGTGGAAGAAGGGATGAGTAGAATACGACTGTGACAATACAATCTGAATCTGGGTCAAAGACCCCAACCATGCTGATGTTTGGTCGCTAGAGTTACCGTAGAGGCGACACTCTATTTCACAGGGTAAATAGAGTTCACCTGCTATAAAAGAAATGGGTCTCGTGTTGCATGGGTGAATCACATCCATTTGAGACGGGATCCCTTGTGCGGTTAGCTAAGGCTTAAGCTCAGTGTGACCAAAATTTATTCCAGATGGTAATATTTTGTTTAATTGGTATGTCAAGAACCAGCTCAGTTTTTGATGTATAAATATTGTTTGTGGTAACGAAGGCTAGGATTTTATATTAGTAACATAATTGGGTTTTGTGCAAATCTAAACATGTTACCTTATCTAAAGAAGACCATTGCATCATTATATATGCTAGAAACTAGGTAATGATGGGGGGGGGAATGGTAAACAAGCTCAGAATATCATGAAAATTTATTCATAATCTTATAATGTGATAACAAGAACTTTTTCATAGTTTGATTGAAATTTTAAGGATGTTTGATGATAAATCATGTTACAACATTTTGGATTAATAAAAATCTTAATTTTAAGTGAATGTCCTAGAAAATGAATATGACAAGCTTCATGTATGGAACCTAACTATGAAAAATTCTTGACACCCCGCTCACCCACCCGCCCACTCGGCCGCGACACAATTTTTTTAATTTTAAATAGGAGAGAAGTAGGAACAAGAAGAAAGAGAAATTTATTTCCTCGTAACTTCCAGTCCATAACGAATCTTTTAATAAAACAAAAAGTATTATATTCTTTGCAAAAAATATTTTCCAACAAGATTAGTGTTGACAAACTTAATAGAAACAAGATAAATATAGTATTTGTGTTTTACCTTATGTTTTGGGGTACGATACTCATGTTTTGGATACAATATTCCTCATAACTTTCAATGCGTAATGAATTTTTTGATGAAATGAAGCATTAGATTCTTTGCAAAAATACTTTCGACAAGTCTAATGTTGACATACTTTAGAAAAAGAATAATATGAGAAAAACATAGTGCGTGTGTTTTAGGTACATACTCATATTTTTTTTTGAGTTAGAAGAGACATTAGTCTCCCCCCTCCCTCAAACATGTGTCAGAGCCTGGATGACCTAAGGGATTGTAAATACAATGCAACAAGAGGTTTTGAACTCTGTTCCCCCGGGGAGGACAGGCCCGACGGAGCCATTTGCGCTACACTGGCCGGGTAGATACACGTGTTTTGGTACAATACATCAGCAAGTAAATATTCATATTGTGCCCTTAAAGCGGGAGTAATGCATCCCAAAATATAGATACTGTATTCCTCTTATTTATTTATCCAAGTATAATACCAATGTCTTCGGATACATTACTCTCATTTTGGAGTCCTATTTTTGTGAAAAACGATATAATGGAAAAATCCTCTTTATGTGTAGGTTTTTCTTCTACTACCTTATAACTAAAGTTAAGGGACCAGTGTGCTTCATTCCTCCAGTGAGTCTGGTTGCTTGGCAATTATTATTTTCATTCCACCGCCCCAAATGAGCAATGTGACTTATCTACTAATGGCCAATATGCTTATTCATACGGTGAGAATAACACCTGTCGGCCTGTTTTTCTTCTGGTTGCCGGTGGTTTTGAACTACCAATAGAGTTGCTATACCAGCCGTATAGACCTGTCAAACGGGTGGGTGGGTTGGGTTTGGGTTGGATCGTTGCGGGTTTGGGTCTCGCGGGTGCGGGTCAAAAAGACCCAGTTCTAAACGGGTGGAAGAAAGATAAATCCAAATCCGACCCAGCGGGTTGCGGGTTGCCCATATAAAATTTAAAAAAATTACCATGCTAATGTTTGTTTACATAAGATATGGCACAAAACAATCACATTGACATGTGAACCTTTTTCATTTGTCCAAAAATTTTCTATAAGAAGAGCATCAAACAACAATACACCCATGGGAAGAGATGCTACATGCTAGTAAAGAAAAACCTCCGAATGGCTGAATTAATTACCAATATTGTATAGATGCTAGAACAACAAATATAATACAGATTTTAGAAGCTTAACTCAAAAGCATACATCTTTTAAATAGCGAAGACCACCTATACCAAACAACTAAACATTAATTAAACAACGTATATTATGAAGGAGACATCCAAATGAGATGGGGTATAAATCGGAGAACTGAAAAAGGACTAAAACTTTGGCATGCTCTAAACAACAACTTCACATTCTTTTATTATGCAGTATGAAGATGACAACCAATAACTCGACGCCCTTTTTAATTTTCAATATGAAGATGATACAACCAACAACTCCACACCCTTTTAATTTGTAGTATGACGATGACACAACCTTATGTATGCCTCCCATTCTCACAAAATAATACAAAAGAATAAATTTTACAAACTATTTAATGAGTAAAAAATATTATAAACCAATCTATGTGTTTTGTTAACTTTGTTGTGGTTTAAAATTTGAGATAAGAGTACAAGACATATTTAATATTACCTATTACTAGACTTCAATATATATATATATATATATATATATATATATATATATATATATATATATATATATATATATTACCTATTACTACCAAGTGGTAGTGGCTTGGACGCAAACACACGCAAGCGGCAAGTTTCATATATGCAACATGTGTATATTTTTTTACTAATAACTAAATCTTATATAATTATTTTTATTAATAAAATCAGTGTAATAAAGCGGGTCACCCGCGGGTGCCCGCGGATTGCCCATGAAACCCGCTAGTTAAACGGGTGGGTATGGGTCTGGGTGTTTTCCAGCGGGTGGTCAATTTTAGGACCCAAACCCAACTTAAACGGGTCGACCCATGGGCACCCGTGGATTTTGACCCAGTTTGACAAGTCTACAGCCGCATCTTTATCTTTGACCTAGTTAATTTTTTTTGCCCCCGGTTGCTTTTCCAGTATGTCTAATTACTTTTGTTCCACTTTTACCTTATATTATGTTTAATAGACACCACAGTTAACCGACATATTTGTCTGTTCATCGGTGCATGTTGTTTGCTTGCGCAGTCCGACACTGTCGAGCAGCTTGTTCCACGCTTAGCTACTTCCAGTGCTAGACTCAGAGACTCTTAACCGTGCTTATCTTCCGTTGCATTAAAATATATGATAAAAGTTACGAGTACAACTATGATAATACCCGCCGTTGAATAGGAGCCTGCTGTTGTATAGGAGCATACAACAGAAGGAACAACACAGACGTCAACTTTGAGAAGTTCAATCGTCCACGTTATAAGTTACTAGGTAGAAAGGGAAGCATTTTAGTAATCAAATGGGAGCCACATGAAAATTGATTGGGTTTGCTTGAACTTAATATGAAAGGTGGTCTTATCACCTGGCAAAATAAAAGGAACCCACTCAGGCGTATATCTAGCAACTTGGACAGGGGTCTGGTGAACGAGTCTTGGTTGGATGTGTTCCCTGAGGCTGCGATTAAGTTGGGAGGTCATCCGAACAGTGATCACTCTTGGATGGAGGTTCCACTTTCTGTGCAGAAGCAGCCTAATCGGCCGTTCAGATTTCTCAACCACTGGCTCTCTTGGCCCTCCTTCGAAGGTGTGGTCAAGGACGTTTGGGGTGTGAGGGTCGTAGGCAATCCCTTGTTCGTGATTACTGATAAACTTAAAAAAGTGAAGATGGCCCTGAAATCGTGGTCTAGCAACCTTGTTGATTTACCCAACCTCATCAAGGAGGCCAGAGAGGACTATAACGCTAAGGCTACTATCCTGAGAATGGTTCCTACTGATCAAGACAACATGGTAGCGGAAGATCTGGTGGGGGAAAAGACTAATGCAACTAGAAAGAGCTCATGAGATTTCTGGTTGGCAGAGAAGCAGACTGAAGTGGCTGAGAGATGGTGACTGTAATTCAAAGGTCTATCATGCTGCGATCAAAAGGAATAATATGAAGGACCATATCCATAATATGATTAACGAGAAAGGAGAATTAGTGGACGAAGTAGCTAAGGTTGAAGACTTGGCTGTTAGGTTCTTTTCTGACTTATATAACAGTGATGCTAGCATTGACAGTAGAGAGTCCTTGCTGAATAGAAGAGTTACAGATAACATGAACACTGAGCTGCTGAGATTAGCTACGGATGTGGAGATTAAAGATGCCACCTTCTCTATCGGTGCATCTAAAAGTCCTGGTCCGGATGGCTTTAATGCCAAGTTCTTCCAGAGTTGTTGGCACATTGTGGGCACGGATATTTGCAACGCTGATAGATGGTTCTTAGTGGGTGGATGTATGGTTCGACAAGTCAACCATGCATTCATAAGACTTATTCCTAAGAAATCTGGTGCTGCTGCCATGAATGACTTCCGACCTATTGCTTGTTGCTCTGTGATGTATAAGATCATTTCCAAGGTGCTGGCTAGAAGACTTAAAAGTATCCTTCCGATGATCATCTCACCTAATCAAGCCGCTTTTGTTAGAGGTTGTTCTATTGCTGACAATGCTCTTCTGGCGACGGAATTCTTGAGAGACTTCCAGGTGAAGGGGAGTTCTAAGAAGCCTGCATCAAGGTGGACATATCAAAAGCCTTTGATCATGTGTCTTGGGAAGGTTTATGGTGCTCCATGGAGGCTTTGGGTTTCTCTACCAGGTTCGTGAACGTCCTCAAACAATGTGTTCAGACCACTTCATTTTCTGTGCTGATCAATGGCATCCCTAAAGGTTTGTTTAGAGCCTCTAATGGGTTAAGACAAAGCGATCCGCTATCGCCCCTTCTGTTCACTATCATTATGGAAAACCTTTCCTGTCTTGCTGTCAAAGCTGAAGAGGAGGGGAGTATTAGAAGCTACAAGGTGAGGGGTACCAAAGTGCTTAATCATATGATCTTCGCGGACGACATCGTGTTTTTTGTGGCAGCCCACCCTAGAGTCTTCAGAGGGGTCAGGATTTTGCTGGAGGTGTTTGTGGATCTGTCTTGTCTTCATATCAGTGACATCAAGTCACAGGTCTTCCTGTCGAAGTCGTGTGATTCCAGAAGAGGTAGACTGAAAAATGCGATACAACTGGATTTTGGTCGCTTCCTCACGAAGTATCTGGGGGTGCCCATCTCGGGTGGAGTGGGCAGAGGTTCTGACTTTCATACTTGCTTGGATAATCTACGCCTCAATGTGGATAAGTGGTCTGGGTTGAAGATTTCTATGGCGGGGAGAACTGTGTTGATCAAAACTGTCCTAACTAGTATGCTGAGATATTGGTGCAGGTTGGCTGATATACCTGACTTTATCTTGAGCAAATGCAGATCGATTATGGCTGGTTTTTTGTGGTTCGGTGGACAACATGGTGTGGGATGGTTGGAGGTGGCTCAGCCTAGGCATAGCGGAGGACTGGGGCTGTTTGACCCCTCTGATATTATGTGTGAAGCTACGACGAAAAGGGTGCATGATTTTCTTACTAAACCAGATTCTACCTGGTCTTCTTGGACGAGGACACGATATGGGCCTAGTTTGGAGGTTGGTGCTGCGGAGTTCACCTCCTGTTCTAGAATTTGGCGCAAGATGTGCTTGGCTTGGGACTCTTGCCGGCAGGAGTATCAATGGGTCAACGACAGCTGGACTGTTCGCGAGAGAGACAGACCTTGGTTGATTGTCTGCAATCAGCCACAGGTGCCTTGGGACCAGATCCTCTGGAGCAGGTTCTACTGCCCCAAGTGGAGCTTTTGTGCTTATAGAGCTATCCTTGGTCGACTTCCTACTAGGGATAGAGTTAGTAGATGGGCGGTTGGCTCTAGTAGCGTCTGCCTTCTTTGCTGTGAGGAGATGGAGTCTCACCGGCACCTTTTCTTTGGTTGCCCGTATGCTGAGTACCTTTGGGTTTGTTTCTCCCTTAAACTCAGTTGGGGGGGATAACCCACCCACCAACCTTATGGATACTATGGGCTGGATTTTGGAGTCGACAACTTTGGATTGTCATCTCAGGAGGTTTGCGGGGCTGATCTGGACGGGGCTCATCTTCCTCCTCTGGCAAGAGAGGAATTGTAGAGCCCATGGCAAAAGGGCAAGGGATAAATTTCAATTTTTTGATGAGTTTGTTAATAGCTTATGTTGGTTTTGTAAAGCTAACCCGGGTACCCTTGTGAGGGTCAAGTCGGAGGTTAGGTTGATGTGGGGTCTTTGATGACCTTGTACAGTATATAGGGTGTTCACCGCTATACTCTTTTTGGGGTTCTAGTAATATTTTACCTTATCCAAAAAAAAGAAAATTGATTGAGTTTTATTTAAAGTATTAGTATTTAATCATAATGTTCCGTCCATGTATAAATGTTTAAGAAGAGGAACAAAGTTAATTTTAATAACGACAAGCTACATATTGGAGGGAGTCAACTGGAACCCAACCAAGTTGTCCTTGTGTATGTAAATTATTATCATTATTATTTGTTCTTAAAAAACAATTTAAGGTTGACTATGAAGTTCACCGGCTTGGTTATACATTTTACATTTCTATTTGATTTCTTGCTACTTTAGTATCTCTTTTAGTAATGAACATGCACACGCTAACAAAGAAATGAGGGAATTTAGTAATTACACGCTACATGTTGAAGAGAGTCAACCAACCATTAATTTAAATATTTTCTTTTTGATGAGTTGTATTGTATGTGGTTATTACGAGTACTAATTGTTATTTTGATTAAAAAAAATTTGTGCCCAAATTTTGTCAGTGTGGTTTAAAAGTCAATTCAAAAATATATTTAATTCATTAATTTTTTATCACATTGAATTTTGCGTTGATATTTCAATTAGATGATCATTACTTTATTATTTTTCTAGCACTGAATAGAGACGTGGAAGAGAATCAGAGCATATGTAATCTTTGTAATGACATGCTATAGATTGAAAGGAGTCAACTAGATGGATTTATTCTCTTATATCATGTTATATGTAACTTGGTGTGACAATAATTATAAATCGAAAATAATGTCAATTTAAATTTAAGTTTTCTCGATCGGTCATGAGTTCATTGGCCTAGATGAAAAGACTCTGAAGATGCACAATTTGATTTGAATCAATTTTAAAATTATGACGACTACAAATATATATTAATAATGTGCCTTTTTTCTCCTATCGTATACTAAAATGTAATAATAACAATCACATGGTTGAAAAATATTATAAACGCGAAAAGATTAGCAATTTTGTGTGTTATACTCATAATGGACAAATTCAGTTGTAGAACACGTGCTTAGCACGTGTCTTTTGCTAGTATTAATAGAAGGACAACTCCTCTTTCCTATATATAGGATAAGGAGGAAGTATACATACACAAGACAAACCCTAATGGGACAATACACAATTGGGCACATATTACAAATAGACTAAAACAACTCAAGTAAATAGATACCCGTTCAAGCTGGAACTTGGGAGAATCCCAAGTCATCTTGCAAACAGATAGACAAACAAAATATAATAGAAAGTGTTAAATAGTCTTTTATTCAAGTTCTTTATATTCACTTGTTATTTTCCTACTCTATGTGGACCTTTATGTATTGTTCTCTTTATAAATATACAGGGTACACACATTGTGCACCCTAACCCTTACAGACAAATCAAAATGGTACCAGAGCAGGTGCTCTAGCTGCCACCCTCTCCGTAGCCGCCGCCTCTCTCTCTCTTCCCCGGTGCCCCCCCAGCCAGTAGTTCCACGCCCACCCCGCCGCCGCCCGCCGACTGCTGCTTCCGCGACACTCGCACGCCACCGTGCGGCCGGCTACTCCCGTCGTTGTCGTCGACATTCCTGTCGTTGTCGCCGACAATCCCGTTGTTGTCGCCGACAATCCTCCTTGTGTGGGCCTGGCTTACTAGTGTACAACCCACACCATCCCTTGTCGCCTCCGGCTGTTCGTCTTGAGGGTCTTCAGAGCCCTACACCTTCTCTCTGCCTGCGTAGGCCCTTGAGCCGTCGGATTCTCTGCTGCGCCTCGGCGTAGTCTTAATGTAAACTGGTCCTTCCAGTTGCTCTATTTGCCTGCTACCGTCTAGCCGGAGGATCTAGGTGATTCTGACTTCTGCTGTTGTTCTGTGCCTTTTTTGGACACAGTCTCGATCATGACCTCCTCTCATGACGACTTTCGTCGTCACGAGACTACTGTGAAGCTAGATGGGCGCAACTATCAACATTGGGTTTGCTCCATAGAGATCTTTGTGAAGTTCCAAGGCAAGCATTCCCATCTGACCGAGGCTCCGCCTCCTACTCCGCCTTGTACTTCCGAGTCCAAGGATAAAAAGATCTACGATGACTGGGTCAAGGATGACTCGACCGTGATGACGTGGATTTTGAACACCAATGAAACTCACATCAGCATTACTCTACTTTGTCTCCCGATTGCCAAGGAGATGTGAGATCAACTGGCTAACACTTACTCACATAGTAAGAATTCAAAAATGGTGTTTGACCTGAACAAACAACTGTCCTGCCTGCATTTCACTAGGCTTGATATTGCTGACTACTTTTCGACCTTCAAAGGCGTCTGGGCTGAGCTTGAGAATCTTCATCCCTTATCTACCGACTTTTAAACTTATTTTTCTATACTTTTGTAAAGAACAAAAAATGTATATTTTTATCAAACTAGACAAATTTTCTTTTACGCTTGATGCTCAAATCTCTCTACTTTTAGGCAATATATTAAAATGGAGTGGACGACAACACAACTCGAGCAATGTCAAGTGTGTGGTTACTAAAATCATGCGTCATAAATTTCCCCAATGGTCCTCCACAATTTAAAGTAGCATTCTAGAAATTCATTGTCAAGCTTAATTTCATGTATTATCATGGTGGATATATTGCCAATTCCAATCCACCATATTTTAGAGGTTACTATGAGGATTCATACAATGTGGATGGTTATCCAGATGAGGCAAACTCCAATAAGTAGTTCTAGGAGAGTTATGGTAAAGAGTCTTACTATACAAATCAATATCCACCTGACAGAGATTAGAGGATGGATGGCATTGAAAATATGTTAATTGGCCAACAAGCACTTTTAGCTACCTAGCAAGCAATGCAAGAACATGTAGAAGCTTGAAGCAAAAGATTGGTGGAGCAACTGGCCCACATGAAAGTGCAACTCCCCCAACAACTTGAGTATCCATTGTGCTTCCCTATCATAGGTCAAGATCCATATGATTATTATGATCAACCAATGGTGGTTGAGTCTATAAAGAAACATGACATACCAACGTCTATTACATCTAGTTGTTTCAAAGTATGAGTTACAACTCCAGCAGAAGGTTTGCATGCCACCAAAGGTTGATTTTTCTAACTCCAGTTGAGTGTGTTTCATGAGGATGAACCAGAGCCACATGTTGATATAGTAGAGGATTGACACACCTAAATTGTGAGTGCAAAACACAAGTGTATACTTCGAGTGGTACATGCCTATAAGGCCCAAATGTCGAACTTAGGGAAACGTACTCCAGAAATTACTACTAACTATTAAGTAATTATCAAGGCCTAGGGAATAGTGATCATTGGTTGTTTGTTTATAATTAAATGCAAGAGTTGAAATCTAAATTAAGTGGAATGTGATCGAGAATTGATAGATTCCATAGGATTATAGTTTACCATAGTATACATTACATTTAACTCCATTTCATTAATAATCATTTACACTTAACCCTGGTCTAAGGACATCTAGCAAGTATTACCCACTCCCGCAGTGTAATACACTACCTATACTAAGACAAACCTCACTTTGACAACAATTTAAGAATTACATAGGTGCATTAATGATATCTCTAGGTTATTCCGTTCATAGTCGTAGGCCCTCTCATGAGGCACGATATTGGTTGTGTAAATCTATGACTTATGCAACCCTTAATCTCTCTCCCAAAGTAATCAACGATCTAAGAAATTGATTATAATGATCAAGCACAAGCAACTCATTGAGCAATCATAGATTTACATCCAAAATTAGAGGAATATATATTTATGAAATCATGGAAGTCAATTACAATGCAAAACTGGGCGATTTCTAGGTCCTAATGAACAGGGGGATCAACCCCGCATGATTTCCGCCATCGAATACAGAGAGGAAGAGAGACTAAAAGAGTTAAACATCAGAAGAACTAATGAAAACCCTTGGAGAAATCAATTTGGACGATCCCCTCTAGTGAGTGCCTCAAACGACAATGTTCCATTTGCAAATCTATGTCCAGGAGGTGCTTGAATCGTCCAGTTTGTGGCCTTGTCCTTTATCTCCTCTATCGTCTTTGTGCTATGTTGCAATGAGATAGAATGTGATATGATATTTTGGTCGAACTCCCCTTAGGTCATGTAGAACTCGAGTCGTCATTAAATCCAAACCATAAGATCTCTCATTATCTTTAATCTACAATGGTAGTACAAAGTTGGTACCACCGACTGGATGTCGATGGCACTGAGTTGTCGGCTGACTCAAAATCCTTGATAAGTGTCGGTACCATTGACTGCAATGTTGGTAGCACTGAGTTGATTTTTATGAATTCTGACTTGTTTTAGGTGCAAAAGTCAGTAACACTGACTCACTTGTCGGTGGCACCGAAGCCATAAAATATGTTACTAACGTTTCTGGGTAGAAAGTTGGTTGCATCGACTCTGCTTCTCAGTAGAATCAAACATCGTCTCAATAGTACTGAATGTTGTCTCGATAACACTGAGATTTCTAGAATTTCACGTTGGATATTGCCTAATGTCGGTACCACAGAGTTGTGTTGAAGATATTCAAAGAACCTAAAATAAGGAAAAAATCAACATGAGTATGCATAAAAATGAATAATTTAACATGATTTAGTAAAAATACTTATTAATTGATGCAATAGTATTTTACAGGCTAATAATGATAAATAATGTATAAATAGTATCAAAATGAGCTATTATGTAATTAATACATGGAAAAGTATCATGTTAGAAGCAACTAAAACTTAGTGCATCAAAATCCCCTAAACTTAAATGTTGCTCACCCTTGAGGAAAATTACCTTTGGATCTATTTGAAATAAGTCAGTAA
Source organism: Alisma plantago-aquatica (assembly GCA_963693085.1). Taxonomy (NCBI): domain Eukaryota; kingdom Viridiplantae; phylum Streptophyta; class Magnoliopsida; order Alismatales; family Alismataceae; genus Alisma; species Alisma plantago-aquatica. The sequence goes on along the minus strand of OY856409.1, from coordinate 1,821,246,747 downwards.
GAGGACAAGCAATGTGAACTACATTTATTGTTTATTCCTACCTGACGGTCCCAAACTGGACTTTACCAACCACTAAACAAATAACTACTCTGAAGTGACAAAAATGTTCGTCAAAGAGTCCCCCCTTATATTAATGGAAAAAACTATTAATAGAGCAGTTAGCATCATAATAAACAGGGCATAAGATTAACACGCCTTGTGATTTCCTATATACATTTCTCTCGAATGTAGATGTGTATACTTTCACTTTAAAATGAGGAGAAAGCTACATAGATACATAATGTACATAACGATGGAAAAAAAGAATGCAATCTACATGATATTTATTATGCAACTGATAGTTATGCATATCTCTATATTATTCTTTTTTTCTTTTTGTAACTAATGCACTGTAAAGGAACTACCTATCGTGCTACCTATTATGCTATGCAATGCAGTCAAGAGGAAACAATTCAAGTTACTTGATCATCTTAAGGTGGTGGATGAAATGTCATGAAAGGCGAGCAGAATCACATGATTAAGAGATAAGGCTTGTATTAACTATGATATGCCCTCTCCTATCAACTTGTGTACATAGTTACCTTAGAGTTTCTTTATAAAAATCCCATTTAAGGCCTCGTTATTTTTTTGGTTGGGTTGGGCTCCAACCCCATCGTCATACACAAGTCTTAGATAAATTAAGATTTTCATTCCTATTAAGTGTCCTAAAGCTGAGTAACCCATACACTTCCTCCGGATGGTGTTACCTTAGATTTTTGCAAATTAGGCTTAAAAATATGTGATCAAACTATCAAAGGGTTTAGTATTTCTACTTTAACAATCCAGATTCGTATACACTAATATTTCAAAATTTTAAATTTCATTCGAAGGACAAGAAACACCTTTTTTTTTCTTTGATGATAAATAAAGTCATGCTAATTAAGTTCCATAATTGTGCTAGATAGAAGTGGATCCTATACTTGCAAATAAAAAAACTAACTCAAGATAAAATATAAATACATAAAGCCATTCCAACATCCCCTATGCTTGAACATGACTATTCGACATAGTCAAAATTCGAACAAAGAGGTCGAACGGGGGTACCATGTGCTCAGAACGGTGGTGGGTGAAACGTCTCGAAGGGCCTATGTGGATCCAATTCTGCTGTTGTATGCTCTTCTATGTCGATGCCACTAACTTGTGTGTCAATGGTACTGAGATATGGTGTCCTTTATCCTTCTTTGTGTTGTATGAGTTGGTGCCACCTACATGGGTGTCGGTGGTATCGACAACTTTTTCCTATAACTCGGTGAGTTTTCCTGAAAAATGTCAGTGGTATCAACTTTTTGTAGACTCCAACCCGTCATATGCTTACCTATGCTAACTTCTTCAAAGACCTTATTACGAAGAGAAGGAGAGGTGATCACATTGAGATAGCACAACTAGCAAACACGTCGAGTGCATTTGTTCAAGTTACAATACCCACAAAGAAAAGAAACCCAAGAGCATTTACTATACCTTTCAATGTTGGAGACAATGTAGAAAGAAATGGACTTGCTGATCTAGCAGCAAGCATCAGTCTTATGCCCCTTTCCTTAGCCAAGAGGCTGGGACTGACATACATGGTAAAGACATGCATGAGAATTCAACTAGTTAACCATACCTTTAAAAAGCCAGTAGGAGTGGTAGAAGATGTCCCAATCTGCGTTGGACGATTCTTTATACCCTATGATATAGTGGTGATTGATACCGTCGAAGATCCATCATGCCCTATGATATTTGGAAGGCCATTCCTCACCACCGGGAGAGCCCTAATAGATTTCACAGAAGGAATCATAATCCTCCGTGTTGGTAATGATCACATCGATCTTCGTGTACAAGATGCCACGAGAGGACCCTCTCTTTTGAGTCAACCTATTTCATGTACAATTATACTCAATACTACAAGGAAGTACAAGAAAGCAAAGCTAGTGAAGGAACTCAGACTATGAAGGAAAGATGTAGGATATTCCGTGGAAGATATCAAAGGCCTTAGTCCGATTCTGTGCATGCATAGGATCGATCTTGAGGAAACTGCTAAACCTCTAGCTCAACTGCTAAAAAAATTGAATCAAATGTTGAAAGAAGTTTCAAAGAAAGAAGTAATAAAGCTATGTGATGTAGGGATCATCTACCCCATTAGTGATAGCAACTTGGTCAGCCCGATCCACGTTGTGCCTAAGAAAGGTGGGATGACTGTAGTAAAAGGAAGCGATGGCGATGAAGTGGCTACTTGGACAGTTTTCGGGTGGAGGATGTGTATCGACTACCGCAAGCTCAATACCACCACGAGAAAAGACCACTTCCCTCTACCTTTCATAGACCAAGGTACTTGGGGTTCTATCAAGTCCCTATCCACCTTGATGATCAAGAAAAGACTACTTCCACTTGTGTCTATGGGATGCCTTCAGGAGAATGCCTTTTGGGTTATGTAATGCGCCTGCTACCTTTCAAAGGTGAATGTTATCCATATTTTTGGATTTTTTGGAAGACATAATGGAAGCATGTATGGACAACTTCTCAGTATATGGACCTGACTTTGACAAATGCCTTGAAAACTTGTCTAAGGTCTTACAGAGATGTGAGGAGAAGCAACTTGTGCTGAATTGGGAAAAATGCCATTTTATGGTGAGAGAAGGAATAGTGCTCGGGCACACAATTTTTAAGAAGGGCATGGAAGTAGACAAAAGCAAGATCAAATCTATATCAAAGTAACCCCACCAAAATCCGTGATAGGAGTGAGAGTTTTCTAGGGCATGCAAGATATTACATGAGATTTATCAAAGATTTCTCAAAGGTTGCAAAGCCGTTATCAAGCCTCCTTGCCAAAGATGTGAAATTTGATTTCTTGGACAAGTGCCTTGAAGCGTTTGAAGTCCTGAAGAGTGCCCTGACATCGGCTCTGATACTACAAGCGCCTGATTGGGATTTTTCCTTTTGAAATAATATGTGATGCCAACAACTACACCATCGAGGTTGTCCTTGGACAAAGGAGAGAGAAGAAGCACTATGCAATCTATTATGCTAGTAGAACTCTCAATGAAGCTCAGTTAAACTACACCACTACTAAGAAAAAATGCTAGCAATAGTATTTGCTTTCGACAAGTTCATATCCTATTTGAAAGGATTGAAGGTGAAGGTGTACGCAGATCATGGGGCTAGAAAGTATCCCATGCAGAAAAAGGACACAAAGCCAAGACTGTTGCGATGTGATTTGTTTCTACAAGAGTTTGATCACGAAATCATTAACAAGAAAGGAACGAAATATGTGGTTGCTGGCCACCTGTCTAGAATAGTATTCACTGAAGAAAATTAGATACCAATAAATGAAAACTACACATATGAGGCCTTGGTGATGGCCAAGTCATTCGAACCAAATCTACCTTGGTTTGCTGACATCTGTAACTATTTGGCCTATGAACAATTGCCTCCCGAGATAGCTTACAATCAAAAGTAGAAGCTTTTCTCTAATCTGAAGAATTAAAAGTGGGATGACCCTCTGATGTTTAAGAGATGTTTTGACAATTTATACCCGTGTTGTGTGCCAAAAGAGGAGGTGCCTCAAATTCTCAAGGAATATCATTCCTCACCTTACGGAGGTCACCATGGAGGCGAAAGGACTCCTGCTAAGGTCTTACAGTTAGACTTTTATTGGCCGACACTCTTCAAGGATGCCATGACATTTTGCAAGAAATATTACTAGAAGAAATGATATGCCTATGTCTGACTGGATGGAAGTAGAGATATTTGATGTCTAGGGAGTGGATTATATGGGACCCTTCCCCTCCTCGAGAGGAAACAAGTACATTCTAGTCGCATTAGATTATGTCTCCAAGTGGGTAGAAGCTATAGCAACCACCACTTGTGACTTTAAGGCGGTAGTAAGATTATTTGAAAGACTATATTTCCTAGATTTGGGGTCCCACACACCGTCATCAATGAGGGGGGATCCCATTTTAAGGAAAGACAGTTTGAAGCATTGTTGAAGAAGTATGTAGTTAAACATACATTTGCAACCCCCTACCACCTATAGACGTCAGGCTAAGTTGAAGTGTCCAACCGCCAAATCAAAGAGATTCTTGAGAAAATGTTTGGTAGGACCCGCAAGGATTGGTCCACGAAGCTAGATGACGCCCTATGGACATATAGAACTGCTTACAAAAACACTGATAGGGACAACCCCTACGAGATCATCTATGGAAAGTCATGCCACTTGCCAGTATAACTAGAGCAAATAACCCTTTGGGCCATCAAGCTCCTAAATATGGATGTGGATAGGGATGCAAAGAAGCGGCATCTGCAGTACACGAGCTTGAAGAATTGAGGCTACACGCCTATGAGAACACCCTCATTTATAAATAAAAAATGAAGGTGTGGCATGATGGCCACATTAAGAACAAGGACGTGTCAGAGGGAGACAAGGTTCTGCTGTTCAACTCAAGAATCAATTTTTTTCTAGGAAAACTCAGGTCCCGATAGTTCGTCCCTTTCTTTGTTGTAAAAATCTACCCATCTGGGGTAATGGAGATTACTAGTGAATAGACCGATACTTTTAAGGTGAATGGGCACATAGTCAAAAGATATTATAAAGATGAAGCTTTTGTAAATTAATGACATAATAATTAATTTGTCTTGACCTCTATATACAAGATCAGTAGCGGTGGACAACCTCTATAATTGTTCACCTTGTGTCTCGACCGAGAGAGATGGTGGCCTGTCTTGACCGATACACTAAGAACAAGCAAAAACTAATACTTATATATTTAATACAATACCTACCAGCCTCTAATTGATCAAATTTGTAGAATGTTGACTTCCACCACCGACACCATGACCAGGAAGGTCAAATCTCTATAGGGAGTACAAGAAGCTCTAGAGTCAGTCACCAAGGCACTGGGTGACTATCCCAACCCGTCTACATAAAAGAAGCCCAAGTTAGAGCTGCTGAAGAAGCAGTATGAATACATCCTCGACCATCGGACACCAGAGGAGTTTGAGGAATCTCAAAGCACTATAGAAACAAAAACATCCAAGTATGTGCCAGTGAAGAAAGGAAAGAGAAAGGCAGCAACACTAGTTGAAGCAAAGACCAAGAAACAAAAGAAGGTTGCAAGGGCAGTATCAAAGGATCCAGGGTAGGAGGCAGAGTCAGCTGTACACAAGGCACACGATTTAGACATAGAGGCACCTACAAGGGAGCTGACAATGTTTGTACCTAGAGACGGGGTGCATTAATCACACTTCAACATGATGCTAAAGACCAAGAGCTTCAAGCCTACAAGATATCTGATGTCCAGGACTTCAAGAAGTTGGGCATCTATGATAGGGTGGTTAAATTTTTGGCCAGAGTGAATCTGTACACCCTATGCACCACAAAATCTCATCTCTGACAAATCTCACTCCTGAGTTTATGTTGTCGCTAGAGAAAATAATTGTTAGCAATGAGGAAGGCAAAGAGGTTGGAGGCAAATTCATGCTACATGTTAGGATCGGAGGCAAAAACCATGTTATCACTGAATCCATCCTGAACACTATCTTCATAAGAACCATGGAGAGGCTCAAGCTTGCTCACAAGCACCCAATGAGAAAGAGTCGGTGGGCTACAACAACCACAAGGTGCAAAGAATACTGACTGGAGAGCCTGAACATAACCCAAGGACGTCCAAAGCTTCCCTCGTCACTTCCTGCTTCATAAGGGTTATTCAGAAGATAACTTCAAACACAATTTTTACAAGGTCAGAAACTAGGGGAGTGTCTAAAGGAGATCTATTCCTCATCTGGTTGATGCTGAGCGCCAAACCAGTAAACATTGGAAGGCTTCTAATAGACAAATATAAGCAGCAATGGGACCAGAGGCCAAGAAGACCAAGGACTTTTGTATGGGAGGCCAGATAGCTCGTATCACATCCCATTATCTGAAGCATGAACAATTGCATAAATACAATCCTACAGAGAGACACACGAATATTGATATCAAGTCCCTGGTGAATGTTGGCATCCTAACCCAGAAGAGTGAAAGATTCTTCTACAAACCAAGAAACTCAAAGCTTCTTCTTCCACTTCCTGAGATGGCATGTTATGACGCCCACAAGTTGCGGCCAAGTGAAGAAGACATCAATAAAATACACTCTAGCACTATGAAAAGGACTACAGATGCTGAATCACCAACAAGAGCTAAACCTGAACCTAAGCCAGTGCTAGAGATAGAGCAGCCTAAGCTAGAGATGAAAAAGAAGCTGGCGACCCGACAACGTAAGGTGGAGGTGTCGGAAGCTCAACCCTCTCAACATCACTTCAGAAGGATAAAAACCACCAAACCCTTATTCTTGGAGGGTAAACCAAGCCATGATGATGAAGGGTTCATCAATGCACCTCCCTCTCCCCCTATTACAACAAAGATATCAGAGGCACCTATAACTGATACAACTGACAAGCCAAGTGCCCTTGTAGCTGTGTCAGAAAATGTCACAACAGCTGATCAAGCCCACCCACCCCTACAATCAACCCAGAGTAGCTTGAAGCATCAAAAACTGAACAAGCAACAAATGACACGCAAGAAGAACTTGTACAACGGATGCCAGAAAGGCAATCGACAAGCATCCCCGAACCAACAACAACAACGTCGACAACCGAAGGACAACATTTGTCGACATTCAATGATGTTTTAGGGCATCGAGTTGATGCCACGTGGGCGCAAGTGCAAAACTATTTTGAAGCCAATTTGCATCTAAATTCTAGCATGCATGTGCTAACCACACATGTACAAGGCTTAGATGCAAGAACGGTGCCTCTCCCTAATTTCATGTACGAAGTCATCAACGATCAAGCAAAGATGATGGAAGCCATCAAGGTGATAACAAAAGAGATGGATGATTTTTGAAAAGAGAGGGATAATGTACGCGCTGAAAAAGAAATGACACACAAAAGGTATGAAGAAGCTATGCAAGATCTACAAAGGGAATGTGAACGGTTGGAGGATGAGAGGAAAAATATAGCAACTGATCGCCATGAACTAGAAGAATGGCAAGCTAGAAAGAGGTCAAGGCGTATGACCAGCCCCTCCGTTCTTAAGCCTCCTTGAGCCCTTCCAGCCCCGACGACCATGAAGATGAAGCATTAAGTGCAACGCCATCCCAATAAGAAGAAAGTGCTAATGTACACAGAGATCAGCTAGAGGGTGCTGCCAAGGAGAAGGAACAGCCATTCCCTGAGAAGCCAGAAGCAGCCAAGGGCGTCAACAACACCAACGTCATGCAAGTGCTTGACTTAACTGTTCAACCCACTGAGACTAAAGAGAATATTATAGAATAAACTACAAGAGCTACAGTTATCTAGGAAAAAGTAGGTGCAAAGATTTCATCCTCCTTCGACACAACAACAGTCAACTAGTTCCTGGAAGGAATAAACACCAATATGGATATTGATGACTACCTCCTACAGGAACCTGTCCAGAATGAGCTCAACGACACTGTATATAATGGTAAAATGGCAGCCACAATAGCAGAATTCAACAAAGCAGTGCTTGAGTCGCCATTAGTGGCAAATCAACTCATACAAGAGTCTATTAAAGAAATTACCGTAACAACAAAATGCAAGCAGAGCCATGTGAGAAGAAGATTACTAAAGAGCCTGCCCCAACTTCTGCCACACCAGCCACAAATGCACATCAGGCTGACGAAGGGACATCTGATGATGATGAAGGTGGAATGGCCTCCTTCTTTGTTGATGCACCTACAAGAGAACAAAGCCCACATGTAGAAGGAAAAGAATTAGCTACAGTTCCTCCGCTCCCATGCAAAATGGTAGATATGGACATGACATCAATGCCCCACATCACCTGCCAGGATGTCCATGTCTTCACAGACATGCTGATTGATAATCTACCAAAGGGAGATATATTCTATACAATAACAAAGGGAGGTCATTAAGTAGAGGCCACTTAAGGGGAATATTTATGAAATGAGCACAAGTTCATAAAATACTATTCAAAGTGCTTTGTGTTATACTCCTTGAAGAATTCCTCCATCCTCATAACATACAATCGGTCTTCAATGGTACAACTGATCCGACAAGAATGTTGTATGAAGAGGATTACAATTATGAATCTATGAAAGAAATGCGGGTTGCAGTTATGAGGGAAGAAACTAAGTTCTTCACTCTTGCGGATCATAACTGTAAAGCATTAAGTGTTGATTGTTGTAGACTTATATGATAGGCGTACGACCATCTACAACTGCTGTACCAGTGAGCTACCGAGCACTTTGTTGATTTAAAAAAATAAGGAGGCACGCGATATTATGAAGGTATCCTTTCGTCTCTAACGGGCTATCCAGTTAACAGGAAATCGACACAAACTTAACTGGAAGAATTTTTCTATATCCACAAAGTCCCTCAAGAGGAGCCATGCATAGGAGATTGTGCCTTTGTAGTGCTAAGAATGATGGAAGCCATCAACAAAGGTGCCCCTTTAGAAGACCTCTTTCTAGAAAATCTACATGGCTTGCGGGGTACATATGCTATGGAAGTAATATACGATCGACGGTTCTTTAAGGACCCCACAATGCCCCCTGATGTTATACCACGTAGACTACATATAAGTGTCCCCTTACCAGAAAAGAAGCCACGGTGGGAGCAGCTGCAGACCTTGTGGATAGACCCTACTGAACTTGCTAGGGCATCTGCTTGGAAGGGAGGGTGACCAACAAATAAGTTGTAGGTTGAAACAACAAATAAAGAACAAGGCTCCAAATCTATTAAAAAAATGATACCCGCACCCGCCACAAAAAAAGAACATGAGGAACCTACCGATCAGCCTAAAGGAGGGATAAATGACAATGATATGTCGAAAATCAGGCCAGATGGGCCGGTAGGGGCGACAAAGCCTATTTTTTAGGACTTTGATAGATGGGCTTGTGAAAATCTATCATGGAAATCTCTGTTTCTGATAATGAATTGCCTGAAGGAGGGCGATACAGTGGGAGAAGTAATTTTTGAACGAGATGCCATATGTGTACTAAAAGACGACCTTCGTCAAACTTTAAAATACAGGGATACCTTTCACTAAGCGCTATGTCTGCTTATCAATCATTGTTGGGAGACAACATGACTAATGTGCACATGACGTACTTCTTGCTTGTCGACGACATACTCAAAGACAAGAAGTCAGGCGAAAAAAAGAGACTGCAGTTGCGTCAGACAAACTCTCTTTTAGACTACATATTTCTACCCATTCTACATGATAATCATTGGACTCTTTTGGTAGTCAACGTCATAGCGAAGACTACATTTTTATATAACAACTCAGATTCAACCTTCGCACTAAACAAACACACCAATATGACTATTGCAAAGACACCTACCGAAGAAAAAGTAGCTACATGTGCCAAAGCGATCATATAGATGATACGTAATCTAGGTAAGATATACACACACATAAAGGGAAAAGGCTTCAAAAAGATGCAATTCTGCCACAGAAGTCCCCAACAGATGCATTTGTCCAATGACTGCAGATTCTACTGCCTGGCTTGGATGACAACCTTGGCCATGTGGAATACAAAAGTTTGAAATCATGAAATATGAACAATATCATGTGCTTCGAGGATTATATGCCAACATATTTTTGCAATCAAAATGGGCCATCTTCAAACATCAACAACAATAAACCAGGCTCGTTTATATCTAAACCTTCATCTTTGACACTCCGGGACGGAGTCAATGATAAGTTTGGGGGAGGAATTATAAACGGGAATCAGAGGTATAAATTTGTCACTGCATTCTAAAACTGTCATTATAGGAATCCATTTGGTTCTTAATAGAATTGTCATTAGGATTCGATCCTAAAGCTATATTGTAAAAATTCGCTTGCTTCCAGATGGTGATCATTGCACATTAGATTAGGAAAAAACTTGGGGAAATTTTCCCAATGTGAATTTCTTGTACTATAATGTATCACATCAAATACCATGTAGGTATGTCCCACTTCTCCCCATGTCAACCATTGATTTCTACCATCCAAAGGGCAGTGTTTTCAATGACAAAAACATTATGGAAAATATAAGGGAGAAAACTAAAATTCCCTTAACAATATCCACATGATGCACATAAACCTACATATTGAGGGTATAAGTTACATAATAGCATTGGTATAACATGCTTCTGAAAGTTGAGGACGTGCCTATGTTTTGAACTCTTATTGTGATCTCGTGCATGCCACAAATTAGGGGTGCCTTAGCTATTATACAGAGTGTTGTTAAAGTTCGTCGAAATTTGGTCAGAGAAGATGACATATTTTGTGGCCATAAGATTATTTAACAAAGAATGTGATGGTGTGTCCCATAGGTATCAAGGTTTGCATCAAATTTTCTTGTACAATATATGGAAATATGTGGATAGGGTTTCTCTTGCAACATTTAGATTGAGTGTAATTTTTCAAATGGTTGACCCTATCCATGGATTCTGGAAATCTATAGGTGAACACTTATGATGGATTTCCAAAATACACACCACCGTTGTTTTTGTTTTTTCCATCATGAAACCGAGGAACACTTCATCAAAGTCTAATGTTCTTCTGTCAAGTGCATCTCTACACATTATTGACGTGAGCTCGTGGGACACCAATCAAACATCACACTTTGATAGGAAGGAGTTGATGGGTGCTCATAAGTGTAAAATTATTTCTCTATGTCTATCAATATATCTCTATTATTTTTTCTCTTTAGATTGAATACATCATTTCAATGATGCAGGTGGGGTTGTTGTTGCAACATCGAGATTGAGTATATGTTTTGTAATGGTCGACCCTGCTTGTGGATTCCCAAAGTTTATAGGTGAACACTTATAGTGGATTTCCAAAATACACACCATTGATATTTTTGTTAATTTTTCCATCATGAACTAAAGGAATATTTCATCAGAGTCTAATTTTCTTATGTCTTATGTATCTCTCCCCATTATTTATGTGAGCTTGCAGATCACTAATCAAATGTCACACTGTGATTGGAAGGATTTGAAGGGTCCTTATAAGTTTAAACTTGTCTCTCTCTGTATATCTCTTTGTCTCCTTTTTCTCTTTATCCTAAGTACAACATTCCTATAAAATAGAGAAAAAATCTCAAATAAAATGGGGTTTTGTGCTCCAAGAGGAGACCTTGAGGAAAACATCTTTACATGGGATGCACAACTAGAGGAAAGCCATGTTTCTCCATGTGTCACCCTAGCGAAAATTGCCTTTCCACTAGGGCATTTCAGGGTAGGAGACTAAAGTTTTCATTATCCAAGTCTCTAACTTTTTGGAAGATTCGGAGTATATATCAAACATGAAACTCATTTTTCATTGCGAGATTGTGTCATGAGAAATAGATTTCAATTGAAAAGAAAGAATAGGGAGATTCGAAACCTTGAGGGACAATGTTTCCCCTTTCTCTTTTTTTTGATAAAAAAGATATGGAATTAGATTGAATATATATTCCATAAAAAATAGTCCATTTTTTGAAGAGAGATACAGACAAAATTAAATTTCCATTCAGATTTGAATATTTTATTCATTAGGAATTCAACTAGGAAAATGATTTAAACAAGCTTGTGAAAATATCAATGAAAGGTTAGGGAAGTCAGAAGCTACATTTATTCATTATGTGCTTCTCTTATGGATCTATTCGAAAAGGAAGATACATCAGTCATTAAAGTACTCATGTTGGCCCATGTTTATATATCAAGAACAAGGTAAAAATAGAAGGAGGAGTATTAAAATCCAACACGGACAAACTATTTTTTGGGTTTAGCTTGGCCAAATCATCATCTACGTGGTTTGCTTCTCTTTCCTTGAAGTGGATACTACATTGAGGTAGTTTAATCTTTAGAGATTTACTTATCGATGTTCATACCTAAAAGACTAGGGTAACAATTTCAGTTTCATTACATGCCTTCTAATGGAGTAAGATTCAATGACGTGTCTATCCATGTTCATGTCAATGGCTAAATGTAAAGCTTCAAGGATACCCCACAATTCTGCTTGAGTGACCCAAGTCAGTCTCTCGAGCTGCTCCTTATAGTGATCCAATTGCCATGACAATCATGTGCTACAATAGTGATAGTAGATTGACCATTGTTACATCGAGATGCATCTATATTACTTTTCACATATTCCTCCTCAGGAGCCTCTCATAAAGAGTTGGACTTGTGAGGTGTTCTAAAAATATGATTATTGGTCATCACATAAAATTGAATGTCTGTTAGGTTGTAGAGGATATCAAGACAAGTACCCATATCGATTTGCATTTGCGATAAAAAACCTAGATGATCTTGCTTTCCAAATATGCTAACATATCATGGCAAATTTATATAGCCACCCTAGTTCATTTTTGTTGAGAAGAATGTTCTAGGAAATCCACATGTTGATATCATATGTGAAGAAGCTGGTCGAGTGAAGTTGATATTATAGCTGCAAATCCAAACTTGGGTGTTAAATGACAATCACCCAATGCATGAGTGATAAATTCAGTTGCATTTTGTACCTAGGACGTGTTATCATAAGCCATACATCTAATTTTCCAAACTTCATTTGTGAAGAGTGTATTGTGTTGCGTCATCCAAAGGTGAGTTCTTAATTTGTTTGGCAACTTATATTGTTGTATACCTTCCAATGACCTTCTACGTAAACATCAACATGTTTCCTTAAGATCATGTAAGATGATTTAATAGAAAAGTTCCCGTCTTATTCAAGTGTCCATATAAACTGATCAGTTCCCATGCTTGAGATATAAGTCTCTATTGAGGTAATATATGCCATGATGTCTTGGGAGATATAGTTGGAATGGAAATTTCTATCCCATGCATTTGAATGACATAGATTATCTCTTCTAAAGATCAAAAAGCTTATTAGGGATGGGTTTGTAACACGATCAGATAAAAACATGCTCCATGTATCCATTTATTCGACCATGTATTGGTGTTTCTGTCCGATATAATAGACCGCATATAGTATTCATGAAGCAAACCCTCGTGATGTCTGAAAGCTTTCCAAGTAGTAAAAAAATTGATAGAATTGGAGTGTCTCCTTGTATTTGGTGATCACTAGATGGTACCAGTGGACATGTCTTTGGGTCAGATGTCCCAACTAGTTTTCATTAGAAAGACTTAATTTAATATATGCATGGATAATATACCGCATATACCCATTTGTACAACACTAGAAAGCTTCTCCCAAGAAACTTTATGAGAAGGTCGTGAGTCCTTACCATTTCTCCATATAATTTCCTTATCTCTTTGTTCCACCCCTCGCACAACATATTTGGGATTTTTGCCATTTTCATAAACAACAATGTCTGTTTTGCCAAATATGTCTTGCTATGTTTAAAATCTTCGTTGCCCATGACTTCATTGAGTTGGAAATGCGTTCAACAATAGAATTATATGTGATCTTGGTCACCTTTTTGTGAATGATTTGGACACCAAGATACTTACCAAGTCATCTATGATAGCGATTACAAGAATACAAATGGGTCTCCTTCTATCATTGTTGGATACACATCAAGAATAGAAGAGTCTGGACTTATCTTGTGAGACTTGAAGGCCTGAAGCTTTGGGAAACTTTTTCATATAACCTTTCATGATTCTAGACTACTTTGCGGTAGCTTCTCCAAAAAGTATGAGGCGTCAATGAATCAAACATGAGAGAAATTCAAGTTTGTGCCCACCACCATTGATCGGTTTCTAATTAACTTATTTCACCTCACCTTTGATGAGATGATTCAACCTTTCTATGCATAAATGAATATATGTGGTGAAAAGGGATCACCTTGCTTCACTCCCTATGTGGGTTTGATGGGGGGATAATTTTTCTCCCTACCATATAATTTTTGAACCTCCATCTTGCAGGATAGTTGTTAATTAATCAATGATGCTTTATGGAAAGTCAAATTTATGCATGGTATGTACAATGGAGTCCCACTTCAGCATGTCATATACTTAAGTGAGGTCTATCTTGATAACCATGTGATTCCTTTTGGATGTCTTCATAGAATTTATAATTTCTTGGACCAAAAGGATATTATTGGTGATACAACATCTAGATATAAAAGAACTTCACATCGGTCCAATTAGATCATTCATAAGGGTTCTGCCTCTTTCAATAATGATTTTTGTAATGATTTTCATGATGATGTTTGTAAGGGTAATTGGTTTGAAATGTCTACTAAAAAGGAGCATCACATGTAGGAATAAGGGTTTATGAGACCATCAACTAAACCCCGTTCAAGAACTGCAAGCAAGAAGAATGAGATAATTGTCTTTATAAGGGAATCTTGCAAAAGGTCTTAGTTGGCTTGGATGAAACCATCATCCACTCTTTCTGGTCCTGGGGCCTTTTGTCCAGACATCATAAAGATAATGTGTCTTGTTTCTTCTTCATTCAGGGAAATACTTTAGAATATTAAGAGAAGTCAAACCAATAGTAGGGAAGTTTCTACAACAAGTCTCAGTTGTATAGTGATTGACAAAATTCACAACAGTACAAAAAATGGATTAGAAGTAGTTATGAATCATAGTCTTCATTTCGTGAGTATCTTCAATCCATCTACAATCATCCTTTTATAACTTAACAATCTTGTTATTCCTCTGTCTTGATTTTACATATCTATGGAAAATTTTAGAATTATTATCATCCAAAGAAAAGAAGCCGATTCTACTTCTCTATTTGGAAAGGTTAAATTGCACTTCAGTCCACTAAAGTGACTTTTTGGATGTAACCCTTGACAAATGGTAAATGGGTAAACATGTAGATTAGATGGGTGAAAAAATGTGGAAAAGAATAAGATAAATTCCATCATTATCCAAAGAGTAGTATTGATTGTGATGGTTGATTGAATAACAAAGAATAGGGTGTAACAATTTGCCCCTCTCAAGATGAGGTTCGAGGTAAGTGTGAGAACTGCATGCTTGAGCCAAGTTCTACCCCCATTATTTGTCACGAGGAGCCAAAAAGATGAGACTCCTCAACATATTTTATGTTGAATAATGAGTGTATGTGAAAGATCCAGTCGACACTTGATTTTAAAAGGACCATCATTCTCTCAAAAATCTCTAGATCAAATTTCTTAGTGAATTAGGGAATCATGGAGGCATCATGGATGTGATATAATGTACCAATTTAGAGTTAAAGTCATAACCCTAAACTGATAATGTGTGGACAGTTGCCTATACAAGATAGGGCTTATGAAATGTGAAGTGTTAATTTAGGATAGGGCTTAGATGAAAGGATGAAATGTGAGATGACTACTTTTTACAGGGATTAAAATAAAGAATGAGGTGCCTACTAAGGGTAGGTATTGTATGTAAAATGGTTTGCCAACTCAGGTTAGGGATTGATGCAAAAATGTGTGCCTATATGAGGTGGGCCTTGAAAGATTTTTCCTACTTGGGGTAGGGATTAAGTCAAATGCAAATGTAGTGTTTATCTACTCAGGGTAGGGCTTGAATGCTAAAGAAAGAGAGGTTGACCTACTTAGATGAAAATGAGGTGCTTATATTGGGATATGGATTAAAACGTCATTAGCTCCTATTCTGAAGAGGGTTTTATGCACACAAATGGTTCAATTTTCAAGGTCATGATCAAAGACCCATTTAGAGTGGTTACTAAATGTATGGTCCCAATGGTAAGAGATCCTAAGTTTAATTTGCATGTTGTGTCATATTTTTTGAGCCTCTCTACTCACATTTTATGAGGAAGGTTGGTAGTTGAGATAGCCTCGACTCATCAAATCATTTGGTGTAGGCCAAAAAAGATATAGTGTCCACTTGAATTTTCTTTTTGTGAAGCATGGGTGGCTGTATGGTGGGACTTTGAACCCTATGCCCATTTTTTGTATGGAATTGATGGATTTTTATAAAGTCAGTTTACCCTTGTCTTTTGGGTCTCAAACCCTGATCATGAAAGATGTCCATGTCTCACAGCCTTTGGGTAAACTATATTGGATCGTATGACAAGTAGAAGTCAACATCGTCATGGAGACACATAGGTGATGGTTGTAGTATAGCTTGTTAAACCAAATCCGGAGGTTGTCATCCTCCATGTATGCTATGGTGTCTCTTGGACTATCTCCTTGGACAATAACAATGGTCTTAACAATCAAATTTTTAAGCTTGTGATGAAATTATGATGACAACTCTTTTGGACTCGTGGCCTTCCTGGGAAGTGATTGAAGGTTAGATTGAGCTCCATGACCATGAATAGTACTAAGAATATGTGTGTTATGATCTAGAGATAGAGTGTGATATCTCTCAGAGTACCCTTAAGTGCACTATCAAAGGCGGCAAATTTCTTTGTAGTTGGTGGGATATATGTTAGGTATCTCTCCATATTGATAAGTGTCTTGAGGGGACATATTTGAGACATGCCTCATTGTTGATGAAGTATGATGGGACCTTGAGGTTTTTGTGTATATCAGTACTAAGAAAAGTATATTTTTGGTCCTATCCTTTTGGAATATCTTATTTTGAGAATGAGATCAAGTGTGCGGTGATGATGATTCCATTGATATCAACAAGTGCTTTTGGCTTTACCTCTTTGAAGATGCATGCTCCTTTAAGAATCTAAATCATAGCCTCATGGTGTAGTGTGAAGTTTTGCATTATTTTTGTGTGTGAGACTGCTCCATTGGGTTCACCCACAAAGCAGCACACACCACATCTCTTAAATTTGTTTCTAGTCAAATCTCTAGAGTGTGATGTACTTGCTTCTAATCTGTTGGTATATTTGATATGGCTGTATCCTCTCTTTTCCTTCTCTTGTACTCACACTTAAGTGGGGATCCTATAGCCCATTGCTATGTACTCACATTTATACTACTTAACAAAAACTCCTCTCTACAAAGTATCAAGAACAAGTTCCTAACCCTACCCTCTCCCCTTCTTTTTCCTTTCTCACTCCCACTCAAACTCAGCTGCCAGCCCTAAGACAATAACTACAACCTCTTCCCTCCCTCTCCCCAATGGTGCCTCTCCTCCTCTTTTTCCTTGTGCTGGCAAGGCCGACATGAGCACTGTTGGCCCCAATGTTGCCTGCCTTATCCTCGCCTCTCCTCCCCCACCCACCCCTCCATCCCTCCTTGCTTGATGCGACAGGAGTCACACACGGTAAGCGTGCCACAACCAGTGTGCTAGTGGCACACAACCACCATCCCTATGTCCACGATATTTGAACACCTTCTAAAGGAGTTTCTCACTTCCACTCCCCCACTCTCTTCTTATCTACAAGTTCTTCATTTCTTATTATTGCATAAAGATGAAAGAGACCAAAAGACTACATGATAAATTATAAAACACTAAAAAGAAGAAGGAGCACAACTATTCTTCTTCTTCATCTCTATGTGGTTCTCCTAATCTACATGGCTGAGTGATTTCCTTAAAAAAATAGGGACTTGATGTTCATATATCCTACCATGCAATTAATCTGGTAGCACTTTTTGTTGTTTGACCGAGATTCATTCTGATAGTGCCACTCCTTTTTCTATCAAGTTTCATTCCAATAGTATTGCTTTCTTCCCACCTAGTTCTGTTCTGGTAGTGCTACTTCTCTTTCTATTGAGTTTTCATTCCAGTAGTATTTTTGTTTCATACTACATTCCAGTACGTTTACTTTCTTTTTGTTCCATGCTACATTTTGGTAATTCTCTTTCTATTTATAGCATGCCATTATATCTGGTTCTCTACTCACCTCATCATGGGTGATGTTACTAAGACAACTATCATTATAAATGATATTCCACACTTATCTACCATTGAACCTAAATAATTACAACTTTCTTATATGTATGAATGTGGTACAGACATTTCTTGAGTCCCACTGTAAACTCAAATTTATCGCTGATGAGTCTCAGGTGGTTCCTGACGATGCCTGGGTGACATGAAATAGTCAAGTACTCTTGGAATGCATGGATCCATACGTGGTGGTTAAAGTACATGTGGAATCACAACACCATGACTATGTGGGAGGCGATGAAGCTATTCTTCACTCAGAAGGACATCTTCCTACACATGTACAACATCATGGACAAGATATTCTCTGAACAACAAAGAGAGCAACCCATGTCCAAGTACTTTGACACCATGAAGGCCATGACAAACCAACTCTACTTCTTCTCTCTAATGAAGTTTGCTGAAGTCACGAAGGAGCAGGAGACTCTTCAGATTGGCTGCTTCCTCAACAACCTCCACCCCTTTTGTACTCTTGTTCATCAACTTCTTCTTGTGGGCACAACACTACCATCCATGGACCAAACCTCTCAATTGATGTGCATGATATTGTATCGACAAATTCAGCAAGGGTGAAATCCCTAGAGTTTACCTTGACCAACATACAATAATCACCACCCGCAAGCAGACAGATCTTATCACAATATAGTTTGAACATGAAGAATAACATTTTTAAGAATTGGGTTATTGATTTAACTTACACTAGGAATAATATTTATCACAAAAAGGGATTTGGTTGATTACAACTAATGTGTAAGAGATAAAGACTGAAATAAAATCTTAAGTTATCAGATGGATGGATACACTAGGGTGAGTGGTTTTCATCGCCACTACCTATGTTCACTCTCTTAATGCATCAGAAATATGCATAAACAATACCATGGATGATAGGTAAATTTGACTGTCAATGTTAGGATTAGACCTTGACATATACCACACTAGGCTCGCTATCACGTTACTTAGAGATCCTATATATGTTTCTTTGAGAAAATACCTATCGGATTTCTCATCAAGGGTTCAACAAGAACCAGTCGATATCCTAGTTCTTGGGATCGAAGTTCTCTACACCCAAGATCATGACAAACATGTAAACCTATTCTTAGAACAAGCATACAAGCATTAAAGAATTGATTCAACATGTAACATAGTTTATACATGCATGGATGCAGTGAAAGAACAAAAGCAAATAGTGGGGCTACTCCCTACGCCCTAGCGTAAAGAACTATTTGTAGCTCATAGTGACATCATAACAAACAACAAGGAAAAGGAAGTAAATAGCCAACATCTCAGTGGGTAAAAGAGATGTAGCAGTAGTGTCCACCCAAGATTTTCACCATGTGACCCTTTTTCTTTGTCATCCTCCTTTTTTGGAGTAGATATGTGGATAAGAAACTAGGAGGTGGATGGATAATACACATGTTTCATTGACCTTCCTCCTTTGAGGAAAGGAGGCCGAGATTTGGTGGAGAAGTGGTCGTAAGGTGTCAAACAATTGAACCACCAATGGGGATCGTCTTCTGAGGGTGTAGCTGTGAATGAAGTAGCCCAGAGGCTGGAGAGGAGATGCCTCCCTTTGAGGCTGGAAGCTTGTATTTATAGATGGTTGGTAGGTAATGCAATCCTATTTTAGGACTTCATCTTGTGTCTTTTTGCATCTCAATCACGTCTAAACATATTAGAATGCAAGTTAATTCCCTCAATATGCATACTACTGTCAAATGCACTTATGGATGTTCTTTGCATATTTTTTAGGTACTTAGACCATGCCTTGGATGAATGAGAGAGAAGGAAGGTGTTCATGATCCCTCTGTCCAAGGAGGGGTCCAAAGAAGACCCCAAAAGCTCGTCAACCTACCCCTGGTGGCCAAGAGTCAATCTAAAGCAAAGAAGTTCATGAATCATGAAGTTTCAAGTTCAAAGTGCTAGTGAAGACCCCAACACAGTCGTGGTGCCAAGGAACGACCATGCTCACCAATGCAAAAGTTACAGAGTTGATCCTTATTTTGACAAGTTACAACAACACCGCGAAAACGACCATGCTACCCAACACGATCATGCTAAGAAGCCCCCAAAACAGCTGTGCTGCCAATGATCAGAATGGGCATGCTGACTAGAACGACCTCCACTCCATCTCACCCAACACGACACCACCGTTCTACCTAGCTGCCACCACGACCGTGCTACCAGCCTCCATTTCACCACTTTCATTCTGACATTTTCCATTTCCCACCACGCATGTTCTCTCCCACCACGACCGTTCCAACCATCACCCGCACGACCATTCTGCCTAGAACGGTCATGTTGCTACCTAAAACCTAGCTTTCTCTGCACTAAATTTCCATCAATACCCCCACTTATCCTAGTGCTTCCACCACCACCACCACCTATATATACATGGGTGGCGGCCATGACACTAGGTTAACTTCCTTAGCATCCTCCTAGATACTCTAGATCATTCATTACTATCTCCCTTGCATTAAAGACCTCCACCTACCATTTCCACTCCATTTCCACCATAAAAATCTAGTTTTCTAGGTTTTCTACCATAACCCCCTACATTTCCATGCTCTTCACCCACCTTGGAGGAGGGAGGACGTTCTACAACAGCTAGGAGGTGAAGGAGAAGAAGCTTACATGAGCTCCATGACCTTCTATCTCTTTCTTATTACCTTTTTTCTCTTTTATATGATCATGTCTAGCTAAGCCCCTAGTGGTGGGCTGTTTGGGGTTAAAATGTTACTTTGATACCATGTTGGGGGAAAATAATCTGTAATGAACATATTTCCATTCTATGATGGTTGCCTTTTGCTTCTATCTCATTTCCCATTATCTTGCTTGTGGTTTGTGCTTTTAAACATGGATTGCTTGCTGTATGATGCTTGTAGACACCTAACTTCTAGGGGAAAATGAAATGTATGTGGCTATCTTAGGAATTGCTCCTAGGTCCAATTAGTGGATCCCTAGCTAGCATCCTTTGTTCCTACATACAACTCCCTTCTCCTACAAGTAGGTGTGAGATCTAAGGAGCTAGTGTAAGTATGATTAGTACAAGTGCCAAGAGTTTTCTAAAGGTTAGATGGTAAGTAACATGAGGTGAAACACCCTCATCTTTACTCCCATTTCGACCCTTGACTCTCAATTGCCCTAATACCACTTACCCTAGAAACCTAAACTTGGAAAGTCCTATTAGAATTACACCTAGCCCTAGTTTCCCAACTAGTAGCATAGGGTAGATTCAAATAACACTTGTCTTGTTGTTTGGTTTGGCAATCTAGATTGAAGATATAAAACTTGCTTGTTATGTAACCTCCCAAAACTAATATCAAGGTATCATTACCAAATGGCCCACCTATCCATCTTATTGCTTAAAACCCACCTTGTCATCTTAGCTTGTTAATGTTAGTTTAGTTAATTGCCTTTGTTGTTTCTTAGTTAATTGCTTAGTTATTGATGGCTAAGTTTTGGTTAGGTAGTTAGTGATCTTTTGAGCTTTCTTGTGTTGATCTTGTTAGCTAGGGATAATGTAGGTTCTTTCTTGCTCTTGTTCCTAACTTTCCTCTTAGTTGTTAATTCAAATTGCTAGTCTAGTGTAGCTAGTTGTAGTTCTTTTCTCTTGTTAGTTTCTTGTTTAACCTAGCTTCTCAGTCTTAACTTTTTAGGGTAATCTATGGCTTTTGGTAATTTTTCTTCTTTCTCATTTTTAATGCTTGCAATTATAGTGTAATCAACCAAAACCAACTTTTAAACCCTAAAAACCCACACTCTGCTTTAGGAACGTAGATCACATTAACTTAGCTCTAGTGCCCTTTCTCTTCCTGAGGACCAACCCTTCTCTTACCACTTGCCTATAGTACAACATGATCCCGTGCGCTTGCATGTGAAGTGTGAATAGTCTAAGACAGTGTGTTAGACTAGGTCCCTTATATAAATTTCAAATATCCATGTGTTTTTGCCTAAGTTGCATCTAATCAAATCTGATTGGCTAGTTGTAACCCAAGGCAGTCCGGAATGCACCAAGTTTTCTGGCACCGTTGCCGGGGAGTAGAGGCGCTCAGACTAGCTAGTTAGTGTAACTTAGCCTTTCCTATTGTCCTCACCATTGTTATTCTTTATTCTTTGGTTGCTTTTGCATACTAGCTGTCTAACTTGGCTCTTGTTGCTTGTTTGTGTATTATGCAGGTGACAGCTGTGCACGAGTAGTACACGTTCAGCTTGTACCAACTTGGTGCCATACAACCCTGAGATAGGTAAAAGAAGACGTCAAAGCCATCACCAACAACACCAATCAACTAAAATGGAAGGCTTGAATGCTTAAATCCCACCCGGGGGTGCTCCACTACAATTCAACCACCCTCTCCATGAGTATGTTACTCCGGGGAACTACAACTCCCCAGTTGCCACCCTTATTGACCAAATACTGGATCAACGGTTCTCCATTCCACCAACCCTTCTCAGACTGCTTCCTACTTACTATGGGATGGAGAACGAGAATCCCTACCACCACATAAATGCTTTTCTTGAAACTTGCTCCACATTCCACACACCTGCCGCCATTGATGACTCAATATGAAGAATCCTCTTTCCCTATTCCCTGAAAGAAAAAGCTAAAGAATGATACATGTCTAAGCCTGAGTTAGTGACATGGAATGCGGTGAAGAATAAGTTCCATAAGAAGTTCTACCCCATCGCCAAGTTGACTCAGATGCAGAGATGCATTACCTCCTTCACACAAAAAGAGAATGAACCCTTCCATGAAGCTTGGGAAAGGTTCTAAAAGCTCATGCGTGACTGCCCCCATCATGAAGTACCTCTGTGGCAGCTTGTTCAGATGTTCTACACTAGACTGGTTGAGCTGAGTCAGACTACTATCGATTCCTTCTGTGGAAGTACATTCATCGGAAAGCTACTAGAGGAGTCTTAGCCCCTATTTGAGCATCTTGCGAAGAAATCTTGCCACCGAGCTTCAAGTAAAGGAGAGCACTGTGACCAGAACTACATTCCTCCCCCTCCTATAGATCTAGTCAGAACAGAAGTCAACCCTCAAATGAGGAAGATGATGGCTGATATGATGAGCATGATGAAGAACCAAGCTGGAGGTTCTGCTAGCCAATCTACAATGATTATTGATGCCGTTGATGAAGAAGTGAATGCTTTGCATGCTTTTGGCAACCACAACAACCAAGGCCCGATGTCCAAATCTTATACTCCAGAGTGGAGAAATCATCATACTTCTTATGGAAATAACAAAATGAGGAGGGGAAAGGACAACCAAGGCAACATTAAGGCCCTAAGTACAACTCAAAGTTTGAAGAGGAAGTGCTTGGGAGGCTAAGGAGCCTTGATGAAGTGAAGAAAGATGTGTCCTCTCATGGGCAAATGATTAGATGCCTTGAACAAAGGCTAGATCGGATTTCTCTTTCACTGGCTCGTCATAAAGAAGGGAGGCTCCCATCTTAACCTATGCCTAACCCAAACAATGATGGTAGTTTTATGAGAACTCCCCAAAGTACCTATGCTCCACCCCAGTACCAAGGACCACCCAAACCTTATGCTCCTCCACCTCTACAACCCCATTCAACTACCAATACCCTCCACCTCCACCTCACTCATACCAACAATCCCCTCCACAATATCACCCCTATCCACTACAACCACAACCTCAATCACAATTCATTCTCCAAGACCCAAATCCCCTACACCCAAGACCACCACCACCTCAACAACCACTACCACCACCACAAGCTTATTCTTCTACTACCCATGAGCATGTGAAGGCAGTGACAGTTTTGAGGAGTGGTAGGACCTTGGAGAAGCCACATGATACTTCTGTCGATAGAGAAGCCAGTGATGACAAAGTTGATATTTTGATTAGAGTTGGTGATACTGAGATTCAGGTTGAGGATACTATGACAAGCACCCAGGTTGATACTATGATGTAGAGAGATGATATTGTGATTCCTGTGATACCGATTGATGATTTTGTTGATTTGAGCCGGTCAGGAGCACAACTCCCTCCATTCCCAGATGCACTTGAGGAACCATCCACTAAAAGAAGGAAAAATAAGCACACTGAGGACATCATGGAAACTTTTAAGCAGGTGAAGATCAATATTCCTTTTCTTGATGCAATCAAGCAAATCCCGTCTTATGATAAGTTCTTGAAAGATTTGTGCACATTCAAGAGGAGAATGACAAGAAGAACACCAAGGAAGGTCAAGCTCACTAAGAAAGTGAGCTCAATTCTATAACATACCGTGCCAAGGAAAAAGAAAGATCCTAGTATTCCCATCATCTCTTGCTATATTGGAGCACATCACATATACAAATCTCTTCTTGACTTGGGTTATAGTGTAAATCTGATGTCGTATGATGTGTTTGCTGAACTGCAAATGAGACAACTGGGTCCAGCTCACTGCACCTTGCAATTAGCCGATGGATCTGTGAAATTGCCTAGAGGATGCGTTGATGATGTTTTGGTTAAACTTGATGATGACCTCTGCATTCTTCCCTATTGATTTCATCATTTTGGACATGGAAAAGGACTCAAGGAAGGTTCCTATTATCTTGGGGAGACCCTTCTTGGCTACAGCTGATGCCGTGATTCATGTGAGGAACGGTACCATGCATGCGACCTTCATGCACATGAAGATTCAGTTGAACATTTTCAAGTCTTATGCTAAGGCCAAGGTGATAGGTGCTACTGATGAAGATTGTTATCTTATTGAGTGTCTTGACAAGATTGTAGAGAACGCCTACCTGCATGGATTCAAAGTGCCACTCAAGGTAGGGGACTAGAGCCTATTTTGGAATTCCCTGACAATGATGATAATGGAGACGAAGAAGAAGAGCTAGCCATAGTGGCTGCAACTGAGGATCTCCCATCCATTTTTGAACCGTTGAAGAACTCCCATTAAGAACTTCCAGTCCTTGAGCTCAAGTCTCTCCCTGAGGGGTTGTAGTATGCTTTTCTAGGCTCAAATGACACCCTCCCAATGATCATTTCCTCTATCCTTTATCCAAAACAAGAAGATGCCTTGATGGCAGTGTTGAAGAAAAACATTCAAGATATTGGATGGTCCATTGCTAATTTGAGGGGTGTTGACCCTTCCATTTGTATTCATAGGATTTACCTTGAAGATGATGGCAATCCAACAAGGAAAATGCAAAGATGGTTGAATCCAAGTCTGAAACAGGTCATGTCACAAGAAGTAGTGAAGTTGCTTGATATTGGGATTATCTACCCCATTTTTGATAGCCCTTGGGTGAGTCCCATCCAAGTTGTGCCCAAAAGGGGTCGTATCACAATAGCAGAGAATGAAGATGGAAAGTTAATGCCAGTGAAAGAGCAGTCAAAGTGGAGGATGTGTGTGGACTATAGAAAGCTGAATGAGAAGACCAAGAAGGACCACTTTCCCCTCCTATTCATTGATCAAATCTTAGAAAGACTTACATGGTAGAGTTTTTACTATTTTCTTGAGGGTTACTCAGGTTACTTCTAAGTAGTAGTTCATCTCGCAGATCAAGAGAAGACAACATTCACTTGTCCAAATGGTAATTTGCTTATAAGAGAATGTCATTTGGGCTGTGCAATACTCCTTCTACATTTCAAAGATGTGTGACATCCATCTTTGCTGACATACTTGATTCATCTCTGGAGGTTTTTATGGATGATTTTTTAGTGTTTGGCAAAACTTTTGATGACTGTTTGCTCCACGTGGCAGTCATGCTTGAAAGGCATGTCAAGATTTGTTTGGTGCTATCTTGGGAGAAGAGTCACTTCATGGTTCCCCAAGGTATTGTTTAGGGTCATTGAGTTTCTAAGGCCGACATTAAGGTTGATAAGGCCAAAGTGGGCCTAATATCCACCCTCACTATTCCTTCCACCATCATACATGTCTGATCTTTCTTGGGGCATGCGAGTTTCTATCTCCGTTTCATCAAAGACTTTAGTAAAATCTCGAGATTGCTTTGTCACTTTCTTGAAAAATATGTGGAATTCAACTTTGTTGACCAGTGTGTTGAAGCCTTCAACCACTTGAAGCATAAGCTTGTCTTTGCTACTATTATGTAGCCCCCAAATTTCTCCTTGCCATTCAAAACCATGACCGATGCATCAGAAATTGTAGTGGGCGATGTGCTGGACCAAAGGATTGGTCGGGTTTCGCATGCCATCTACTATTCAAGCAAAACCCTTGATGAATCTCAAAGGAACTACACCACCACATAGAAAGAGTTGCTTGCTGTGATTTTTTCTCTTGACAAGTTTTGTTCTTATCTCTTGCAAAACAAGGTGGTGGTATACACGGATCATGCAACATTAAAATATCTCATGGCAAAGAAAGACTCTAAGCCCCGACTGATCTGTTGGATTCTTTTACTCCAAGAGTTTAATCTAGAGATTGTTGACAAAAAGGGAGTCAAAAATTATGCAGCCGACCATCTCTCCCACATTGAGGCATCTTATGACGATACAAATCGAATCAAGGAAACAATGCCACATTAGCAACTTTTCTTACTTTCATCCATCCAAAGACCGTGGTACAAGAACATTGCTAACTTCTTAGCTAGTGGGAGGATACCAAGTACTTAGACAAGGGAATAGAGTAAGAGACTATTTGCTATGGTGAAAAACTATGCTTGGGATGACCCACATCTATTCAAATATTGTCTCGACCAACTCATTTGAAGGTGTGTTTTGGAAATTGAGCAATACGAGATTCTATCCATGTGCCATTCTGACGTGTGTGGTGGTCATTTCGGTGGAAAATGCATAACTGCCAAAATTCTTTGAAGCAGATTCTATTGGCCAACCTTGTTCAAAGATGGTAGTGAATATTGCAAATGTTGTTTGAAGTGCCAAAAGGTGGGCACTATCTCCAAGAGAGTCACGATACCTCTATCATCCATTGTTTTGGTTGAGGTGTTTGATGTTTGGAGAATTGACTTCATGGGTCCGTTTCCTCCCTCCTTTGGATATATGAACATCTTGGTGGTCATTGATTATGTATCCAAGTGGATTGAGGCAATTGCTACAAGAATGAATGATCATAAAGTGGTTTAAGATTTTGTGAAGTCGAACATCTTTAGACGATTCAGTGTACCACGAGCAATGATTAGTGATGGCGGAATCCATTTCATTAATAGGACTTTTGAAGGACTACTAAAAAAACATAGTGTGAATCATCACATGGCTATTGCTTACCACCCTCAAACGAGTGGTCAAGTTGAGTTAGGTAATCGAGAGTTAAATCTAATTCTTGAGAAGACGATGAGGCCGGACTGCAAGGCGATTCTTTATGTCTCAATGAATATTTGTGGGAATACATGACTGCATTCAAGGCCCCAATTGGCACAATGCCGTTTAAAATTGTTTATGGAAAGAGCTGCCATCTACTAGTAGAAATGCAACACAGAGCACTATGGGCCTTGAAAGACATGGACATGAATGGAGACACTGTCGGATTGAAAATAAAGTTGCAGCTGTATGAGCTAGAGGAAATGAGACACGAGGCATATGAATTATCCAAAAGTTATAAGGAAAGGACCAAGTTCTTACATGATAAGTTGATCAAGAAGGACTTTGAGCCCAAACAATGGGTATGGCTGTACAACTCTAGGATGAAGTTCTTTCCCAGAAAGCTCCACTTTAGATGGGAAGGGCCTTATCTAATAAAAAATGTATATCCATCTGGGGCTGTTGTGATATGTGAAAAAGACGGAGCAAGAGAGTTCACCGTCAATGGGCAAATATTGAAAGTCGTTGTTGAAGTAGGTCTAGACAAAGCCAACCAAATTTTTTACATTGTGATGTTAGTTGAGGAACAATCGTTTGATGAAGAGATGTGCTTAATTTAACATGAAAGAGATATCTGCTACAAGGATGCTTTGAAAGTTCCGCAAGGATGATCAATTTAAAGAATTAATAAGGCCAACTAAAGGCATAAAATTTATCTCTAAGGGGAGGCAACCCACCTAGGTTTGGGAACTTTTGCACCCAACCTTCACTTTTTGATACTTTTGCTTTATTTTTACACAGTTCCAAGAATACACACATGTGTTTAACATTTTTTTAGTTTTGATGATGAGACAGGTGGAACATGTGAAAGTTTGAGAAATGATGCACATTTCAGTGATAAGTAGTGATGGAACATCAATTGAATCAAATTTGTTGGTTGGATTACGAATGATTGAGTGAGTTGAGAATTTTTTGAAGTTTTGTCAACTTGGAGGTCCCAACAAGGTTGTGCTGGCATGGAACGGTCGTGCTGGCATGGAACATCCGTGCTGTCATTGTCTCTTTCAACAGGGAAAACCCAATTTTTGGGCCTAGTCAACATGACCGTTCTAACCAACACGACCGTGCTGGCATTATGCTTGAATGGCCATGCTAGCTAGAATGGTCGTGCTGGCCTAGGCCCAACACATAAGTATCCCAATTCCCCCCACCAACACGACCTCCTCTTCACTCTTGCGACATACCACGACTGTTTCATGGCCATAGGCGATTGGGGCACACCTCCAGCACCCCCAAACCGCCTCCTCTTCATCCCAAACTCTAGATTCGAGTTCCCTTTGGCCCCCAATCACCTTCCCTTACCTCAAGCTCCACTTTCCACCATCCATAAACCCTATTTATCCATCTCCAAGGAGATTCCACCCCTACATCCTAAAAGTGTGAAAATTGTTGTGGCTCTTCATTTCTTCACCAAATCATTACAAGAATGAAGAGAACGGGAAAGGTAATCAAGAAAGGGATAGAGAAGACTATGAATATCCTCATTGGAGGCAAAAGCCGCACCAAATAGGCCTCCAACGTCACACCACCATCACATAGCCCTACGTTGCTGTCTAACTCTATCTTCGTTTCATCTCTCCAGAGATCAACATCGATGGGTGCTTCCCGACTCCGATCCTCCTCAAGCCACTGTAAATCAGATTCGAGCTACAGAAACCCCGAGGAGGAGGAGGAAGAAAAAGAATTGGAAAATATTGTTGATTTTTTTGATGTTGATGAGCCGACCTAGAAAGGAGGGCCAAGAAAGTGGCCGCTGTGTTGTCCTCACACCTACCTCCACGACTGACTCTGACGAGGCATTCTACTTCATCAATCTAGCCTCGCTTCACTCAACAACCCACTAGACGCCGATTGTTGATTTAAGAAGAAGACGTCAATGCACCCATTAAGATGGTGCCCTTGAACTTGGACACAAGTTTGGGGTTACATACTTATGAGGAGGAGGTAGATGAGATTGAGAGTGAGGAAATGGAGGATGAACATGTAGACTTCTTGTCCAAGCTAGAGGAGGACAAAATGAAGTGGGTGGGAAAGCAACCCGAGAGAGCCACATATGGAAGAGGTACTTCAAGAAAATTTTTCACGAGACCTATCCATCCCAAGTGCTTGACAAGGAGAATGATCCCCACTTGGTATGCATATTTGGAAACCATGCAAGCCATAGGGGTCAACTTTTCATTCAAAGATGCTTTAGAAGTTTCTGGGTACAAAATTTTGCATGAGGTTGAAGAAACCTACATGGAGATAAATTATGAATTCTTTGGGTCACTAGAGAAGGTGCAACATAGAGGCAAAGATGCAATAAGATTCAGACTGCTTGATTCCACGCACATACTGAGAGCCTCCCAACTCAATGGGATATTTTCCCTTAATGTAGAAATGGAAAAGAAATTTGATGAGGGAAGGCTTGACAAGAATGGGCGAGAAAATTACTCAGTAATGTGGAAAGCCATCAAGGGTCAAGAAACTTTCTCCGTTGGAAAATCTAAGACCAGCAAGGTATACAACCCTTTTATGAGATATTTGCAAAAGGTCCTAGCAAACACCCTTTTTGACCGCTATGACAATCAAGCATGTTGTTCGCAGAAAGATCTGTTTGTGATGGATACGGTAGCAAGTAAAGGCTTCGTCAACATAGGAAGCATGGCGATTGACCATCTAAAGACATTTCTCTCTAAGAGAAAAAAATCCATTCATCATGGGAGGAATAGTCACCACAATTGCAAAAGTAGTGGGATGTAATTTAGTGGGTTTACTAAGGTAGAAGGAACTAAACTTGTTGATTTAAACTATCTAGCAAGGTCCCAAATGATCTCCATCAAAGACAATAAGATTGTTTATATTTTAAACCCTGGATACCCTGGCATCACTTTAGAACTCCCATATAATACCTTCCCCTTGCTGTGGGTTGTGGGGCCACCGAGTGATTTCGTGGGAATGATAGCAAAGTGGGAGGCGGGAAACCCCATAGAAGGATACAAGGCACCAACACTGAACTTACCTAAAGGAGGAGAGACGAATGTGCCAGAGCAGCAAAACATTCTTTAGAAACCCCACCGCATGAGATAGAGATATGAGGATTTTAATGCGCAACCACCTCTGACAAATGCATATGACATGTCATCCATTCATTCACAATTGGAGACAATTCACCAGACACAACAAACCATGTGGTTAGATCAGTAGCAGATGCACCATCAGATCAACCACATGTACCAGTATCAGCATACACAGGTGCAGAGAAACCCTCAATGGGGGGAGGATTTCAGGGGAGCCCTATCTGGATATTAGAAGACATACTCGCCTCCACAGGCAGACTACTGGGGCCACTGTTACCAACACCCACCTCTATAGGCTAGCCCACCACATGATCAATCACCACTGGAGCAATAACACCTATCCTATCATTCCTAAGCTTTAGTTTCACACTGAGGACAACATGATTCAAAATTTTGGGATGGTAGGGTGGCATGCCTTCTTTTCTTAGCTTATTTTGCTGATGGCTGTCTCACCTATTCTTGGTTTTCTTTTGATTTCACTCTATCTAATGTAGATTTCCTTCTATCTGCATTCATGCATACATGTAGTTCCTTTTCATGATTTTTTTAGTAATTTATCAAAACCATATCTTATCTTTTATGCCTAGTAGGGATAGGGTAAATCAACTCTAGCCCTCATTCCCCTACACAAGCCAAGTGGGTTGTGAGTAGTGAATTGAAGTGTATATCTTTAGCAAGTGAAATTGTAATTCTAACCTTTTGAATGTATTTCATGCATGATACGGTTTACCTAGAGCATTATAAAAATTACATCACTTGCATATGTGAATGGTGACCCATATTCTAAGTTCTGTGCTCTATGCTTAATTCACACTTTAAAAAAATGAAAATGAGTAGAGAGTAGTGGATTGCATGCCCAATTCCTCATGTGAACTCATTTTAACCAATAAACATCACAATGATTGCATTATCTTTAATCCTTGATTGAATTGAAAAAGAGACTAAGTTGGAGCATACTTGAGGACAAGTATGTTTTAAGTTTGAGGTGGTGACGCAACCCTATTTTAGGGCTTCATCTTGTGTATTTTTGCATCTAAATCACATCTAAACATATTAGAATGCAAGTTAATTCCCTCAATATGTATATTATTGTCAAATACATTTATGGATGTTCTTTGCATGTTTTTTAGGTACTTAGACCATGGCTTTGGTGAAAGAGAGAAGAAAGGTGTTATGGGATCCCTCTGTCCATGGAGGGGTCCAAAGAAGAACCCCAAAGCTCCCTCAACCTACCCCTAGTGTCCAAGAGTCAATCTCAAGCAAAGAAGTCCATTAATCATGAAGTTTTAAGTTCAAAGTGCTACTGAAGACCCAAACACGATTGTGGTGCCAAGGAACGGCCGTGCTCACCAATGCAAAAGTTAAAGAGTTGATCCTCATTTAGACAAGTTACAATAACACTGCCAAAGCAATCATGCTACCCATTACGGTCATTCTAAGAAGCCCCCAAAATAGTTGTGCCAGCCATCACGGTCTGGCTGCTAATGATCATAACGAGAATGCGGATTAGATCGACCTCCACTCCATCTCACCTACCATGGCCATGCTACCTAGCATGACCATTCTACCTAGCCCCACCACATCCGTGTTGCCCAGCACAGCCGTGCTACCAACCTTCATTTCACCACTTCCATTATGACATTTTCCATTTCCCACCACGACCGTTCTCTCCCACTGCATCCGTTCCAACCATCACCCCCACAGCCGTTCTGCCACCCAAAACCTAGCTTTTTCTACAATGAATTTCCATCAGTACCCCTACTTACCCTAGTGCTTACACCACCACCTATATATACATGGGTGGAGGCCACACCACTAGGTTAGCTTCCTTAGCACCCTCCTAGCTACCCTAGAGCATTCATTGCTATCTCCTTTGCATTCAAGACCTCGACCTACCATTTCCACTCCATTTCCACTATACAAACCTAGTTTTCTAGGTTTTCTACCATAACCCCCTACATTTCCATGCTCTTCACCCACCTTGGAGGAGGGAGGACGTTCTACAACAGCTACAAGGTGAAGAAGAAGAAGCTTCCACGAGCTCCATGTCCTTCTATCTCTTTCTTCTTACCTTTTTTCTCTTTTGTATGATCATGTCTAGCTAAGCCCCTAGTGGTGGGATGTTTGGGGTTAAAATGTTACTTTGATACCATGTTGAGGGAAAATAACTTGTAATGAACATATTTCTATTCTATGATGATCACCTCTTGCTTGTATCTCATTTCCCATTATCTTTCTTGTGGTTTCTGCTTTTAAACATGAATTGCTTGTTGTATGATGCTTGAAGACACCTAGCTTCTAGGGGAAAATGGAATGTATGTGGCTATATTAGAATTGCTCCTAGGTCCAATTAGGGAATCCCTAGCTAGCACCCTTTGTTCCTACATACAACTCCCTTCTCCTACAAGTAGGTGTGAGATCTAAGTAGCTAGTGTAAGTGTGATTAGTGCAATTGTCTAGAGTTTTCTAAAGGCTAGATGGTACGTTACATGAGGTGAAACACCCTCATATCTACTCCCATTCCTACCCTTGGCTCTCAATTTCCCTAATTCCACTTACCCTAGAAACCTAGACTTGCCAAGTCCTATTAGAATTACACCTAGCCCTTGTTTCCCAACTAGTAGCATAGGGTAGATTCAAATAGCACTTGCCTTGTTGTTTGGTTTGGCAATCTAGATTGAAGATATACATCTTTCTTGTTATGTAACCTCCCCCAACTAATATTAAAGTATCATTCCCCAACAACCCACCTATTATCCATCTTATTGCTTAAAACCCACCTTGTCATCTTAGCTTGTTAATGCTAGTTTAGTTAATTTCCTTTGTTGTTTCTTAATTAATTTCTTAGTTCTTGATAGCTAGGTTTTGCTTAGGTAGTTAGTGCTCTTTTTAGCTTGCTTGTGTTGATCTTCTTAGCTAGGGATAACCTAGGTTCTTGCTTGCTCTTATGCCAAACTTCCCTCTTAGTTGTTAATTCAAATTGCTAGTCTAGTGTAGCTAGTTGTAGTTCTTTGCTCTTGCTTAGTTTCTTGTTTAGCCTAGCTTCTTAGTCTTAATTTGCTTTGGGTAATCTATGGTTTTTGGTAATTTAGCTTCCTTCTTGTTGTTAATTGCTTGCAATCATAGTGTAATAAACCAAAGCTAACATTTAAACTCAAAAACTATACACTCCGCTTTAGGAACATAGCTCACATTAACTTAGTTCTAGGGCCCCCTCTCTTCCTGAGGATCGACCCTTTTCACTTGCCTATACTACAACACGACCCCGTGCGCTTGTGGGTGAAGTGTGAATAGTCTAATCCTGTGTGTTAGACTAGGTTCCTTATATAAATCTAAAAGATCCATGTGTGTTTTCCTAAGTTGCCTCTAATCAAATATAATTGGCTAGTTGTAACCCATGGCAGTCCAAAATGCACCAATAGGGTTGGGAACCTTCCCAATTGTCTTGCCTCTGAATGGTTGTACGTTATGAAATTAAATGGGAAGCACATCGACGGGTCACACAACATTCATAAGTTCCATCACTAGGCAAGGAGTTAGTATGACCATTAGAAGATGTATGCATGTCCTCCATCAGAAGATAGTATACAACATCCATTAGTTGTGGGGTGCAAGATGGCCATCAGAAGAGGAAGCCACAGTGCCTTCAAAAGGTAGAAGAAGTAAATACATAGAAAGGCATGCACTTTGGAGATCCATCATGAGACACAACTAGACAAGCATCAGAAGGCAACACAAGACCACCATCTAAAGACAAGTTTGTAGAACCTTTGGAAAACGGTGTCTGATCAACCATCGAGAGGAAACACAGGGAGAAACATCGACTGTCAACCAGTGGCTGGACTGACTAATGTAAACCCACCCGAGAGGTGTCATCGTGAGGTCAATGGCATGCATTGATGGAGCATCAATCAAAGAAAACAAAAAACAATGTCTGGGAAGATAAAAATTGATATCTTTGCAATTGATTTGCAAACTAATGGCTTAAACATCTGAATAAGGAGCGAATAATTGAAAATAAGGTCCATTTATTCAAAAGTTTCTTGGGCTCGCTAGTTAGTTAGTGGGACTACTGCCTCCTGTACATTTACCATGCGGTGAAGCTCAAGCTTTCTAGGAAAAACAAGGATTTGGATAAAACCCTTATAAATTATCCTAAAATCAAGGAAACCTAAATGTAAGCTAGTACTAGAGTAAAATGATGGAAGTGAAGGCAAAATTGAACAAATTATGAAACTAAAACTAGCATGAATATGTAGTCATCAACAATTCGAGATAATATCTCCTCACATGCCTCCCAGTACTGCATTCAAGCTTCCCCAAACGCTAGCTATAACAACCATAGGATGTGGTCCTGGACAAGGACAATGACCCAAGTGCACCTATTGTGGCAAGATTGACCACACAAAGAAGGTATGCACTCCAAATGTAGCTATCCAACCCATTCTTAAAGAGGATGATAGGGGTTCTTCCCACATTGCCCAAGATCCTAGCCTACATGTCGACCATGTTTATCTCTCTCCCTATGAGCATCATCCAGTTCCTCTCATCTCTCCTTATCTAATGAGGCATATGAGTGACTACTACAAGCTACATAGATCTACATGGATCTACCACTTCACCACTCTAACATACTCCTCCTCTGAATGGCAAGTCGGGGACTCACATACAATTGTTTCTTCTACCCACCTAGCCATCACTCCTCAATGTAACTTTGGGTCATCTCTGCTTGCGTTAAGTTCTAACTAAATTGTGGACTCATGTGCAACATAACATATGACTAGTATGCCCCATCATCTAACCATAATTTATCCCTCTCTCCTCTATCACCATGGCAGATGGATTGCCTACATGAGTAACTCAATGTGGCACTGTTCCTATCACTTCTAAAATCAAGTTGACCCGTGTCCACTTTGTTCCAAACTATCCATACAATCTAATGCTTACAACAAGAATTGTTGATTACATCCTATGTTTCATAACCTTTGTTCCATCTAGATCTATTTTATAGGATTGGAGGAATTTGATGATGATTGGGCAAGGAATATGCTTAGGTGATCTCTACTACTTCTTTGCCCCACCTTCAAGCCCACCATGATCCCTTCATGCATCCATGGCACTTTAGATGCACCAACTTCATGGCCATATACCTTTAGACAAGCTTAAACAATTAAATAGTTCTTTATATTCCTATTCTTGTATTTCTTGTAATGCATGTCTGATAGGAAAACACCATCATGTATCCTTATAGACCCGTACCTCTAAACAACCATCTTATATTTTTGATTTGGTTCATAATAATGTTTATGGTCCATTCATGACTACTAGTTACAATGCCTATAGATGATTTCTTATGTTTGTGAATGATTTCTCTAGAATGACATGGATTTAATTACTTTAAACTCATGGTGAAGCTTTTACACTAATTCACAAATTTTACAAGTTGGTTTCGGTTTAATATTCAACTTTTATTACAATTCGTCAAACCAATAATGCCCTTGAATATACCCAAAAGCATGCCACCTCTTTTTTTCGTGACATAGGGATGATTTATTAGTGCTCGTGTGCGTACTCTCCACAACAAAATGACATCACATAGTGTAAAAGTCGACATCTACTTGACATTACATGCTCTCTTCTCACTCATGCCAACTCACCTAAGCATTTTTGGTCCAATGTGGTCCTCACTACTTTCTTTCTTATCAATCGCCAACCTTCCTCTATTTTCAAGAAGCACACTCCTTTTTCCACTGTTTACCTTCAATCCACACCATTTGTACTACCACCTTGACTTTTTGGTTGTGTTTCCTTCGTTCATATTTGTCAATAAGCTTTACCTTGAGCTATTCCAATTGTGTTGTCGATTATCCTTATTCTAAAAAAGGGTACAAGTGTCTTGACCCAAGATATGTAGAGTTTATATCTCTACGGATGTCACCTTTCATGAGGGTGAAATGTTCTTTTCCTCATCCTCACACCCCATAGATCATACTGATACTATGGTTTCACTACCCATCCATTCATTCCATCAACATCACCAACATTACCACCACCACCACCACCACCACCATAGCCCCCAAAGTGGAGCTTGGAACATGAATCATTGACTACGCATGCATCATCATCATCAATTCTAGACCATTTCAATCTACCGATGGCACTATGTAAAGGTATATGTTCTTGCACTATCAAGCTTTCTAATTCTCACACTTGTTGTCTAGTACACCATTCTTCTTCCTCATCCCTCACTATAGCCCTAGACACAACATATATTCCTAAGTGTGTAGCAGATGCTCTGCATTATCTAAGATGGAAAGCTTCCATGATGGAATATATGAAGCTTCTCCATGACAAGTCATGCACTAGTACATTTTTGGCCTCTGGTGTCACTTTCCTTAACGTTGGTTTTTACAGGAAACCAATGCTAAAGGGTTATAGATTTGGTTGGTATAACACAAAAGTCACTACTAATAGAGTCTTTCCGATTAAGAAAAAACACGGATACCACTTTTATTGTAACATCAGTTTTGTGAAGAATTGACATCTCAGATAGCCTGTGAAATTTAATTGTTCAGAGGAAAGATTTGATATAGGGGGATAATTACATGTGGCCTCAGTTTTCCCTCGACAACTGATGACTAAAGTCATAATGAGGTTGGCATTTTTTATTGGGGATAAGTGCATGAGGCGTTATGCTTTTGGTGCCGATGACATAAATTGAGATATGATGTCCATTTTTCCATGGAAACCGATGACTATTGTCTTAGTGAGGTTAAATTTTTTTATTAGGGATAAGTACATGTGGTGTCAATATTTTAGTGGGTAACCGATGACTTAAATTGAGCTATGATGTCAATTTTTCCCTGACAACCAACAATTAAAGTCTTAGTTGTCAGTTTTTTGTAACAACCGACAAATAAGTTCCACTTAACTACACTCATGAAACTTTCTTTCCATATTCTTTGTTTCATTGCGTGATTTGGTCTTTCTTCCTCGTATCGATACTTGATCTTTCTTCCTCGCCTCTCTACTGATACTGCCTTATCGTCACCATCTTAGCCTCTTCTATGTTGTTGTTAGTGCCAGCAATATTGTTGCATTGATCGCCATCACTGATGCTGCTTCCCTAACTGCCGCCGCTATTGTCTTCTTCTTCCTCCTGCTATTTTTGTTGCCTTATTGAGCTTCCATCATTCTCCAACTCCTCCCTACTCTATGTAGGTGTGTTTTTTAGCTACAATTTTTGTTTGTTTGGTTTGTTTAACTATAATTTTTAAAATGCATGTATAGTTATTTGTTTGATTATTTTGGATAAATTTTGAAAAATACATGTACAATTGTTAGTTTGGTTTGTTTTGAATTTCCCATGTAAACTTTCATATAAAATTTGTTTAGATATATATTATGTCTAGCATAGACCAACTATGTCGTTAGTTTCTTTAGAAAATTGATGCTATGATATAAAGAAATTGAAGCTATATACTGATTGTGTCATCTATTTTCCCCTTCAATTGATGACAAAACTAATCTAAAATGGCCATGCTACCTTACACAGTCATGCTACCAGCTGGCCTATAACACTAGTTTTTACAAGAAACCAATGAAACAACTACTCTATAGTGTCAATTTTCCAAAGAAACCGACGGCATAGCTTTGGAGTTTTTAGAAGGTAAAAGTACATATTGCTTAATTTTGATAGGAAACTGATGACAAAGGTTTCACTATAGATTCAATTCTTTGTTAGAAACCAACAACACAGAGCGATACCACACCACTGATATTGTTCTAAGTTGTGGGTTCTGATTTTCATAGCAACTGGCACCATACCTATGTTGTCAATTTTTCCTTTCCCCCAAAATTGATGCAGAAGGGCCTTGTTTGTATTGTCACACACTTAGGCGTTGATACAAAATTGATGTTATAGGGCTATTATAACCAATACTAAAGACGGTACATGTACTAGTGATGGGATCTAATGCCCCCACCAACAAGAAAAATATTGTAGGTTGTCGATGGGTTTTTTATGCTCAAGCACAAGTTGACTGTCTCTATTGAATGACTCGAGGTGCACCTCGTTGCCAAAGGATTCACCCAAACATTTGACGTGAATTACTTTGGGACATTCTCTCCAATACAAGGATTGCCTGCGTTCACATCCTTATCTCCCTTACAACTCACCTCAAATGGTCTCTCTATCAACTTGACATCAAGAATGCATTTCCTTAGAGAGATCTTCTAGAGGAAGTCTACATGCAAAAACCACCCTATCTCATTGTTGAGGGGATGCCTTCTCACAAAGAGTGTCATCTCTGATGATCTACTTACAATCTCAAGTAGTCTCCATGGTCATGGTTCAACAAGTTATGTGATGTCTTTACACAACTTTCGGAGATCAACCACTGACCACTCATTGTTCTTCACCAAGTCCACCAAAGGAAATATTCTAGTTGTTATCTATGTTGATGACATTGTCATCATCGACAATTATATGATGGGGAAATCTCAACTGAAGCACTCCCTACAGGCACAGTTCCACATGAAGGACTTGGGCACCCTGTGATACTTCCTCAGAATGGAAGTCCTCCATGCAGCCTTGGGGATCATCTTGTCACAACGACATTATGTCTTGGACCTTCTTAAAGAGACCAACATGACGGAAGTCAAACCAATCTCTACTCTGATGGATTGTCATACCAAGCCTATGAATGAAGGATAACTCTTTGCTAATAGTTCTTTGCTGATCCAGAGAAGCATCGTCATATGGTCGGGAAGTGGATATACTCCATTGTTACTCGACCAAATATTACCTATGTTATTGAGGTATTCAACCAACACATGAGTGCACCACTCCAGTCCCCATGGTCTAGTGTTCAACACATTCTTCACGACCTTAAGAGTGCTCCAAGATGAGGATTTCTCTACAAATGCCTTTAGTCCAAGGTAATATCTATCTCTAGATATGCATATGCATTTTGGTCTGGTGATTCTAGAAACCATAAGTCCACTTCTAGCTATTGTGTCATGATTATCACTCACACAATTTCTTGGAGGAGTAAAAAATAGGATGTACTAGCTCGCTCTAGCACCAAGGTAGAATATCAGGCCATAGAACATGCATGTTGTGACCTATAGTGGGTTCAATCCATTTTGACTAAGTTTGGAATCCCTTTCTAGATACTTTATACTATGATAACTGGATGGATATACACATAGCTAATGAACCAGTCTTCCAGGAGTGCACAAAAAACATTGAATTTAGCTGTCATTTGGTGTGAGACTTGGTCAAAGACAAGTAGATCAACACTCCTCACATCATTACATGTGATCAAGTTATAAAAATACATACCAAACCTCTTCCTTCTGTTTTATTCAAATATATGAGTGTCAAGTTTTTTGTTGGTCAGCTATATGGGTGTGACGTCCCCAAATTTTCTAAAACTTAATCTGATGTGTGACATCCAAATTGAAACCCTCACCTCGGTGAGAATCCCAATTTAAATACCACACACTAGGCTAAGAAGAAGAAAATCAGGGAGTCAGAAGGAAACAATAAGTAGCACATGCACATGAATAATAATAAAACAATACACACATATTCACCATTCAACATATAATTACAACATGAATTGTTACAACATTTGATATTACATATTGAACAACAAACTTATACATATACATGTACTACTACTAAACCACAAGATCTTAAGACAACAGGTCTACCTGTACATCAGCTCGCCACACAACTCTCAACTATCATGGATCTTCAAGAGCATAACCGCAACCTAAACAAAAGATTACACGTGGTACACGTCAGTACAATACTCAAGAATATTGTATTGAGTACGCCTACGTGTCTTTTATTTACCTCTCATCATATCTTGGCAATAAGATAAAACTAATACTTGGCAGTTATAAAGAAATATAACAAAAAACATATACTTGAGCAAAGATGTTTATTAACAAAAAGAACACATGTTTTAGCATGACTTTCTATTATATGTAAAGTTGATCAACTACATGCACTATTCTACCAAAGAGATTTAGTTCTCACATGTACTATTCTGCCAAAGAGATTTAGTACTTCATAAATGCACTATTCTGCCAAAGAGATTTAGTGCTCACATGTACTATTCTGCCAAAGAGATTTAGTACTTTCATCAATGCACTATTCTACCAAAGAGATTTAGTGCTATCATATAATGGATCACATATCTTATGTTTTATGTGTTCATAGCCATAAGTATGGAAAATCATGCAACATATCATACAAAAAAATCATTTCAGCCAATATCATCTACCAAGTATTTTACTACACATATAACACAAGCATATTGTATAATAAGTCAAGTAAGAGGTAATGGCGTACCTTCCAAAGAGATATCCTAACCATCATATTCCTGATGTCATCTATATCTTGGTCAACCCCTGATTAAGACAAGATCACATATCACTATTATGTTCTCATCATCTTAACCCTAGTTATGTCCATTTTAGGGTTTGCTTACTCATTTGGATATTCTCATGATTACTTGTATTCTTGCCTTAGGATTATTTTATTGATCTTATATTACAGATTATAGTTCATCAATTGGATATACTCATGTGTCACACTATTATGTGAACATATTTAACAATATGTCACTTCATTAACCATATTAGGGTTACATCACATGTATTAAGGGTGCTCTTCATATAACATGAATTTTGTGTATAAAACTGATCTCTGATTTACATATTATCTTCCCGTGACTGATATGAGGGTTTTCTATAAATCTCGTCATTTATTGAGCATGTAAGTATTTATTGCATTTTATTTAGGGTTATTAGACCTAATTAGCCATGTTAAGCAAATTACATAATTTTGTACATCAACATGACCATATCTGACAACATATGCATTCTATACATAATTATAGACTTACTAACATGTTATCATAATTTTATGTCATCATTTAATATTTATTACTCAAGAACTAAGCATTACACATCTTACATGATATCGCAGAGATTAGTGCATCAAAACCTGATATTATAGTTCTATTGTGTTCTACTCATTTTCTTGAGAATTTTGGTACTTTATTTGTATTTTTCTGATAATCGTGCTATTTTCTACGAATTATTAAAGTTCTGAGCATTTACTAAATTGTTTACCTTTTCTGACCAATCAAATAGTGCCACATGGCAGGCAAGGGTGCTGCTTTATTCCTGAACTGGTCAGTCTGTCCACCTGAACTGGGTTCACTTCTTGTCTTCTTGTGATTTGCACGATTAGGTTCTCCGCCTAGCGTCTGCTTGAGGAGGCTCCGTTCTGAGCGGGAATGAGGGCCGCCGCCGCTCTGTTTCGGTGAACAATAGGCACCCATCTCCTCCTCCTCAGCCTCTGCTTCGCGCCGAGGGAAACTGCCTAGGCGATGCATCTGTTCTCAATGCCACTCTATGTCCGCAGGAGCCCATGCTCCTGCTCCAGACCCGCCGTCGCTGCTACGAGCTCTGGCAAGCAGTAGTGCACCGCCAACCCCCTCTTCCTCGCGATGGAGTGCTGCCACATACCTCATCTCTGGCTGGACACCGCCTAACTAAGCCTCAAGTTGACCTCTTGATCTGGCTGCATGACAGCCCATATGACATGGATCTGGTTCGTGTTCTCAGGCGCCGCCATCAGTCCTTCTCCGGCAAAGCTCCCCTCCTAGTCTGGTCATCGACACTACTCCTCAGAGCTCCTCAGCGACTTATGGATGTCCTCCGCTCGACGCCTTCATGTGTCTGTCCTCGACGTCGCTGGCCTAGTCTTCCTATCCAGCGCCGCCGTAAAGGGATCGACGCCTGGTCTTTGTCTGCAAACTGCCGCCACACACAAGACTTCTTCGGCGAGCAATCTTCGGTGCCATGCTCCTTGCCTACTGATCCGTCACAAATCATTCCAGGTTTCTTGTCGCGTCGTGCCGACCACCAGGCCTAGACGCCCGTGTGTGTGGGCTGTGTTTGCCTGCACAAAGCCGCCGCAGTGAGGTTCTAGCCTATGTGGGAAACCACCAACCCGAGCATGAGGCTTCACATAAACTAACATAGCTACCTCCTCCAGGGTCCTGGGCTCTCTCCCTCACCCAGATGGTAGGCACTCATATCCATGTTCACATATACACATATAACCAACCTCTCTCTGTCTCTAGGGTTTGGTCCTCCCAAGGACATCTAGGGTTCAACAAAGCTATATGGATAATACAAAGAGCGGCTCAACTCAATCACTCAGGAGTAGTCTAGTTTAGGACATATCATATCACATATTTCTCGTATTTCTCATATCATGGAGTCTAGGTTTTTTGACCTTCTCCCTATGGGTCTTGCTCTCTCTTGAGCTAACCCCAAAACTGGTCCTAACACTAGAGGTCCTCCTTCGTAAAAGAGATTGAGGCTCATGCTGACTCACAACCTGTCTTAACTTAACATATTTTATCTCATAAAAGAATACATACTTGCATCATCAAAACTTATCTAAACTTAAGTTCTCGAAGACAACTGTAGATCATCATAAACCGTCTTATATCATCTCTATACAATTTAGATCATCATCTAATCTTATTTCATCTATTCCATCTATCATATATTCCAACAAGGCTTTAGACATCTAATCTAGAACTACTCTCTCTTCTAGACTGATGTCATTCACTTTCACTTAGATTGCATGGTCACCTCCTACTCATACATGTGTGGGGACACATTTTTGTAATACATATACATAATAAAATATTATATAGTTTTTCTCCGATAAAACAAGCGTCAGATAAAACTATCAAGGTTCGATCCGTTTGGAATCAAAAACCAAATCCTGAAAATGAGTGTCCCACACATAGTAGAGAGTCCAGTGTCATGAAAACTAGTGAAAATGGTGAGAACAAGGGGTAGAATAGTGTAGCTACTCTAGACAACCTGCATAATATGTCTATGGTTTCTCTTCCCTTGATGTACACCATTTCCAAATAGTGCAACATCCCATACCGCTGCACTACAAGGAAAGAATGATATCTAAGGACTTGCTACTCAACAAGCACTAGTCTGTACCTAGTTCTCGGACATCTAGGTGCTAACCTAGAGGCTAGGTCAGATCTAGTCTTTAAAAGACGACTAATCTAATCCTAAAGATTATTAAGTTCAAGGTTCTTTGGTTTTGAGTTGCATAATGAGCAAATGTCAGGCTTTGCTATTGTTCATGCTCTGATACCACCTGTGACATCCCCAGATTTTCTAAAACTTAATCTGATGTGTGACATCCAAATTGAAACCCTCACCTCGATAAGAATCCCAATTTAAATACCACACACTAAGCTAAGAAGAAGAAAATTAGGGAGTCAGAAAGAAACAATCAATAGCACATGCACATGGATAATAATAAAACTATACACACATGTTCACCATTCAACATATAATTACAACATGAATTGTTACAACATTTGATATTACATATTGAACAACAAACTTATACATATACATGTACTACTACTAAACCACATGATCTTAAGACAACAGATCCACCTGTACATCATCTCGCCACACAACTCTCAACTATCATGGATCTTCAAGAGCATAACCACAACCTAAACAAAAGATTACATGTGGTACATGTGAGCACAATATTCAAGAATATTGTACTGAGTACGCCTACGTGTCTTTTATTTACCTCTCATCATATCTTGGCAATAAGATAAAACTAATACTTGGCAGTTATAAAGAAATATAACAAAAAGCATATACTTGAGCAAAGATGTTTATTAACAAAAAGAACACATGTTTTAGCATGACTTTACATTATATGTAAAGTTGATCAACTACATGCACTATTCTACCAAAGAGATTTAGTGCTCACGTGTACTATTCTGCCAAAGAGATTTAGTACTTCATAAATGCACTATTCTACCAAAGAGATTTAGTGCTCACATGTACTATTCTGCCAAAGAGATTTAGATATTAAGGGTGCTCTTCATATAACATGAATTTTGTGTATAAACTGATCTCAGATTTACATATTATCTTCCTGTGACTGATATGAAAGTTTTCTATAAATCTCATCATTTATTGAGCACGTAAGTATTTATTGCATTTTATTTAGGGTTATTAGACCTAATTAGCCATGTTAAGAAAATTACATAATTTCATACATCAACATGACCATATCTGACATCATCTGCATTCTATACATAATTATGGACTTACTGACATGTTATCATAATTTTATGTCATCATTTAATATTTATTACTCAAGAACTAAGCATTACACATCTTACATGCTATCACTGGGATTAGTGCATCAAAAACCTGATATTATAGTTCTGATGTGAAAGACTGACTTTTCTGGCTTAATTCCGAGGATGGAATTTCTTTTAAGGTGTGTAGGATGTGATGGAGTGGACTTTTGGAATCATTTAATGTCCGATGACATAAGTGATTTTATCTCATGTTGAGTTATCATAAGTGTTACAAGTGCTTTGGCAATGTTTGGATGGTGATTGATGTTTATATCATGTTTGAGATCCCAAAGCTTATGCCTTTTGAGGAATTTAATTGATTGGTCAATTAATGATATATTGAGACCAATGTTTGATGGGATGTATCTAGGATAATAATAATAAAGTTTTGGACCAAAATATTTTAATATTTAACCTACGTATAGGCCTTCCTTGGGATGTCACACACCCTTTATTTTCTGTTATTAGAGTCACAAATTACTTGTAAGTGGTTCGATCCAGTCACCAGGATGACAATATAATGACCCCAGTACGTCAAGTTGCTTGGGATCGTGGACCCGTTAGGAACGTGGGGTTCCTGGTCATCGCATGTCGCAAGAAGAGGGACA
Organism: Alisma plantago-aquatica; assembly: GCA_963693085.1. Taxonomy (NCBI): domain Eukaryota; kingdom Viridiplantae; phylum Streptophyta; class Magnoliopsida; order Alismatales; family Alismataceae; genus Alisma; species Alisma plantago-aquatica. The sequence continues at coordinate 1,821,201,779 of OY856409.1, read as the reverse complement.
AGGCACAACCCTCAGTGGGTGGTTGCTTTGTTTGCGATGAGGAGAAACAACTCTCGGGAGAGTAGTTTTAGAAGCCAATGGAGAAAGAGAGTGATCACTACTCCCTATCAGTTTTCTTGCAAGTAGAAAGGAGGAGTTTGAGAACGAGTGAAAGAGCTAGGAGAAAGAGGGACCCAAGAAGCTACCAGAGGCTAGAACCTCACTGCGGCGGCTTTGTGCAGGCAAACACATCCCACACACACATGCGTCCAGGCCTGGTGGTCGGCACGACGTGACAAGAAACCTAGAATGATTCGTGACAGCTCAGTAGGTGAGGAGCATGGCACCGGAGATTGCTCGCCGAAGAAGTCCCGTGTGCGGCGGAAGTTCGCAGACAGAGACCAGGCGTCGAGCCCTTTACGGTGACACTGGATAGGAAGACTAGGACAGCGACGTCGAGGATAGACGCATGAAGGCGTCGAGCGGAGGACATCCATAAGTCGCCGAGGAGCTCTGAGGAGAAGCGCCGATGACCAGACTAGGAGGGGAGCTTTGCCGAAGAAGGACCGATGGCGGCGCCTGAGAACACAAACCAGATCCACATCCTATTGACTGCCAGACAGCCAGATCAAGCAGTCGACTTGAGGCTTAGTTAGGCGGTGTCCAGCCGGAGATGAGGTCTGCGGTAGTGCTGCATCGTGAGGAAGAGGGGGCTGGCGGTGCACTACTGCTTGCCGGAGCTCGTAGCAGTGACGGTGGGTCTAGAGCAGGAGCACGGGCTCATGCGGACATAGAGTGGCACCGAGAACAGATGCAACATCCAGGCAGTTGCCCTCAGTGTGAAGTAGAGGTTGAGGAGGAGGAGACGGGTGCCTATTATTCATCGAAACATAGCGGAGGCGACCCTCATTCCCGCCCAGAACGGAGCCTCCTCAAACAGACGCTAGGCGGAGAATCTAATCGTGCAGATCACAAGAAGAGAAGAAGAATGAACCCGATTCATGTGGACAGACTGACCGGTTCAGGAATAAAGCAGCACCCTTGCCTGCCACGTGGCACTACTCGATTGGTCAGAAAAGGTAAACAATTTAGTAAATGCTCAAAACTTTAATAATTCATAGAAAATAGCACGATTATCAGAAAAATACAAACAAAGTACCAAAATTCTCCAGAAAATGAGTAGAACACAACATAACTATAATATCAGGTTTTTGATGCACTAATCTTAGTGATATCATGTAAGATGTGTAATGATTAGTTCTTGAGTAATAAATATTAAATGATGACATAAAATTATGATAACATGTCAATAAGTCCATAATTATGTATAGAATGCATATGATGTCAGATATGGTCATGTTGATGTACGAAATTATGTAATTTGCTTAACATGGCTAATTAGGTCTAATAACCCTAAATAAAATGCAATAAATACTTACGTGCTCAATAAATGATGAAATTTACAGAAAACCCTCATATCAGTCATAAGAAGATAATATGTAAATCTGTGATTAGTTTTATACACAAAATTCATGTTATATGAAGAGCACCCTTAATACATGTGATGTAACCCTAATATGGTTAATGAAGTGACATATTGTTAAATATGTTCACATAATAATGTGACACATGAGTATATCCAGTTGATGAACTATAATCTATAATATAAGATCAATAAAATAATCCTAAGGCAAGAATACAAGTAATCGTGAGAATATCCAAATGAGTAAGCAAACCCTAAAATGGACATAACTAGGGTTAAGATGATGAGAACCTGATAGTGATATGTGATCTTATCTTAATCAGGGGTTGACCAAGATATAGATGACATCAGGAATATGATGGTTAGGATATCTCTTTGGAAGGTATGCCATTACCTCTTACTTGACTTATTATACAATATGCTTGTGTTATATGTGTAGTAAAATACTTGGCAGATGATATTGGCTAAAATGATTGTTTTTGTATGATATGTTGCATGATTTTCTATACTTATGGCTATGAACACATGAAACATAAGATATGTGATCCATTATATGATAACACTAAATGTCTTTGGTAGAATAGTGCATTGATGAAAGTACTAAATCTCTTTGGCAGAATAGTACATGTGAGCACTAAATCTCTTTGGCAGAATAGTGCATTTATGAAGTACTAAATCTCTTTGGCAGAATAGTACACGTGAGCACTAAATCTCTTTGGTAGAATAGTGCATGTAATTGATCAACTTTACATATAATGGAAAGTCATGCTAAAACATGTGTTCTTTTTGTTAATAAACATCTTTGCTCAAGTATATGCCTTTTGTTATATTTCTTTATAACTGCCAAGTATTAGTTTTATCTTATTGCCAAGTTATGATGAGAGGTAAATAAAAGACACATAGGCGTACTCAGTACAATATTCTTGAATATTGTGCTGACGTGTACCACATGTAATCTTTTATTTAGGTTGTGGTTATGCTCTTGAAGATCCATGATAGTTGAGAGTTGTGTGGTGAGCTAATGTACAGGTGGACCTGTTGTCTTAAGATCCTGTGGTTTAGTAGTAGTACATGTATATGTATAAGTTTGCTGTTCAATATGTAATATCAAATGTTGTAACAATTCATGTTGTAATTATATGTTGAATGGTGAACATGTGTGTATGGTTTTATTATTGTTCATGTGTATGTGCATGTGCTATTGATTGTTTCCTTCTGACTCCCTAATTTTCTTCTTCTTAGCCTAGTGTGTGGTATTTATATTGGGATTCTCACCGAGGTGAGGGCTTCAATTTGGATGTCACACATCAGATTAAGTTTTAGAAAATCTGGGGACGTCACAATGGGCGTCAAGTTGGGACTTCATAATGCTTACTCTCCAACTTGATGGGGAGTGTTAGTATATTTGATATGGTTGTATCTGCTCTTTTACCTCTCTTGTACTCACACTTAAGTGGGGATCCTATATCCCATTTAAGTGGCCTCACTCCTATATATAGGAGGCTATGTACTCTCATTTCTACTACCAAATAAACACTCCTTTATACAAGATCAATCATGGTAACGACAATCCCCATGATCCTTTCTTCTATATTTTCTTTTGTAGCATTCATAGGGACCCTTTCATGAGTCCTAATATACGTTTTTCCCTTTCCAAGGGAAAGGGAGTTTCAATCGAAGTGGATTGGGCCATGACATGTACGAGATGGGGAATGGAATTTCCACACCCTTCCCAATTTCTTGATTTTTTTGTACTACCACAAGTGATGTTGATTTGGATTGCAGTGGTCGTAATATGATGATTGATGTTGTTATGGATTGAATCGAGGATTTCTTTGGTATCTATATTATCCAAGGATTTGGATGTGGTTGTGTCCATAGTATGACAATGTGTTGTTGGATGAACTTCAGAATCACCAACCTTTCTTGTTATATTTTTGTGATAAGATTAGTGCTTTGGTTGTAGCTGTCAAGCATCCTTTTAGAAGATGAATGGAGCCTACAACATGTTCCTTGTATGTATTTATGGTTGCAACAACATTGGAGGAAGACAGAGTTCCTTTCAGAGCATCCTTCTTGAGTTGTGTTGACTGAATCAAGTCTTCTAGAGCATGTCTAAAAGTAGGACATGAACCTATTTTGCATCCCCTAATATGGCGGCACTCACAATAGATGTTGCTATTGTATCCTTTTAGTAAGGGATTGTGAGGATCCTTTATGGTAGGGAATTTTAGAAGATGTTTAATGGTGGTAAGAATGGTACAAAGGGACGCTCTTGTAGGAGTGGAGTTTCTTTTAGGCTTTGAAGTTTCTTCTATTGCAACAACTATCACTTGTACATCTCCTTTTTGTGGTGAAATGGTTGTAGTGGGTGGTTGCACTAGTGACAGAAATGAAGGTCATGCATAACCATAGAACTTATGGGGTTGATATTAAATTGTGGAGGCATATATTGTGGTTGAGTTTGGAAGTATTATGTGCTAGGTTGCACCATGTGTATTTGCTTCATTTATGATTGTGGTGATAGTTCCACATTAACAACATTAACTTGAGGTTGTGAGGTTTGAAAAAGAGTTGCTTTAGTGTTTCATTGATGTTTTCAATCATTTTTGTAATTAGATGAGATCAAGATAGATCTTCTGTAAAATTTGCACTTTCAATAGTGGCTATTTTTGTCCATCTAAACTTTTGACTTGTTGTTGAAGACTATGTAGGATCTTGGAAAGTGAGGCAGATATTCTAATATACTCTTCTTTTGTTTGAAATTTCTATGCAAACTATAGATTGAATTAGTTCATCAAATAAGTTGGATCATTGAAGGGAGAGTATGGCAACGAGCGTCGGTGTGGCCATTCTTGTCACATATCAAGTGTTTCTTTTTTATAGACTTGAACTCTAGTTGTGTTGCTAATTATAACCACCTCTTGACAAACTCAAACATGATTTCTTCTATATATTGATCTAGTTATAGTAGGTCTTGTATGGTGGGTAACTGGTTGAGCTTCAAGACGTATTGGTCGATAATTTTTTCCACCAATTGTGTCCAAGCAGAGAAAGATGACAAATCTTGCTTGTTGTACCATGACATGTCATGCCCTAATAGGGTCTTGGATAAATAGTGATTTAAGACCTTGTCATTGACATGTTCCTCCACCATACATGAACAATAAGATATAATGAGGAGTGATTTGGCTACCTTATCCTATGTACATGTGGAACTTCGACATGTCAAAGTTGTTTGGCACCTTTCCATTAGGGAAATGGAAAAAATCACCAAATGTTTTAACCCATATTTCCTCCCCTCCAACTACATGAGTTTGCACAATATATACATTATCATAGGGTTTGTTAATGATGCCTCTTGGATTGGTTTCTTTTCTGCTTCAACTTTCACATGTATAACCAATGGATTAACTGCAATGGAAGTATCAAATATAGTAGTGGTGGGAAATTGTATGTTCCTACCATGTACATATTGTACCAAGGTGGTGGCTGTTCAATGCATTCATGATCATAATTCCATACTAGACATGGTTGGTTGTAAGGAGTGGGACCATTTAGGGGACCACTCGTCACTTAATTCAAGAAAATAAATAGCATAAACCCCAGAAACAAATATAACCAAATAAAATGGGTGCATTATATTTTCATGAACAAACAAGTACAAAAACATAGTTTATGGTAGTGGAAAATAAAAATCTAACTATTATAAAATTTCACTGTTCAACTTAACATTGGGCCTTATAGGCAAATCTAAATTATAAATCTAATTATCATAATCATATTATGGTGAGAAACCTTCCCATCTCAGAACTCATCCTTACACTTGATCCTGAGCAAAGTCCTTTGCTCCCTGATCCTCGGGTTGTGTTACTCCTGGGTGGGTTGAAAAAAGTAACACCCAGGAAGAGGAAAATGGAAAGGAGGGACTTCAGAAAAAACTGAGTATGTGCAGAGTAAAATATTGGGCATAAATTAAATGTAGGGGAAAAGTTGTATAAAAGGGTTGTCAATAAGAAGATATCTAAAAGAGAAGGGGCTGTCAAGAGATTTAGCATGTTCAAAAGATGAGACGTTTATTAAATAAGATATGATAATTAAAAGGAGTCTTGCCATATACTTGTACATCGTAAAGTAAATAGTTGCATGGTTATAAAAATAATGACTAGCATATACTAAAAAGTAGGATGAGAATCTATGTATATCATACCAAGGGCAGGAGGATTAAAACCTTAGTGCCAAATAAAATATAATAACACAAGAGAACTAAAACCTCAATGCCTAAAGTTATAAATTGCATGAGGACTAAAACCTCAATGCATTGGTGGGAGGACTAAAACCTCAGTGCCTCAAACATGGTGTCACTACTTCTAATAATGACTAGTCAATTACTCATACTGATAGGGAAAGCAAGTGCAAGATTATATTATTTTTCATGTAAAGGATAAGAAATAAAGTTGTCATCAACTGGGATCATATGACCCATATCATTATTAAGATCAAGTCAGATGATCGTAAAAGTGGATTTCATGTATCATTGTTGACAGATCAAGGAGATACTCATAAGGAATGAAACCATCATAAGATCATATGAGCATTCACAATTTAATCCATGCCTCATATGGGAAAAAGGTTATTTAGTTATAATATTATGACCAATTTAAATAGAGTAGATGCACATACCTTGACTTGAGTTGTTATGTTAGAGATTGAATCTTAACCCTCCAAGTCTAAAGTCAACTCAACCTACGTATAGGATTAGGTCCACCAATTAGGGTTTGAGTTGTAATATAGATGTATGGTGAATACCCTAGAAATCCAAATCCATCGGCAAAACCCTAGGACGACTCATGATAAAGACCTAACAATAAGTTCAAAGTTTCTTTATGAGATCTCGACTGAAATCACAAATTTATTAATTGATGTTATCTTTAGTCACTTTTAAGAAAATAAGTGAAAGAAAAACCCTAAAATCCAAATCTTTGGCAAAAACCTAGATTTACACATGATTTTATCTCGGAGAGAGGGTCCAAGATTACTGATCATGGATTTGACTCCAAGATCTCGAATTTTCTCTTTAAAACCTCTATTTAATTATTAATGTGATATTATGAAGGTTTAAAACCCTAAAATTCAATTATTTAAAACTTGCAAATTGGGTGACAAAAATAATACCAAAAGGTAGAGAAAATTATTCAGATTCTAAAACATATTTTCTTGTATTTTTTGGATAAATAGAGAGAAAATTATGAAAATTTGAAATTTTAACAAATTAGAAAATGCCAAAAATTCATATCAATGATTAAGTGGATCAAGCCAGATAAATTGTCCCAATGGCAGGTGGCCAAGTGGCCCAAACCCTTGGTCCTATGATGCTTACTCATCATGGTGATGAAACAGTACAAACAACAAAAAGTCATTGTTACCCTGGGCAAAGAAAAGAAAGTAAGGAGGGTGAGGCAAGGTCAAGAAAGGAAAATCACACGGGAACCATCCCCTTCCTCACATGTGTGCCATGGCTTTGAGTAGAACATCAGAAGCTTGGTGCCAAAATTGTGGGTTCTTTGTCATTTGATCATGTAAGAAATCAACTATTCAAAGATGAAGAACAAAGGTTGACAATGCTTACCTGAAGGTCAATCACACTCCCACGAAGCAACATGCTGAGGAAATGGGCCGCAAGACTAGAGAAGGTATTGAGTTCAACGACAATCAAAAGAGCAAGGCGAGGGGAAATTTGAAGGGGGAATCACTTATATGTGATGTGGCATACCTTGGATTTGGGTTAGGTTTATATAGGATGGGGTTCTAGGGTTTTTGTAACCCAGGACGTTGAGAAGATTGAGGCAAGAAAGAGGGAAACCTTGAATATCTAGAGTTAGGGATTGAGTAAGGGATTAATAGATGCATCTCTCGATAAGGAAACTGACGGTAAATTGATATGAGGAAATAGTTGAATGTAGAGGGAGGAATCACATTTTTACTGTGACGTGTACCGAATGACTAGTTTCCTTCTTTGCAAAAGGTAGACGATGATGGCTCCGTTGTCTGATATGGATCTAGAGATGGTGAAAAGAGCATGTGCATTGGCTATATGCCATGCAACATTTAATTTATTTCACAAACATATCCAACTAAAGTGACATGTTATTAGTTTTGTTTTCTTTCCCACTTAAATTGGATGAGTAAATATCATCCAAATTTCCTAAAATTTGGTGGGAAAGGTAGTCAGGACCGAAAGATTCCGACTTTGGAGCCAAATTTTCCTTTTAAATAAATTTAATAAGAAAAACACACAACTTGATGGAAAGTCTATTTTCTTCATATTAATGTATTCATTTATTATTTATTAACCAAATTTTGTGTGGAACTCACTTTTTAACCAATATATCCACATGAAAAATCTAGAAGGATAATTTTGAAATTAAATGCCTTAATTTGATAATTTTGCACAACAAACCCCAAAACTAATGATTATCCTCAATTTCTTTTATTAAGGCCTCAAATAATCATGGTTTTGGCTAAAAAACTCTTAGAACTAAACATTATGGTTCTAGTACAAACCGAATTAGTAGGGGGGGGGTTTAAAATAAAAGATCATATTATTTCCTCAAGTTTGGGTTCGTTCAACACCACTTCTTAAAGAGGATTTCATCCCCAAAATGCAAACAACCTAAATTAAGAGTCAATAGGACACTTCTATGTTATGAGTATAGTTTTATTGCATAGATTGGTGCAAAGTTTCCCTCAACGATGCCAATTACGTCTACCTAAGGAGGTCCACTTAGAAAAGTCTACTCACGTACTGTAGATAGGATGTAGTTATTGTAGATGTTTTAGCTTGATTAATGGCCCAAGAGTTATGTGATGAGTTTTTAGTCCAATAACTTTAACCAGTTTTCTGATTCTTAAAGATCAAGGCTTTATGACCCTTTCTAGAGAAGGAGATAACTAGTACTTATATATGGGTAGCATGAGGTATGCTAACTATGTTCCAAAAGATCTTTGATAGGTCAAAGGTATCAACTGACCTAATATGTTAGAGGTTTTGTCATAAATGGTAGTTAACTATCTAAAACCTTGCATGATGGTGATTTAGTTTTTGAAAATGACAACAAAATCCAAAACTTTTTTTGTTTTCATAAGATAAAAATATATGTATTTCCATTGAGAAAATCTGCGATAGAAATATGAAAAATTGGCACCGAAATCAATATGAATCCAAATCACTTACCATAATCTCTCATCTAAATATTTTATTTTAGTCAGGTTCAAGGAAGTGTCCAAAACCTAAATTGATCCATACCATAACTTTTGGCTCTAGAAAAACATATGCACTGCCATATGCTAATCTTCATGTGTTCCTTATAGATGTTGCTTTTCTTCTATATACTAATGTAAGCAATCATAAACTAGTTCGTGATAAAGGTACTTGCATAGAAAAGGAGTATGTATGCATGTTACCTTCAGGTTTTGCATGAACATCTTCGACGCCCATAACATCCACAGCAAAAACACAACGTACACGTCTCTCAACAGGGGGTCTCCCTTGATTGTTGGAATGATTACTTGGAGTTTGGGGTGGTTGTTGTTGTTGAATAGGTGGATGAGAAGGGGGTGGTCCTTTATAAAGTCATGGGCATTGTGACCCAATATGTCCAGCTAAACTGCAAAGGTGGAAGATCAAAGGTTTATCATTTCTCCAAATAGAAAATTCTCACAAGTTGCATTTACTGAGGGAATGATGACAATGACATATTGAACACCTCATGTACCTACCTAGATGTTTTCTCTTGGTGTTATGTTACTATTCTATGAAGCTTGATATCTCGAATCAGACTCAATGACTAAGGCCTCAACAACCATCTACATAAAAGTAAGAGGAAGCCCAGGGACAGGAGCACATCCCACACGGTAGCTGAGACCTTGCAAGAATAGATCAACCCTACTTCCTTTAGTCAATCCAACATTGTAATTTTCAAGTAAAAGAAACCTTTGCATGTATGCTGGGATAGAAAGAGATCCGTATTTTAGACTATAGAATTCAACTTCTTTCTTCTGTTGGGTTGTAATGCAAATTTACTTCTCTCAGAATAGTGCCAAAAACTACTTACAAGTCATGGTAGATGTGTCACGAGTCATGGTGATTTTGTTCCACCATACCTATGCTAGCATGTCCAACACATAATAGGAAAACCTGATGTTCTAGGGAGGAGGACATACCATACCATCAAAAGTCCGCTCTATGACTAAGACCCAGTCATTTGCTTTATTAACCATCTCTAGTTCTCCTTCACCCCTGAAGTAAGGTGGTTGTGTTTTCATGAATTCAGTCAATGTGTACTTCTTGGGCTTATTAGACACATGAGGGGTTTTTAACTTTCCCACCATAGCACTAGTGAGGCACAGTAAGGCTAACTCATGCTCAGGGGTGAGACGAGTCAAATTAGAGGTAGTGGTGTCGCCAGCCCCATGAGTAGAGTTATGGTTGTTCCTAAGATAGTTTCTCACCACTATTCTGATACCATCTTGTAATGAGTGGGATCCATACCAAAATGAGGGTTTTTTGTGTGGAGAAACCATCTGAAATTCCACATTGAGAATAGCACATGTAGGGAAAATGGGGTGATACATAAGATAGTAGAAACAAAAAAAAATAGTGCCTGATTCCCTAACTAGCATAATCCCGTCAACAACAATATATCTAGGAAGGAAAGATTTCTAAGGTTATACCTAGTTCTAGAGAAAGTCTAGTGACATTACCCTTAGAGTAGCAACATGATTCTCCTTCAGGCAGCAACTCACTCGTTCTTCAACAATAACACTCAAACATCATTCACCAGCCCCCTGCTGTAGGCATCACGGGCAGTGGTTGACGATGTCCTCCTATCAGTAGAAAATGGCCTCCTCCCTCTAGAGTAGTTCATGTGGACCACTGCAAACTCCACATTTCACTAACAAAGCCAATAGAAAGGAGTTGTCCCTTTTGAATGTCAACCTGTTAGAGTTGATACACTCTCCCATAATTTTCTCTCCCTTGCTATTCCTCCCTTTATAGGGTAGGACTTTCTCGGGCTCTCTATTGGTTACTACAACTAGAGCAGACAAAAATTGTCAGAGCAACTATTGTGTTCCAAGAAGCCCCAAGTACCCCTCTATTTATAGGAGAGGCTAGGGTCAAGGCTCCCAATCTGTACAGGAGTCAAAAGGGTCAAATTCACGATTTTTCTACAACCTACACACGACAAACCTGTCGGTTCATTTAATTTCCTATTCTAAATCAATTGCATAATCAATGTACAATTAATGAACAACATGATGTCATCACCAATCCTTGATCCAATCAAATTGGCAACCAAATCGGGTGATTTATCTAATAAACCAATCCATTGTGATATGTGAACCGATCATCAGTTCACTATGTGAAGTTGTGAACCGTTCATCTCACTCTCTAGTTCAGTGATTGATCATCTAGTGTTGATTCCAATTGACTTGACACTCCAACTAATCAGTTCACTTCCCAACCGGTAGGTTGGCAGTGTGAACCAGTCGGTTCAGAGTTCAGTCATTCAACTTTGAACCTCAATTTTTTAATTGAATAAAGAAACACCTTTAGTAATCATTCTAAACATCATTCATGAATATACTCCTTTAATCCAAGTGTATCCTATGTGTCTAACTCTATAGGTTCAAAATTACAGTGGTAGTGAATGTTGATAAATAACTTACAACATCACAAGCAAAGAGTGGCATCTAGCAACACATCATTGCTGCCCAAGTAATTCGGAAAGTTGGAGAACAAATTCAACCTACAATCCATGATAAATGTTACCATGGTTGTTTAGTTCCTTTGTCTTTGATACCCGGATTGAACTCGAGGCATGTAATCGTCATCCTCTCAATGTTCAATACATGTTTCTTCAACTAGAGTAGACTGTCTGAGATGCACGTGAGCTCACATATCATATATTGAATCACATGAGTACAACCATACATTTCTTAGTCCTGCTTATCAAGAGGCCTTAGATATAAATCTCCTGTAGGAGGGACAAATCCCATCTACATCACTCACATTCAATTTCCATGTATCACAGTGCACCCAATCATCACTGTTATGGTAATCCTAATTCAGGATCATGTTGGATGATGTCGAAGTACATGAACGACATGTGATGAATATAGTGACTTTAGGTCTAAGAACCACAATCACCACTATCACTATGAGATATGATTCTGACTACCATTCCATGGTTTTCATGTATCACTCTCATGGAGGGTCTATTCTATATATTGTTCTCTAACATATACCTATTTGCTTGAGTTGATATCACATATCATGACTAATGAGACTCTATCATCAGTCAACACACACTCTAGTCTTATGTATTACTGTTGTCTGTTTTGATTCCACATTAATATATGACTAGGGACATAACAAAAATGTATGCACTCTTATCATACATATGATCTCATTGTTCAAGTCACGTACTTGAATACACATGTCATTGAGTAACATCATTCTTTAGACATCTACTGTGTTTGTGTCATCATCTCATGTTCAAACAAACATAATAGATGGAATAACCTTTCTTATTATCAAATCAAATATCTAATGCCACACTCCAATCATCATATGATTGAATCTCTAGGCATACATACCAACAAACTCCCACTTGCACTTAGAGACAATCACCTACGAATCTTATTCGAAGTGATCTTAACATGTCCATCACGTTTCTACTGCGCAAGCATTTTTATAGAGGGTTTAGCAACATTTGCTTCAAGTTGATGTTTTGCTTCACATATCTTCACTGTGAAACTTTTCACATGAGATGGAAGTGCTGTAGTATGATATCTGAGATTTCCGGCCTATCAGGTAGCTCCATTGCTATCACAATATTTATACTATGTCATAAATGGTTGGAACCTCTCACAAGTTCACCTATACTAACTTCTTGATCCTTACAGTATCCACTGATGTTCTCATAACACAAAGATACTTGGCTTCTTGTATATATTTAAACAATTGCCATAGCTTGGAACCCTTTCCAACTTACAGTTCTTTCTTAAGGTCAAACATAAATATATATTGCAATCATTAATTTTACTTATCATTTTGGAAGCTTACATAGGTGTAACCTTTACACCCAACTCTTCCTTATTACCATAATAAATGAATCGATCCTTCTAGTGCTTCATAAGCACCTAAGTATGTTCTTTTTGGTAGTACAATGACTCTCACTGGCATCTGACATATACCCTCTCGTCATGTCCAATACATATGAGATTTCTAGATGGGTATATATATATCCTCTCATCATATCCAATACATAGGAGAAGACCGGATATCCTCTCATCATGTCCAATACATATGAGATAACATGATACATATCATTGCATTCAAGATAGATCCAATTGTGAATGCATATGGCATCTATCCAGGTGTTCTTATTCTTCAGAAGAACTGGGACACTAGGCTCCTGAGAGACTAAATCCATGGAACATGGACATGTTTTCTCTCATTGATTGTTGCATGCTGAACCCCTTCAACATCTTGACAATGTATGTGTTTTTTTTCTTAGGTCAAGAAACTTTCTAGATCTATCTCTATAGATCTTAATTCCTATTATATAGGATGCTTCGCCTAAACCCGTCATAGAGAAGGTACTTTCCTTGCCAAGTTTTAACATTTGTAGGATAAGAACATTATTCCCCATCATTATGTGGAATATAAATGTGCTCCTACTAAATCTTTTGTAATCACATATTCCATCTTCATTATGACTCAAGTCAAACCCTTTATCTGTCTTGTCAAATAGAAAATTCCAGATCTGAGATGCTTTCTTCAATCCACATATTGACGTTTATAACTTATATAATTTATTTGTATTATTGGATTTATAAAACCTTTAGGTTGTATCACATACACATCCTCATATTTATTTCAATTAAGAAATGTAATTTTAACATCCATATGCCAAATCCATAATCATACTAACCTGCAATAGCAAGCATGATCTTGATGGATTTAACTAAGGTAACTGGTGAAAGACTTCGTCATGTTCAACACCTTGAAATTTCTTGAAACTCTTTGCAACCAATCTATCCTTCCATGTTGGCCTTGTCTCAAAGACCCAAATTCAACTTATGGGTTTTACCCCTTTAGGTGGATCCATCAAGGTCATACCTTATTGATTGACATGGAATCCATCAAGGAACTTCTGGCCTCAAGCCATGCTTTAGATTCTAGCCCCTCAATAGCTTCTAGGTAGGTTGTTGACTCATCATATATGACCAACTCACCACCTTATTGAAGATATCATAATCTTTTAAGCTTAAGGTGTGTTCTATGAGAACTATAAGATTTTGTGTTACATAAGGAACTTGAGATTTCACAACAACTTGTGATTCTCATTGTTCCCATTGTACCTATTTTAGGTTCTATGTTTTCCTATTTGTCTTAAAGAATTTGAGTTCTACTTTTACTCCCACTAATTCCATTAGAATTAAGTTCATCTTCATGAATACACCCATCCTAGAAACAAACACCTTTGTTGTTGGATTGGAATAAAAGTAGTATTTAAACAAAATAATATTTATGTCATTTATGGATGACAAAGCTTTTAAGAAACTATTTTCTTATATAAGCTTTCAATCCTACTCACTATAAAAGACATATCGGGACACCTCCCTTTCCATATCTCATATGATGTCTTTTGAACCATTTTAGACGGTAATTGTTTTAGTGTAAATCATGTTCCCAAAAGAAATTGGAATATCAACTAGATTTTATGGATAATCACACCATGACTAACAAGGTGTGATTCCTTATTTCTGATACACTTTCATGATACATTATCATTGTGTTTCAAGTGAGTTCATCATGATACATTATCATGATCTCCCCTGAAGGTTCTCAAACTCTTGGTTAAAATACTTCAACATCGATCATATCAAAGTATCTTAATACTTTTACCAAGTTAGCCACACACTTCATTCATGATCTCCTTGAACACTTCAAGAGATTCATACTTGTATTTCATGAAATATAAATTTCCATATCAACTGATAGCATTAGTAAAAATAGTAACTGCCTATTGAATTTGTTCCAAAATGTTTATATACATCAGTATGTACGAGTCCTAATAGAACAATCACTCTCCCACTACATCCAGTGAAGATTCTTTTGTCATATTGCACAACAAATAAGATATGCATGTCTCTATTAGTTCAATAACTAAAAGAGTCTAGATAACCATCATTATGGATTCTAGAAATGCATTTCTCATTTATATGCTTTAGATGATAATGGTATAAGTAATCATTGTTTGGGTCACCAAGTCCTTCATTATATGTGTCATACACACTTGTCTCTAAAACTATCCAATATAGTTTATATACATAGGGCATTGCCATATAAGATCTTATCTTTTCAAAAGGAAACATCAATTCTTGTCCATACAAGATAATGGTGTTTTTCATTAATGGCAAGTATACACTAGCAACTCAGTAATTCTATTATATGCCCATGAATGATATATTCCAATTGTAGTGGCACCAACTCTTACTCCTTATAGTTCAAGCTTATTTGTTATTTGGGTCCTAAAGTAGAGATCTCTATCTCTTTTTTCTTCCTTTATTCCTTTAAGTGAAAAGGACAAATTCCTTTGCACTTACCCTTCTCCATAACTCGAGTGCAGAAGACTTGGACTTTAGCTTAGGGCTAGTTTGGTTGGGTGTAGTGGGGTGCAATTATGTGATTCTAATAAGATAGAATTCGAAAGGAATACTTTTCTTTACAAGGCGGTGCATTTGGTTGGATGCAGGCAGAATATGTTGTTATTGTTTGATTTCGTTTGGTTGCTGCGGGTTTTCCATCAATTTAATGTCCAAAACACAGCCCGGCTGGAAAACGATTTCCGTACCCGTACCACCCCCTTTCTAGGCGTGGTACAAACTCTCCGCTTTTTGGGCAAAACGGGAGCCAGCTGTGGGGTTCAAAACCTGTGAGTTTATTTTCGCTCAGGTCAACCAAATAAAAACGCACTGTCAACTTCTGACTTTTAAATTCATTACTCTTGTCCTACACCGTACCAAACCATCCCTTAGCCTCATAACACTTCTTGGCCTTGTCTTTGCCCTTGGACTCACTTTTACTGATCACCATCACAAATTTGTCTGTCTTCATTCTTTCTTTGGTATAAACATGCCAAGTAGTTCTGATAGTAGTTTAGCCAAGTTACTCAATTAGTAACACTTGATAAATTGGTTGTGTATGATTCAAACAAGGTTTATAGAATCATATCTGTGGCCAATACTTGACCTAAAAAAAATTCCAGATCACTTTATATGTCCTACATGCCCCATCATATTGAGCACATGGGGATCTATTGGATCTCCTTTGTCAAATTTCCCTCAAACAATGCTTTGAAGACATTATACCTTTCCTGCTTTACATGATTCTTAATATGTGTTACCATCTGGAGAATTTCCATGTCTTCATGCTACTTATGCAACTCATAGTTCATACAACATAGCATAAGGTACTTAATGTCTACATCATGATTAGAATGCTTCAAGTGGGCATCTATTCAGAGAGGGTTCCTCTGGCTCTAGTCTATCAAGGACATAGAGCTTTCTCTCCTTTATGAGAACATTTCTGAAAGTCCTTAGCCAATTGTAGAACTTTATCCCATTTTGTCCATTTTCAAGGATGAATCTCAGTGTGAACGTGTTCGTGTTTGACATTAGATTCTACAAAGAAATATTGCAACTTTTCAAAACAAAATTATTTGTTTGATTTGATAAGTTAATGATGTTAATTAGGCATTTAATTAATTATTGTTCCCATTATTTTGTTCAAATTGATAACCCTCTAATATCATTTGGAAGATTGCAGTGTACAATCTTCGAGTGAGCCAAGACCCAAAACAATTCAATTATTACCCGGCCAATGTCAGCGTCCATAGTCAATTATTAAGGTAGGCAACTTTGCCAATTGCATCATATGCAACTCTTGGATAGATGATATGCACAAATCTTTGTTATAGTCATTAGTATGCCTCTGGTCCTTAATATCATTAAGGACACACAATTAATCCTGACCCAAAAGCCAACACGCTAATAATGCACCCCGCTTGGCAGGGCCACATTATCACCATCACACTTCTACGAGATAGACAACACACCATCCTTGGGGTGCCCACGCTTAGTCGATCAAGATTTTCATGTGTATTTCTTACGGAAAGCATCTAAGACTTAATATTATATTGAGTAATTTCATATATAAATATATATACATATCTAAAAACCACATACTTATAGTACGTATCATATACATGCTATAATCACAAATGAGAACATGCAATAATTAAAACACACAAGCGATGATTATGTCCATTTTATTGTAATTCCTTGGAGCCACAAGGAATTACTAGCATCTAGGGTCCACATCATATGCAACCTATTATTGATGAAGATATTTTCTTAAACTGATCTGGGTTGATCGATATAACACTTGAACCGATCGACTCATCTCCTGGTTGCTCGATTGGGTTCTTGAAATGATCACCTAGTCTTCGTGTTCAATTGACATCTGGACTCCTCCAGTCAATCGGTTCGGCCACCACTCAATAGGTTCATCCTCCTATCATCTAGCCTCCTCGGTCCTCTAGTCGATCGATTCATCTCACGAGCCATTCGATTCGTTTGGTGCAGAATATCTTCTCACGACAAAACATAAATGAAATCTATCCTATTTCTTATTACATTGTAAAAGGAAAAACCTCGAGTTACATTCAAGGGGAAATAGGAAGAAGAGCATTAATTTATAAAGGATAGAGAGGATCGATACACAGAGTGAGTAACAACAAGAATATATAACCACAACCATACACACATAGATATAGAGTTATTGATGATAACCATGCTTCACATCCACCATCAGAACCAACTTTTAGGGTGACACATGTAAATGCATATATATATCATATATATATATTAGTTTGTGGAGTATTTGTGGTAATTAATCAGATATGCACATTAACCAATTTAATATTCACATCATATGCAATAAAATATATATGATCACATCGATTTAAATTATAGATACATCATAAATTGATGTGGCTCTGATACCAATATAGGGAAATCAAGGCAATAGATAAGAGAACGGAAACAAAAAAAATTAAATGCCCAATTCCCTAACTAGCAAAATTGCATCAACAACAATGTATCTTAGATGGAAAGGTTTGTCAGGTTATACATGGACCTGTAGAAATTCCAATGACATCACCCTTACAGTAGCAATGTGCTTCTCCTTCTAGCAACAATTCCCTCCTTCTTCAGCAGCAACACTCGAACATCGTATCCACTGGCCTGTTGGTATAGCACCACATGCAGCGGTTGACATATGTTTTCCTAGAGGCTAACAAAAACCTCCTGCCTTTAGAGTATTCCATGTTACACTACTAGAGACAATGGGAAGGAGTTGTCCCTTTTGAATATCTACCTGCTATAGTTGATATGCTCTCCCACAATTGTGTCTCCCTTTCTATCCCTCCCTTTATCATGTAGGACTTGCTCGAGCTCTCTACTAGTTACCACAACCAGAGAAAACAATAATTGTTAGAGCAACTGTTGTGTTTTGAGAAGCACCCATTACCCCTCTATTTATAGGAGAGGATAGGGTCAGGATTCCCAGTCTGTGCGAGAGTCGAAAGGGTCGATATCACAAATTTTCTAGAACCTACACACGACGAACCGGTCGTTTGGTGCACTAGCCAGTTGGTTCACTAAGAAAATTGGTCGGTCCATGTAGTTTCCCATTCTGAATCAAATTGGTAATCAATGTATAATTAATACACAACATGACCGTCAACACCAATCATTGATCCAATTGAATTGGCAATCGAACCAAGTGGTTTATCCCATGAACCAGTCGGTTGGGATATGTGAACCGGTCAGTTCAGTGTGTGAACTGGTCATCTCACTTCTTGGTTTAGCCATTGATCAATCAATGTTGATTCCAATTGACCTCACACTACAATTGATCTGTTTATTATCCAACATGTCGGTTGGTAGTGTGAACCGGTCGGTTCCAGTCATTCAATTATAAACATCAGTTGTTTAATTGAATACCTAAAAACCTAGTAATCAATCGAAACCTCATTGATGAATATACTCCTTTATTCCATGTGTATCCTATGCGTGTGATCCTATAGGTCCAGAATTACATTAGAAGTAAATGTTCATAACTAACTTACAACATCACAAGCAAAGAGTGGTGTCTAGTAACACATCATGTCTATCCAACTAATTTAAAGAGTTGGAGAATAACTTCAACCTACAATCCATGATAAGTGTTACCGTGATTGTATAGCTCTTTTATCTCTGAATCCAAATTGAACTCAAGGCATGGAATCGTCATCATCTCAATGTTCAATCCATATTCCTTTAAGTAGAGAAGACTATCTGAGATGCACATAAGCTCACATATCATATATTGAGTCACATGAGTATGGCTGTACATTTCTCAGTTCTGCTTATCAAGAGGCCCTAGATATCAATATCCTATGGGAGGGACAAATCCCATCTACATCACTCACATTCAATCCCCATGTGTCACAATGCACCCAATCATCACCGTTATGACAACCCTTAATCATGATCACATTGGATGATGTCATAGTATATGAATGACATGTGATGAATGTAGTGACTCTAGGTCTAAGAACCACTATCACTATGAGAGATAATTCTAACTACCTTTCCATGGTCTCGATGTATCACTTTCATGGTGGGTCTGTCTGATATACTGTTCTCTAAGATATACATGTGTGCTTGACTTAATATCACATATCATGACTAATGAGACTCTATCATCAGTCAACACACACTCTAGTATTATGTATTACTATTGTCTATTTTGCTTCCACAATAATATCTGACTAGGGACATAACAAGAATATATATACTTGTATCATACGTATGATCTCATTGTTCAAATAACGTACTTGAATACATACATCATCAAGTAACATCATTATTTAGACATCTACTATGTCGGTTTCATCATCTCATGCTGAGATAGACATATATACATAATTTACTTTATTATTATTATTGTTATGATTATCAAATCAGGTATCTAATGCCCTACTCCAATCATCATATGATTGGCTCTTTGGGCATACATACCAACAACACGGTGTCGCTGAACATGTTGATTTTGTAGAAATATAAGTGTATTGTATAAGAGAAATGGTTCTAAAGATGAATTTCTAAAATAGTTAGATTTCTTAGCACACCAATGATCTGATACCATCTTGTAAGGAGTTGGAACCTGTAGGGGAGCACTTCTTACTTAATTCAAGAAAATAAATTGCATAAACCCCATGAACAAATATAAATAAATAAAGGGGGTGCATTATATTTCCTCCAACAGATGAGTACAAAAACATAGTTTATGCAGTAGAGAATAAAAATCTAACTATTACAAAATTTCATTGTTCAACTTAGTATTGGGCCTTATAGGCAAAATATAAATTATAAATCTAAATATCATGATCATATTGTGGTGAGAAACCTTCCCATCTTGGAACTCATCCTTATACTAGTACCTGAGAAAAGTCCTCTCCTCCTTGATCATCAGGTTGTGCTACTCTTGGGTGGGTTGAAAAACACGACACCCAGGAATAAGAAAACTTAAAGGAGGGACGTCAACAAAAATTGAGTATGGGCATAGTAAAATATTGGGCATAAATTAAATGCAGGAGAAGATTAAAATAAAAGGGTCATCGATAAGAAGATATCTAAAAGAGAAGAGATTGTCAAGATATTTAACATGTTCAAAAGATGAGACATTTATTTACCAAGATATTATAATTAAAAGGATTCTTTCCATATACTTGTACATCACAAAAATAAATACTTGCATGATGATAAAAATACTGACTACCATATACTAAAAAGAAAGATGAGAATCCATGTATATCGTACCAAGGGCAGGATGATTAAAACCATAGTGCCAAATAAAATATAATAATATAGGAGGACTAAAACCTTAGTGCTTTGATAGGAGGACTAAAACCTCAGTGCCTAAAGTGATAAATTGCAGGAGGACTAAAACCTTAGTGCATCAGCTGGAGGACTAAAACCTCAGTGCCTCAAACATGGTGTCACTACTTCTAGTTATGACTAGTCAATCACTCATGATGATAGGGAAGGAAAGAACAAGACAATATTATTTTTCATGCAAATGATAAAACATAAAAGTTGTCATCAAGTTGGGCCAGAGGACCCATATCATTATTCAGATTAGTTTAGATGACCATCAAAATGGCTCTCAAGTATCAATGTTTACAAATCAAGGAGATACTCATAAGGAAAAGAACCATCATAAGATTGTATGATCGTTCATAATTTAATCCATGCCTCATATGGGAACAATGTTATGTAGTCATAATATTGTGCCCAATTTAAATAGAGTAGATGCACATATCTTGGCTTGAGTCATTATATCAGAGATTGAATCTTAACCCTCCAAGTCTAAAGTGAACCCAACCTAGATATAAGATTAGCTACAACAATTAGGGTTTATGTTCTAATGTAGATGTATGGTGAAACCCCTAGAAATTCAAATCCATAAAAAAAACCTAGGTAGACACATGATAAAGACCTAACAATGAGTTCAAAGTTTCTTTATGATATCTTGACCCAAAATCACAACTTTATTAATTATAATGTTATCTTTGGTTAGTTTTAAGAACATAAGTGAAAGAAAAATCCTAAAATCCAAATCTTCAGCAAAAACCTAGACTGACACATGATTTTATCTTAGAGAGAGGGTCTAAGATTACTGACCATGGATTTGACTCCAAGATCTCAACTTTGCCCTTTAAAACCTCGGTTTAATTATTAATGTGATATTATGAAGGTTTAAAACCCAAAAATATATTTTTTAAAACTTGTGAATTAAGCTTTGAAATCTATACCAAGGGATAGAGAAAATTCTCAGACTTCTAAAGCATTTTTTTTGTAATTTTTGGATAAACAGAGATAAAATTATGAAATTTTGAAGTTCTAACAAATTAAAAGCTGCTAAAAAATCACGTCAATGATTAACTGGATCAAGCCATCAAACTTGGCCTAGTTGTGGGTGGCCAAGTGGCTTGAACCCATGGTCCGTCTGGTGCTTACTTAGTGTGGTGATGAAACAATAACAACAAAAAGTCATTGTTAACCTTAGCAAAAAAAGAAAGAAAGGAGGGCGAGGTAAGGAAAATCACCAGTTAACCGTCCCCTTCCTCGCGCACATGTCATGGCTGCAAATAGAGCAACAACAACTTTTGGCCAAATTTAGGGGTTTCTTTGTCGGTTTATCATGTAAGAAATCAACAAGTCAAATATGAAGAACAAACGTCAACGATCCTTACCCGAAGGTCAATCACACTCCGATGAAGCAATACACTGAGGTGATGCACCACAAGATCAGAGAAGGTAGCGAGTTTGATGGTGGTGAAAAGAGCAGGATAAGGGGAAATCGGAAGGGGGGATCACTTACACGCAATGTGGCAGACCTTGGATTTGGGTTAGGTTTATATAGGGTGAGGTCCTAGGGATTCAGTAGCCCGACGAGAAGCTTGAGGTGAGAAAGAGGCAAAAATCAAACATCTAAAGTTAGGGATCGAGTAAGGGATTAATAAATGTGGTTCTCGATAAGGAAATTGATGGCAAAAAGATCTAGGGAAATGATTGAATGAAGAAGGAGGAATCACATTTTTACTGTGACGTGTACCTAGGTGACTGGTTTCCTTTTTTGTAAAAGGTAGATGAGGATAGATCCATTGTCTAATTCAGATCTAGTGGTGGCGAAAAGATCGTGTGCATTGGCTATATGCCGGGCAAAATTTGATTTATTTCCCAAACAAATTTGACTAAATTGACATGTTATTAGTTTCTTTTTCTTTCCCACTTAAATTGTATGAGTAAATATCATTCAAATAAAGTGAAATTTGGTTGGTAAGGTAATAAGAACCCAATTAGCCTATCTTGGAGTTAAATTTGCCTTTCGAAGAACTTTGATGTGCAAAACATGCAATTTGAGGGAAATCATATTTTCTACATATTAATGTATTCATTTATTATTTATTAACCAAAATTTGTGTGTAACTCTCTTTTAACAAAAAATATATTCACAAGAAAAATATAAAAGGATAATTTTGAATAAAATGTCTTAATTTGACAATTTTGCACAACAAATCCCAAAACTAATGATTATCCCCAATTTCTTGTATTAAAACCTCAAATAATCATGTACCATGGCTCTTAATTTTGGTTGTTTGGATTTTGGGTGTGAAATCCTCTTTAAGGGGTGGTGTTATAATGAACCCAAACTTGAGGAAATAATATAATCTTTTATTTTAAACCCCCTTACTAATTTGGTTTGTACTAGGACCATAATATTTAATTCTAAGAATTTTTTTAGCCAAATCAGAATGGGGGATTTAAAAATAAAAGATCACATTATTTCCTCAAATTTGGGTTCATTACATTGGTGGTCCTAGAAGAACCACCCTGTTTAGTTGCTTTGGGCTTTTCTTTTGTTTCCTTAACCTCTTCAATTTTGATTTCACCTTAACTTAACCTCTCAAGATGATGATGATAGCCTTTGTTCTACGAGGAGTCTTTCCAAAAGTGGTATTCATGCTTGAATATGGTGGAACCTCATAAAAAGTGGTTGTGGATTTTAGATACAAATGTTTGCATTAAATGAGAAGAGTAAACATTTTTTACCATCTTGACTCCTAAATTAAGGGAGTTCATATTTTAAATATTTGAAGTGATGTCAATTGAACTAGTATTCAAAATTATAAAGGAAAATGTTTTGTGGATGAGGAGATACAAAAATTTTAAGGAAAATGCAACTTTATGATAAAAGAGATATTAAAATCTGAATTCATTAAGGGTTAAATGGTAATTGACCCAGGGTCCCGCACACCTATTCTTTCCTAACCCATCACACATTTGGGTCCCTCTATGGATAGTTACTCATCCATAAATTAAATGGCGAGGGATCCCCTTCACCTTTTCCCATCTTTCACCCGCTCATCTCTGCCCCACATCTTTGGTTTCAAACCCTTTGATTAAAGGCAGTTAAATGCTTGCGAGAGGAGCCAAACCACCTGAATGATTAATGGTTGATGATAGGGGAAGAATAGATGGTGATCCACTTCTAGGGCATCATGCCATTCCAAGTAGAATTAGAGGCAACAACAACTTCACCCTAACCTCCTGAGCAAGAACCCTAGCTTACTTGGCTATAAAAACTAGGGCCGTTGCAGACATTTTAGAGGCCGCGAGGGGTGAAGATAAACAATGGGCCCTCTATATACTCTTATTTAACAAATTTAAATGAACACAAGTTTAATCATAATTGTTAAAACTGCCATATAAAAAAATAGAACATGTTCTTACAAATCAAACTAAAAAGAATGTAAAAATTAAATATAAACAAGAATAGCAACAAAAATATACTTTTCTAGTTGGTTTAGATGTTTCCAAATACGAAATACAAATACATTGAAGTGAATATGAGAACAAAACCTTTATTCTCTAACATTAGCATGTTCTGATTAATTAATTTCAATACACACAGCGACAAGAGACGGACTAGTAGAATGTGATATTTAAATTCAAATCACAACCTAGTGACCGATTACATTATAATCATTAATCAATAATTATGTATATTGTGGATCCTATTGGTTTGTTGTGACTAGAGTTCAAACGACCGGTTTAATAATTGAGTTTATCAGAATTTGCTCTATCTGGTTCAGTTTCCGCGTTCTTGTTTCTTAGATATATTTCTATCTTGTTTTCTAGAAGAAACACATTCAATAGAACAAACATAGAGTACTATTTTGCCTCTAGATTTTCACAGTCGTGTAAAAATAGATTGTTCAATGTCAGTAGATGTTCGATAAAAGTCGTATTAATTTAATTCATCTAACAACTACTCCCCGTCACCTGGATGCATATGCGATAGATTTTAGAACTGTAAAGGAGTCTTTCTCACTTATACATTCAAAAGAAGACTAGAAAAATAATTCATATACAATGGTAACAAGTTATGAAAGACAATAGCAATATGCCACCGAGTAAGAACGCATGTGAGTCGGCACCTAGGATAAGAATGAGAAAAGAGATTTTTAGTCCATTTACAGTGAACTAATCGGGGCCTTAGCCAGTGAATTTTGCAGTGCAAGATGCCAAGATCAAGCCATAATTATATATAACACCTGAACCTCCACTGCAAATTTTGGTTTGTCCGGTATGGATGGTCTTTCAGGGGAAGAGAAGGCATCCTTCTCGGTTCTCACCTTGCGCCTGCGGTTGCTGATGAAAAGTTCGGCGACGGCTGCACCAGCACGTTAGCAAGAGGCATCGTGGTCCTCATGGACGTCTACAGAGCAAAAGCAGTGGAGTCTACGAACAAGGAGAATAGGAGGCGTTGAACGTGCAAAATGGAAAGAGGTGCTATGGACTTCTGCAGAGGAGCAACACTGTCACTACAGAAGAGTCCTCCGAATGTGAACAAGCGGAATGAATGGGAGTGGGGTGTGTAACTACCGAAGGGTTAGCAAAAGTCGCAAAAGGCACAAATTGAGATTTCAGAACAATAAGAGATGTTTAGAAAAATAAAATTATGAAACCCCTCTTTGTTGGGCCCCTGACCATCACCCAAGTTGCCCCCCCCATGAATTATGCATACATGTGACATATAGTAGGGATCACATAATGTAAATAGTAAATAGTATTATGTAACATATGACTTATGAATACAAAGGCTTGGGATAATCTAACCTATCATCATGGAATCATATCAATACCCTAATTGAGGAAACTCGTCACTATTAATACAATTGAAATTATGAAAATAGGATGATTCTAAGCCAATAGTAATATGTTTCTCCCAACATTGTAGAGTCATTGTGAATGAACTTGGGAAACTCAATGTTTTCATAGTCGACATTCTTGCTTTGAAATTGAGGTATGAAATCTCTATTACATATAGAAAGCTTATTCCCTATTAGAACCATAACAGTAGATATGACCTTCCTCTTTGAAATCCACCAATGACTACTTTAAAAAATAGTAGCAACTATTTAAACATAGAAGAAGAGCAGGCTAGTGCCCACTAGTTTACTAGAATTAAGCTTCCATGCCTCTGCACAAAGTTAAAGGACATAGAGTGCCTCAATATACTGGACAAGTTAGTTGGTGCATTGTTGTTCTCCATAGGAGAGAATACATGGCTTCTCCAACAAATAAACATTGATGTTTTTCTTTTGGATAAGACAATTGGTCCTCTTATTCATCCTACTCTCCTTTTGTAGGAGAAACTGGTCAATGAATTACATTATCTACTTAAAGCATGTGGCTAATTTTTCTAAAAACCACACTCCCAACCAAAGCAAAAAACTCTATCGGTATATCTCAACACAAATTAAAATGAAAAACATACCCCTCGAACTATATCTTGCACATGTAAATCTCATCTAAGCATATTTCCAGGAGATATCTATATAAGGTACTCCTCATCTCTCCAAGATCATCATGCCATGTATGTGTGCTGGAATAAAATTAGGTTCTGCAATCACAATTGCCTCCTTTGAGTTTTACCCCCACATACCAATCTCACATGGCACCAAATTGATCACCTTCTATATATAAAATTTGATGATAGCTTCATCAAGAACAACCTTCTTGATCTCTCTAACATAGTGATATACTCTCCACAGACATGCAATGTTACCCCAAATGATATCAACTGTATGTTGGCAGTCAGTTTCTATCACGGTTAGGATACCTTGCATAGAAGCTTCCTGGTAGGATCTTTATTTAACCAAAAACAGAATGGAAGCCTAGAATAACCATGGAAGTTCCTAATGATCTGTACAACCCATCATCTTGTGACTATCGATAGACGTATCACACCCGATCATGATGTATAATTTGAGATTGGCATAATATGGAGGTTCCCATTTAAATAGCCTAATCTTCTTAAACTTTAGGCATGGGTCATCAATGCCATGTTCCTATAGGGAAATGTAAAAACTCTAGTCCTCTATTCTTCTAAAAGATATTTGTGGCATACGATGATTAGCAACAGAAACCATTGAGTCCCCAAGGAGAGAAAAAGAGCTAGTATCACCGTTAAATCTTTGTTGCATCTGAATTTTCAAATGCTCCAGTAGACCATAGATGCTAGATTAAAACATAGCCACCTTTTAAGTATGTATAAGGAGTGGTAGTGATGGCAAGTCATGAAGAACTCAACAAGGTTAGATCTGAAGTCCGTATTGTCAACCATCAACATATGATGACCTTTTCCCATAGAAAGTCTGCTACTTCGATATAGAGAAAAAATTGGTCCATAGATTCAACTTGATGATGCTCACAGTAGTTGCCCCATGATGCGGAGTATATTTTGCATCTGGAAATGTCATCATCAGCCAGGATCATGCACCAGAGAATTTTCCAAATCACTACTTGAGCCCGAGGCACTGATTTGGAGTTGCACATCCAAGAAACGGAGGATGGTGGACAATTTTCACCGGTGATAATATTTTTCTCAGATCTAATGGATAAAAAAGCCAGCGGTTTAGGGGACCAAATCAACTGGTCATCCAAATCACATAAAACAACTCCTAATATAGCGATGAGGTGAATCCCCTTGTTATCGATAATATGTGCAAGGGTCATCCGGTCCCATCCGAGATCGTGACTCCAGAAGTTTACCACTTTGAAATCCCAATTAGAGTCCTATGGATTCAAAGCATTCAATCTAAGGGGTTGATCACACCATAATTCATCCTAGAAGGATATGTTTCCTCTTCCAATAGTCCATCAACAATGGGGAAGCAGAGTCAGAAAGCACCGCCAAACCTTACACCAGTAAAGGGAGGAGAAGGATCCTTGCTTGAGGTGAGTAGAGAAATGCCCATTATAGGAGCGGTAATCACTCTAATATTTGTCTATGAATAACCTTTCCCAGATGGGTTATTTGCATAGTATTTCCCAACATGCCTTGCATCTGTAGTCCTCTGATAAGAGCTCCATAGATGGAAGCCCGAGATCGCCTTAAGTGTAAGGTCGAGCGACGTCATCCCAAGATACCCAAGAGTAGAGTGTGTTATTTTCGATCCCTCCACAAAAAGGATGACATCATAGAATTAATTCTCTTCATAAAAACATAGGGACATCTAAGCAAGAAGAGTATAGATAGAGATGGAAGAGAGAGAGAGAGAGTGAGTGATGAGGAGTTTGCGGCCCGCGATTGACAGCAAGTTGCCTTTCCACAAAGCAACCATCTTCTTGATTTTATCAAGTAAAAACTCAAAATGGATTATCTTTGGTCTGCCTCTCAATATGGGGACACTGAGGTATGTGAAAACATCGCTCATGGATGGGACTCCTAGGATATTAGGAATATGATTGTTAGACATGTCATTGATTTCCCCATGCAAAAAACCTGACTTCTGCCTATTGACCCTCTATCCCGATGGAAGCTTGTATTCTTTAAATATGTTGTCAATCACAGAAATAGAGGATGCAAGGACTCTTGTAAATGGTATGCTGTCGTGAGCATATAGAACATGGCCAGGGCTGACCCTTTACCCCTTGTCACAAATTTGTTAATAGAATTATCACTAAGGGCTTTATTAACGTGCTTGCACATAGTCTCCTAGAAAAGAATGAAGAGGAATGGATAGACTAGATTTCCTTTCTTAAGCCCCCTCTGCATAAGGAAAGATCCTACAAAAAAACTTATTAAAACTAATAATCATTTGTGAGACCTTGAAAAATCTAAAACATAGATCCACCAGTTGACTCATCATGCTGAATCTCAATAGAATATATGTAATGTAAGACCAATCACCATATCATATGCTTTGAACATGTAAAATTTAATTATTGTATTAGAATTGTCACTGCCACTTTTTATGTCATGAACTAGCTCCTTGGTGAGATGAGTATTGTTGATAATGTCCTTATTTCTGATGTAGGATCCTTGTTCTAGAGAGATGAGAGCAAAAATGATGGAATAAAGCTGGTTGCTGACAATCCTAGCCATGATACATAAAGAAATATTCTCGATAGAAATAGGTCTGAAATGCTTTTTAAGATCACCCAAATGGTTTGTCTTCAGGATTAAGACAATCCTACATATCATAATGCTTCTGTGACATTTTCGACCTTTGAAGAAGAAATCAATAAGATCCATGAAATCTCATTTGCTGATGTCCCATGCTTTAATGTAGAAATGGGTAGTGAAACCACCAAGTCCCATTATTTCTCTGATGTCCACTATTTTGATGGTATCAATAATTTCTACTTTGGTGGGTACAACCATTAAATTCAAATTATCATTGTTTGTATGGGGGAAGGAGTAAGATGGAGGAATGTATCATCTTACATTGGACAAGTCCCTACTTTTTGGAATATAATTTCTCAAAGAAGGAAGTTGTTTCCTTGTCTATGAGGGAGGGGTTATGTATCTATGATCCATCTGAGCTGATGAGGTATGGAATAATCTTGCAGTTCCTTTTTCTTTGACCACTACATGAGAAAAATCTAGTGTTACATTCTCAGTCGTCTATCTAGTTAATGCGGGCTTTATCCTTCCACAACATTTTTTCCTAACAATGGATCCCCTCGAGTTCTTCAACCATCTTTAGATTTTTCTCATTAGTAAGATTATGATTCTCATCTAATTCCTTCTTTAGGGTATGAACCACATCTTCAAGGTCTCTCTTTTTCTGATGCACATCGCTAAAGACATTGCGATTACAATACTTCAAGATCTTCCTTAGATTCTTCATATTGAAAAAAAAGGTAAGATGCATCCCCCACCCCTCCATATCCCAACCCTTTATGAATGTTTACAAGTAGCTAGGGTTCTCCTACCACATGTCATGAAAAGAGAAGGGATATGGAATTTTGATAGTTGGGTTCTCTTGTAAAGATATCAGTAGTGGGCAATGACCAGAAACTCTAATCCAAGTTAAGTGTGTAACTGTCATAGCAAGAGAACAAGAAAACCATGCCGCATTCACAGACCTACGATCCAATCATTCCCAAATAGTAGGGGTGTGATGCTATTTGTTGATCTAGGTAAATAGACTTCCTTCATATTGAATCTTTAAAACATCAGTGTCAAAAATGAGGTTGTTAAACTCCATCATCCCTTGAACACTGGGTTCGATATCACCCTTCTTTTTCTGCCACATTCTATTTAATTTGAAAGTCACCAACAATTTCCCAGCTCCTTTGGCCAATGTCACCAGCCAAGTCCACTAGGTAACACCACACATCTCTTATAAACATTGACATGTGCTATCTATTTGAAAATTTGAATAACTACTCTCATAACTTGAAATTCAATCTTATTGACATTTAAAGCCCAGTTTCCATTTGATATTTGTCTATATTGTTTAGTTATATACATTTTTTCATAAAGATCCTTTGTATCTAGGTGCATACTTATTGAAATTTCAAATGTTGATTTTGTTAGGTCATTTAACTGACCCATTTTTCCTTTTGGGGTCCATGCGTGGTTTCATTCCCTCTAGGATCTCATGGACATGACCTGAAGAAGCATCACCCAAAGAACCATAGAAGGAAGGAAGAAAACAAGTCAGAGGATGCCTTGGCGCTCTTTGTTTAGAATTATCACTATTTTATGCCTTATTGTAGTCTCACTGAGACATTATTTTTTATGAACTTGTTGATGTAAAATGTTTGAATATGAAATGAATATGCAATGGTTTCCAAGTTGTAATCTAGTCATCACATGAAATGGCATTAGAGCTAACAAAAATCAACATCAAACACCCTCATAAAATCCTTCCAAAACCTTAGACATAAAATTTTAGATAGATTCTCATTTTATAGGCATAATTTGAACCCTAAGTTAGATAATTTTCAAAAGGAATCTTCCCAAAGAGATAAAAATGATTTTTTCCAAAAAGATAAAAAGGAATCTTCACAGAAAGATAAAAAAGAACAATATCATCAGAATGTTCACCATCTCTGTGAAGGTCCCCCATCCCCAACTCTCCCATCTGAGAGTGAGAAGAGACTTCATCTCCTTGAAGACATATTTGGATCAACCATGAAAGGATTCATCAACCAATCAACCACATCGAAGGACACCTCATTGGTTGATTTCATCAGAATGAAGCCTCATGAATTCTAGGGAGAAAAAGAGAAATATATCATAGGATGACCAGAAGATTGACTACTAGCAAAAGAAGACATATTTAACGACATGAATTGCACAATAAAAGATTGGGTAAAATATGCCACCTTCTTGATTTAAGGACCTGCCAAGGTCTAGTGGCAAAACTTCACTCATACTAAATCGGAAGTTGCTACTCACTTAAGCATGAAGGATTTCTTTGAAGTGTTAAAGAATAAGTACATACCAATTGCTACCTTAATCAAGAAAGAATTGGAGTTCAATGAAATCTAATAAGGGAATGATTCAATGTTTGAGTACCTTCGATGATTCACACTCCTCAAATGCTATGCAATCAGACTTATGGAGCAAAGGAAGATACACATAAATGGGTTAATAAGATGACAGAAGTATTATTTAGCACTCAAAATGCCTCTAACATTTGAACAACTCACCATGAAGGATAAATATATGAAGATGCATATGCAAAGTGATCAATAGTTCATGTTCCTCCTTGACATAACAACAATCATGTAAGTAGAAGTCATGGGAGTCATCTTAACCACCAAAATAATAACAATAAAAGAGGACCTCCTACACCACCCCATCTTAATCAACTACCAAGAAGTTGAGTACTTCCCATTGTACCAACTATGGTAAACATCATGGAGGAGAATGTCGATACCCAACCCCAACTTGCTACAACCATCAAAAGACAGGGCATAGGAACAACAAATGCCCATAATCGAGATGAAACCCTCATCCTAACAATCAAGGTCGAACTACATCAAGCTCTACTCATCGACAATCTATAACAAACAAACAAGTCCCAATAAAATGAAGATTTGGAAGGCTTTATGCCTTTAGCATTGAAGAAGATGATAACAATAATGACATAAACTAAAGTGTATGGTCACTATTAAAGAACCTTTTGATTCAGGTTCAACACATTCATTTATTTATGAAAGTCTAGCAAGAATGATTATATGAGATTTATCTTAGATGCTTATACCCTAAGTGGTCGAGTGAAGACCAGTTATTTGGAAATATCTCCAATCTCCATCACCATATCAGGAAAAGATTTTCCTATAAACCTCATCTTTTTGGAAATGGAGGACTTTGATGCCATCCTTGGGATGGACTAATTATCACCTTTGAATGCGATTCTAGAGTGTGGGAAGAAGAGAGTGCAAATCACTCACCCTGCTAAAAGTCACATCAACATCTTTGAAAGAAGGAAGTGTGATAAAGTTCTTATATATGCCATGAGATCTCAGAAGCTCATCAACTCTATTTGTCAGGCATTCCATTCTACAATCACAATAAACTCAAACCCAAAAAGGTTGATGGTATAGAGATTATTTGTGACTTCCCTAAAGTCTTTTCTGGTGAACTTGCCAGTCTACCTCCCGACAGGGTAGTAGATTTTAACATTGAAATTCTACTAGGAACTACAACCATCTCTAAAACACCTTATCGAATGGCACCAAGTGGACTAGATGAATTGAAGAAACAACTTCAAAATTTGCTTGACATGGGCTTTATTTGGCCAAGTGTGTCCAGATGGGGATCACCAATGTTGTTCGTAAAAAATAAGGACGGGTCAATGCACATGTGTATTGATTATCTCTTTATCAATCACGTGACAATAAAAAACCACTACATTCTGCCAAGAATTAATGACATATTCAATCAAATCAAGCTTGCAAAAATATTCTCAAAGATTGACCTATGAAGTGATAACCACCAAATGAAAGTTTGGGTAGCTGATATAAAGAAAATTGCCATTTTCACAAGATACAAGCACTATGAGTTTTTGGTCATGCCATTTGGATCGACAATGCTCCAAATGCATTCATGGACCTTATCAATCGAGTTTTGAAATCTTACCTTGACTCATTCGTAGTGGTCTTCATCAGTGATGTTATCATATTTTCAAAACCTTAAAACAACACAAGGAGCATGCAACAATTCTTTTGAACACCTTCAAGGAACATCAATTGTATGACACGTTTTTGAATTGTGAGTTTGGCTCAATGAGATTATGTTCCTTGGCCATGTCATATCTGCTGGCCATATAGTTGTAGATCCTACAAAAGTTGAAGCATTGTTGAAATTACAAGCCTTAAACAATGCTTTTGAGATATAAAGTTTTCTAGGTCTTGCAGGGTATGCTGAATGCTGCTTCAAAGATTTCTTAAATGTATGCCTACCTCTGACAAAGTTAACAAGGAAGAATGCAAAGTTCATCTAGAAAAAATATTGTGAGAAGAATTTCCAAGAGATAAAAAGAAAATTAACTTTTGTGCTAGTGCTGACACTTCCAAATGAAGGAAAATGCTTCATCATACTTACTGATGCTTCCTGAGAAGGGTTGGGATGCGTTCTTATGAAAAAAGGAAAATTCATTGCATATGCATCTCGATGACTAAAATAAAATGAAGAAAAATATCTGACCCATGATCTTGAACTTGCAGCTATAGTATTTGCCCTCAAAATTTGGAGGCATTCCTTATAGGGTCACCTTTGAAGTAATCTCTGACTATAAGAGTCTAAAATACATAATAACACATAAAGAGTTGAATCTTCACAACTAAGATGGGTAGATTCTTGAAGGACTATGACTTTACCATTTCTAACCATCTTAGTAAAGCAAATGTTGTTGCTGATGCTCTAAGTCAAAAGAAGGTTGCCTTATGTGCTGTAATGAGGATCTAGGAATGGGAGAACCTAAATTCTTTAACAGAATAGCAACCATAAGAACTCACTATATTTCAAGTCAAAATGATAAGTTTGACCATTCCTCATGATTGGGCAATAGACATAATAACTGCACAAAAGAATAGTCTCAAGCTAGAAGAGATGTAGAAGTTGACCAAGAAATCTCAAATTGATATCCAAGTAGGATTGGATGGTGCTATTCAATTCAGACAAACACTATGGCTTGCAAATGTTGATGGTATGAGGGATAAAGTCCTAAAAGATTCCCATTTTTCAAAGTACACTATTAATCCAGGCACCACAAAGATGTAAAAGAACTGACAATGATCTTTTTGGTGGTGAAACATGATGAGAAATATCATTTTATGGCAAAGTGTCTTAGTTTCCAACAAGTGAAAATCAGCCACAAAAGACCAGGTGAACTGTTACAACCTCTAGAAACCCCCTAGTGGATGACAAAGTCACTATGGACTTAGTCAAAAGATTTCCAAAAGCCAAGAAAGGATATGGCGTTCTATAGTTGTATTGATAGCCTCACTAAGTCAACTCATTACTTGCCTTTCAAAACTACAATTATGTACCTACAATGGATGAATTTTACATTCAAGAGATTACTTGATTACACAATATACCAACAATGATAGCATATAACAAGATCCCAAATTCACTTCAAGATTGTGAAAAGAAATACATGATGAGTTGGGAACTCATTTGGCTTTTAGCACAACCTATACCATCCACAAACTAATGCCAACCAAAGAGAACCATACAAATTCTTGAAGATTTACTTCGATCATGTTCCATGGATTGTAGTGGATCATGGAATAAATAAGTACCTTTGGATGAATTCTCATACAACAATATCTATCAAGATAGTTTTGGGATGCCACCTTCTGAAGCTTTATATGGAAGGCCTTGTAGATTCCCTCTACAATGGAATGATGTAGGTGAGTGGTTACTCATGAAGTTTGAAGAAATTCAATTCTATGCCAACAAAGTAGAACCGATTAAAAATAGGATGAAAAGAAGTCAAGATAGGAAAAAGTCATGTGCATATGAACATCACAATGATAGAAGTTTCCGAGTAGGAGACCGCACATTCCTTAAGTTGAAACCCTTGAAAGTTAGATGAAAATTCAAGGGAAAATTGAGTCTAGGATATGTTGGGCCTTTTGAGATTCTTTAGAAGATTGGCGAATGTGCTTACCAGTAAGTTTATCACCATTACACACGATGATGCACAATGTGTTTGACATATCTTTCATGAAGAAATACATCAAAGACGCTTTGCATCTCTTAACTTTGGAGCCACTTGAGATTTGTGAAGATTTGACATATGAGGAGTACCTGATGAAGATTTTAGATAATCTGGTAAAACAATTAAAGAAACAAGGAGATTGCTCTTGTTAAAGTCTTATGGAAGCATCATGGCTTAGAAGAAACCACCTAGGAATCACATGACACAATGGTGAAACTTTACCCCACACTCTTTGCCTGATTTCGGGGGTGAAGTCCTCTTTTAGGGGGAGAGAGTTGTAACATACCTAATTTCACCTATCAAATCCAATTCTGAACTACTTTGCATAATTTTTCCAATTTGGAAGCCTTTACTAACAAAACTCCCAACAATATCTTGCTACTTGTTGAATTTCTACAATTAGAGAATTCAAAATTTCATTATACCTTAGTTTGATCAAATTAGACTAATAGGGACCTCAATTAAATAATTGAATAACATTATAAATATTTGGGTTTGGAATCACATAAAAAGGCATTATCAATTTTAAGATATTAATATTTGATCAAATGAGAGAGTAAACATATTTAACCATCTTGCTAATAGATTAAGGGAGATAATATTTTCAAGACTTATGGTAATGACAACCGAACTTGTGTTGAAAACTGCAAAGGAAAAGGATTTTTGGGTTAGGAGATACAAAATGCCAAAGAAAATGCAACTTTTTAACAAAAGAGAAATTAAAACCTAATTAGTTAACCAGTCAAAGGATCCCACATGCCTGGTCTTCCCTAACCCAGTGTGAGTTCCCCTCTTTGTGGCTGTTACTCAGTCACATATTAAATGGAGAGGTATCCCCTTCCTTTCTTACCATATCTCACCATCTCATTCCCTACTCCACACCTTCACTTTCAAACCCTTTGATTAATGGTCAATTAAGGGTCTAAATTCTTTGATTTGAGGACACTGTTCAGGTGTATTGCATTAAATATCTACCTTGAAGCACTCAATTAAATTTTTTAAGGGTAGGTTTTTGAAGTTAGAAGTAAGATTGATATTAAATGCAACAATAAGTGCAAAAAAAATACAAACACACATTTGAATGCGTCAGTTAAATGCTTACAAGAGGAAACAAAACACCATGCCATTAATGGTTGACAAGTGGATATTAAACAGCTAGCGAGCCTCTTCCAGGGCATCACACTACTCCAAGGCAAATGAGAGGCGTCAATAACTTTTCCCAGACCCATACCTCCTGAGCAAGAACCCAACTTACTTGGATATAAAAAACCCAATGGTTGTATTGTCATACAAGCCCCCCTGCATCTACATCCACAACATCTTCTTCCTACTCTAGACCTTTAGATCTCCACACAGTCTTCCTTTCTATCTACTGAGATTAGTAGGATGCCACCCTCTCGACCTCAGTCCGTAAGTTGTCCCTGACAACACCTCTACTCTTGTATTCATGTCCTCCTATCCCACTGATCCTCCAGACTGTGCTGATTTCCACCCAACCACAAATCACTGATCATCACCTTACAATGCCAAGTTGGACACTAACTATGAGACTCCTTGTAACATCCCTGACCTAGGTTATATTCTAACCCTAGGTGTTTTTTTTAATAAAAGTGATTATATGCTTGCTCTTATCTTTTGAAAGATAATTAAGGTTCAAGAGGAACTTATATTGAAATTCTTGTCCTTTTTGAATATTGTTGAAATCAATGTTTTGCCTGTTTTGGACTAAAGTGCAAATTACCCAAGTTGAGGGGTTTATTTGCAAATTGTGCATGATAATATGTTCCTCATGTGTTGAAGCATCATGAGAGTGAAGATGATGCATAGGTATGGCTTGTGATAGCCAGGATACCAAGAAGGAGCTAATAAAGCAATGTTTGTGCATGAAAACCTAGTTTTGGTGTAATGTGCAATTTACCCAAAACCTAGGGTGCAATATGCAAATTAACACTTCAATAAGGTTCCTAATGTTTCTTGGCATCATATGGAGTAAATAAAATGAGAGGGGTGTCTCATTTATGTCTCTTTGAAGGAGAGAGAATCTAGATATGAAAATAATCAAGATTTAAGCATAATGGAAACATTAATTCCAATTAATGCAAAAATAAATAAAACAATAAAAGGGCCTTCAACAAAAATTAAAATGGTTGGATTCAGATGTGTGTGGACTTCCTTGAGCTTTGCAAGGATCACAAAATATCTTAAGGAGGTGAAAATTCCACTCACCTTATTATAAGAAAAAGAATTTCCACTCAAAAATATATATTACTATTATAAAGGATTAATGTGCTTAATTTCTTTTCCCTTAATTCATGGATAATGGAAGGGATCTCGATGGGATAGATTTGCCTTTGCATGCAATAAAACCAAGGAGGAATAGGTGGTAACAATTTTGGAATTAAATGATTTTTATATAAACATTTTCTCTCTCATTGATTTTCTTATTAAAGAGCCTTTACCACCCAAACTAAGGACTTTTTCGGACCTACTTCTTTCCTTTGCTTGCAAAAAACGACTAAGGGAGCTAAGAACAGAAGGAAGACGATCCCCCAACCTGTGGTAAGATCTTGACCTTCGTTCTTCATGATTTCATGGTGGAAATCATAAAACAATGTATAATTCCTTCATTTCTTCACTCCATCTTCAACCCTAGCAGAACCTTTCACTCCAAAAGCTTGAGAAACGACCTTGGGAGGTTTCTAGAGATTCATCCACCATTGGAGCCGTAGAACTTGAAGCCTTGAATCTCATTTGAAGGTGGGTTATATAACTTGAACCCTTAATCTTTGTTATTGAATTCGATTTCTCAATACATTTGATTTAATTGTTATTCTTGCAACAATCTTGTTTGATTGATGGAGTTTCCTTGGAAATGGTAGTAGTTTTTGTGAGTCTAAAGGTTGAAGATAATAACCTATTCACAAGCACACACCTCAACCAAGAACAAGAGCAAAAGGTCTTGGACCTTTGGTCCAAATGGTTTCACTAAACTGTTTGGTGCTTTGGACTCCAAACTGAATGAAGGGGTTGACCGTTTGGTTTAGTTGACCGTTTGAGGTCTAAACTTAGCTACATGTTGGATGATGATCCAATGGACCCAATTGATTGATTCAATGTGTGTACATTCCTTCAATTGAAACCCAAATCAAGTTGATTGAAGAATCCTTGATTGGTCCTAACGATTTCAAGACAACTTGGGTCAAACGGTCTTGAGACCGTTTGAGCCCAAAAGGTCTTGAGACCGTTTGAGCCCAAAAGGTCTTGAAACCGTTTGGGACCAAATGGTTTCAAAACCGTTTGATGGGTTAGTTCTTGATCCTTAATTGTTGGATAAAGATTTAATGGTGTTGATTGATGAATCCTTCAATTGAATAATTGATAGTCAATTCAATGGTACAATTGCAATTGATCGGATTGATGGATGACCTAATGAGCCCTTGCGGTTTTGGGATTGATTTGGCCCAAACAGTCTTGAGACCATTTGAGACCAAACAGTCTTGAAACCGTTTGGAGGCAAACAGTTTCAAAACCGTTTGGGGTCAAACGGTTTCAAAACCGTTTGGTGTTAAACGGTTTTAAACCGTTTGGTGATAAATCCTTGAAACCGAATGAAGGTTAATTGTGGTCCAATCATGTGGATATTGAAGGTAATGATTGTTCCAATAATCCAATGATGGTTAATCAATGAAGGTACAATGGTTGAAACCCCAATAGTACCTAAGTGATTAGTGCCAATTAAGGTATGGACCCTAATTACTTATAATAACAATGATTAGGTACACTATGTTAATCATAGTTGTATGTACTTGATGGAAGGATTGATATCACCTAACCAAGTTGAAAGGATAATATAATGGAATTCATACATGAGTATGATTCATGTGGTGATTAAGGGTACGATACTTAAGTAAAGAGATCATGAAACTCTAATCATGAGCACAAACCCTAATTAGCAAGGTTGTTGAACCCTAACCCTAATTTAGGGCAATTCTTATTAAAAACCTAATCCAAGGTATGGATGTAACCCTAATTTAGGGTGATGATGTATGTAGACCAAATTAAGGGTAATGTGATCCAAAACCCTAATTGGGAAGAGTGATAAACCCTAATTATGGAAAATGGAACAGGAAACCCTAATTGGGATGAATAGTAAACCCTAATGATGGTTTATTGAATGTATACCCTATTATGGGGTGAAATGTATGAGAAACCCTAATTAAGAATGGTTTCATGAGAAACCCTGATGTTTGATGTAATAAGAAGCTAAAATCCAAGGTAGTACTATGTAATGCTTTATGAAGCCCTAATATGAGAAATATGGTGATATACCATAACCTTGATGTGGTTAATATAGTGAATGTCCTCAAACGACATATAATGGGAAACCCTAACCCTGGTAAGGGTATAGTGGTGTTATCCTTGAATAGTGAATTGATATTTGTTTTACATGGCATTGATATGCAATTGATATAACTGTTATCATTGTGCTGACCATGCAGGTATTCTGAAATGATGATCATAATCAGGTATGAACTATGAGGTTTAATTCACTATTGTAATTGGGCCTTGTGTGCCATAATATACCCTGTTGCTTAGTAAGAGGTAACAAGAGAGTTAATGGGCCTCAAGTACCATGAGTGATGCTTGTAATAGAAAGTATCATGTTTGCCTTGGTTAGATGACCTGAAGGTGGTGGTTACCTAGAAAAGTGGTAACAATGCTCAATGATGATTCAAGGGTTTAAATACCCAGAGCCATATGAATATGGTGATGAGATTGTGAAGGGATGATAATTCCCAGTATTGAAAAGAGGAACCGAGTTCCCAATGTCTTCTAAAAGACTAACAAGTATCTGATACAAATAGTACATGTCTATTTATAGCATTGTTAAAATAAGTCATGCTTGAGAACTTGACTGATACTAAAAGAATATGAAAATGTACTTAATTAATTAAGTGAAATCTATTCATGTAGTGCTCTGACCATAGATCCATCATAATCAGAAGCTGATGATGGTGAAACAGGTTTCCTATGGAATTCCTGGAGTTCACATATTCTGAATATGTGGGGGTAAATGGGTGAAAATATCCTTATGTCCTTGTGAAGAGATTGAGGGAAGGTAAACATGAAACCTCTCAATCCTTCATGTGTCGGGATGGATGTATCACAAATCTCCCGATGGTTGGGATGGATGTATCATTAATCTCCCAATGTTATTTAATGTTGGGTCGACAGAGATAAATATTAAATCTCTCGATTGCCGATGAGAGTGAAGTTGACACTGTAACTCTATAGAAAAGTTTCCAGTATACCCTGGAATGCTATTTTGAGTAGTCGACATAGTCCTGCTTGTGGTCCCGTACTGACTGGGATGTAGGAGGTTATGGGAATCTGGCTCTCCCATTGACCTATTTATGGTACCAATTTCGATTCTAGAAATGGTCGGTTGGAGTATGAGTGGTATACCTCATCTCCTCAGAGCTTAAATATGTTTGTAAAATGTAATCAGCTGTGTAGCGTATTTGCATAAGATTAAAATATTAGAATCACTGGTTGATGATAGACTGCTTAGCATGTCCTTGATGCATAAAGGTTATTTATGTTCTCCAATTCTTTATTGAATATTAGACATGCTGCTTATCAAGTTTAAGTTGAAATACTTGCATAAGAATATTGCTCTAATCTGCATAAATGTTGAATTATCTGCTGTTAAGCTTATGATTCCATTGCTCAATTTATTTCTATTAAACTGCAATAACAATGTTACAACAGAGAGTTATATCTCTCGCTGGGGCAATTTTTATAATTGTCTCACCCCCGTGGGATCCAACGTTTTTAGGTAGACGCAGACAAGCGGACAGAAACTCTTCTGCAGGAGAAGAGCAGCAGCAACAACCACAAGGACAACAATGATCCATCAGGTGGGGACATTGGCTGTCTGGTTTTGTATAGTTAGTCCTATATTCATCTCTATACTCTTGGGTCCTAGGAGTTAGTGTTTTGACACTTCGATCTGAGATTTTTGGGCTTTTAGCCTCGAGGTTTTTATACTACATGTGTACAGTCGAGACATAGTAGTGAGTGCATGTATGCCTCAAGATGCAATGATGCATGTTATGTATATATGAACCAGGATGTAATGTTTTACTTTGGTTCTGAATGAAAGAGTTCTTCTGTGAATGGATCTCTTGATAAATGGTTTTAATTTTTAGTGATTTTCAGTAATCCACTGCAAATAATACGCTTCCGCATTAGTAATTCTGTTTTATGAGTTGGATGCCACACTCCTACCACTTACTATGGATACCATCTGAAGTCTGAGAAACTACAATCACAATCATTCAGACCAATTCCCAAGATCACATTTGGGAACACCTTGCATTGGGAAGTATCCCATTTCTCGACCCCTCCTTACCAATTTCTTATATTACATGCCAAGGTTAGATAGAACATTCATTATTAACTGAAAATACAACTATCATTCCATATGCATAGCATGACCTGGAAATATATAAACATGCCATAAATCATCAATGTCGCATATGCATAGACTGATACAGAAAATATGAGTTAAATTGTATGTCTAGGAAATGGAGAGAACATCCATAGAGATTCCCAATAAGTATAATCTATAATATTAGGCTAAAATCCTCACATCATCAATCCCTATGTTGATCCTTCTTTTTACAACCCTTCTTTTTACACCTAGGGACACAATGGATGTCCTATTTTGATACCCTTTGCAGGCACCTTCAAGATGGATCATATGCATACTTGTTGTTTTGTGGGACTCTCTGGATTTGATGAAATTGTTCGACATGTTTGGTATTAGGGGGAGTGGAGAGTATGCTTTTGGGAAGAAAAAATGGGAACAAAGACACAACTATATGTGTTCAATTATCTTAAAGTTGTGAACCTTGGTCATATTAGGTGGTTGAGAAAATAACATGATTCGAGGGTGAATAAATCACATGGGTCGAAAGTACTCATTTGGGATTACTTTAAATTTTTGTGTTGCTAAAGGATGAGAAACA
Organism: Alisma plantago-aquatica; assembly: GCA_963693085.1. Taxonomy (NCBI): domain Eukaryota; kingdom Viridiplantae; phylum Streptophyta; class Magnoliopsida; order Alismatales; family Alismataceae; genus Alisma; species Alisma plantago-aquatica. The sequence continues at coordinate 1,821,160,059 of OY856409.1, read as the reverse complement.
TTTATGTTTAGGGTTATTTGATGAATGCATTATCATCCTATTTTAATCACATTTAGCCTATATATGCATTTAATTTTCAAACTTTGATTTAGAACTAGATTAATTTTTTTTTTTCTTATTTTATGCTACTTTGTTAGGATTTTAACATAAACCCTTAATAATCATGACATGTTTGACTATCAATCTCTGCACACCAACTTAGAATGGTGTTCCCACTGTACGATTGTCATCCTTGAAGCAAATTTGATCAAGATTAGAGTTTTCACTGATCATATGTCTCATCGTGCTCCTCATATTTCTCTTTAGTTCAAAATGCAGGCCCAATGACACACATGAATTGCCATTTGAATTTGCATCGATATGCATTCCCATGGGTCTGCATTGTAATGACTCTACATCTCTCTCGATCGATGGTGCCACAGACCAACAAGGTTCTTGTGCATTGGTTGTCAAATGTATGCTTGAGTTCTACAATTTCTATGTTTACTTGCTAACTTACCCTAATTTCCATCATACATGAAAGAGTGCTGACTTTTAATAAATCTGAATACCATGCTGCAAAAACTTGATCTTTTAGATTAAGTTTACATGAAACTAAAATCATACTATACAAACAAGTCTTGGTACATACATGAAATCAAAATAATACTAGTGACTCCACTAGTAATAGAGTTCATGACATAATTAACAATGTTGTCTGGCCACCTGGCTCTAGTGATTATATCCTAACTGAAAATCCAAGACATTCTATCATATTCTTTAGCCAGGTCAATTTTAATATCATAGACAGTTTTGCTCCCTTCACCTCATGTTATGAATAAACTCTTGAGTAATAATGATGTTATAAGTGATCTTCCTTCCAGGTAGGAAACTGCTTTATTTTTGTGATATCCATTTGGGCATAAACTTCTTGATTCTTTCCACTACAATATTAGATACACGTTTATGATAGTAGTTATTACAAGATACTAGTCTCAATTGGTTACACTAAACTAGGCCTTTAATTTTAGGTATAAGAGTTATCACCAAAATTTCCATGCCATTGGGCAAGTTGCAGCCAACCAGGGCATTGTGGACAAATAAAATCACAAATGATTTAATAGTATTCCCGTTCTTCTGAGTGAACAAGTTATCTGCTCCATCAGAGCCAACAATCTTCTAAGGGTGAGTTTCTTGATCACACGATAAATTTCAACCTCACACCACTGATTCCCAATTTTGTGCACATGAGAAGGGGTAAGAGGTTGAAATTACCTAGGTATGTCATTGATGTCTTGCTTAGACGGCCTAGACTCACTAGTAAATAATTGCTTAAAATAGTTGGAAACATGATTTTCCAGAAGCTTATTATTGGTAATCCACATGCTCTCCATATCTTTCAACTTAGTAATAAGATGATCTCTCTTACTATTATTCACCCAGGCATGGTGGAATTTTGTGTTGTCATTGTTGGGTTTTAGGGGAGACAGAGAAGGCAGCGGAAAAAAAATTTTCTCCCCCAACCCATACCAAGGAAACGTGTCAACGTCTATATAATAGGAAAGGATGGTTTGCGGAATCATACCTTGTCCCGAGGCTTGCTCGGCGACAATACCTTGCACAATGCGCGGTCTTCAACTCCGGACTTCGACGGTGTCTGTGCAGCTCCTGGTCACACCGAAACTGACAACTCCTACTCGAACCGGACTGTCGGATGACAGTTGTCCTCCTAAGCGGCAGTGACCTCCCGCCTCTGTAGTAGTCCACACGGACCACCTGGAACTCCACTCTCCTTGTCCCACAAGGAAGTGGAAGGAGTCACACCCTCCTGTTGACGTACTAGTCGCCAACACACTCTCCTGCCTCCTGTTGCAACTGCAGTTGTCCTTCCCTTGCTGCACCTCCCTTTTGCGGGAAGCACTTGCTCGGGCTCTCTCACGGTTACCAAAACCAGAGAGAACGACAACTTGCAGAGCAACTGGTTGCACTGAGCTGTACTTTGAGAAGCCCCCAATACCCCTATATATATAGGAGAGTCATGGGACAGGGTTCTCCATCCCGGGCAATGCGGGACTAAAGCAGGAGTAGAAGGGTTCGAGAATTTTCCACAAAAAGCAACCGGTTCGCAACTTGAAACGATCGGTTCACAACTGAACCGATCGATTCGGCCATTGAGCCGATCGGTTGGACCTGAGCCGATCATTTGGGGCACTCCAACCGATCGGTTGGTGCCCTGAACCGATCGGTTCATGGTCCTAATCCGGCTCAAAAAGACTTTCCTTGTTTCTTTCCCAATTGGTATCAAATACCAATATTATTCCCAATCGAATTGGGCAATTTGAAACCAAAGGAAAATTCTTGCCGACATGACTTTTCCCAACTGGTCGGTTGCACCAGTTGAGCCGATCGATTCAACTCTTGAACCGGTCGTTTCAACCTGGGCATGAGCCGATCGGCCTGGACACTCCAGCCGACCGGTTCAGCAACCTCAGCCGACCGGTTCATCACATGAGCCGATCGGTTGGGAGCACAGGTTGGGCAAAATCAGTCAAATGCGATTTCAATCAATCTGATACTCCAATCAATGCGTCCAACACCTTGAACCATACGATATTGAGCTATCGACTGATTGAGTGTTTAATTGAACTACTAAACTCCTTTAGTAATCAATCTAAACATTGCTTTGTGGACAAAACTCCTCTTCCAGGTTAAATCCTATGTGTGTGACCCTGCAGGTCCATTTCACGTTGGCAGTGAAAGTCCATAACACTTATGACTTCACAAGCAAAGAGCGGTGCCTAGTCACACATCAGTGCTACCCAAGTGAAAGTAGAAAGTTGGAGAACAACTTTCATCCTACAATCCGTGAATGGTGTTATAGCGAATGTATAATTCCTTTGTCACTGATATCCCGAATGAACTCGAGGCATGGAACAGTCATCCTGTCAACGTTCATTCACTTCCTTGATCTCAGAGTAGACTGGAAGAGATATGTATGACATCAGTATCACATACTGATTCACACATGTGTGCACGCCTTTCTCAATCCTACTCATCAAGTGGCCATGGATATCAAACTCCCTCAGGAGGGACAAATCCCATATATATCACTCACCCCTCAAAAGCCCCATGTGTCAAAGCCACCCAATCATCACCTTTATAACAACCCATGTTTCAGGACTGCGTTTGATGATGTCAAAGTGTGCCCAACGACATGTGTTGAGTGTAGTGATTTCAGGTCTAAGAATCACACTCACCATCATCACTGTGAGTACTGACTGTGACTACCATCTCATGGTTCCATGTGTCAAACTCACGGTGGGTCTGTCCGGTACCTTGTTCTCTAACAAGTACCTATGTGTTTGGTTTGATATCTCTATATCATGACTAATGAGATTCTGTCATCAACCAACACCACAATCTAGTCTTGTGTGTCATTGCTGTCTATCTACCTTCCACAATGACATCCGACTAGGGACATAACAAGAATGTACAAACTCTTAGTATCCGTATGATCTCATCGTTCATGTCATGAACCTGAAGGCATACGTCATCGAGTACTGTCATTCTCTAGACATTCAATCTGTTCTATCACTATCTCATATGACTGAACCAGAGAGAATTGGAAGCTCGCCTTTGATGTTTATCAAATCAATCTTAATGTATCCCACCAATCATCCCATGATTGGCTCTCAGGGCATACATACCAACAGACTCCCACTTGCACTGCGAGCCAATCACCCACAAATCATATTCATAGTGATCTTCAAACATGTCCCACATGTTACTGTGCTCTAGTGCCAACATAGTGAGTAATGACAACACCTTGCCAAAGTCTGTACAAATTGCATGTCTCGCATCTCTTCGCTGTACGTCACACGTATGAGATGGAGTTGCCGTAATATGCGATCTAGCATTCCATTTGCTAACCTTTAGCCACATTGCATGATCAAGGATTCCAGACTTGTCATCAATGAGTGGAATATAAGTTCATCTTATGAACTTTCAGATCCATATAGTATCCATTGCTGTTTACTAACACATAGATACTCGGCATTTCCCTTTTAAATGGTTTTATTGGAACACTTCCAATCATCAACAAACTTTCACTTTTATACATCTTATGTATATTTTGCGAATAATTTTCTGTCCTTCCGGAAGTTCGCATCAATGTAACTCTTTACATCGAACTCTTCCTTATCTCCATAGAACTAGTACTTCACAAGCACTCATCAAGTTCTCATGGTATTCCAGTAACCCTTACTGGAAGCAGACAGACATCCACTCGTCATGTCCCACATACGAGTTATCAGGATGAGCACATCATATTGCAATGTCCTACATACAAGATGATGAATGCATTTTATTCTTGCCATGTCATACATGCAAGATAATGGGATGATTACATACATGATAGATCCATATCTATTCTTAGTGTTCCCATTCTTCATAAGAATTGGACACTTGGCCTTGGGATACTAACTCCATGTAACATGGACAAGTTTTCTCCCACTGAATCTGTGCATACTGAACACTTCAGTACAGATTGCCAATGTATGCTCTCTCTTTCCAAGTCAAGAGATTTTCGAGAACTATCTCTATAGATCTCTATTCCTATCACATAGGAAACATCTCTATCTTCCTTAAAGATAATTTCCACATTCGGATTTCCAATCTAGAACATTTCCATTTCACATCAATATGTGGAATGTGAATACGCTCCCACTAAATCACAGGTCCCTTCTTTATCTTTGACATATCAGTCAAACCCTTTGACTATATCATCAAAATAAAGATCCAATTTTGAGTTGCTTATACTCAATCAATCACATTGATTAGTCCATTGTAACTTATAGACTTCATTTGCATTAGTGGATTCATAAACCTTAAAGGTTGTGTCACGTACATATCCTGGTTTTATTCCTCATAGGAATGCGGTTTTAGTATCCATATGCCAAATGTCTTAGTCATTAAGTTGCAATCAACAAGCATCATCCTTCTCAAAATGTTATCCATGTGTATTAACACTTAAGACTCATTTGCACTTACGGATATGATCCAATGAGTGCTACCATCAAGGTCATACCTTATGGTTCACATGGAAGTCATTTAGGATGTAATGGTTTTAAACCATAACTCAAGATTCAGTTCCTCATATTCATCTTGATAGTTGACTCATCACATGAACAACTCATCACATAGATAATTGAGGTGTATCTGTTAAAGATATAAGAACTCACAACCCTTGTGATTCTTAATTTCTTTTATTAGTGTGGGGTATTCTTTTATTAAGAAGAATTCAGTTATTTGATAATCATTCTCTAACTCCTTAGAGTATGATTCCTTCTTGATTCAGACATCACCATGCCTTAATCATGAGTTCACTATGATACACTATCATAATCACTCATAAGGATCTCAAACATTTGGTCCAAGTATTGATCTCATCAAGATTTAATACTTTACCAAATTTGTACTTCATCTATGATAATCTTGAACACTTCAAGAGATTCATATTGGTATTTCTCTAAACACCATTTGAAGTATTAGCATTTATTCCAATAGGTATGTAAATACATCACATGTATTATACCTAATAGGATAATCATTCTCCCACTACTTTAGTGAAGATTGATTAATCATGTCTAAGATATTCATGTCCCTTACTGGTTCTCTAACCAAAAGAGTCTAGTTTTATCCATCACATGGAAACTAGAAATGAATTTCTCATGATTAATGCTAATTAAATTGTTTGAGTTATCTATAACTTTTAGGTATCATCTTATCTTATGCATATCAAATATCACAAGATAAATAAGGCATTGCCACAAAGATCACATCTTTATAAATTGAAACATCTCTTTATTAATTGCCATCATTGTCATACAATATGCAAAAATAAAGTGTTTCTATCTATTGGCAAGTATGAAATAACAGTTCATAACTGTATTACATGCCTTATTGGCTGAAAATAAACTAAAGTATTCCTATCTATAAAGGCAACACTTTCCCCAAGTAAGAATGCTTTACACTTTACATCTTGGTATCATATACCTCAAAAAGTGTTACAAGTTTATTTACATGACACCTTCAAGTAGAGGCTTCAGTCACCTCCTTCTTCTTTTGTTCTTCCAGGTAGAGAGGACAATTCCTTTTCCAATGTCCTGGCTTTTGACAATGGTGGCAATTTCCTTTCTTTGTCACGCCTCCCTTGGCCTTGAGAGATGAAGATGGCTTGGACTCCTGGCTAGCTTCAGAACCTTTCTTAGCTTTGCCCTTGCCCTTGCGCTTGGACTTGCCTTTCTTGCTCGTGATCACCATCACGGACTTAGGCTTGTCCTTCTTCATCTGTAACTCGGCTGTCCTCAACATGCCCAACAACTCTGACAGTGGCCTATCAAAGTTGTTCATGTTGTAGTTCATCACAAACTGACTGTAAGATTCTGGCAACGATTGCAGTATCACGTCAGTAGCCGACTCTTGGCTCAGTGGAAATCCCAGTCTCTGCAGGTTCTCCACATACCTAATCATCTTGAGTGTGTGAGGACCAACTGGATCTCCCTCTGTCATGACGCATTTGAACAGCGCCCTAGAAACATTGTACCTCTCTTGCCGTGCCTGATCTTCATACATGTTCCTGAGATGCAGAATCATCTCTATGACACCCATGTTCTCATGTTGCCTCTGCAACTCATGGTTCATTGAACATAGCATCAAGCACTTTGCATCAATGGCATCATCAGAATGCTTCTTGTAAGCATCCCTTTCTGTCCTTGGTGCATTAGGAGCGGGTTCCTCTGGAATTGGAGTATCCAGGACATAGAGCTTACACTCTTGAGTGAGAACAATTATCAATGTCCGATACCAGTCGTGGAAGTTTGTCCCATTTAGCTTGTCCTTGTCAAGGACCGATCGCAAAGAAAAGTTGTTGTTGTTTGTTGCCATTTGAACTACAAAAAGAAAATATGCAATTTTAGTCCAAAACTCATTTTTGACTTATTTGATTGATTTGAAAGTTTGATGATATAATTAGGCCTTTAATTAATTATCGCTCCCACTATTTTACTTCAAATTGATAGCCCTCACCATCAATTCGGAAGATTGCAGCGTACAACCTTCTAGTGGGCAAGATCCTAAAATCCTCTAAGTCATGAGTCAGCTTTGGCTGATCGCCCACAACTTAGATCTCTCAGGTAGGCAACTCTTGCCAATTGCTCTTGTTGAATGAACATGCACAACACCTTGCCATGAACATTCCTTGCCTCTGGGCTTAGACGCTCTAAGAATCACCAGTTAAGTCTAACCCAAAAGTCGACACGGTAGAACATGCACCCTGCTTTGGCAGAACCTACATGTCTACCCTTCACACTTCCACAAGATAGACGGCGCACCACGCTTTGGCGTAACCTACGCTTGGTCGATCGAGCTTTTCATGTGTGCCGCTAATGGAAGGCATATAAGACTTAATATTTTAATGAGGGATTTGGTTTTATATACACATACATATCCAATCACCACAATACATAGTACGTATCATATACATGCTATATCCCATAGAAAACATGCACAAAACGATAAAAAGCGATGATTATGTCCATCCTAATGTGATTCCTCGAGCCAAGAGGAATCACGGTCATCTAGGTCTACATCACATGCAACCTGTACAAGATGAACATCTATGCCTTGCCATCCGAGTTGATCAACTCATCACATGAATGATCTGTACTCTCCAGCCGGTCATCTGGGTGCCACCAGCCGATCGGTTGGCTCCTCCAACCGATCGGTTCGCCTGGTCGTCGTGCATCTCATCATGTCCGCCACCCGCTCGTCTCGCTCCTCGAACCGGTCATCAACTGATCGGTTCACTCCTTGAACCGACCGTCTGGAAGGTCAACCGATCGGTTCACTCCTTGAACCGATCGTCTGAGCAGTCGTCTTGATGTCCGCCGGTCTTTGACATAACAGGAAATAAAATCTATCCTATTTATTACATTGCTTTAAAAAGGAGAAACCCCGAGTTACATTCGGGGGGAGCAAAGGTAGGAAAGAATCTCGAATTATTTCGAATTACATCGGGAATAAGAGAGGGAAGATCGGTGCGCAGACCGAGATGCAAGCAACCACAAACAACCACACATAGATAGGGGTTTATAGGCCATAATCACGCTACACACATCCACCACAAAACTCGTTTAAGGGCGATGCGTATCGAGTGCATTAATAATACATATCATATATGATATTAGGGATTTGTGGATTTAGGATTGGACATGCATAAAGCCGATATTATTCGCATCGTATGCAATAAATAAAGGCGACAAACCAAAATCGATCATATCGACATTCCTAAAATATAGAGCAGTTGACGTGGCTCTGATACCACTGTTGGGTTTTAGGGGAGACAGAGAAGGCAGCGGAAACAAAAATTTTCTCCCCCAACCCATACCAAGGAAACGCGTCAACGTCTATATAATAGGAAAGGATGGTTTGCGGAATCATACCTTGTCCCGAGGCTTGCTCGGCGACAATACCTTGCGCAATGCGCGGTCTTCAACTCCGGACTTCGACGGTGTCTGTGCAGCTCCTGGTCACACCGGGACTGACAACTCCTACTCGAACCGGACTGTCGGATGACAGTTATCCTCCTAAGCGGAAGTGACCTCCCGCCTCTGTAGTAGTCCACACGGACCACCTGGAACTCCACTCTCCTTGTCCCACAAGGAAGTGGAAGGAGTCGCACCCTCCTGTTGACGTACTAGTCGCCAACACACTCTCCTGCCTCCTGTTGCAACTGCAGTTGTCCTTCTCTTGCTGCACCTCCCTTTTGCGGGAAGCACTTGCTCGGCCTCTCTCACGGTTACCAAAACCAGAGAGAACGACAACTTGCAGAGCAACTGGTTGCACTGAGCTGTACTTTGAGAAGCCCCCAATACCCCTATATATATAGGAGAGTCATGGGACAGGGTTCTCCATCCCGGGCAATGCGGGACTAAAGCAGGAGTAGAAGGGTTCGAGAATTTTCCACAAAAAGCAACCGGTTCGCAACTTGAAACGATCGGTTCACAACTGAACCGATCGGTTCGGCCATTGAGCCGATCGGTTGGACCTGAGCCGATCGTTTGGGGCACTCCAACCGATCGGTTGGTGCCCTGAACCGATCGGTTCATGGTCCTAATCCGGCTCAAAAAGACTTTCCTTGTTTCTTTCCCAATTGGTATCGAATACCAATATTATTCCCAATCGAATTGGGCAATTTGAAACCAAAGGAAAATTCTTGCCGACATGACTTTTCCCAACTGGTCGGTTGCACCAGTTGAGCTGATCGATTCAACTCTTGAACCGGTCGTTTCAACCTGGGCATGAGCCGATCGGCATGGACACTCCAGCCGACCGGTTCAGCAACCTCAGCCGACCGGTTCATCACATGAGCCGATCGGTTGGGAGCACAGGTTGGGCAAAATCAGTCAAATGCGATTTCAATCAATCCGATACTCCAATCAATGCGTCCAACACCTTGAACCATACGATATTGAGCTATCGACTGATTGAGTGTTTAATTGAACTACTAAACTCCTTTAGTAATCAATCTAAACATTGCTTTGTGGACAAAACTCCTCTTCCAGGTTAAATCCTATGTGTGTGACCCTGCAGGTCCATTTCACGTTGGCAGTGAAAGTCCATAACACTTATGACTTCACAAGCAAAGAGCGGTGCCTAGTCACACATCAGTGCTACCCAAGTGAAAGTAGAAAGTTGGAGAACAACTTTCATCCTACAATCCGTGAATGGTGTTACAGCGAATGTATAATTCCTTTGTCACTGATATCCCGAATGAACTCGAGGCATGGAACAGTCATCCTGTCAACGTTCATTCACTTCCTTGATCTCAGAGTAGACTGGAAGAGATATGTATGACATCAGTATCACATACTGATTCACACATGCGTGCACGCCTTTCTCAATCCTACTCATCAAGTGGCCATGGATACCAAACTCCCTCAGGAGGGACAAATCCCATATCTATCACTCACCCCTCAAAAGACCCATGTGTCAAAGCCACCCAATCATCACCTTTATAACAACCCATGTTTCAGGACTGCGTTTGATGATGTCAAAGTGTGCCCAACGACATGTGTTGAGTGTAGTGATTTCAGGTCTAAGAATCACACTCACCACCATCACTGTGAGTACTGACTGTGACTACCATCTCATGGTTCCATGTGTCAAACTCACGGTGGGTCTGTCCGGTACCTTGTTCTCTAACAAGTACCTATGTGTTTGGTTTGATATCTCTATATCATGACTAATGAGATTCTGTCATCAACCAACACCACAATCTAGTCTTGTGTGTCATTGCTGTCTATCTACCTTCCACAATGACATCCGACTAGGGACATAACAAGAATGTACAAACTCTTAGTATCCGTATGATCTCATCGTTCATGTCATGAACCTGAAGGCATACGTCATCGAGTACTGTCATTCTCTAGACATTCAATCTGTTCTATCACTATCTCATATGACTGAACCAGAGAGAATTGGAAGCTCGCCTTTGATGTTTATCAAATCAATCTTAATGTATCCCACCAATCATCCCATGATTGGCTCTCAGGGCATACATACCAACAGTCATCACCATTTTCAAGCCAATAAATGTGACTTCATTACTTCTAGTTTTCCTACTCCTTCAACACACAATTTAAGTTACAACTTAGCCTCAATGTACTCACCATCCAGAGTCATGTTGTACCTGGATCTTGTTGTAATCTCACTACATTGCGTGAAAGTCTATCCTTAATCCTATATATTTTTTTAATACTCTGTGCATTCCAATCAAGGACACGATTCTAAACATGCCTAAGTGTCACATTAAAAGGAAGCTCCCCATCCCAATTTTGATCAAGGGTATCATGGAACTTATTATTGTAGTTCGAATATGCTCTTGTTCTGAACTCAATCTTTCTCTTCACAATTTTGACTTTTTGGATAAGGATAGGAAAATGATCCAAATTGATGCAATGTAGGTGTTACACTATAATAGTAGGAGAAGTTTGCATCCACTCCCTATTTTTCACATCCCGATCCAATCTCATAAACACACAACTCTTTCCTTTTTTATAAAAAAAAACTTTTTCCCTAAGAAGCCCATTACTGGGAAGAACTACATTCAACATCACTTCTTGAAATCTCTCTACATATATGGATTTGAAGTGATTGCTACTCCATTTCTCCCCACAATGTAGAATAGCATTGAAGTCCCTAAAACTATCCAAGGCTCGATAATCCTAGCCCCCAATACTTCAATCTGATTCCAAAGAAGATTATGGAGAGAGGGATTAGGGCTCCCAAATATGATCCTGACCAGATCACTGCTATTTAATCTAAAATGAATGAACTCCTATGTCTTCCAATAACCTCAAACCAAACAAACACTATCATTCCACATAACCTTGACGCCTCATGAGAATCCTTGGTCTTCTACTCTGTGAACTATTTTACCCCAAGCTCTTAATGGTAGAACTGGCCCTCCCTTTGGAATTTTTAGCTCCAAAATAGCCAAAATATTAGACTTCCAACGAAAAAAGTATGCCTTTATAGAATTTGGCATTGTTCCAGTACCCCTAATGTTCCAAGAGAGGATACTAATCTTAGAAATAGAAAGAACAAAGTAAGAACCATGACTAATATGCCCAATCCTTTTCCAACTCCCCACTTCCAGCTTCTTTGTCCACATTGATCTTTCTAGCTTCACTCCTCATGTTATAAGGGGTCATATTCACCTTGGTCTTATCCCTTGTTCTCTTGTTCCTCCATCTAGCTTAAGTATTGCACCTCCTTATCTTCCATCTCTATTTTCGACCAACTCCTCTATACTAACAATCTGGTGATCCATTACTTCCCTTCCTTGTACAACTATATTTCCTTCAAGGGTTACAATAGTGTGACTCCCATATTTCTTCTCCATCTCCCTATGAACCTCCCTCCCTTTACTCACTATCATATATGGACCAAAAATACTATATATCACATCCTTTAATATTCTTCCCAATGCGTCCCCCTCATGATGTATATTCTTCTTTTTCCTCCAAAGTTTAGGACTCTATGATGATGTAACTTGATCCACTACCCTCTTACCTCATGTTCTTGTTCCATATCATGTTCCCCTTATAAATCACTCTCAAAGGCCTTCTGACGTACTTGAATAAATTGTATTAGTTATGATTCTTCTTTTATAAATTCTAATATTGTAATTTACTTGAATACAATCCTCTTCCCTCCAATAAATTATGGTTGTCTATCTTACTTATGTAACACCTTTGGTGAATGAAACATTCTTCTAGCATCAGATCTGTCATAGACTTAGACCTTGAGATTGAAATCAATATGACACTCCATTGTGAATGTAGACCTAATATGGTAAAAGAAGAAAATGATCATTGAGTGCAAGTAGCACTCGAAGCATAGAAAGAAGGATTCTTATAAGAAGTAATAGTAATTGTGTAGGAAGAGTTATTCCTAGATGAAGAAGCTAAAAGACAAAGAGAGACACAAGAGTTCTCTATTTATGAAATATATATATGTTCACCACCACATTGTTTAACCAACCACTGCATCACCAAATTATGTAAAATCAAGACGAAATGGGTGGAGATGACATGATCGACAAGAACACACATGATTATATATATAAGTTCACTGACCTTTGTGGATTGAGAAAACACACATGTGTGAGTGAGTAAAGAAGCTATCAAACCATGAATATTTGGCTACTCTCTTACATACAAGGCTAGAGTATGCTACAAACCCATAGAGCTCAAAAATCTCAACACTTAGGATGGATTTCAAAGTTAGTTTCCAGGGAAAATCACTTTCTTTGAATGATCCTTAGGAAACGTTCACTTTGAAGACTGGGAAGGATGCAATGAGATCTCACATAAATACACTCATCATTAGATTCCCTTTGTACAACTCATTGAAGTTTTGATACAGGAACGGATGATGATATCAAGCAGTTATTGATTCCACTTCCTAGAGAAACTTCACGAGGTTGAGATTTAATGATACATGTAAAACTTTGAGTTGGATGGGAACTAGGCTAATTGGGGTAAATTAGATAAAAGTTGATATGGCAGAAGAAATGTTTGAGATAAGGCCTATTGCTGAATCTTTAAAGCTTCTTGCTCTTAAACAACACGACTTGAATCATCCCTCCAGAGGTATGGGTGAACATGTTTATCTTCTTTTCAAGCTAAGGTAGCTTAGGAGGTCTTCCAAGTCTTCCATATGAATGAGTTCACCTTTATGGAATGCAACCACCTCTACCGATCTACAATGCACATGAACCAAACTCAATTTGATAGTAGCCAATTCATTGAAAAAGTCAACAATATCAAATCTATTCCACAAAAGGGGTACTACAACCCCAATAGGCGAACAAACCATCCACATTTATAGTATGGGAACCCAGATGGAGTAGAGAAATTTCATTATATCAATCAATGAAATAATAAAATCCATGTATGTGATCCTTCAGGTTTCCATGAAAACCAAAACTTCCTCCAGAACAACTTTAATCCTAGACAATATAGTAATAACTTCAATCAAGGCAACAACTATACTTCAAGGACAACTTCTCCTTGGCCAAACCAGCCTATAGAATCTACCTTTATATAATGAATAAGGTTTCCTAGATGCTATTGAGAAGTGTTTGATGTCGATAAGCATACAATAAATCCATGGAGGATTACTTGGAACATATTATTTGTATCATTTTTCATCAAGTCGATTATTTTGTGGGCCAATTAAAGAATATCATAACACATATTGAGGATTTGAGGCATTAGCTACATGTGCCCGATTTATTCTTACAAAGAGGAAAACTCCATGCACTATGATGGCCAACAAAGATGAGAACATAGACACTCAAGACAAAGTCTATGAATGGACAGTGGAATTTAATACACAAAACACCACAATTGGATGTTTCTATGTACAAACCTCAAGTGACGTATCCGATATGACTAAATCTGACTCAAATGAATGCCAAATTCCTTAATTTCAAGGAAGCCATGAAGAAGATGCATGTTGATGTTCCCTTCCTTGATGCATTATCTACACGTTCTAGATTTATTTTTCTAGAGAGGACAACTTCAATCACTATGACGACCAAAAAGGATGAGACGATTGACACTCAAGACAAAGTTGATGAACAAATAGTGGAATCTAATACAAAAAACACACCACAACTGAATGTTCCTATGTACAAACCTCATGTGATGTATCATAGCAAACTAATTGTGACTCAAATAGATGACAGATTCCCTAATTCCAAGGAAATACAAAGAAGCTACATGTTGATGTTCCCTTCCTTTATGAATTAGCCGAAATCCCCCAATGTTATAAAATTTTCAAGTACTTACACATAAATACACAACTGAAGTGTTTGAGTCTGTAAAACTAGCAAAGACATCATCTAGAATAAGATTCCACATAGGTTCAAAGATCCACCATCTTTTGGCATCTTCTATTTCATCGACAATTCTATATTCCAAAAAGGATTAGCCAATTCAGGATCAAGCATTTCCAATATGCTCTTATTTTATGCCAAAGACTCAAATTGACTGGAATGTTGCCTATAAGAATTGTAATCTATCTGGCCAATGCATCCATGACCAAACTAGTAGGAATCATTTAAGACATCCTAATGAAAGTGGAATTTTTTTATGTTCCATGTGACATTGTAGTGATGGACATCAAAGAGGACTTCCACTAACCTCTCATTTTTTACATACATTTTGTCACTATTGTCAAATCCCTAATAGTTGTAGAAGCTGGGATTATGACTATATGAGTGGGAAAGCAAACCTTATACTTCAAACTTTGATGGCATGAAGACATCCACCTAGGCACAAGAGGTTTATTTATAGGGCTGCTTGGAGTAGTTTTCTTAGATGCAATAACTTGCCTCTTTAGGGGTTTCTCCAAGGGACAAGTTATGAATACTATTAGATGAGGTTCATAACAAACATCCAATAAAATCTATGTCAGTCAATACTAAACAAAAATCAAGAAATGTAGTTGTAAAGGAGTCAATATTCCCATCTGATCTAGAAACACGTCACAATGCCAACCCTACAACACACTTTTATTCAAGCGTCTTTAAACCAACCAATGTCTACATGCCTGTACCAGTGGTACAACAAATAGAGATGATTCCTCTTTATAGGCATGCACCAATTGCCAAAAGATTTGAAATGTTCTCTTCCTTTGTTGGCTCAAAGCAAGTTCCTTTTTTTGAGGGGCATTAAACATCATGTAACTGTATGATGCCTTACATAGACTACGAAACATACATTACGACCCATCATCCCACTTCTCAATTCATACACCAATGAGGCAAAAACATTTATAACCATAATTTGATGATTAAACAACCATATATGACCCCTATCCTCATATTCACAATGTTGGCCCATACACAACAAGAACTAAATGCCCTTTGAATGCTCAAAAATTACATGAACAATGAAAGCCACTCAGAATAAACAAAATTGGTTACCTCTCAATTTTGACACTTCTTGTACCATGTGGAATTATATGCAGAACATGATAATTAAGACTGCGTTCAAGGCATGGTTGTTAGAATTCATCATGAAGACTTCCTAGTCTAACTTCAGTCCCATTTGAGGCTTCCTCATTTGGTTGAGTTTCAATCATCAAACCAATGACTTTAAACCATGGTACCAATTAAGAGGCAACCCAAAACATTATTTTCTTTGATTGTCTTTGATTTTTAGGTTTAGAATCATCTTTGCATTAGTTAGATAGTGCATCTTAGGATTCAATCACGAGTTCTAACAATTTTGGTTGTAGGTGGATGCATTTTGTTGAATGGATTGCAACCATGACTCACGGTCTATTGAGTTGAGTTCTTGCCCTCCATCTTAGTTTAGGTTTTGCTTGAGGATGAGAGTATAACTAAGTTTATGGTGGATAGTGAGTGGTATGTACTCTACATTTTGCCAAAACTAGTATACTTTTGACTTAAGGTTTCATCTTCTCATGTATGCATCACATTGATCTAATTGTTTTTTCTTCAATTTGTTTATTCATTTAGAGGAAAAAAGACATTATCTAGCCAGATTAGTTTCAATATCTTTGTTTGCATAAATGCATGTTTTTATCATTTAGATCCCTTTATTCAAAGCAACGTCTCACAGTGACTAGTTTTTAAAACAATTCAATGGCTAGAAATCATCTTATGCAGCTTAGAAACCCTAACACCATGTTTTCATTGCAAAATGACAAGTATTTGTGGAATGACAGGGACCAAATAGACGATTCTTGTTATTGTCTAGTGAGACAAATTCATGGAATCATCACTTCTTCCCCTATCTTGTCACTAGTTGAGCATAATGTGACTAGGAAAAAAGCTAATAAAAAAGCTACAAATCAAGTGACATACTGATCCTAACCCTTTTCTACACTTCTTCCTCCATCTTTGTACCTTCCATCCACCAAAAAGAAAATAGAAAATCTATAACAAGTTCCAAATCCTAAGTTTGGAGTGGATCACTCTCCTTCCCACTCTATTTTCATTTTGCTAACTACTCTCTATGTAATAGGGGCATACCACAAAAAAAAAAAGAAAATGCCGATGTGTACAACAAGAAAAGCGTATACATCATTCAAGGCAAAAATTAAAATTAAAATGCGATCTCAATTCAAACAGAGGTGAGACTCACATCTTCCTTCTTCATCCCTTCTTGTTACAACTTGGGACACAATGAATGTCCCATTTTGATACCCTTTACAAGCACCACCATGCTGGATCATATGCATACTTATTGTTTTGTGGGATTCTTTGAACTCTCATGAAACTCTTAAACATGCTTGGTATTGGGATAGTGGAGAAGAAATATATTTTGGAAGCAAAATTGAGAACAAAGACATGTCCATATGTGTTCAATTATGTTAGGAAGTTGTGAAGCTTTCCATATTAGGTGGTATGCAAAATAACATGATGTGAAGGCAAGTAAATCACATGGGTGGAAAGTACTCATTTGGCGACTAGTTAAAATTTTGTGTTACTAGAGGATGAACAACATTTAAGTTCTAGTTTATTTTATGAATGCATTATCATCCTAGTTTAATCACATTTTTAGCCTAATTTTGCATTTAATTTTAATACTTTGCTTTAGAACTAGCTTACATTTGTTTTCCTTAAATGCTAATTTGTTAGGGTTTTAACATAAATCCTTTATTATCATGACACATTTTACCTTCAAACTCTACACACCAACTTAGTATGGTGTTCCAACTGCACGATCATCATCCTTGAAGAAAATTTGATCAATATTAGAGTTTTCATTGATCAAATGTCTTATCGAGCTCCTCAAATTTCTCATCAGTTCAAAACGCATGCCCAATGACACACACCAATTGCCCTCTAGATTTGCATAAGTCTACATTCCCAAGGGTCTGCATCTATCTCAACCGATGCCATGACAGACCAATAAGGTTCTTGTGCATTGGTTGACAACCGTATGCATGAGTGCTACAATTTCTATATGTCCTTGCTAACTTATCCTAATTTCCATCATACATGCATGAGTGCTAACTTTTTATAGATCTGAATACCATGTTGTAAAAATTTTATCTTTTGGATCAAGTTTACATGAAATTAAAATCAGACTATACAAACAAGTGTTTCTACATTCACATGATACACAAAGTCAAGGAATCCTTTACATAAGGACTAAATATTAAAATAGAAGTCATATCAAATCTTTAGTCAGACTAGGATATTTTCTTTGTATCTCTTACATGTCTTTCTTCAATCACTTGTCTATGTGCATCATAATGTGATGATCCAACTAAGTCATGTATCAAAGAGGAAAAAGAGTCAGCCAATTTTGGTACTAAATTCTTATTACTGTGCTATTTGCAACATATGCAACAATAGAGGATTTAGTGAATTTTAAAACTAGGGAAAGACTATTTGGTGGAGTTAGGTCATCAATATAAGGATTTCAAGTATTGATATTGTCAAGGTTCAAGTACCCAAATATCAAGTTCATAAGATTGTTTGATTAGAAATATGCAAGTTTGTACCACATTCATAATTATCCACAAGATACAAAGTATTAAAGGCTATTCAAAACATCCAAGATTATTCACAATAATAACATCAACTAAGAATATTAAACTTGGGAACTACCATGTCATATTTTTATCAAGGGCTAGTGCCTTGTGTTCTCACAGTAAATGAAGAACGACAATGTTGCTTAATTACTATATTAACTAGTATAACGTGGGATAATTAGTCCATTACAACCACTAAGTAGAGAGATAGGTAGTAATCCAAACCTCAAGTGATCCATATCTTTAAAGGGCCATATTCCATAGGGATTTCAAATCTGAAACGATCAACCCTGGTGCTATTTCAATATTCAATTATTTTCAGAAATCATTAATAATGATGGTGACCTTGAAGAGGATAGAAAGGTTTATCAATAGGTTTAGAAACATTAAATTCCACGGTATAATGTATGCAATTAGGAGGTAATAATAACTCAACAATTGAATTGGGAATCTAGTACCTCATTTTAACAAGAGTTTCCAAAATGTACACTCAAATTGATTCCAAGTCCCCAATTATCTTGAAAGAGAGAAGGCAATAGTGTTATCAATGTCACTTGGCTTGTATTTTGTTTTTTAATATCTTTTATTTTGAATTTTCTTTCCCATCTAGGGTTATTTCCATTTCATGCTTCTCTCATTATCTCTCCTTCTAGGATTTTTAGTTGGATTGTACATATATGTCTATACGTGCATACATCATTATATTATCATATATATAACTACCACTTTATATTTCTAATCATGTTGTCATATTCAATTTCTAGGATTGATAATGTTATTATGTGAGAACATGATCCATACTATATCTTTGAAGTAGTTACTAGACGTGTTGATATATTTGATATAGTCGTGTATGCTCTTTTCTATCTCTTATACTCACACTTAAGTGGGGCTCCTATAACCAACTTAAGTGGCCTCACTCCTATATATATGAGACTATGTAATCTCTTTTCACTTATTGCATAAAGACTCCTTTCTATATGGTATTAGGAGTACAGTTATAACCCACCCTTTCCTCTCCTTTTTTTTCTTCCTCCTCTCCCTTTCCCACCCGACAATCGCCACCCCACCACACCACTCATAAACCCACCACCACCCACCACACTCTGCCACCACCCATCTCCTCCACTCGCCACCACCACTCTCTCACCCCACCTCTCGCCATCATCCCTTCTGCCCGTCTCCCTACTCTCTAGTGACAAACTACACCATGATTCCTCGTCTACCGTAGGTGTTACTAGCAAGGTACAACCTTTGGGTAGCGCCCCCACCAGTCCAGACCACTGCAGGACATGGTCATCTTTTATCAGAAAATCTAGAAGTCTATCTTCTTTTTCTCCTATCTCCTCATCTAAATTCTGATTCCAGATTGTTGATATATACATATAAATAGAACATATTCAAAAGACCCAATGCTGATTTATAAAGCAACAAAATGAAAAGGGCAAAGCTTTACTTTTTTCACTCTCCATGTGGCTCCTCTAATTGACACTACTGAGTGATTTGTTTACAAGTTGGGGTTTTCATGTTCATCTACCCTATCAACTAATTAATGTGGTAGTGGTTTCTATTTTCCTACAAAGATTCATTTCAATATGCCATTCATTTTCATTATAGTAGTACTACTTTCTTCCTACCTCATTCTATTATGGTAGTGCTAGTCCTCTTTCTATTGAGTTTCCATTCTACTAGTAATTTTGTTCAGTTATTTATACCGTGTTACATTTTGGTACTTTTAATTTTTGTTTTTACTATGATACATTTGAGTACTATTCTTTCTGTTTGTATTATGCCATTAGATCCAATACTTCACTCACTTCATTATGGGTGATGCTGCTAAGCTGACTATAATTTACAATGATATGCCACACATATATTCCCTTAAAATTAATGATAAATATTTTCTTATATGAATCACTATTCTCTAGACATACTCTTGAGTCCTGTGGTAAATTCAAAATTTTCACTGATGACTTGCTGGAGATTCCTGACAATGCTTGGGTGACATGCAATAGTCAAGCCTTCTCATGGATCTAGGCATGCATGGAGCTAGGTGGCAGTCAAGTGCATGTGGCACCGCAACATCAAGACTATGTGGGAGGAGATGAAGTAATTCTTCACTCAAGAGGACAACTTCATGGGCATGTACAACATCATGGACAATATCTTCTCCGGACAACAAGGGGAGTGAACTTGTCCAACCATTTCAACCCCATGAAGGCCCTACCAAACCATCTCAACTTCTTCTCTCTAACAACGTCTACTAAAGTCACCAAGGAGAGTGAGACTCTTCTAATTGGTCACTTCCACAACAACCTCCATCATGGCTATGCTGCTATTTGTCAACTTCTTCTTGTGGGCACAACACTCGCATTAATGGACCAAGCATACACTTGTCTCTCACAGTCTAAGATGCTCTCTCCTCACATGTTTGCAAGTGATGCATCTGAGATTCCCCAAGCATTAGACGTTGTGGCTACCAGAGAACATGGCCAGGGGTGAGGACAATGACCCAAGAACATATATAGTGTCAGCTTGGCCACATGGATGAGGTATGTCACTCCAAGCATGTCTATCCAACCCATTATGGAAGAGGATGTGCAAGGGATTCTGCCCACATCACTCAAGCTCCTATCCCACCCCTCACTAAAATGCATGCTTCATATTTTGTTACATTATTGGCGATCTCAAACTATAGTCATCTGCTACTGGGAATGTACTGTTGGCTAAATGGACATCTGTAAAACCCTTTGTTTTGATAATGACAAACATTTCATTCTTGTTGATCTAACGTGCTACTTGAGTGTTGCAGGAATAAGGTGAATGACAAAGCACTAGGGAATCTATATGCTTGAATGATTGTAAATGTCATGAAATGTAATCAATTGTAAACTTGTACAAATATATAATGTACAAGTACTTAGACTTCATGTAAATCAAGTGTTAGATCTTCCCTAGCTAAACACCACATTTAGATAGGTCATCCCCTTCAATAGTGTCACATATGCACACTCATACACACACTTAATGTTTTTATTTGAAACATTGAAATAGGGTCTATCTCGGTCGACAAAATCCTCGACTGAGACACTCTCGGTCGACAAACTTCTCGACCGAGAAAGACCCAAGTATCTGTTAGACACAGCTGACAAGGTAGTTGGCAGTTGGAGATAAACATTGCAAAACACTTGATCCAGAGAGCCTGTCGGTTGACAAAACTTCGACCGAGTAGGTGTCTCGGTCGACCATTTCTCGACCGAGATGGACTCTGACAGCAACTGCAGAATTAATTAA
The DNA here is from genome assembly GCA_963693085.1 of Alisma plantago-aquatica. Lineage (NCBI taxonomy): Eukaryota > Viridiplantae > Streptophyta > Magnoliopsida > Alismatales > Alismataceae > Alisma > Alisma plantago-aquatica. The sequence goes on along the minus strand of OY856409.1, from coordinate 1,821,138,642 downwards.
CTAGCCATTGTTAAAGCAACTAACTTATACCTAACGGCTAGTTAAGCACTTAGAAACCCCTAGAAAGTGTCTAGAACGTCCTTAAGCACTTGTAGGACATTCCTATAAATAGGACATGCCTTAGGACACCTAAACACACTTGTTTTTACACTTGAGCAATCTTTGAGCATACACTTACATTGAGCAACCTGTTTGTGAGCAATTGAGTATATTGACAACTGGCTACTTCTTCTCTCAGCTCAAATTTCGTGTCCTATACGCTAGCATCTCCTATCCACAGCAATCACAATTCCATACACATTGGTTAGGAGATCTACACGCTTGATCTAGGCAAATCAAGCCTTGTGCTTCAAAGGATAAGTTGTAATTTCCTTTTTCCTTTCTTGTTCACTATTATTGTTTGTACTCTCCTTCCTACTCCTAGGTTGGAGGCTGCGGATTGGAGAGGTTGGAGATCTTCTTGGTGAAGAAGGGGACCTTGAGCTACTTCAAGAAGGCTAGTGCAATGGGAGGTTACTTCTAAAGAGGAAGGCTACTTCAAGGGGGGGCTTGGAGTTACTTCAAGAAGGATACCTCGGGTTGGTGCATCTACTTCAAGTGAAGGCTGTTCAAGGGGTGTAAGAAAGTATTGTATTTTGTGTAATTCCTTGTGAAGGTAATAAAATTGATACTTTCAAAATCCCGGTTGGGTAAGCAACCGGGTAGTGGACTGACAACCTTAGTATTTGCTAAGGTTGGAACCACTCTAAACCCCTTGTCTCCTTCTTGATTTCTCATTTGTGGTTGTTTGAGTTAAATTATTTTTAAATTAGTTTAAAACCCTATTCACCCCCTCTAGTGGTTTTTCAATTGGTATCAGAGCAGGCTTCAAGGAACCTTAACAAGGTCTTGAAGAATGGGTGACGGGGTGCTTAACAACCTTAACCTTGAAGGGACACTTGTTGCTAGACCTCCAACGTTTGATGGAACAAACTACACATATCGGAAGAGAAGGATGCAGTTCTACTTCCAAGGCATCAATTGGGACTTATGGAGGATGGTGTCAACCCCATACGAGCTTCCTCAAACACAATATGCAGAGTGGGATGCAAATACGGTAAAGTTGGCTCAAATGAATGCCAAAGCTGTAAGCATTTTATATTGTTCAATTTCAGTAGGAGAATTTAATAGAATATCAAACTGTGACACAACCTATGACATTTGGCATAGATTGTCCATAACTTATGAAGGTACGGTTCAAGTCAAGAATTCTAAGATTAGTATGCTTAAACAAAAGTTTGAACACTTCCGTATGGATCCAAATGAATCTATTAGTGAAATATTTGCAAAATTCTCTTCTATTGTTAATGGTTTAAATGCCCTAGGAAAAACTGTTCTTGAAGAAGATCATGTATCAAAAATCCTTCGATCACTTCCTCCTAAATACAAGCCTAAGGTGACAGCCATTGAAGAAGACAATGACCTCACTCGACTGAAAATGGAGCAACTCATTGGCAATCTAGAAGCTCATGAAGCAACCCTAGAAGAGGAAGAAAGAAGAGAACGTGAACTTCAACAAGGAAAGAAGAAGGATGTGGCTCTAAAAGCTTCAAAGATCATCACACCAGAAAGTGAGGAGTCAAGTGAAGAAGAAGGGGAAGAAGCCTTGATCGTCAATGGTAAGAAATATAAAAGATTTAAGTCTAACAAAATTTCTAGTTCTTCTTCCCCTCCTAGGTGCTTTGAGTGTGGAAAGAAAGGACATCTCAAAAATGAATGTCCTAAAGAAAAGAAAGGAAAGAAAAGCTCACACAAGAAGAAGGGAGAAAAAGCCTATAAAGCTGCATGGGACGAGTCAAGTGAAAGTGAAAGCGGAGAAGAAAAGGTGGAATGTCTAATGGCAAGAGAAGATGATGAAGACTCTCAAGAGGTAAGCCTTCTTGATCTTCCTAAAGAAGAGTTAATTACTAGTCTACAAGAAACTCATGATAAGTATGTTGATGTCAAGAAGAAACTAAAGAAGGTTATCAAAACAAATGATGATCTATATGCTAAATTAAATGATCTCTCTTCTGAAAAGAACAACATTGATCTTGAGAATCTGTCTTTAAAAACATCTTTAAATGACTGCACTAGAAAGCTACTCACTCTAGAAACAAATGTTGATCTTCTCTCTCAAGAAAAGACTGAATTGTTAGCTAAACTAAATGATTTTCAGACTCAACCAATTCTGTGTAACCATCTAGACTATGTCAATTTTGTAAAAGAAAGAGAATCCCTATTATCTGATTTAGATCAAGCAAGAAAAGATTTACACAATAAGATGGATGACATTGGTAAGCTACAAAGAAACCTACATGATTTAAGAAGAAAAGATATCCTTGATAACATTCTGAAAATCTCCTCTAGTTTCAATGGAAGAAAAGGTTTGGGATATGCTCCAAAGAAAAATCAACCCAGAAGAATTACAGCATCTAAGACTCAGATTATGTTTGTACCTAAGAATACAATTCCTAGAAAAAGAAATGAAGTTGATTCTATTACTTGTCATTTTTGTCTACGTCTTAGACATTATTCATTTTCATGTCCTTATAAGACCAAGGATTCCAACTTAGTTTGGGTCCCAAAACCCCAAACTTAGTAGAGTCAAATAAAATACAGTTGAGATATGATCAAATGCTTATTTTTGCAAATTATATTGTCTTATCTCAACTTAATAAAAGGTTTCATGCATTATGGTAATTTTATGAAATATTGTACTGAAACAGAAACTTGGTCGGTCGAAGTATTGTCGACCGAACATAAAATCGGTCGAACTTTTGTCGACCAACCAGACGCCTGTAACAAATTAAATCTACAGCAACAAAACAACAACTTTCTCGATTGACGATTAGCCGACCGAGAGAGATGTCGGTCGAACAGTTGTCGACCGACTGAAGTTCTGAGTCAGATTTTTTATTCAGTCTGTAATTAAATGCTTCTAACCATACCGAACCATCACATGGGTACCAAAACCTACATTTTAATGCAGGATTGGGTGGTTGACAGTGGATGTTCCAAACATATGACCGGGAACAAGGATGCATTTCAAACTTTTGAAGAAAGAAAAGTGGAACAGTCACCTTTGGAGACAATGGTAAAGGTAAAATCGTTGGAATAGGTAATATTGGTACAAACCTCGAAATAAAAAATGTTCTACTCGTTGATGGTTTGCACCATAATTTGATAAGTGTTAGTCAATTATGTGACAGTGGATATGATGTTCTATTTAACAAAAACTGCTACAAATTATTAATAGAAAACACTACAAATGTTGTCTATGAAGGAAAAAGAGTTGGAAATCTTTATATTCTTAGACCTAACTCTATGAAATCTGTAGTAGGAAAATGCTTGCTTGCAAATGAAAATACTTTACAACTATGGCATAAAAAGCTAGGACATGCTAGTTCACATGTTATCAAAAAACTAGTAAAATATGATCTTGTTCATGGTTTGCCTACTTTATCCTTTGATCAAGTTGAAAACTGTGAACCATGTACTTTGGGAAAGCAAACAAAAACCTCTTTTAAACCTAAACATGTACTTAGCACCAGTAGATCTTTAGAATTAATTCATATGGATTTATTTGGACCCATGAGGACACAATCTATTGGTGGCAAAAGATATTGTTTTGTTATTGTTGATGATTATAGTAGATATACATGGGTACAATTTCTTGCAACCAAAGATGATACTATTCATGTTTTTATAAAATTTTGTTCCAAGATTGAAAATCTATTACAAAGCAAAATATGTACCATTAGAAGTGATCATGGTGGAGAATTTGAAAATCATGTATTTGAAGAATTTTGCACATCTCATGGGTACACTCACAATTTTTCTGCTCCACACACTCCACAACAAAATGGCATAGTTGAAAGGAAAAATCGATCATTACAAGAAATGGCTAGAACTATGATGCTCGAACATAACACACCCAAAACCTTTTGGGCTGAAGCTGTAAACACCGCATGCTATGTGTTAAATAGAGTAACTGTTCACTCCCATTTGAAGAAAACTCCATATGAAATAATACATTCTAAGAAACCTAGAGTTGACTATTTTCATACCTTTGGATCCACATGCTATATTTTAAATACCAAAGTTGATTCTAAATCACATAAAGAATTCTTTTTGGGATATTCTACCTCTAGCAAAGCATTTAGAGTCTACAACACTATCTCTAGAAAAGTTGAGGAATCTATTCATGTCTCTTTTCATGAAGAGTCCAAATCAGAAAATTTTGAAATAATTGATCTCACTAATCAATTCGAAAACTTAAACATACCAAATGATAGTGAGAAAGATACTACAAACAATAACCAAGATGAAACACAACCTATACCTAGACTTATTAAGGATCATCCTCAAGAATTAATTATTGGAAATCCAAATGATAAAGTAAAAACTCGGTCTTCCTTTAAGGATGTTGCAAACATGGCTTTTGTTTCTATTATTGAACCTAAGAAGATATCTGAAGCTCTTAAAGATGACTATTGGATAATAGCAATGCAAGAAGAATTAAACCAATTTACTAAAAATGATGTATGGGATTTAGTTCCTAAACCACAAGATAAAACCATAATTGGAACGAAATGGGTTCTTAGGAATAAGCTAAATGAGGCAGGAGAAGTAATAAGGAATAAAGCTCGGTTAGTAGCACAAGGATATAATCAACAAGAAGGAATATATTTTGATGAAACGTATGCACCAGTAGCTAGACTTGAAGCTATTAGAATGTTACTAGCTATTGCTGCACATAAAAACATCAAACTTTACCAAATGGATGTAAAAAGTGCATTTCTAAAAGAAATCATTCAAGAAGAAGTATATGTTGCCCAACCACCTGGTTTTGAAATACCAGAAAAAGGTGACTATGTTTATAAACTTAAGAAAGCACTTTATGGTTTAAAACAAGCACCTAGGAACTGGTATGAAAGGCTCAAGACATATCTTTTTGATAATGGTTTTTCTATTGGAAATTCAGATTCTACTTTATTTTTCAAAACATATACATCTGATTTTCTAGTTGTTCAAATATATGTTGATGAAATTATTTTGTAGCTTCTAATGAATCGTTGTGCACACAATTCAGTGACATTATGCAAAAAGAATTTGAAATGAGCCTCATGGGTGAACTAACTTTCTTTCTTAGTTTCCAAATTAAACAAACCCCTGCCGGGATCTTTATAAGCCAAGAAAAGTATACTAAAGAACTCTTAAAACGTTTTGGGATGGATCAGTGAAAACATGCTACTACTCCTATGGCCACTTCTATTAAGATTGATAAGGATGAAAATGGGGAACCTATTGATGATTCCTTATATAGAGCCATGATTGGTAGTTTGCTTTACTTAACTGCTTCTAGACCGGACATCATGTTTTCCGTTGGTCTTTGTGCTCGATTTCAATCGCAACCTATGCACTCTCATTTTCAAGCAGTTAAACGAATTCTTCGATACTTAGCCGGCACTACATGTTTTGGTTTATGGTATCCAAAAGGACAATCCTTGGATTTTAAAGCTTATACTGATGCTGATTATGCTGGTTGTCGACTTGATCGCAAGAGCACTAGTGGTGGTTGTTTCTTGTTAGGGAGAGCTTTAATATCTTGGTTTAGCAAGAAACAAAACACGGTTGCCCTCTCTACAACTGAAGCTAAATATATGGCAGTCGGATCTTGTTGTGCTCAAGTGCTTTATATGCAACAAGTGTTAAACGATTATGATTTTACTCTTTCATCTACACCTATCTTTTGTGACAACACAAGCGCTATAAACTTAGCACACAATCCCATTTTACACAGCCGAGCTAAACATATTGAAATCCATCATCACTTTTTAAGGGATCATATTTCTAAGAATCATGTTTCCCTTCATCATGTTGATACGGAAGATCAATTGGCTGATATTTTTACAAAACCGCTTCCACTAGACCAATTCAACAAAATAAGGAAGCAACTGCTTATCACTCATTTGGAAGATGTTTTCTTTGATATTTGTGCTTCTTAACAATGTCGTTTATTTGCATCATTTTGGCTTTTAATGGACATTTTTTTTGAAATTGACGGGACATCTAATTAAGGGGGAGTTTTTCTTTTTAAACGGATATCTTTTTGAAATGACAAAGGGGGAGAAATAAATATAAATGCAAAATTCAATCAATGAGTTTCATAAACAAACTCTTGGCTTTACATTGAAAGTTGCTATATTCCCTAAAGAATTGGATTTCATGTTCCATAATTCATGAGGAATAATAAGCACACATTTTATAAACAAGAGAAGAAATTTACAAAGGTAATCTTCAGGTATGAAACTCACATGTTTTATATTTTCTTATTTTATATTTAGGAAATGTTTGTCATCTTCAAAAAGGGGGAGATTGTTGGCTAAATGGACATCTATAAATCCCTTTGTTTTGATAATGACAAACATTTCATTCTTGTTGATCTAACGTGCTACTTGAGTGTTGCAGGAATAAGGTGAATGACAAAGCACTAGGGAATCTATATGCTTGAATGATTGTAAATGTCATGAAATGTAATCAATTGTAAACTTCTACAAATATATAATGTACAAGTACTTAGACTTCATGTAAATCAAGCGTTAGATCTTCCCTAGCTAAACACCACATTTAGATAGGTCATCCCCTTCAATAGTGTCACATATGCACACTCATACACACACTTAATGTCTTTATTTGAAACATTGAAACAAGGTCTATCTCGGTCGATAAAATCCTCGACCGAGACACTCTCGGTCGACAAACTTCTCGACCGAGAAAGACCCAAGTAGCCGTTAGACACAGCTGACAAGGTAGTTGGCAGCTGGAGATAAACGTTGCAAAACACTTGATCCAGAGAGCCTGTCGGTCGACAAAACTTCGACCGAGTAGGTGTCTCGGTCGACCATTTCTCGACCGAGATGGACTCTGACAGCAACTGCAGAATTAATTAACTAGCCGTTGTTAAAGAAACTAACTTATACCTAACGGCTAGTTAAGCACTTAGAAACCTCTAGAAAGTGTCTAGAACGTCCTTAAGCACTTGTAGGACATTCCTATAAATAGGACATGCCTTAGGACACCTAAACTCACTTTTTTTACACTTGAGCAATCTTTGAGCATACACTTACATTGAGCAACCTGTTTGTGAGCAATTGAGCATATTGACAACTGGCTACTTCTTCTCTCAGCTCAAATTTCGTGTCCTATAGGCTGGCATCTCCTATCCACAACAATCACAATTCCATACACATTGGTTAGGAGATCTACACGCTTGATCTAGGCAAATCAAGCCTTGTGCTTCAAAGGATAAGTTGTAATTTCCTTTTTCCTTTCTTGTTCACTATTATTTTTTGTACTCTCCTTTCTACTCCTAGGTTGGAGGCTACGGATTGGAGAGGTTGGAGATCTTCTTGGTGAAGAAGGGGACCTTGAGCTACTTCAAGAAGGCTGGTGCAATGGGAGGTTACTTCTAAACAGGAAGGCTACTTCAAGGGGGAGCTTGGAGTTACTTTAAGAAGGATACCTCGGGTTGGTGCATCTACTTCAAGTGAAGGTTGTTCAAGGGGTGTAAGAAAGTATTGTATTTTGTATAATTCCTTGTGAAGGTAATAAAATTGATACTTTCAAAATCCCGATTGGGTAAGCAACCGGGTAGTGGACTGACAACTTTAGTATTTGCTAAGGTTGGAACCACTCTAAACCCCTTGTCTCCTTCTTGATTTCTCATTTGTGGTTGTTTGAGTTAAATTATTGTTAAATTAGTTTAAAACCCTATTCACCCCCCTCTAGTGGTTTTTCATGTACTCCCCAATTAGATTGATGAGAATAACCCCTATGCTATTGCCATGCTAGTTTGAAGAACCATAAAAGAATATGGTCCATGTGTTGTCAAGACATGGTAGCACTTTTTGTGTTGACCATGATGATGTCTCTATCATGAAATTTCTCATCTAATTGGGGAGATTTGGGATTTTATGCTAATCGGTCTTCCAGTGACTGGTATTTGGATGATTTCATGTGGATGTTTGTGATACTAAAATCAAAGAACAGAATCATCCATTTGGTGCATCAACCAATCAAGGTAGGAAAATCACACAAATACCATAGTGAATCATGAAATGCTATTAGAACCTCTTGATACAACATCAAGTAATGATGTAGCTTCTTAGTATAATGAATAAGGCAAGGTAGTGTTTATCCACCAAGGTGTGCCCACCTTATATTTTTGTAAACTTCTGGGACATATAACAAATGGCATGTTTGTTGTTTTGGGCCTTTTCCTTAAGAACTCCTCTCATGGATTCTTATATTATTGAGATCCTCGACATAAATGGGTCACGTTGTACTAGATGTTCGAGAATAGGAGGGCCAAACAATATTCTTTTTGTTATGTCAAATGCAGCTTGACATTGATCATTCCAACAGTTGTCAAAAGTCTTACACATCGTATTGAAGATTGGTTCACAAACTGGTTTCAATTCCTCTATAAATCAACTGATGTATTGTAGTCTTCCAAGTAGGCCTTCGGTCTCTTTCTTTGCAAGAAGAGTAGGCAAATACAAATTCTTTGGATCTTTACCTAGATAAACCTCTATTCCTTGTTATCTAACTATGTATCCCAATAGGATGCTAGATATGACGTCAAAGATGCACTTTGATGGATTCAATTCGAGGCAGAAACATCATAGTCTTTGAAACAACTTTTCCGTATAGATCATGTGGTCTTCTACTTTCTTTATGTTGGAAATCATGTCATCTACATAGATTTCAATCTCATTATGAATGAAGTCATGGAGGATTTCTACCATGGCACTCTACTAGGTTGCACTTGCATTCTTGAGTGCGACCAGCATAATTTTGTAATAGAAACACACTATTTTGTGTTGAAGATATTTTTGTTTGAGTATGATGATCTCATCTTGATTTTGTTATATCCTGAGAATTCATTCATAAAGTTTAGGAGTTCATCTGTGACCACTATCACCCCCAAAAAAACAAACTCTACCTCATGTAAAGTTGCCAGAGTACGATTAACCTCTGGATTTGAAATCACTGCTTACATACTTGGTATTGGCCATAATTTACAAGAACATTTTGTAGTATTAGTAAGAGGAGGAAGGGTTAAGGATTTACTCAGTGTGAGATATCACATTATTTGAGGAACCCTAGATGCTATCAGAGTAAAGGATCGTCAACAAGGGTTGGATATCACATTGTTTGAGGAACCCTAGATGTTGTCGGAGTAGATTCTTATCCAAGACTTGTATCATTTGATGATGCCATGTAAATTGCTAGAAACATGTGAAGTGTATGGCTAACCCAATAACAAAAGTTTCATAAGGGGAATGTAGCAGGATACCATGAGATGTAGGATCTTCTTTCTAAAGAGATTCAATTTAGAACTTTTCTATGTCCAAGATCCAATATTGAAATCATTTCAGAGGTTTTCCCTTACTTTTTCCATGTCAACAAACAATTCGAAATACCTCTACTTTTTTAGAACAGGTCCAAGTCAAAAAGCAATGATTCAAAGCACTTATTTTTACATTACACTATTTCTTAAACCCAAGGACTCGATCGTATGGATATGTAATATATAGGATTTCCAATCCTAGTAGGAAAAGGAGGGAAACAGATATTGTTGTCCATGAGAACATTGATATGTTGCAGTAGGAAATCATCTTGCATGATGGATATGTTGAGATCCCTATTTTCGATGCACAAGCAGACACATCCATCTTTCTTCATGACTGACACTATGTTAACCATCTAGATGGGATAGGACATAGGAAGTATGAAGCTTGTTTCATTCTATTTATGCACCTCTACATGTATTTTGAGTCCTCTCTATTGCTTGATGTACATGTCCCATTTTTCTTGATAGGGAACATTCTTTACATAGTAGGGATCTCAATGTATGGAATTGCCTTCTTTACTATTGACATGTCAGCATAATTCCATGTCATGATATTGATGTACTAGCAGAGGATCTTGATCATAGATAACTTTATTGACTATTTTAGGGTGATGTTTATCTTCATAAAAGGAGGGAGTGAGCATGTTTCTATGTGGAATTGATGGCATTCAATAGTCATATATTTGGGAATGTATATGTTCTCTAGGGTTTCATCGATGAGGATAGTTGTGGTATCTTTAAGTAGTTCTTTCTAAACTAGGTGTCAATGATGGAAGATTTCTTGCTTTTTCATATTGAACATTGGCTATAAGTAGTCTCAACAAGGATCACAAGCCTATCATGGGACCCAAGGAGGAGTTTGGAGAAAGTTCCAGGATGGATCCTCCTCTTTGGTCATTGTTTTCTTAGAATGGGTTTCCCTATGGAACCTGATGTCTAGTATTTCCATGCAGTATGTTTTGAGAATTTTTGGTGTTTTATATTACATATGATAGATGCAAGGGCTTGAAAAAATTTTCAATAACTAATATGTGTTTAAAATTCTCTTAAACTAGGTTTATTGACATAGGATTAACCTTCTTAAATTCTTAGTGCACCCCATGATAGAAGTGTGTGTATTCTCTATCATTGTGAACTTTATTGATATCCTGGAGGACATCCACTGGCTCTTCTATTTTTGGCGATCTAGAAACTTTTAAGTTGTCCATACCATAGTGGTATGTCAATATGGAGACATGTACATGAAATAAATCCATTTTCTATCAAGGAGTCCTTCGCAGTTGAGTATCATCATGTTGTTCTTCTTTGGGATGGATACACACTCAACAATGCCTTGGTGTAGCTATCCTAGCCATCTACTAGTTCTAAGACCATGTGCTTCAGTGCTTGATGGTAGTAGTTGTGATCATGTCAAATAGGTGAAAACAACATGAATTGGTTGGGTATGTAACTGATAGTTTCCTCCCTCCATGAATGTGCCTACAACTCTAAGTCCACAGACCCAATAGGAGCCCCTATCTCAATAAAAATATGTTAGTTACCACAATTACTTTGTCATCATGCCTAAATTTGAGGCATTGGTGTAGGTATGAGGGAACCACCTTGTTCTTGTGTATCCAAGGATGCCCTAAAAAGAGACTAAAAGAAATGTTGATCTCCATGATGATACATGTCTCTACACATATCTTCTAACCCACCTAGATCTATAATTGGACCTCTCCCATGACTTGTTTTGGATACCAGTTAAGATTGATCATGCGGTATTAGTATCCTTGATCTCACTTGACTTGATACCAAGTGTGATGAATGTTTTTAGGGTGTAAGTGTTGAGGCTATAATTGTTGACTATGACTACCAAAGGCATCTTTAGATCCTTGTGCTTCACTATAATGTATAGAGTTGGTTGGAAACGAGGTTGGTTTAAATTTCATTGATGCTTTATGTTTTGATGATCAGGGCTATCATTTTAGCCAATTTCTCTAGTTGGAATCCCTTTGGCACGAATGTTCCTTCTAGGAGTTTCAAGATTGCTATGTGATGTGTTACAGATCTCTGTATCAGGTCCCAAAATGAGATTTTTTACATGGCTTTTGTATATGTCCTATAATGTTGTAGGAATCTTCAATTATTGTAGTTTCTAAAGTTGATGTGATCTAGATAATGGTGTGACCATGTTTTTTGATGTGTGAGCTTAGGAACATAGATGGTGGTGGCACCTAATTGAACTTATATAGCCATGGTCTTTTAATAGATGCCTCTAGAAAGACTACTATGCCATTTTTATTGATTGAGTTAGACATTGATGTCAAAAAGAACTCTATATAGGCATGGTTTTCCCTTGTCTTATATTACTATTGCATGTTATGACTTGTTGGAGTTTGAGGCTTCAGATGTGGGGGACATCGATAAAACCTCAGTCTCGTCTAATTGTATCATATGTGTGGTGGGGGTTGAAACATATCTTATCAGATTTAGGCATAAATTGTGATACCTTGTGGATGTGGGTAGCTGAGTTACAGGTTCCACTAGAACTTTTAGAGGAGTGAAAGGTGGATACTTCATGGCTGAAATATGAATATGTCCTTTACATTTGCTTCTCACTGGTGTGGTGGGTAATTCCATTGGGATTTTGATACTTGAACATGATGTCAAATTTGTCAGAGATGTTGCATAGAACTTTATTGGTTGATTTGACACTAATATTTTCCTCTGTCCAAGAAGTTCAACAGATCATATGAAGGTGAGGTTTTGTGATAGGATGGACTTTTTGAATTAGTTGAAGGCATATGGTTTGTCCTCTATGTATCATTTGATCTATCTACATAATGCATTGCACTCATATTTTTCACGACCCTTGATCTTGTAGACGTGATAGAAAGTTTGTGGTCTAAAGTTTCAATCATATGAGGTAGGGATTCCATCTGCGCTATATACTCTAAGCACTTCCATATCTTAGAAATAAGTTCTACTTGTAACACCTTAAGGGCCTTTAGTGGTGTTGGTGGTGAACGGGTGGCCTTTGGACGGTAGCAAGACTGAGGTTTTGGCAATGGTTGTAGGGTTTGTAGAGGTTGTTTCTCATGGTGTGATTCTTCTGGAACTACTCCTTGAGCCATTGTTCATTTCTTATCTCCAATGTTTGCTTCATGTAGATAGAGAGGTATAACAAATTGCTTTCATCCATCCTTCACATTGATCGAAGTATGACTTTTAGGGATCATGTAGGGAATATAGGTCTATTTCTACCATCGTAAGTATCCAACATTTCTTCAAAAGAATAAGACCATTCTTCTTTTCCCATTCATCTCATTGATTTAAATACTTTGACTATTAAGTGTTTTCAGATTTGGTGATTACACAAGAACTATGGATCTCCTTTAGAATTAGTATCATACCACATTGAAATCATGTGCTAACCCCTAGGTGTATATATATAAAAGCACTTAAATAAAATTCATTTCTAAGTTAATATGGGAAATATGAACTTTGAGTGAAACTAAACATACATAGCAAGGGAGAGAAAGATTGAACAAGTACAAGAACACAAGCTATGTATAGTGGTTCCATACTCCAATCTAGGAGTAAGTCAATCCACTACCTAGAGAGGTCAAGCCCTTGGATTTTGCAACCATTGCACCTTGTTTATATTCCATTATAAGAGATACAATATATGAGCTTCCTTTTCTAGGCCAAGGATACCTAGCCTTTCCTTTAAGGATAAGGGAGCCAACAACCGACCAAAAGACTTACCTATCCATGACCAAGAGTCATCAACCTCTATAAGGACTTACCCACTTTGCAACGAGTCTTCCTCCTTCACTAAGGACTTATCTACTCTTGAAAAAGTTTTCCTCCTTGAAGGAATTACCCACTCTTAGCTTCGATCTTCCACCTTCGACTTCACCTTTTCCATGGAGAAGCTTTCACCAAGGGACTCCTTCCCTTCATATTCACCTCTCTTAGCCACGAGAGAACCTTCATCTTCATGGTTCAATGAGAGATTGGGAGGTGGAGGAAATAAGATCCTCACAAGATATACATGTAGGACTAGCTCTCTTATAAATCTCTTACTCACTCTAATGGATGTAGTAAGTGATTAAGCTTAAGAGTGAAAGGAAGCTCTTGGAGGCACTCAACTATAATATAGGGACGTTCATAGTACTTGGCTAACCATGGGATGAAGCACAAGGGGTCCTATTTATAATTGGGGATGCCTACTAGCCAGTGGGAATACTTAAGGATGAAGTCTAGTCATTCGGGGTGTTGCAACATATCTATTTTTGATGTTTGCAACACTCCAACATCTAGAAACACTTTTTCTGCTCAATTCGTACAGTGTAGTTGGTCAAGTTTACTTTTGGAAAACTCAGTCGATAGCACTATGCAACAAATCAAATTTGAAGTGTCGGTCGAGTTTATCCTAGATGAAACTCCGTAAATTGTTTAAATTTGGTTTTCCTGTGTAGGGTTTTGGTCGAGTTTTTCCTGGGGAAAACTCGATTAAACCTGGAAGTTTCCAAAATCCATCAAGGGTTTCAGTTGAGTTTATAAAAGATAAAACTTGGTTTACAAGACACCCTATAATGAATTTTGGAAAGTGTCATAGAAGTGCTTAAGTAGTCAATTTATGTGCTCTTGGTTTTTTTTCTAAGATTAATTACAAATCATAGAATCATTACAAATGGTTTACAACATGATTCTAATGGATTTGAGGTCTTTTCCATAAAAGTGCACTTGCATTGATTTTGACTTCTCTTTTATCAAAGTTAGGATGTGCAAGTTAGGACATTTATAGTGTGTCTATACCTAATCTTAAATCACTCAAGTAGAAGCATAGACACAAATAAGTGGAATGGTTAGTCATCATCAAAACAAGGGTTTAGTCGATTAGACTTTGAGTCAACATTGACCCCCTTTTTGAAGATGACAAACCATTCCATAAATGTATTAAAATCATTTAAGTAAAATCATACCTTTGAAGAAACCTAGGGGTTTCAATAGAATTGAGTTCATATTCTCTCCCTCAATTTATGCTAACTGAGTTCTAATACTCCCCCTCAATTGATGTTATTTCTCCTACATGGTTACTTTCATAACATTTAGAGAAACTATGTCTTCACCCATATATGTCTTTTCATATATGTCTTCTATGCTTCACCTTCTCCCCTTAGCACAAGGCATGTCTTCTCCCCCTTTGTCATTTCAAAAAGTGAGGGGGGTGAAAACACAACATGATAGAAAAAGGGATACCACAGGTTAGAATAGAGAGTAGAAAAGCAAAAACTAGGGGTTTGTCCAAGCAAATTAAATATATAAAGCCAATCAAGACATGCATTTAGAACAATCCTAGATGTAATTCTAGCAAAAATTAAGGTAAAACTATGCAACAAAGTAACTCAAGATAGTAGATATACAAGTCAAGGAACAAGCTTGAGTATGTATTAAACAAGATACAAGCATAGCATACAGTTGTATACCAAAAAATGAACAAGCCACTAGTACATTTTCGGTCTCCAACGTCGCTTCCGCTAGCGTCACTTATATTAGAAAAACTGTCCGAATAAGCTAAAACCGAAGCAACAAGTCATTACAAAAAATTCGGGTACCGCTTTTAGCTATTGGGTCAGTTTTTTAAGGATAATCTATGCTAGAAAAAGACCTGTGAAATCATCAAATTTGCGACACGCATAAACATATCATCGGTTTTATAAGAAAATCGACCCAACATGCTTCCCGCGGAGAAAAGGAATTAATTTTTGCCTTTCGCGCGTCGATCTATACCCTCTTGGGTTGGTTATTCTCTTTAGCCGTCCCTAAAAGCTTCCACGAACACTCTCTCAGGTTGGTTTTCCTATTTATCCGTCCCTAAAGGTCTCCGTGCAAAGACCCTTTCGGGTCGGTTTTCTAAAACAGCCGTCCCTAGAAGTCTCTATGCAAAGACCCTTTCGGGTCGGTTTTCTAAAACAGCCGTCCCTAGAAGTCTCTGCGCAAAGACCCTCTCAGGTCAGTTTTTTGATTTAACTGTCCGCATAGACGCCGGCAATGGGGACCTCTTGGGTCGGTTTCCTTGCCTAACCGACCCGAGAAGTATTAGAAACCCTTTTCCTCTCACTCGCACTCTCACTCACGCACACTCCCCACTCTCGCACTCTCTCTCCTAGCCTCACTGTCGTCTCATTCTCACTGTCACCATCACTCTCACCGACGCCAAGGTCACGCGCCGCCAAAGATTTGCCGCCACCAGCTTGCCGATCGTCGCTCACCAGCTTGCCGTTCGGGTAAGTCGCCGCCGTTGTTGCTCACTAGCTCGCCGCCAAGGTCTCGCCGCCGATGTCATAGCTCACCAACTCGCCGCTGTTGCCGAAGCTCACCAGCTCACTGCCAAGGTCTCGTCGACGTTGTTGTAGACCAGCTCGCCGCCAAGGTCACTGCTATTGCTTCTCCAAAAGCCGCCCGCCGCCGACACACCTTCTTCTCTCGCGCGACCTGGTCGTGTTGATAACGGCAAACGAAAAGCTTTTCCTCCACGCTCGCGCCTGACAGGTAAGATTTTCCATTTCCCATTTCAAGCTTTATGTTGTCCTTTGCACGGCTATGTTTGTGCTCTTGCTTATGTTGGGGTGTAGCACGGCAGTGTTGGTGTCTTTAGCACGGTGGTGTTGGTATCTTTTGCACGGCTAAGTTGAAATGCCAGTGTTGTAACACGGCCGTGCTAGGTACACTGGTCGTGTTGGCTGTCTTTTGCATTTGAGTTGTACCACGGCCGTGCTAGGTACACTGGTCCTGTTGGCTGTCTTTTGCATTTGAGTCTTGATTTACTTGATTTACTGTTATCTATTATGAAAGATCATGCATGATGTTTGATTTACGCCTTTCTATTTATTTCTGTTAAGAGCACCTAATTGATTATTCAATTCAGTACTTATAAATGAATGTTTATCTAGTAAATCAACCAATAATAAAAACATGTATTCTTTTATATCTACATTTTATTATCAATCACATATGTAATTAATCATTGTATACAATCTAAAAATACAAGGGTAGACATTGTTTAGTTTTATATTGACACTTTAGGGTTTATAGATGAGACCACCTATGCATAAATATGACAAATACATTTATATAAAACTTGGAAACCCGTTCAAAATTTATTCACTGTGGTGTACGATGGAGGGCATTTAAGACCTATCTCAAAAGGGATTATATAGATAATCCTAATCAAAAGAAGAAAGCAACAGACGTATATATTTTTATAGATCTTGAGGTGTGGGACAGATTTGTTGCACAAAGGAATTCAGAAGAGTTTCAGGTATATAATTAATGTTTTTATATATGTATATGTTTGCTAAGTTGTAAATTGCAATACCTCATTTTAAATGATCAGGCTATTCACGAGGCCCAAAAGGAAAGACGGGCCAAAAATGTGCATAACCATCACATGGGATCCCTTAGTTATGCCCAACGCCGAGAACAACTGGAGAAGAAAATCTCTTCTGAAGAAGGGTCTAGAACAACTCAAGTTGAGTGTCCACCCTGTTATAAAATTTGGCTTGATGCTAGAAAAAATAAAGCAGGTGAAATTACCAACCCTACAACTAAGGAGGTGGCACAAAAGATGGTAAGTTCATCACAATTAAGTAATTAAAGAGTAGGATGTAATAATATCTAATTGTTTGTGATTTAATATTTTCATTAAATATGAATAGGATGATCTCTAATTGTTTGTGATTTAATATTTTCATTAAATATGAATAGGATGATCTCTAATTGTTTGTGATTTAATATTTTCATTAAATATGAATAGGATGATCTCTATGAGCAAAGAAAATAAGGAAAGTTCATACCAATTGGACGCACGGATGAACTATCAGTTGCTCTTGGTACGAAAGAGCATCCTGGCCGTGTTAGGGGATTAGGAGCTGGCATAGGATTCAAGACTTATTATGGGCCTTCAGAATCTAGAAGAGTTCGTACAGTTACACATGACGAGGTTGAAGCATTAGTATCACAGAAAGTGCAATAGATATTGTCTTCATTTCAGCCTATTCAACCATCTCAACCTCCTCAAACCGTGCGTCTCTCAGATGATGAGGTACAAGCTTGTACTCCAATTATAGAAGGTCATGGGAGCACTCCCAATGAACCACCACAACAATCTACAGTAAGTTTGTTCTATATATGTTAATATGATATATATAATATAGTAGGTATCTGGTTTACCACTTTGTATATAACTTATATTATTTCAACTAGGTTGGTATGAACTATAAACTTGCAGTGGAGGTTCCAGAGTACAATGTTGTGGCAGCGGGTAAGGTATACAACATCGGTGGTACATTGCATTGTCAATCAGTTTCTGATGACATTTGTCGTGTGTCCATCCATCTTGTGTATGACGGAATGGGGGACAAACCACTACCCATACCTTCTTCTGAATATGGTACAGTTGATGAAGCAGAGGGTGCTATGGTGGGATGACCTAGACACTTGGTTATCATTGATAAGGTATATCTACATGTTTTTTATATTTGACTAGCTACATATATGAACTCATTTAATATAAGTATGTATTTAATTAACAAGTTTGTAAACCAAAAAGTAAAAATCCTAGTAGTCGTCCTCCTATGCCCAAGCCTTCTTTCATTCCAGAAGCCACATTCGATGAATTGGGAAATAAAAGTAAATGTTTGGCTCGATACTTAGCCAACCAAAGCCCAGGATCACATATGGTGGTCAATTTAACAGAAGATGCAGTTGGGAGGGACTTTGAGAATTTTATTTTTCTTGATGATATTATAGAGTTGTTCTGGTATGATTGGATAAATACTTCGATATTAGAAGTATGGATAAGGTAAGAATTAATCAATATAGATTACTCGAATATATACATTTTAGCTTATTTGTAACATATCAAATTTTAACAAATGTTTTACAACCATTTATATACTGAGATGACAAACATTGATATAAAGAATGTTGGATTCTTAGTTCCTTCAGTCACTAGTCAAGTGCAGACACAAATGGATGATGTGAATGAGTACTTCAGTACTGCATTCAAATATTTTGGTAGTGTGGGAAAGGAAATTATTCTAATTCCTTTTAACGTCCAGTAAGTATTATTAATTCAATAGAATTCTAATATTGACTAAATTATAATTATAATTTTTGTTTTCAATATAAATTTACTCAGATCTAGACATTGGGAACTAGTGGTGGTTGTCCAAAAATTGATGACTTTCTATTATCTTGACCCAATGGGAAAAACAACAAGGGGTCACAAACTGAGATTGCCAACTATGGAGTAAGCATAAATTTAGTTTCTATAACATCGCTTGTTATGCTTCAACATGATATTTATACTTAGAATTTCTATTTTGACAACTATCATAATCAAATTGATTGATAGGGGTATAAAGGCTTATCGTGAAGGTGGAGGAATAATACCCACAAAATTAAAGACACTGACTTTGAAAAATGTCAAGGTAACTACTTTGACTGCTTAGTCGTATATGTATAACTCTTACAATAATGTATTAATGTCAAATTTTATATGTTAACTCTCTTATAGTCTTATTTCTTTATTTGTACAACTCTGTTTGTAGCAGTTTACTAATATTAAGTATAATTCTTTATTTGTAGTGGCATATACAAAATAATGATTGGGCTTGTGGCTACTACGTAATGAAGTATATGCAAACTATTTTGAAAGAAGCATCATTAGACATTCAGAGTATAGATAAGGTAATTAATAAAAAATAACATCATAAATTTACAAGTGAGATTTGCATCATTTTATAAAATATATATGAGCATGTGCTTTTTTTTGCAGATCTTTACAACTCATCCTTACACACTTGATGGGTTAAATGAATTCCGAGAAGAATGGTCAAATGCTTTTCTTAATGAAGTCACTATAGCATTAGATTGAATTCATAACTTCATTTGTGTATGGTAGATTTGAAACTCTATCAAAAATTACTTTTTGTATATGACATTAAATTTAATATCACTTTTAAACTTGCAATCTATCATTGTTGTTAGTATGTGCTATGTGTATGAATGTTAGTATGTGCTATATGTCTCATTTGAAATCTATCTTAGACTTGCAAGAATGTTAGTAAGTGTTGTGTATGAAGATGTCTCAACTCAATATATGTGAATAATTGTTGTTATGAATGCAAATGGCTTTTGGAAATGGCTTTGGAATGCATTTTTGGCTTTCATGATTGCATTTGCAAGTCTATTTCTATTGCAGGTTTTGAATTGCATAAAGCAATTCTGTTTTGCAGGTTGCTGTACTGAAGATTTCTGGTTCTGCAGATTTTTTCTTTAAAAAAATGTAACTTCTCGGATCGGTTATTTAAAAAAACTGTCCCTATAGACTTCTTGGGTCGGCTATAAACAAAAACCGACCTAGTAGGTTCTAGCCCAAAATTATACAGCTATTTGAAGACTTCTAGGGTCGCTTATGGAGAAAAACCGACCCAATAGATACTTCTTGGGTCGGTTAAACACAAAAACTGACCCAGTAGGTTCATCTACAGCTATTTGATGACTTCTAGGGTCGCTTATGGAGAAAAACTAACCCAATAGATACTTGTTGGGTCGGTTATACACAAAAACCGACCTAGTAGGTTCATCCCAAAATTCTACAGCTATTTGAAGACTTCTAGGGTCGCTTATGGATAAAAACCGACCCAATAGACACTTCTTGGGTTGGTTAAACACAAAAACCGACCCAGTAGGTTCATCTACAACTATTTGAAGACTTCTAGGGTCGCTTATGGAGAAAAACCGACCCAATAGATACTTGTTGGGTCGGTTATACACAAAAAAACTGACCCAGTAGGTTCATCCCAAAATTCTACAGCTATTTGAAGACTTCTAGGGTCAATTTTTGTACCTCTTTTGGGTCAGTTTTTTACCTCTCTTGGGTTGGTTTTTTTACCTCTCTTGGGTCAGTTTTTGTTCCCTCTAGGGTCGGTTTTTGTACCTCTCTAGGGTAAGTTTTTCTACCTCTATAGCGTCGCAAGTACTGTAGCGACGCCCACCTAGGCATCGCTTAAAAAGTGACGCTGCAGGCTTCAAAAAACTGACCCAAGAGACCAATATTGTACTAGTGAAGGCTAGAAGCACATGTAAATGAACTACTAATAGATGATGTCACTAGTTAGTACTACTAGTAGGATCTATATAATAGCAAAATATTCAAAAGTTAAAGAACAAGATATAAGTAGATGTAGAGGAATATGAAAAATAAAAGATATACAATTTTAAAAGCTTGAAAGGATATTACTCACTAGAAAATATGCATCACTACCAAGATATGATTACCACTAAGAGACTCAAGGTTGCATCAAAACATATATAACTACATAGATGTAGAAAGTTTGAGCACAACAGAAGCAATTTAGATCACAACTAAGAGAGTTAAATACATCATCATCACAACCTACATAACAACTATATATATATATTTATTTATTTATATTTATGTTTATATTTATATTTATATTTATATTTATATTTATATTTATATTTATATTTATATTTATATTTATATATATAGTTAAAGAAATTAGAGAGATAGAGTTGTATTCAAGATAGGAAATTTGAAACATGACAATATGCATATCATAAAAGTACCAAAGGGAGTACCATAGAATAAGGTTGGTGTTTGAGAAAGTCTAGTTGAGAGGAAAATTCTCATCCAAAAAACCATATGTATATTTTGTGCACAGTGTTGTCTGTTGAGTTTCTAGGTTGAACTTCTCGGTTGACAATAGTTGTTGGCAACACCTATTGGTGCTTGTCGGTCGAGTTTCTGTCAGGGCAAACTCAGCCGATAACAACTGTTGTCAAAAAGCACATATATTTCATAAAAACATATATAGAGACGTGATTAAAATATAAACCATATACAATCATGTATAATCAAGTTAACAATGCACTATGAAAGCATCAAGAATAGTTTTTGTGTAAGAAAGTGACAACAATCACAATATACTGATTTTGACTTAAAAACCATATGTAAAGAGCATACAAACTTGACACGAACAAGCTATGATTGGCTGGGGAGGAGTGGTTCAGGTGGTTCGGCACGATGTCCCCTCATGAAGGGACCCAGGTTTGAAACCCAGTGGCTGCCTCCGAAATGGTACCCGTTGTGTAGGCCGGCCAACTGTGTGCTTTAACCGGTTCTCGGGTGTGTGGGCGCTCAGGGCCCGAGATTTTATACAGCCTTGGGGGTCACAAAAGTGGTGCTTCTACGAGGTGGTTCTCTTGATAATAAAAAAAACATGCTATGATTGGATATGAGCAAGAATACCATTACCTCTATTCTTACCATTTCATTTCCACTTATTTCCACCCCATATACATCTTACCTTTCTTCTTTTATGTGGATTGCAAATCAATAGCTCATGTCAATCCATTTGCAAGTGTCTTATAAGAAGAAAGATTAAATGGTCCCCACTCATACTTTTGGGTCCTGAGGGGTTAGCTTAGCAACCCAAGTCCTATTACTCTTGGGTGCTTTCCTAAAAGGGAAATATGTGGAATATGACTAATGAATTTCAATAATTACATGATCTCCTAGCTTTGGAACTAGAGGATTCTTAACTGAAAATTAAAGAGCCTTTATCTTTGTTGTTCCTTTGGCTACTATCAAGTCCAAAACCATCTCTACCCATTTGTTCAGTAGTATGATCTAGAATATGATTAAGATACTTTTTATCATCTAAGAATATTTGCATATAAGATCTCAAACTATGATTATCATGCATAAGAGAGGTAACAGTAGAAGACAATTGATTGATGTTATCTCTAGTAAGAAAAAGATTGGTTTCTAAGCAAATAGAATTGGTCATATAAGAATCTCTATCAATATGAAGAGCATCGACATTTTTCTCTCTACTAGTAGAGCTAGAATAAGATTCAAGGAAATTGATTTTACAAAGTAAGGAATCATTATCTTTTTCAAGCAAAGCAATCTTAGAAAGATAGACAGTATTTTCATATTCTAATCCTTGCAAAACAAAATCTTTTTCCTCATTTCAGTTTTAAGAACATAAATATCAAGCATGAGAGAATTTACAATATTAGTATGCTCTTCATTAGAACTAGGAATAAGTGGTTTAGATTCTATAAATCTAATCTTATCAAGTAAGCTAACATTTTCAAGTTTAAGATATTTCAAAGTTAATATGGGAAATAAGAACTTTGAGTGCAACTAAACATACATAAAATGGAGAGAGATATTGAACAAGAACAAAAACACAAGCTATGTATAGTGGCTCCATACTACAAACTATGAGTAAGTCAATCCATAACCTAGACAGGTCAAGCTCTAGGATTTTGCAACCATTTCACCTTCCTTATATTCAATTATAAGAGATGCAATATATGATGTACCTTTTTTAGGCCAAGGATACTCAACCTTCCCTTTATGGAGAAGGGAGCCAATAACCTACCAAAGTACTTACATATCCATGACCAAGAGTCTTCAAACTCTACAAGGACTTACCCATTTTACAATGGGTCTTCCTCCTTCACCAAGGACTTACCTACTCTTGCACAAGTCTTCTGCCTTGATGGAATTAGCCACTCTTGACTTCGATATTCCGCCTTTAACTTCACTTTCACCAAGGAGAAACTTTCATCAAGGGACTCCTTCCCTTATTATTCTTCACCTCTCTTAGTCAAGAGAGAGAACCTTCATCTTCATGATTGAATAAGAGATTGGGAGGTGGAGGAAATGAGAGTATCACAAGATATACATGTAGAACTATCTCTCTTATAAATCTCCTACTCACTCTAATAGATGTAGAAAGTGATTAAGCTTAAGAGTGGAAGGAGGATCTTGGAGGCACTCAACCATAATATAGGGACATTTGTAGTTATTGGATAAACCATGGGATGAAGCCAAAGGGGTCCTATTTATAGTTGGGGATGCCTACTATCTAGTGGGAATACTTTAGGATGAATTTTAGTCATTTGGGGTGTTGCAAAAATCTAATTTTCATGTTTGTAACACTCTAACAACTAGAAACACTTTTTCTACACACTATGTACAGTGCAGTCGATCGAGTTTACTTTTGGAAAACTCTGCCGATAACACTATGGGACAAATCAAATTTGAAGTGTCAGTTGAGTTTATCCTGTATGAAACTCGGCCGATGGCTTAAATTTGGTTTGCATGTGTAGGGTGTGGGTCGAGTTTGTCCTGGGGAAAACTCAGTTAGGCCTTGCAGTTGCCAAAATCCATCAAGGGTGTCGATCGAGTTTATCAAAGATGAAACTCAGAAGGAAAGACACCATGTAATGAATTTTGGAAAGTTCCATAAAAGTGCTTAAGTATTCTATTTATTTGCTTCTGATTTTTTCTAATCTTAATTACAAGTCATAGAATCATTACAAGTGATTTACCACATTATTTTAATGGATTTAAGGTTTTTTCCACAAAAGTGCACTTGAACTAATTTTAACTTGTATTTTCTCCAAGTTAGGATGCACAAGTTAGGCCATTTGGAGTGTGTCTATACCTAATCTAAAATCACTCAAGTAGAAGCATTAGACATAAATAAGTGGAATGGTTAGTCATCATCAAAATAAGGGTTTAGTCAATTAGACTTTGAGTCAACATGTCCTCATTGATGAGAATTTTCTACATGCATGAAGGATCAATACTCATAGATATGGTGACTGTATAAGCGGTGATATTCACATAAAACCCATTCGAACACAACCCAGAAGTAAATTTGGAAGGATTAGTGCATCAGGAACTTGAGTGTTGATTGTATCTCAAGATGCATAGAAGCATCCCGGTGGAGAAAATTTTCGATGATCCTATCTAGAGGATGACTTAGCAAACCAAACTCTTGGAGTTATAAATTCATTCTTGGTGTCATTATTAGGGTCGTAGCCACTTCAATGGGGGATATTGGAAGTTTAGTTAGACCTTGAAAGGGAGGGTTTAGTGCCATTTGGGGAACATACAACCACCCCTATTGTGTTGGCATCATCTGTTGATGCTAAGGGGTCGGGGCCACTCGTCTTGGAGAAGTTACTATAGTAGAAGCTATTGTTTGTCTCTTCCTTTCTCTATATGACACTTCAAAGATATACATGGTGATGTCCAATGTTGTTGCCAACTTCACCCCTGATGTGTCATTGTACTTGGGCTACCAAATGTATGACATTTGTACACTCTTATGTAAAGAATATGCAAGCGCATAGGTACGGGATGCAATATAAGAATGTGGAAAGTGAGGGTCGGTCCACATGGAGTGGAGAACACACTAGAGATATATATGTTGTTTCTTTAGGTTTCTAGAGAAAATATTATTGGTTTTAGATTTTAAAGGGTGATTGGTTGAGTTACACAAAGGTTCATTCAAAAATGTAAAGCAATATTGAAATCTATGTTCAGTCTAAAAATTAAATCTAATTAAATACCTAAAAGAGCAAGTAACAATACACTAAGAAAGAAGAAGAAATTATACTTAACTAGGCTACCAAAGGCAATAAGGAGAAATTAGATACACTAAATTAGCAATTACACTATCAAGGCAAGTAAATTCTAAATTGAGTAGTTAACTGGAAAAAACTAACATAAGAAACTAAGAACAAGAACCAATTGTCCACTGACATACAAATACCAAGAATCAAGCAATAAACTAAGCAAGAAAGATGAACTAGGTAACACTAGAGTGAATTGTAGTTTTGACAATTGATTAAGGGTAGCAAAAATGTTTGGGGTAATCAATCGTGAAATTAAGATAATTGTGCACACATCTAAGAAGAAGATTATATGTAAATTGGGGTAATAATTCCTTACAATAGGGGTGTTATGAAACCAAAAAACCTTAGGGAGATGAGCTTAGGAGTCCTATCCTATTAAAAGTCCATGGGTGTTATAGGGTGTGTACTTCCTATCCAACCTTATGAGGGTCAATCATCTAGGATATAGGTAATCTATGGTGCATATTAGCTATAGTCTAGGTCACTAAACATGAGTCTCCTCACCTACTTGGTGGCATGGTGCGGTATAAGGAATAGGAGGGTGTTTCATCACCTATTATTCCCTATCCAACCTCTAAACATTCTACTTGCCTAGAGAGAGAGGAGATTCATACTTAAACACTTAGATCTAACACATAGGGATAGTGTAATAGAGGAATATATGGGAAGGAAGGAAATTCTCTAAGGTTCCTCTAGGGAACTTGACAGTTTTCCCTCCAAAAAGTTTGAGATCACTCTTTTCTTTGTTCCTTAGGCGGTTCCATAGCTCAAACAACCAAAGAAAGAGGTAGGGAGATATACAAATCATACCATGGTACTAATAGCAACTTATAACTCTTACATGAAAATTTCCCATTAACAAGGTATCATAATAATATATCTTCCCCCAAACAGTCCACTAAAAAGAGCTTAGCTACTCAAAGTACAAGAAAGAACAAAAGAAATGAAAAAAGGGGAGAAAATCCATAAAAGATAATAAAGCATTGTTCTTATTCACCTCCACTATATATAAATACTCTTTCACTACTCCATATGTGGGAAGCATGGAAGTATGGATAGAAGTGGCCAAACTCTAAAAAATTAGAGTTTTGGGTGATTGGAGGTGCAGTGGTAGTTGGGAGTAGGTAGGGTGGTGGCCAAGGGTAGAAAATGAGGTGTGGAGGTGCTAACCCTTGACCTCATATGCCACTAATGTATATATGGTGGTCTAGGAAGTATAGGGCTAAGTGGGCATACAATAGTAAAAGTAGTGTTGGCACAGTAGGGTTAGGTGGGTACCACAACAATTCTAGGTAGAATGAATGTGGTGGGTGTATGGAAATGGTCATGGTAGATGAGAGTGGATATAGTTAAGGTGGAAAATTATCAGGAAAAAAGTGAGGAAATTGTGAAGGAAGCATGTTTGTCTTGGGTACATGGATGGTGGTGGCATGAAGGTAGCACCACCTTTGTGAGTATCATGGTCATGGTGAGGAGGTAGGAGGGAGCTCGTAGTGTACAAAATTTTATGGTCTTGTCTTGCTGGCATGATCATAGTGATTGAAATGCCCATGATGGCCTTCAGTTACTATGCTCATTTGTTGTGTGGGTCCTCTTTCCTTGCATTCCATGTTATTTTAGCTTGAATAGCATAACCATGGTTGAATACAACATCCGTTTTGAGGGATTTCTTGGCACTTGAATTCTCAAATTGATTATCAATGGAGTTTTTGGCTTAAAATCAGTCTTTATCAATTGGTTTAGGTTGATGGTGATATTGACATCACTTTGAGCTTCTACAACCTTAGGGAAGCCCTAGAATCAATCTATGTGTCTCCCTTCCATCAATTAGTGGCCATAGTATCAAAAATACATGAAACAACTTCCATAACTGCATTTGACATAAAACACAATTTATATCTAAACATGATGCATTATGAACATATCGATGTGAATAATGTGTAGAAGATACAAGATGGAGACTGAATTAAGGGATTTGTGACCACCCCTAGTTGAAAACATACTTATTCTCAAATACATTCCAACTAAATTTCTCATTCAATTTGATCAATTGAGAAATGAAAATTGCACTCAAGAATGGGATTTTGGCTCCTGTCACCTACCACGACCATGGTACCCATTTTATAGGGAATTTTCAAAGAAAATGGGTCCCCAGCATGACCACAGTGGCCTCCACAACCTTGGTTGGTAGATAGGACATTCATGGTGGAATAGGACCCAGCACTTAAATGATCTATTTGAAGTGGGTTCGCCAGGACACCCCCCCCCATTTCTACTTGAACAATGATTGTTCTATGGTAAGAAACCCATTTCCAACTACACTCAAGCTTCTACAAGCTCTTGTTTCTTGCTTTGAGCCCCAAGCAAGGTTCCTTGGCCATCAAAGGACCCTATTCTACCACCTTCATCTCTATTCTGACATTATTCCTCTCTATTTCTCCACTTCTACTATCACCACCCTATGTCATAACCTAAAAAGATTCATATTTCCACCAAATTTCAAGCAATCATGAACAAGGTAGTGAACAAGGTGTCTGAAAGGATAAAATCAATGACATCCCACAAGGTCCACACCAATTGAGCTTCTCAAACAACTCCACATTTGTGTTACCCCTCCCTCTCCATATCCATTTCAAGATCACGTGACCAATGGTCATGAACAACCTCCTCCCAATGTTCCTTCTATGGTGATAATATTGATGACTCTAGTTACCAAGAGCAAGAAGAGGAGTCCGAAGAGGAGTATGAAGAGGACCATGAGGGTGTGATTTTCTTTGGAACCCAAAGTCCCACACCAGTACTAGAAGGGGAATAAATTTTTTGTTCCATCCACTTCATGTGTCCCACCTCAACCCAATATAGACACTACATTATGGCACTCTACAACATGACTTTTCATTGTCCCACAACACCCACTCATCTGAGGAAGTAAACATCTTCACAGTTGTCACAACTATCTTTTTCGCCTCTGGAAAGAAAGCAGTTTCCCCTAGAAGAAGACGAGGCATATTAAGAAGAAGTCTAGCATGTAGAGAGGCCCTCAACTTATCCACAATTTTAAGGACACATAAATATGAGGAAGAAAAAGAATTTGAGAACATAGAAGAGGCTAAGATGACGGTTCAAGTGGATGATGTGTCACAATTAGTGTTAGAATGGATCAAGAAGGTGAGAAAGTAGCCTGAGTGAGGCATCAAAAAATCATGATAGGACATCCATATAGAGAATTGGGCTTCATCCACCCTGAACTCATGACAAGGAAGTGATAGCAACTCCATATGCTTGGATGTCTATGATGCAAGCTATGGGGAATATGCTTTTGGGGCTACAATAGAGGAAATTGGCTTGAGAAACATGATAATGGAAGTGAAAAGAATGTATACAGATCTAACGAGGTAGTTTTTCAGCAAACTATAGAATGTGTGTTAAAAAGAAGAGGATGAAATATGGTTCAATATCTTCAATGGAGTACATCTAGTGACTACTTCTCAGTCAAATAAATAACTTCACCTAGTCTAGAGTATGAGGAAAAATTCAATCAGGGGTTGATTGATAAGAACTATGAATATGATTATCCTTTCTTTTAGGAGAAGACAACTGACCAAGATGTTTTTACACCAAGAAAATAAAAGACTGCTGAGAACAATCACATGATAAGATATCTACAGAAGGTCTTTTCAATACTATCTTTGTCGAGGGACTTGCATGTAAAAGGACATGTTTGTATTGACCACAATTGTTAGTAAGTGTGTTAATTTAGGAGAGATGATGATTGACCACATGATGTCTTCCCATAAAAGTAAAATGACTCTTGTGATGGGTGGGATTGTCACTTCCATTGCCTCCTCCCTAGGCTATGACTTGAGTAAACTAAAGAAATATGACATTGTGAAATATGTTGATCTAAATTACTTGACCCATTCACACATGATCACCCTATAGAATAGAAAGATCAAATACAAACTCAACCCTTGATACCTTGCAATTAACTTGAAGATTTTCTACCACATTGTGCCCCTTTTGGAGGAATAGGAACCAACATCCTACTTTTTGGATATGATAGCATAATGGGAGGAGCATCTAAGATAGGGTTTCAGGGAACATCTAGTTGAGCTACATGATGGGAAGGATGAGACAGTGTCACTGAGAAACAAAAACTCATGTATTAAAGAGGCACCCACCATGTGCGAAGATGATAGGAAGAATATAATGCATATCATCCTTAAGTGAATGCCTATGACAAGCCTACCATCCAAGCATAGCTGAAGAGCATTCAATACATGCAATAAAGCATGTAGTTATATCAACAACATATGCACTGTCAAAACTACCACATTTATTACTTTTAGAACATGTAAGTGCAGAGGAACGTCCCCCATTGGTGGGAGAACTACTATAGTTATCTTTAGGGATGCTCAAAATGTACCCATCTCCATAGGATGACTAATGGGGATTATACTACCAATATCCTTCCTCTCTAGGAGGAGCACCAAATGCACTTCCTCCACAATGGATGTACCCTATCATTTTTGAGTTTTAGTTTCATGTTAAGGATAGCATGATTCAAATTCTTGGGGTTGTAGGGAAGTACACTCTTCTGACTTTGATCCCTTATTCTTGATTTTTTGTGAAAAAATTGTTCATGAGATGTTCATTTGCCTTACCTTTATTTATATTGGTTTTTATTTTAGATTGCATACCATTGCATGTTGCATAGTGCAATTTTTGCATAATTTTAAAAAAATTTGTCTTTCTTGTTGTGCCATTCACTAGCATTGCATTGAATTTAGTTTTGATAATTTTATTATGTGTGATTAGTTAGAATTTGTTCTATGTTATTTATTTCTTAGTAGAGTAGATCTTGATGTGAATAGGGGCAATTTGGCACCACTAGCCCAGCTTTCAAATTGGTTAGTCTTGAACATATTTCAACTACACCTCTACATATTGAACCAAAATCAAAATACCTTTGATGATTGTATTCCCATTACCATTTAGTTATTGCTAAAATGATATCATATTGTCAATTTGTACATGTTTTCCACTCTTCTTGTGAAATGTTGGATTGTTTGGTTGAAATGCAATTAAGGCAAGAAATATATATCTAAGGTTATTTATTTCTTATGAACAAATATTGTGGTTTGTCATAATTGTTCATTCATCATAGTTTTGTTGTTGCTTGTGAAGAATGATTGGAACATTGCATGAAGGAAACTTAATAAGAAGGTCCACACCATGTCACCCCTCTCTTAATGCACCACTTTCTCTACCTCAAGAAAAGATGGCAAAAAAGCAAAAAAAAAAAACATGCCCTGAACACCCTCCAAAATCTTGGGGTGGCCAAACCTTCCTCCCCTATGCTTCTTCCTACCACCATATGCCCTAGCTACACAATGTAACATTATATTTTATAGGGATTTATCAACCAATGGAATCTATTGAGATTGTTATACATTATTTTCATTGAAACCCTAGATGAGGCAAAATCAGGAGGGATACTAAGTCTCAAAGTTGCAAAAGTTAAAAAAGGATGCTCGTTATGAAAGGAGCTATGAGGGATGATGATCTAGAACTAGTCTTAGGTGTGTGATGAGTGATTAGTAAAGATGAAGATCTCATTATCAAATAATACATGTGGAATTATGTAACTAGATACTTATTAATATGGTTGAGTAGTAAATTCATTTTCTTGTACATGAATGTTAGAACAACCTTCCTTAATACGGTCATGATGAATAATCATATTCTATACGGTATATCAATGAATAATTAGAAATATTTTTACAATTATATTAGTTTATGAAATCATGGAAATGAGCTTCCTCTAAGAATTGAATCAAATGGTTGAATGATATATTTATCTCACAATGGGATGAGTTTAAATTTGATGATAATAATTGATTGGCCAATGTTTTATGATATATAGATTAAGCAGTGTATAGATAGCTTATAGGACTATGATCAAAGTATCTCATTACATGTTGGACTCTCCAGGCGGTCTCCTACATATCCCATGGGTCTCCCTGATCAACTATATAAGATCCTATTAGGCTAGCAATCCTTGCAAGGCCATGGTTGTTGGTTTCCAGTGTAGCATCACTCCACACTGATCGGAAGGTTATCACCCTTGAGGTAGAGTCATATGAAACAATCATCAGCATCTAGATGGAGTCCACCCTCAACCTCATCGTCTGCCTCTATGGTGGTATGCAAATCTTTATGAAGACACTGATATGCACTCAAGGGGTGGTGACATGAGCCGTCGCACATCTAGGAGATATGGTAAGGTCTGTAGCCAACAGAACTTGGGAGGATTGCTCCCAACCTTAAGTTGTTCCTATCTTGTTTCATTGTCCCTCTACTAATCCGCTTGTATGCATAGTGACAGCCAGGCTTCAAGGGAGAGCTCAAAGACTCTATAAGGAAGAAGAACCAGATATGTGGTCCTCCGTTCACACCAACGTGCACCTCCTTTTCAGGGAGGTTGTCACTAAGAATTCCAAAGTTAAGTGTGCTCATCTTGGAGTAGTACTAGGATGGGTGACCATTTGGAAAGTTGATCATGACTTGTGTGTGAGGACAAAGCACACGGTTAATGCAAATGTTGGTCAATGGGGCCAGATCTCATTCCTTAGACTCTACTAGAGCCTTGGATAGTGCATCCGAGCATTACACACTAGGTATAAAATAAAATCGAAAAAGAAATATGATCTTATGCAATACCCCCCTTCTTTTTTGCATACCTTATTCTAGGAAACATAAAACCTAGCTCCTATTCCCATACCTAACCGAGTGGTTCACATGTAGTGGATTGACATATAAGGTTGTAAATGCAAGTGAAACACCACTCCTAACTACTATGACAAATTCCAATTATAAATATGTTTGCCCAAAGTTTTATCAAAATGACATCACTTGCATGAGTGTTGGTTCCCTTATGGGAAACCTATGTGATTTATTCCTTGATTGCATTTGTTTTGTGATAGAGGAGAGAAGAGGAGTGGATCATATGTATGAATTCATACTTGAGATTATCTAGTTAATAATCTTGTTGGCAACTTATTCAGATCCATAGAGTTGAACAAATACACATCACGATCACCATAGTGTTCCATATGTAGAAAGGTCATTCTAAGCTTTCCTTAACAGTTAATTGTTTCAATTCTCAAGCAACATTAAAACTTCAACTTAAATCAAATTTTTCTTTGATATTTTCCTCATTGGGGGTACTTTCCTTCTCATGAATCCCTGTTCTATGCATAAACAAAAAGCAAAAAAAAAATATAAAAACAA
The DNA here is from genome assembly GCA_963693085.1 of Alisma plantago-aquatica. NCBI lineage: Eukaryota > Viridiplantae > Streptophyta > Magnoliopsida > Alismatales > Alismataceae > Alisma > Alisma plantago-aquatica. The sequence continues at coordinate 1,821,106,385 of OY856409.1, read as the reverse complement.
GTGTGTATGTATGTGTGTTTATTGGAAAATATAAAAAGAAAAATTGTAATAAAAAATTGCATCGTATCTAGTTAGAGTTTCACAAACCAATGTGGGTTGCCTCCCATTAACACTAAATATTAGACCTTCATCCAGGTTGTTGTTCCTTGACTTAGTCTACCTCTTGAAAACCATCATGCTTCCTTTGTATAGTAAATCTATTTTCATTTGCATTCAAGAATTATTATGCTTCTTCTAATGGAATCTCCTCAAACAACATGATTATATCAAAACGTTGATTGTCGTTATCAGGGACGATTTTCATTACTGGTTTCAATCTTTTTCCATTGACATCAGGTTCTTTATTTCCTTTTTTTTCAAGGATCACAATTGTACTATAGGGGTATGCATGCTTCACTTGGGAAGGGCCTTCCCATCATGATCTCACTTTTCTTGGAAACAATTTCATGTGGGAGTTGTACATCCAAACCTAATGGTCACATTCAAATGTATTCTTCTATATGAGCTTTTCATGCAAGAAATTCATTATCTCTTTCTACCTCTTAGAATCTCATAAGACTCATGTCTCAATTCGAAAATCTCATGCAATTGCATCATTCTTCAAATTACTATTGTGTTCAAATCTACATCAATGGACTCAAAGCCCAAAGAGCTCTTTGTTGCAGCTCAACTAGCAAGTGGCAATTATTTCCATATATCAACTTGAAAGGAGTGGTGTCGATCAGGGTTTTTTTGCACAATCTTATATGTCCATAAAGCATTATTAAGTCGGAGTGACCAACCCTTGTAGTCTCATTATTTTCTCAACAATATTATTTATCTTCCTTGTTGGGTAGCTCCACTTATCTACTAGTTTGATGATGATATGGGGTATCCACCTGGTGATCCACACCATGCCTCTTCAAGATCCTAAAATATCTATGTATGAAGTGGATACCTCCATCACTAATCATATCCCTTGGGACTCCAAAACGGCTAGAGGTGTTAAAATTCACAAAATCTCATACCACATGGATTCCATTTTTCCTTGTATAAATGGGCTCCATCCATCTAGACACATAGTCAATAGCCACCAAGATATACACAAATCAAAAGGAAAGTGGAAATGGGCCCATTATGGGAATGACCTGGACATCAAATGCCTCAACCACTAGAATAGGGGATAGAGACATCATGTCCCTCTAAGAACTATTACCTACTTTTTGGAACTTCAAGCAATATCTTCAATGTTCATGTTCATCCTTGAATAGAGTGGGACAAAAGAAGCCACATTGAAGACTTTTGGCAGTCATTTGTTTTCCCCCAAAGTGACCCCCACATGTATTAGAATGGAACATGGAGATATTTCCAGTTGTTTTCTTTCTTATACACGTCTCCTTAATTTGATTGGAACAATGTTTGAAAATACAAGGGTCATCCCAAAAATAATTTTTGACAACTACATACAATTTTTTCTTCTTCACTCAACCATGTATCCAACACCCTACTAGCCAATAAGTTTTTTATGTGTTTGTACATGGATTTTGTGTAGATATAAATAACATGAGTTATTCATGATTTATTGTGAATTTTATTTTTCTCAACTCTTAATGAGATGCCTCAATGCAAGACAAGTGATTGAAAATTGAATTTTGATACGCATTTTATGAACAATTTCCATGTCAGACTCCAGATGCAATAGAATCCATTGGATCAATCTTGGATTTCAATATTTTTTTAACATAAGATACCTAAGGGAAATGTGGTTGATGTATGAAAACACTATGTTTTGCAAACTATGCTTAGAATTTATCACGGGCAAACAATATGGCAAGAAGTTTTTTTTTTCATTAGTAGTGTTGTTTCTTTGAGATTAATCTATAGTCTTGCTTGCTTAGTATATTTCATCCAGGGGGAGTGGTTCAGGTGGTACGGGCATGGTGTCCCCTCATGAAGGGACCCATGTTCGATACCCAGCGGCCGCCTCTGAAATGGTACCCGTCGTGCAGGCCGGCCAATTGTGCGCTTTAAATGGTTCCTGGGTGGGTGGGGTGCTCAGGGACCCAAGAGTTTACACCTCCTGGGGGGTCACTAATGTGGCACTTCTGCGGGGGTGGTTCTCTCATACTCCCAAAAAAAATATCATGTGGTATCCAACCAATTATTTGGCCCAGCATATCCCCCACTGCCATGTCAGATGCATTATTTGTAATCTTGAATGGCCTTGATAAATTTGGGGGTTGCATAATAGGACAAGAATTGATTTCAATTTCAAGTGGTTTAATGCCTCTAGTCAACGAAATGGAAATCAACATCCTTCTAAATCAAATGACAATGATATTGACATTTACATAAGTATTTAATAAAGAGGGAATCAAAGCATGTATGGCCTATACATAACCTAACATGCTTCACTATAGATGGAATAGTCAAGTAGATATCAATTTCACTTTAGCCTTGTCAACTTCAATACCAGCTTTTAGAACACAATGTCCCAACACTTTGCATTTGGGACAATGAAGTAACTCTTTACCCATGATAACTAAGTTCATAGCTCCAAACACTTATCTAGGATTGTTGTGAGGTGATGAAAGAATTCATCAAAGGATTTATCAAAAGTAGAAATATCATCCACAAAGACATCTAAAGATAATTAAGCAATCAACAAATATGGATGTGACAACTCTTTAGAAAGTAAATGGTGTGTTGTGATGCATACAAATATTATGTTATTTCATAGGCTAGTCTGGGTGAATTCTTACACTTTCCTGATCATTTATGTGTTTTTTCTTATATTATGAATGGAATGGCCTACGAAACCCCTTTGATCAATATTTATCTATTTACCTAAATTTTTTATGAATTATCATGTTTATCCATGTATCATGACTTTGTTGTTTGCTTTTTAGGTTCATTGTGCATTGGAAGCAATAATCATTGCTACTCAGCCCCATCTCGGTGCTATCAACAAGGTTCGCACAACAAAAGTCATGCTATGAAATAAGGTTTGATGCTTTAGAGAGGATATCTCAGTGATATCAAGACCACTCTCGAAGGTATAGATACACTAATAGGAGTGATACAAATTCATGTCTATACTACCAGTAATCAACTTGGTACTACTGAACTAGTTCCAATCATTAAAGGAAATATAGAACTCGGTTCCACCGACCCAAATTTGGTGCTATCAAGTCCAAAAATCTGATGTACTATATCATTATGCAAAATTCAATGGTCTATATCTTTAAGGGAAATAATTGCCCACTTATGACCTAAGTGTCTTGTGACCACAAAGGAGACAAAAATGAAGGTTGTGCACAAAAAGTGAGGAGTGAAGAATGAAAGGGAGATAGAGGAAAGTGGTGATCCTAGAAATTTTAGAGGGTAATTTGATAGTCCAAATGTTTCACACTCATCTTTAGAGAGGTTATGCATTAAATATGGATCCTATAGTTCATCATTTGTATTCACGTTTTCCATCTTTTATCCTTTTTCTATGATAATATGTCAACAATTTGGGTTAATCCTCTATTTTCTACACCTAGAAGTAGCCTAGTATTAATTTGTACATGGAATCTTTATTTAATAACTGGCTTCTTTACTTGATTGATGATTATAACAATCACTTTGATTCACTAAGTTTTGCCTCATCAACCTCAATTAAGCTACAAAATTTTAATCACTGCAAAAGTGGGGCTAACATTTGGGAAAATTATCATCTTCAAAATTAACAGTGCATTCGAAAAGCTAGCTAAAAATTATGAAGTCTAATATCTAGAGTAGAACTAATGTGTTTGATCTTCAATATGAGCACCGTGAAAGAAGGTTTGTAATTAGATTGATTAGTATATTAAATCATGAAAGTAGGTAATGTTGGATACAAATGACTAATTCTAAAAGAGAATATATTTTATTTTTAGGTGAATAAAAATCATGTACATAATGATGTCGTGGTGAAACCATAATCCTAGAGATCGTATACAACTCAACTCTTCTCATTTCTCCACTTATTTTAGTTCCCAATTGAAAACAAAAACTAATCTTTCCTTTGGTCGACCTGACTGGTTTCTAGTTAGTGGTACCTTCTAGCTTCACAATTCCACATGTTTGATAACTTGTGACTCAAGGATCCTATTTTACTTGACACATACATTTGTTTTTCATGCATGTCATACACATGTCCATTTTTTGGTATTTTTGCTACGAAATTGGTAGAATTGGCCATTCTAGGCCACAATTGTTTTATTAGTTTTCATTTTACTAAAAAACAATTGCTAAAAAAATATATTGAGCACCACTATTCTGTGCTCTTACATTGAATTCACTATTTTTAGATATAGTATATGGTCCACACTTGGACCAATGGCCCAAAAGACCTATGTGCTTTGCTTGTAGATCATGCTAAAATGACACAACAAGTAGAGGAATATTCAGCTTCATCTGAGAAGCTAGTTCACATGCACCAACACCTATAGTACCAGCAGTTACACTATCAGATAGAGAGGCACACATTGTCACACTATTAAATTCATAGGTGGAAGAAGATGAATATGAAGATTTTCTAAACCACTAAGATGACAACAATTATGATATGGTAGTTTTATAATATCAGTAGATTATGTGGGAGGAGATAAAGGCATATTTGACCATAGCACAATTGGGTCCAACTATGTGACAAGAATTTAATGTGGGAAGCTACAAGATAGATCAAAGTCGGTGGATATGATAAAATCATAGGCATTATAAAGCCACGGTATGGAGGATCCAATTTAGCACATCAAACAATTTGTAGAAAGTTGTGACATGATAAATTTTATCAAGGCAATGCCATGGTTTCTCATTCTACATCTATATTTTATAGGAACTTGGTTTGAAATCATTGGTATATGTTTTGAAAGGTACTTTCCACCTTAACAATTGAAAGAATGTGTGAGCAACATCCAAAATTTCAAGAAAATGCAAATGATTCATATTCAAAAGTTTAGAAGTGTTATGAGAACATGTTTATAAAGGTTCCACATCATGGGATACATCTTTATGACTAGGAAAAAATATTCCATTATAGTTTGCACAATGGTGAGATTTCTAATGTGTTTTCCAAACCAGACAAGTAGACTAGTAAAATATGATGCTTAAGGAGAGAGTCACACCACAACTACTAGGGATCTATGGTGCTTTCTATCCCCAGCCTCAGTTCCAGAAAGCTTATTGTACTGTTGCACTTTTGGTACACTTAACCAATTGAATTTTGATTTGATGTGACCAAGGCACACTCAAAGGGGTCTTTCAATTCAATATATCCCTAATAGACTCACTCACATAAACTAACACACTTCATATGCAAGTGCACAGGGTCGTATTATAGTATAGGAAACCAGAAAGTTTGGGGTTAAGCCAAGAGAGAGGGGGTATTAGAGCTAAGTTAGTTTGGGCTAGGTTCCTACTGTAGAGTCTAGGTTTGAAGGTTTTGAAGTTGGTTTTGTTAATTACACTAAGGGTTGAACCAGAAAACAATTAAAGGAAGCAAGGAAATCAAACCTAGGATAACCTAGACAACTAGTACTAATGAGCAATAAAAGACAAGATAAGCAAGTAAGGAAGCGAATTACACTAGGCAAGCAAGAACTACACTAAACAAGCAGTTAGGAATACATGGTAATCAAAGATATAAACTAGCAAGAACTAGGCAAAAGAAAGGCAAGAGACTAATCAAGCAAGTAAGATAAATAATCTAACACTAGAAAAGAAAGAAGGCAAATTAGGGTTTCAGACAATTAATGGGAACTGTGAGCATTTTTGGGGAATGTACTTGTCAATTGAGTTGGGGGTGATAGCATGTAAACATTACTCTTTCATTTAGATTACCTCACGAAACAACAAGATATATGGTGACTAATTGCCCTAAACTACTCAATGACCATGGATGGGGTAGGGCACATATAGGGGAACTAGTCCCTATCATGTCATATCCACCCTTGTGAGGAGTAGGGTTCATGTAGAATTCTATAGGATTTAATCAAGTCTAGGATTATAAGATTAGGGTTTAGGTGGAACTCTAATAGGATCTAATTAAGTATAGGTTTCTATGATAGAATCTCCTAGGGTAATATGGGGTCGAGGGTAGTAATCGAAGGTGGAAATGAGGTTTTGGGGCTCACAACATCTACCAACTAACCTTTAGGAATCTCCAAGCCGATTACATTAAATGCTTCTAAACTAGATACTTAGATCTCTCACTAGGTGTAGGAGAACTGATTATCATATAGGAAGGTGAATAGGTATCTAGGTATCTATTAATCAGACTGGGGAGCAATTTCAAAATTAGCTACATATAAGCAATTTCGCTACAATTTTAGGTGATTTCAAGCATAGACCAACAAGGAATCCATGGGAAATGATATGAAAATAAAACATAATCATTATCAAGTGAAATTACAAATTTTACATATTACATTCAACCAACACGGTATCAAAGTCACATTTTAAGGGGTTGGGTGTGTCGGGTGGGGGAGGCGGGGTTGTCACTCTTTTTAACATAGAACTGGATAAGCTGTAGTCGGCCTTTCCATTTCCAAATCTCACTCTCTTACACGCATGCATCAAGGAGATGTTGTTTCTAGATGTCATGGTTTTGGGGTGCCATGATCCTTCTCTCGAGTCCCTTCAGGCCCAAACATCCCACCTAGAGGGGCTTAGCTACTCATAGAAATGAAAAATATAAAAAGAGAAAAGATAGAGGTCGAAGTAGCCATGGTGCTCGAATAGTGGAAAATCCTCCTTCTCCGCCATCTACAATCTCAAACTCCTCCCTCCTTCAAGGTGGAATGGAATGAAAATGGAAGGAGAAGTGGCCAAAATCCTAAAAAGAAGGGATTTGGGGTAGGAAGGCGATGGAATGGAAGTTGAATGAGGTGGGTAGGAGCTAAGGAGGTGAAATAGATGTTAAAGGATGGTAACCTTCGACCTCCAGCCACCCCAAAGGATTACATAGGGCTCTAGGGGTTCTAGGGTTAAGTGGGGGAAATTACATAAAATTATACTAGGAAAGAAATAGGGTTTGGTAGGTGGCACGACTATTCTCAGCAAAATTGTTGTAGTAGGTGTGAGCAGGAATGGTCTGTGTGGATGGGACAAGCATGGCAGAATATTGAAAGTGACAGGTGAATTTTGAGCTTTTGAGTCTGCTACCATAGCCATTTTTTCTAGCACAACCATTTTGGGATTTCCCAACATGGCCATTCTGGCTAGAACGTCTGTTCTAGCCAATTAGGTCATTTTTTGAAGGTTCTTTCAGCAATATATGATTAAGGCATGTCCCAAAACGGCCATTACCTTGTATTACCTTTGTTTTTTGTCCTTCCCTTGCATATGGGTCTGGAACTTGATCATCCATGGAGGTTATTGCTTCAATACATTCTTTGATCACTTGGGGTAGGTTGGGTGTCATTTTGGCTTCCATTTGGTCTCCTACAAGCATGGGGAAACCCTAGATTCAACCTTCATCTCTCCTTTACAAAAAGTAGTGGTCAAAGCACCTATAAAACATGCAAAAACCATCCATAAGTAATGCATTTGATAGTAAACCATTTATTGGGAGACTTATCATGCATTCTAACAAGTTTCGATGTGATTACGGAACATAATGGCACAAGATGAAGTCCTAAATTAGGACTACATCACCACCCCAAACTTAAAACATACTTGTTCTCAAGTATACTCCAACTTAATCTCTTCCTTTTTTTGACAAGTAAGAAATGGCAAATGCATTGCAACAGGTATATATTGAGTGAATGGGCTTGATGATGACCAAGTACATGCATATCATCTCTTTCCTTTCCTATTTCAGACAACAATCATGATTAAAGAACTGAGCATACAAACTTCAAATATAGGGCATAGAATGCACAATAAATCCATATGGTTTTCGTATAGCTTTGGGTAAACTATTTGATGGTGTTGGCAATAAAAAATGACTAAAGTTCCTATTTTACATTCATTCATTCAATCTCAAATGTCAAACCACACTAATTAACTCATAAGGCTGGGAAAAGGGTGAAATGATCTATGTTTGATGTTTCCAAGATCCATGGGTATGTAAATAGAAGAAAGGGTTTGTGGTAAGAGGTTGGAGTGATACTACATAGGATCAATCATCTTTTCTTTATTTAGATGCTATTACGAAGGAGCATCTTTTATTTTCTTTTCATATTTTCTTTTTCATTTCCATTGGTGTAGTTAGGGACATTGGGGTTTACAGTGAAGCGGGGAGATATACATATGGACAGCCCATTATTTTGGGGGTAACCAAGGATGATATGTGCTCTTTGGCATCTTTTCATGAGGCAGAGAGGGAAGAAATAATAAAAGAAAAGTGAGTCAAAGAGGGGTCACTAGTATTGAAGTTTGATCGCATACTTATATTGGTTTTCTTGGTTTTCTTAATTGACACTTGTTATGATTTTACTCATTAGACAACCAAGTCAGGAGGACTCAAAAATGGAGTAATATAATAATATAAATACAATACTTATATGACTCTTAAAACATGTCACACCTAGACATGTATCAAGAAACCAAATTGGTGATGTTTAATGTATACAATATAAAGAGTTAAAATCTAAATATTGTGATTGATATCTTTTGTAATTGTTTATACTAATGGAAATAAAGTAGTTATCATATATATTATTGTTTATGTTAATGAACATATAGTGTGTGACGCATGTTTTATGTTCAATCACAACAATTGTATTCACTTTTTGTTCACTTTATGCAATTGATAACCATAAGACATGATATATCAAGAATTTCTAACATAAGATAACAAAATATATTGTTACCATGGTAATATATTATGTTATTTGTAACATCTATATCTATAACGTCTCAGGATTTGAGGCCTCTGATAACATGATTTTATAAGAAATGATTGGACTACCCATATCACCAAGGTGCACCTCCTTTTCAGGAAGCCCATCACTAAAGAACTCTGAAGTTTAGCGTGCTTGACTTTGAGTAGTACTAGGATGGGTGACCAGTCGGGAAGTTGATCCTGTCTTGCGCCTGAGTGTGGACAATACACGCAGTCAAGGCTAGTAATGGTTTGTGGGGCCTGTTGTCATTTCTAAAACTCTACTAGAGCCTTGGGCAGTGGGCCCGGATGTTACAAATGGTATCAGAGTCATAACCCCTCCAGTAGGTGGGGCCCACATGGACATGTGGCATGCCAGTCTTGAGTCGTGCAGTCCAGGCATGTAGGAAAGGGATTTCCATGGTGACGTAGCCACCCTTGCACTGGTATTCCGTGATCGTGAGTTGTGTGTCCATGGGCCATTCTGGGTCTGCATTGAAATGGGGAAATATTATGAGGCCATATAGTTGAACCTTGACAAGGACGTTAAGAGTCCAAGTGGGGGAGATTGTAACGTCATAGGATTTGAGGCCTCGGATAACATGATCTTCTAAGAAATGATTGGACTACCCATATCACCAAGGTACACCTCCTTTTTAGCGAGCCCATCACTAAAGAATTCCAAAGTTAAGCATGCTCGACTTGGAGTAGTACTAGGATGGGTGACCAGTCGGGAAGTTGATCCTGGCTTGGGCCTGAGTGTGGAAAATGCGCACAGTCAATGCTAGTAGTGGTTTGTGGGGCCAGTCATCATTCCTGAAACTCTACTAGAGCCTTGGTAAGTGGGACCCAATGTTACAATATCATTCAATTCTTTTATTTTACAAGGTAGCGACGATTGTTTTCTTTTTGTCTCTTATAAATTTTTCAAGACAAAGGAATGGAAATTGCATTATTTTAGACATGACAAGTAGTGAAAGTTGCTCTCATTTTTCAATGTTGACACCAAAAATCATTAGTGAATTATCAGATTTATTGTTGTAGAGCATAACTCTAAGCATATATTTTCATTGTGCATTTATTATATGGGCACCTACGAGAGACCTGCTACCCGTTGGGTCAGATTTGGGTGTGTTACTTCTTCACCCATTTAACATTGGGTCCCTTTGACCCGGACCTACGAGACCCAAACCCGCAATAACCCAACCCAAACCCAACTCACCCACCTATTTGATAGGTCTATAAGGAGTCCCCCTAAACAACCATGATATCAAGCTGAACATATGTCTAGGAAACTTTACGAGAGTCCTCTTCATAGCATCAAAGTTGAGAAAGGAAATAGGAGAGAATGAGCCATCATATTTATGGGAAGAAAAAAAAACACCCCAGAGGAATCCTTGAGATTTTAGCTGATGAGAATCACCTATAATATATATATATATATATATATATATATATATATATATATATATATATATATATATATATATATATATATATATATCAATTATTTTTCTTGAAAACTATAAATACCAATCATGTTAATCTTTTTAGATGTTACCAATAATAAATCATTTGGAGTGACCTTTATTTTCAAAGATTATAGCCTCTAGTGAGCCAAATGTTCTGAAAAATTCAAGCAACTAGATAATCGGCAATATTTTTGTGTTCATTTTCAATAAAGGCCTATTGATTGTAATAGAACATATAATAGATATTAGTTGATATAACTAGTTTTGAAAGAAGCTATCCCAAATTCTCTTTAAAATAAACAATCAAAAAAGCACTACAGATAGTGTCATCATGTTAAAGCATAAATAACAATTCCAAGGCCCCTTAAAAATCATGAGTGTCACAAATCTTCCTGATATGGAATTTTTTATTTCCAACCAATTACAGAAGAAATATTTGCTAGAAGTATTTAATATAATATCTCTTAGTAAACTCAAAAAAATGATGCAAGACAAATTGTATGAGTATGAATTTGGTCGGTGATGATGATATCATCACTCACGCATAATATGTGACTCTCGGGAGAAACATGTTCCGCCTCAATCCAAACCACAAAGTGGTGGGACAAATAAAGAGTGGCCAAGAGGAATATAGACCGACCATAGAGACGACTCCTCACCAAAAATGTATGCCCAGCTTGAACATTAGAAATAGCTTGTGTTGGTTCGGACATCACTGACCTCTGGAAAAAGAAACAAGAGGCCCTATTTCAGAATTCATGTATAAGTTTTTACTTGACTTGATTTTGTCGGTCGACGACATGGCAGCCCTAACCGTACCCACTAGGTTTCCTAGGTAAACCAAATTCATGATCAATCTGAAGCCTAGATTCTGACTCATTTAGAATCTATAAGTGTTGGTTTGAATCCGTTATAAAGAAGAAAGAAAAAGAGTAAAAAAAACCTACATTCTGATTTAAAATTGTGACGTAACACATATTCCCCTCTATTCCGATCAAGGAATAGATGAAATAAACCCATAAATGGATTTTTGTTCAAAAATAAAATCTTATTGGAACTTTCTATATCCAGTTGATCCTTTGGAACCATATAACATCATGAATCATGAATCGAGACGGTATTTTGTATAGTAAACCTATAAAACTAAGGACATTGAGAAAATCACCCCAAAGCTATTTGATGTTGTGCTTGTTGTAAGATTTTAGTGTTCACTTCTATATGTCAAAGACATCATCCTTAAGGCCAAGACCATCCCAAGTCCTTTAGAGTAGATTGTCACAAGGTAAGAAAATGAGCTTGTATGCTTCGTCATATGAAATATTTTTATTGAGAGTGAGATGGTAAAATCAGTCATATAAAGATGAAACAAAATAATACTAGCACATGAACTAATAAACCAAATGAGGAAAATATCAGAAGTGCTAAACTAGTATGCAAGCAGTAAAGATGGAGTGGGCTCTGACTCTCTACTATAACACTCCACAAAGGGCCCCCGAAGGGGAGGAAATAACCAAAGTTCCATCCAAAAAAAGAGAGGGGGGAGGGGATTCCCCCTCAACAACCCATCATATCAAGCCAAAAACATGTCTACAAAACTTTATAAGAGTCCACTTCATTGCATCAAAGTTGAGAAAGACAATAAGAGAGAATGAGTCATCCTATTTAAGGTGTGTATATATATATATATATAT